>CM070647.1:32201585-33401585 GCA_036346575.1 Dendrocalamus sinicus
CCCGGTGACTCGCTTTCAACATCAGGCATCAAAAAGTACATTGCAACAAGAGCTCCAATGAGGCACCACTGCTAAGCATGTACAACTTAAGGCGGATATGCAGGATTTCCGTATTGAGCTCAATCAACAAATGAAGGTGTTACACAAAAACATCGTGAATGATATTGTGCAAGCACTTCGTCCCCAACAAGAAGAAGATAGCTTTGTTCCTTTCTACGGCAGTGATGATCCAGAGGAGTATCTTGAGTAGGAATGGCGAATGGAGAAAGTGCCTAGATTTTAGAAACTTTCCAAAGACCAAGAGGTGATGCGTGCCACGAGGGAGTTTGAAGACTATGCTTATAGTTGGTGGCAACAACTAATTGGAAAACAATTCATTAAATCTTGGTCAGATTTGAAGGCGTTCATGAGAAGCGAGTTTGTGCCATCCTATTATGTGCAGGAATTGCTTCACCATCTGGAGAATATCACACAAGG
Organism: Dendrocalamus sinicus; assembly: GCA_036346575.1. Lineage (NCBI taxonomy): Eukaryota > Viridiplantae > Streptophyta > Magnoliopsida > Poales > Poaceae > Dendrocalamus > Dendrocalamus sinicus. Next base: position 32,202,063 of record CM070647.1, read on the forward strand.
GAGTAATATTGTCCAAGATTACTATTTTGAACTGCAAGATGTGATGCGTCGTGTTGGTGTCACTAGTCCATCAAGGGAGAAGGCATACTTCAGGGGTGGCTTAAATTCTAAGATCGCCGTTGCACTTCAACATAAATATTTTAGTAGCGTGCATGATCTTGTGAATTGTGCTATTGAGGAGGAGAAGATGACCGAGCATGGGACTTTCCCTTCGATCAAGGAGACATCTTGTATCGCTCCAATTACACATACAATATTTGAGATGCGTCAAAACCCATGTGAGAATGAGAGCCATATAGCCAAATTGAGTGAGAGTGATAAAAAGAGTGAGCTGTGTGATCCCACCATATGTGAGTTTGAGGGCATCCAAATTGAGAGTGTGAGAGGAACACCAAAAGAGAAGAAAGAGGTAGATGATGGACAAAGTGAGGTTGATTTTTAAACTAACACATTAATGTCTACTTCTAGTGTTGTTTCTCACATTGTGCAGGTTGAAATTGAAAATGAGGAATTAAACATTCAACAACCGGCATCATTGGAAGTCAAAGATGAGGAGATAACCACGGTTTAAGATGAAATACTTGTTGTTTCATTGTTACATCATGATGTTTTAATACCTACAACACCTATATCAACCGAGGAGAACAATAAAGATAACAATATTGGCGCTGAAATTAATTGTGAAACGGTGAGTACTTGTGAGAACTCATATGCGCGAATGAAAATTCCATGTTCTGAAATTTCTTTGCTCAATTTACATAATGTGGAATTGATTACTCATAAGGAAGTTTTTACTCGAATATCTCCTAGTGATTCTTTGTGCTATATCATGTTTGATGATACTAGAGAGCTATCTAGTGTGATTGAGAATGTTGCTGAAATTTCGTGTTTAAAATCACTAATTAGTACCTATGCATATACATATAAGTTCAATTTGATTAGAAATTAGGTGTAGATGATAAGTTTTATGTTTATCGAATATGCATTACATGTGATAAGCTTGCTGAATTGAAATTGCATATTTTAGATAAACAAACTTTTGTGCCATATCATGATCACAATGAGATGAGTTTCAACAACAGTGCTTCATGTTTTAAAAGATTTCTTAAGCCTACTTATTCATCCTTTAATGTACAATCATGTACAAATAATCAGAGTAGCGCAGTTGAAGCATGGAAGGAACTAAAAATTTTCTCCCCCATATTTGAACAACTTAATTTGGTTTGGCCCATTAATGACTTGTCCATGTGCTTAGCAAAGTCGAGGACGACTTTTTCTCATGGGAGGGAGAATGATATGAAAGACAATATTGCAATGTATGCATCCTATGGTTGTTGTTATATTAACTGGTTTGTGTGGAACAACGAGAATGACACAATAATTGATTCATACATATACCATGCATATGTGTTTTTCTTCTTATCTACTATGCCTTCAGATGTTCTTGATATGCTAAGCAAAAGAAGTGTTGATGACAAATATATATACCATGTATATACATTGTATTCTTTGCTTAGTATAATTTCAGGACACCAAAAGCCGAGGACGGCTTTTCTTGAAGAAGGGGAGGATGATGCGGATACGCACATGCTTAGCACTTTTAAGTCAAATACATTATTTCACTGGAAAGAAGTATTGAGCCGCATTAAATATTGTCAGGTGAATTTGTTTCTTAATGAATTTCCTTCTATTCGTGGGAACGATATACTACCTTATGCCAAATTCTTGTTTATTACTAGGTTTGAATATTGTGATGATTCCGGGGCCAAAGCAATGGAGAAGCACAAGGAGGTTAATTATATTTGCTACCAAGAACAAAAAGCTCAAAGCCCATGGGAATGGAAAGGAGAAAGCCAAGCAGCCCATGCAGCTGATCAAGGTGGAAAGAAGCCCATGCAGTGGGAGAGCAGAAAGGGAGGAGCCCAAGGACTACGCAATGGATCTGGTCACACCTTCAAATTCATCACGGATAAAAAGTTATGACCGAAACAATATGACGGGTGGAAAATATAGTTTCCATTTTGTGAGAGTTCGTATCTAAAACCATATAGGGTTGAGTTGTACTTGGTTTGGGGACCATATGGACGTCCCAAGGGGCTATATAAGCCTTGTATTGGCAGCCTTTAGGCTTAGACCACGTTTGAGAAAAATCAATCTACTAAAGTTTTCGAGTTTAGCATTGCTATCGAAATTCCTTATGGAATTAGGAGTATCTTCTTCAATCAAGATCGTTCAGCCTTTCCGCTGGGAATTGGGTGCACGATAGATCTTCGCTTGGTGGTCGACGAAATCAACACGAGTGTGTTTTGGCGGATTAAAGAGTGTTTGTCCCTTGCACTGGCATTGGAGGATCATTACGATTTATCAAGACTCCCGTGAGTATCCATCCTACGTTGAGAAGATCAGGCGACCCCGTATCACCATTACAGTGACTTTTCATAGTATCTAGTCCCTTTTGTCATCTCACTTTATGGGCTTCTCTCACTTGCGGTGGGTCCTATATATGCACGGGATGTTCCCCACAGTTACTAACGCAGCCGGGCTCCACTTCCCGCAATGCTTAGAACAGCTGGGAAACTTCACCCTCCACTTGGTGTCCCTTTAGGCCTCCCCTTGCCCTTGTGTATCTACTTCCATCCACTACCGGTGAGATGAGTCCGGGGGTTTCGATAAATTTACTTAGCCAAGTTGTACTTTACAGACTTGTGGTTGTACTGTTTTACACAGGAGGTCATGACAAGATTCAGTCCTTAGTGGTATCTGGGCGATCTACCACTACCCACTTTGTGCTTCCACTACACCACACTCACACCCTCGGACCATCCGCCCAGATATTTAAGCAAGTTGGGGTTTTTGGGAACATAAAATAATAATACCAACATATAACAGTCATTGCCATCATGACTTCCCAAACCAGTTTTCCATGATTGAAAATGATAATGATGCTTGGGGCATTTCAGCGCCCCTGAGTATCCATGCAGTACTAAGCGTGGCGTATAATTAGGGACTTATTTTTGAAAGGTTACTATTATAATTTTGCTAGGGCGACAAGGTTCACACATTCAAATATTCCAAAGGAGATATAATAATAATCAAGTTGAATAATGGGCATATAACTAGAATCTTGAATTAAACATGTATCTGCATATAAAATAACAGCATGCAATTTGATAATTTAAATAAAAGTAATTTGCAGAAAATGTAGGTTCAACATGATCAAAGTATTGACTCGCCTTGCGCGGTTTTCCGCTGTTTTGAGCTCACATGATGCTTTCTCTTGAGCTTCTGTTCTTTATCTTCTCTTCGAGCTTAATCTCGCTGGATCCACTGAATCTTCACGACTCCCAATTTCTAATTATGCAACAAACGACTGAATCTAAATGAAAGCAAATAACTCAAGAGATCCAAATAAATCCGAATAAACTCAATTTTAGTTTTATTATGAGTTAATGGGTGATTTGAGGCAAGGCCGGTGGTAGAATATGATGACCTGATCTTTTTATTAATAATCCCTTTTATTGCTTTTATATTTATCAAGGAAGTTCTATGAGTTAGGTTAGACCTATGAATTGGTGTGTGAGTTTACTGAATATTATTTTGTTGAGTGCTATTGTTCAGGGAATATACCATATGCGGGGTATACAAATTTTAGCTTACCAAATTAATACTAGAGTCCGGGTTCTCAGCTTTTTATGGTGTGATATTTTATATACGCTTAGTTGTCACTAGTCATAACTTATTTTGAATTATACCCCATTTGTTCGAGTATTAATTTGCTATATTCGGTTACGTCCATCATTATTACTATTTACTAAAATATATCACTGAGGTTTTGTTTAATGGTGGCATGATAAATATGGAGCATATATGTTTATATGTTAATCAAAGGCCATCTTTATTAAATATAGACATTTATCCAAAGCCACTTCTCCTCATTAATATCTTTAATAAATAATTAGATTTACAATTTAAGTATTAAAGTCACACTAATTATTTATCATGATAACCACTCCAAATTTAAATCATACCTAAACTCTTTAGAGCCTTATTTAAATTTTATTAGTTCCCACAGATTATCCTAATTTTTCCTTTAATTAAAAGGGGATTAAAGTAGCAAAATAAAATGCGAAAAGGATGTGGCCGGTGCGGATCGAACTCGGGACCTGCTGTTGGAATTCGAACGCTGACGTGGCTAGCCAAGTGGGCACACTACCTGGGCTGATAGCAAAGGCATAGGAATGCTATTATGCTGGGTGGAGCTAGGGCTCAAAACAGAGCAAAATGGCGCCGACGGGGAGGAACCTCGCCGGTGACGAGCAGCGACCGGAGGGGGTTGGGGGACCGCCAAAACGGGTTGCTGGGAAGGCATGTAGGTCACGGGGGTGCGGTGGTGTAAGCCGGGAAAGGGGGCGAGGTGGCTCGGGCGGCGATTGGAGCGGCCGGAGGTGAGGTGCGCTTGGGGCGGCAGCGCTGGAGAGGGAGAAGAAGGATTTTTGGGTGCACGTGAGCTGGAGGCGGGTAGGTAATTGCTTACTACACTACTTGTTGCACCGGAGGATGGCGGAGGTCGGCCGGCGACGGAGGCCGTGGGCGGCGCAGGGAGCTTCACGGTGCCAGCGATCTACAGTGGACGATAAGCTCTGGTGTTAGTCGGAGAAGGTCCAGGGCGGTGAGAAGATGCTCCCCAAGCAAATAATCAAAGAAAGGCGGCCCGAGGAGGCAGCAGCGGCGGCCGAGCTCGGGGAAGGAGGCTACTCCGGCGAGCTAAGGGCTTTTGGGGGCGATTCGCCGCGGTGGAGAGATGAGGGGGATGAGGCGAGGTGATTGGGGCACTCTCTCGCTTTTAAAGACCCCGAGCCGACCGGGCGGCGTGCGGGTTGGCCGGCAAGGCGGCGGTGGTAGCGGAAGAACCGGGCGGCGTTGCAGGCGGCGTGGCAGAGCAGAAGATCGCGGGAATCCGGGCATGATGATGGCGCCGTGCGCGTGATGAGGCCGGGCGGAGCGGGGCCGTGCCTCACGGTGGCCGTGTCGGCCGGCTTTGCCAAAGCAGTGAGGAGGAGGGGGCCCCGAGCGCACAGGAGAAGAAAGGAAAGGGAAGCCATGCATTGGAGGAGAAGTGCGGGCGGGGTGCGGGCCCGCGTGGCAGGGGAAAAAGACGGAAGGGGGAGGTGGAGTTGGGCCAGGCCGTTTCGGCCGGCCTAGCTTCATCGCTCCTTTTTTATTTTTTTATTTACCCATCTGTTTATTGCATTATTTATGTGTGCACATATAAATATATATATATATGCATTTGTTCATCTGGTTGTCCTTTATTGTCATAGTTCCACTTCCTATTTTACTAGACTCCCTCTTGCGTGTATACTACTTGTATATAGGTATATATGTATATTTACACAGGTTTGCATTTTATTCCTTTGCTTCTATTGTTATTTATACTATTATTTCCAAAAAAATGAAATTTTATGCTCTAATTCAAGTTTCTCCCTTTATGTTATGGATCATCTTTTCAGATTCGTATTTCAAAGTCCTGTTCTCTATAATCTGTACATGTTTGTCTCTTTCGTGAATTTTTTTAACTTTTTGGAACCTCAACCAAATCTCATAAGAATGCCATAAACTCCAAATTCAAATAGAACATATTGGAAAAACAATTCAAAAGCTTCACATTTTACAAATTTAATTTTTCAGGATGTTACAAGCACCTTGGCCGGCAAATTCCACTGTCCACGGTCGACCACCTTCACTGATTAGAAAGCCGAGCCAAGTGACTCCATCACTACCATTCACATCATATTTCAACCACAACCACTTTACCCTCCTCTCTGGCCAAGCTTCGCTGTCAACATTGAACTCTCACCGGTGAGCCCAAAAACTAAATTCTCACTATAGCTTCATCTGCAATCAAATTAACCACACCTATAGCACCGCATTAACCCCGCAAAGCTATCCCCAGCCTCCCATCAATTGTCAGCATCCCTAGTTCATCGTCGATGTGTGCCACCACTTGGCCAGTTGCGGTCACTATCACTAGCATAGCACAAGCCCACTCGAGCTAAGCCATCGTCACTGCTAGACTCCTCTCACCTCGAGCCATCCTTAGTTGGTTGAAGCCTTGTTGTAACCTCACCATGCATGCCATAGCCATGTTCCTGCCAAGCACTGCAGCCACCAGCCCTCTCCAAGCCATTTTTGACCATGTGAATGGCCAAAATGGAATGCTCGTGTCCCCAACTAGCTCACCGCACCACCACTCACCACTACACGTCATTGCCATCGCTCAATTTGGCGTTGCCAGTGCTTTCCTCTACTTGGGCAGCCATGGGCATGAGCTCAGGAGAAGTGGGCCTCATGCTATGTGGGTCACCTAGTTGGGCTGACTAAGTCAACCAAAAACACTTCTCAGCCCATTTGGCCAAATGGGCCAGACACACTATTCAAAGCATGTACACAACCCAGCCCTTTACTGTACAACCCATTTAAATTAGCCCAAACCTATTACTATTCATGAAAACCTATCAACAAGGAATACTGCCAACTTGGTACTATTTACCCAAACCTGTTAAGCCTATTTATACATATTTTGACAGGCTCGAGCCCGTTTAACCCATTTTTAGTTCCATTCAACCCATCTAAATTTTGTTTAAACCCTAACCACTCAAACCCACTTATGTATAACCTTTTTTGGATTTTATTCTCATTTATTTTATTCATTTTATTACTAGCTCATTTTATTTCGAGCCCAGAATGTTTTGGTTTCTTTTGTTTATGATAGCACCCACATTTGTCAATCAGATCACTGAAGGATACAATCAGGACACAGAAGTAGTAGAGCTAGTCAAAGACTTCATACAAAAAGGCAAGTCACATGTCTTGATCATGTTGACCCCATAATATTAAATTACTGTTAATTTTATTATTACTACTTGAGCAGTTCAATTCATATAAAATAATAGAATGACATGATGAATAGTTAGATCCTACCACCCAAAAGGCCCTATCAAATTTATGAAAGCCATATTCACCTTGACAACTTTGATAAATTAATCACTATATAGATAGCTAATAGTAAATTAGATAATTAAAATGATTTATTTGAACTACTAAGAATATTTTGACTTCATGCCAATAGATTTTAAATGATACTATGGTTGATGCTACTTGGTGGAAAGCCACTAGATGATTGGAGCCCATGGCTTTACCCTAGGATGGAGGCTTTGGTATGATTTGGTGGTACTATGTTGTAATGCACATGGTATGTAGATGATATCCTTGTTTGTGAAAAGTAAAGGACTACACCATTATGGTAAGTAAATGACACATATCTCGCTCAACCATAAGTTTGACTTGTTAAACTTGGTCTAGTACAGCGCTCGATTTGATAAAATACCTACAAGAAAGACCGCTATTCCAGAATTTTAGGATAGCATGCAAAAAAGGGATGAAATGGAAGTGGGACCGGTAAAGACACTTGCCATTCTTCACAACGGTAGGTCCACTCAATATCAGGTTACTATTTTCGCACTAGCTTCTGGATTCCTGATAATTGTTGAATGGTCCTAAGCCTACTGGGTAGAAACTAGAACGAATAGTGCAATGAACAATCTTGTTATCTCAACTCAGTCGTACGGTAACATGTTACGTGTCTATTGTATGACATTGTGAGTTTGAGAAATCTTATGGGTAAAGCTGGGTAACTCTACAGAGTAAGACATACAGTATTCAAACATATTTTATTTCTAGTAAATAAAGCTGTGTTTAATAAGTGAATCCAATAACAAGGCATAAATAGGATTGGAATAATTTTAACTTGGTATATAAGTGGGTTAAAACATCTTTTCTCTTAAGAAAATAATGTTTTATTTTTTTCTTGTCTAGAAATGTTTACAAATAAACTTGCATTTAAGAGCATAATGATAAAACCTTCACACTCCACCCTATTGACATGCTGGCAAGTAGATATCTAGATATCTCCATGTAACTTGTTGAGTACGATTGTACTTATACTTGTTAAATCATCAACAGAAGAAATTTGAGAAGACAATGAATAACCCTTTGAGGGAGACTTTGATTATCCTTTATAAGGAGACTATTATTGATTTTAGATCCTGTCTATACTTACGCCTGTGGTTAAGTTGTAATATCTTTTGTACTGTAATATAAACTTTGAACTTGGATGCCCTTACACTACTACAGAAAGGCTCATCACAGATGGTTCGAAACCGTCATCACAGACAGTTTCTGAACTATCTAAATTTATGTGTCTGTGATAATAGGTGGTTATCACAGACAGCTCTCAAACCGTTTATGATAATTACAACACAAACGGTTTTTCAAAAAAAATCGTCTCTGATATATCAAGTATCACAGACGGTTCTTTAATATAGCCATCTACGATATGTCAAGTATCATAGATGGTTTTTAGAAAAGTATCATAGATGATTTCTGTGATATACAAGTATCATAGACGGCTAATACCAAAAACCGCCTGTGATATGTCATTCTCAAACATAACCGTTTGTGATATCTTAGATATCACAGACGACTAATACTAAAAAACGTTAGTGATAGCTATTTAAATACCTATATTATTTGCTGTTTTTCAGCTAGCTTTAGGAAATACTAGCCATGCCCTCTAAAAACAAGCAAACAAATAACATATATAGCACATGACAATGATTACATAGATCTCAACTAAATGATGTATATTTGAATGAATTATTTGATTAAGCACAATTGGGTTATTACAATGTATCAAATGTTTCAACATCGAATCATCATTAAGGTAGAACTCTCAAGTCTTGTTTATAACCTCTGCTATCAAGAATTGGGAGAGCTTTCCTCAAATTTCGGCGAGTTTGTCAAGATTGATTGCACTTTTGTCAAATTCCATGCGCTGTCGCTAGGAGTAGTGTTAAGTCATTAGCATATATATGTAAATATATAAATTGATAATCATAAAATAATTATTGACAGGTTAACAAACCTCTAGATCATTCATCTTAGTGTCCATGATCTCCTCCATATGGCGGCAAACGTAGAAGCCACATACGTTGCCCTGTAGCTGCTAGTGGCACTGTAAAAATAGAATTCCATACATAGGTATTGATAGTTCTAGGGGTATTATAACGAAGTGTGATATAGCATTGTTGTGTTGTAGCGGATACCAAAAATCGCATCCTGTGTCATAGTGTGGCGCTAGATTCCTTGTGTCTCCCTCCCTGGGTAACATAAGCGTTGAACGACATATGTGATTCCAAAAAGTTAGCTTCGACTATTGTAAATGAAGGGAAGACTACAATAAAATTATGTATGGAGGAAATGAGTTACCTGTCAATTGTTTGTTGCACACAGTGAAGTCGCGGTTGCTCCTAAGTAGAGAATCAAGGTATATTACCTTGCTCCAGTTTGGTACAATCACAATCAGAATCCAGTGACCCCTAGTCATATATGTCACCACAGTGATTAATCCTAAGTTCATGTTGCGTATAAATTACAAATGAAACTTGTTTGGCAACTAGTGAAGCACGTACCCCTGGTTGAAGGGTATCATAATGTAGTCCTTGTCATTGTGAGTAAACAATCCTCTCATTATATAATCTTGGATGAAGGATCCGTTATCGTTGATGGATTGCTCAGAGACCAAGTCTAAGTCGAGGAAATCCACCGATTTTTGCCGTCGCTGGACTTGTTGGATCATGGATCTACATATAAGCAATGAGTTATTACATTTATTGGTGTTACGTGAATGTAGAACTTGATTGTACAATACGCTTACAGTGTCCAGTATCGTAGAAGTGAGACGTCGAGTTCATCGAGGCTGAATAGTAAGAATAAGTCTACGAAGATCACGATGAAGTAGCCTAAGCTGTGAAGGACATGCGCCTCCGTGTATCTCATGGTGAATCCACTGTGTCAGTTTGGCTTCATGTTGGAGCTCTCCATGTACCAGGTATGTAAAGTTTCACAACAAGTCCAATGCTGGGTAATTGTGACTTGGGGACCAACGACACTCCGAGCATAAACTTCCATTCCCTGGGAGGCGCCTTAATCTTCTTCGATTCGGCCTTGACGCCTTGCTTGTGATACATTTTCGGCGTCGCCTTCATAGGAGTCGACGCGCTGGCCTTTTGAAGAGGAGTTTGAGGTGGAGTCATAGAGCGTTCTGTTTGATAGGCATGGTCGTGTAGAGATCGTGGCACGGAAGGGTCCAGGGTGATGTCCCTCTTGGGCCACTGGCTTCGGTCCATTTACACTACGCATGTAACAAATTAGTGTCAAATTGGATTATTAATACTACTATAGATAATTAATTAGCCTGGCTACTTACACACATAATTGTCATTCACCTAATAATAAATTGTTTATATCTAAATTACGTAGCTAGCCACGTATTTATGAAGCAATATGCATGTGTGTGTGTATCAAGTAAGAATATATTGAAGTAAATTAGGAGTCCTGGCCCATTCTTAAATTAGAGCAAACTACCATCTCTCTCTAAACCTAGCTATCATCTCTCTATTACAAAGCATATAAGTTATTAGAAGCAAATATTAACATCTAATCACCAAGAACAAATCGATCTACAAGCGGTATGTTTTCACCAAACTCCCCAAAACCGACCGCCTCCTTCAATGCAGCGCAATGAAGACAGATTTGTTGAGACCACATACACTGGCTATTTAATAACTTGACGTATCCCAAACGGTTTCAACCACAAACTGTCTGTGATATGAAATTATCACAAACGGTTTGTATTAATAACCGTCTGTGAACTTTCATAGTCGGTTATTAATATGAACCATTAGTGATATCTACCATTATCACAGATGGCTTGTATCATAACCGTCTATGATACAGACGGTTATTGATACAAACCGTCTGTAATATTTTGTATTATCACAGACAGTTCATATTAATAACCGTCTGTAAAAATATCACAGATGGTTATTCGTATGAACCGTCTGTCATAGTTGCGTATCATAGATGGTATACGATCACGCTTGTAAAGTTGTCCGTGATAATTATAGCACAGATAGTTTTCTATGAACCGTCTGTGATGTAACCGTCTAGTATAGGCTCTTTTGTAGTAGTGTTAATATTGTAAACTCGACTGATATGTCATAATCTCTTGTAATAAAAGGTTGGCTTTTAAGTATCAAGCATGAACAAGTTTGGTATACACTCATATACAACACTTTGCAATTGATCATCATGATCAATTGCAAAGAAACTGACTGCCTCAAAAATAGTGTAGTTACACTTCGATGTAAAACATCAATGCCTAGCAAAAGAAACAAAAGACGCCGTGATACATCAATTGTGCTAGTAAAGTTGATCCCAAAAGAGAAACCATCATCAAGGAAAAAAAAAGAGGCGTTTTTATCTTGTTTAAACTACGCTTACTTCTACGGGGTTTCCTTATGAAGTCGAATTGCCCCCGAAACAACACACAGAGGGACAGACGGAGAGAGTTGATTACCGCAGAGCGGACCTGTACACTAGTCGGACTCGACCTCCGTCGAATCCGCCTCCACCTGTTCACCATCGGTAGCGTCACGGATCACGGGTTTCAGTGATGGAACCATAATTTTGTCAATGAGATGCAAACTTAAGTCAACGACACATTCTAATATAAATGTTTAAATGATATAGTACGGAATTTTAAATAAAACAAATTACATATTTGTACTATAGCTGACATCATGAAATTCTTAAAAAAAATACAATTTGCCATACGACCCTTCATGCTTTAAAAGCACTTTATTGCATTATCGCCACCTAATTTGTAGAAAAAACTCGCGCATCAACGAATGTAATTAAGCAATTATTCAAGTATTGATTTCTTAGCTTGTTCTCCACATTGTTCTTTGTTGAAAATAACATCTTAACAGTTGCAGTAGCCACAGAAAAAGATCAACTCCAGTACAAGAAGTAAATAAACAAGTTTATAGTGATTATACTTCTTTGTTTTAATAGAGCGTTCACTGAGACTCTTCACTTTTTGAAATCTTACATAGTTTCATCTTGTTTCAAATATAAGCAATAAATATATGAAGTTGCAAAAAAATGTTGAACCAAATCAGTGCTGGAGATATCTTTTAGATTGGGGATTTGCCTCATGCATCTAGGCAAAAGCACCAAATAGGGGTGAAATCAAACTCAGGCTATCTGAACTATAGACTGTGACCTAGGATCAGAAGTTCATAAAGATTCTCTTAAAAAATCACCAGAGAAATAGATTCAGCCCAAAAACAGGTAGCTTAGGCCGTCGCTGGTTCCGCCTGGCACCAAAGAGGATAGGGAGACGATGCCTTGGTGGCCAGCTGGGCCAGTGGGCCCGTGTTGGGTTGGTGGGCTGCAGGCTACCAAGAGAGCAAAAAGTGTATAACTGTATATTATTGTATAGCCTATGTATTAACTAGGTGTATATACTCGGTGTTCATGCAAAAACTTTTGGGATAATCCCATGTACCTTTGCCAGGTCCGCCTATGATGGTTTTGCATCCAAGAGAATCATAGTAAAAATTACACACAAATAATTTTACTAACCTGTGATAAAAACCGAACTCCAGCACTTGGCCAATTGCGGTCACTATCACTAGCACAGCACAAGCCCACCTGAGCTAAGCCATCACCACTACTAGACTCCTCTCACCTCGAGCCATCCTTAGTTTGGCTGAAGCCTTGCTGTAACCTCGCCATGCCATAGCCATGTTCCTGCGAAGCACCGCACCCACCAGCCCTCTCCAAGCCATTTTTTACCACGCAAATGGCCAAAATGGAATGCTCGTGTCCCAAACTAGCTTGCCGCACCACCACTCACCACTGCACGCCGTCGCCAGTGCTCAATGTGGCGTCGTCATCACTTTCCTCTGCTTGAGTAGCCATGGGCGCAAGCTCAGGAGAAGTGGGCCTCATGCTTTGTGGGTCGCCTAGTTGGGCCGACTGAGTCAACCAAAAACACTCCTCAGCCCATTTGGCCAAATAGGCTAGGCACACTATTCAAAGCCTAGTACTATTCATGCCCGACCCAATACTGTACACAACCCAGCCCTTTATTATACAACCCATTTAAATTAGCCCAAATCTGTTAATATTCACCAAACCCTATCGACAAGGAATAATGCCAACATGGTACTATTCACCCAAACCTGTTAAGCCTATTATACATATTTTGACCGTCTCGAGCTCGTTTAACCCATTTTTAGTTCCATTCGACCAATCTAAACTTTGTTTAAACCCTAACCACTCAAACCCACCTATGTATAACCCTTTTTTGGATTTCATCCTCATTTATTTTATTCATTCTATTCCTAGCTCGTTTTCTTTTGAGCTCGGAATTTTTTGGTTTCTTTTCTTTGTGATAGCACCCAGATTTGTCGATCAGATCGCTGAAGGATTCAATCAGGACACAAAAGGAGTAGAGCTAGTCAAAGACTTCGTACAAAAAGGCAAGTCACATGTCATTGATCATGTTGACCCCATAATATTAAATCACTGTTAATTTCATTGTTACTATATGAGCACTTTAATTCATATAAAATAGTTTTTTTAGAATGACATGATGAATAGTTAGATCCTACCACCCAAAAGGCCCTGACATATTTATGAAAGTCTTATTCACCTTGACAACTTTGGTAAATTAATCTCTATATAAATAGCTAATAGTAAATTAGATTATTAAAATTGTTTATTTGAACTACTAAGAATATTTCGACTTCATGCCAATAGATTTTAAAATGATACTATGGTTGATGCTACTTGGTGGAAAGCCACTAGATGATTAGAGCCCATGGCTTTACCTTAGGGTGAAGGCTTTGGTATGATTTGGTGGTACTATGCTGTCATGTATATGGTATGTGGATGACATCCTTGTTTGTGAAAAGTAAAGGACTATAACATTATGCTAAGTAAATTACAAATATCTCACTCAACTATAAGTTTTACTTGTCAAACTTAGTCAAGTACAGCGCTCGATTTGATCAAATATGTACTAGAAAGTCTGCTATTCTAGAGTTTTAGGATAGCATGTGAAAAAGGGGTGAAATGGAGGTGGGATTGGTAAGGCCACTTGCCATTCTTCATAATGGTAGGTCCACTCAACATCGGGTTGTGATTTTCGCACTAGCTTTTGGATTCCCGATACTTGTTGAATGGTCCTAAGTCTACCGGGTAGAAACTAGAACGAATAGTGTAGTGAACGATCTTGTTATCTTAACTCAGTCATACGCTAACATATTATATGTCTATTGTATGAAATTGTGAGTTTGAGAAATCTTATGAGTAAAGCTGGGCAACTCTGTAGAGTAAAACATATAGTATTCAAATATCAAATATGCCGTGCTTCTGGTAAATAAAGCTGTGTTTAATGAGTGAATCCGATAACAAGGCATAAATAGGATTGGAATAATTTTAACTTGGTACATAAGTGGATTAAAACCTCTGTTCTCTTAAGAAAATAATGTTTTATTTTTTGTTTGTCTAGAAATGTTTACAAATAAACTTGCATTTAAGAGCATCGTGATAAAACCTTCACACTCCACCCTACTAACATATTGGCAAGTAGATATTTAGGTATCCCCATGTAACTTGTTGAGTAAGGTTGTACTTATGCTTGTTAAATCACCAACAAAAGAAATTTGAGAAGACAATAAATAATCATTTGAGGGAGACTTTGATTATCCTTTAGAAGGAGACTATTATTGATTTTAGATCCCGGCTGCGCTTACGCCTGTAGTTTAGTTGTATATCTTTTGTGCTGTAATATAAACTTTGAGCTTGGATACCCTTAATATTGTAAACTCAGTTGATATGCCATAATCTTTTGTAGTAAAATTTTGGCTTTTAAGTATAAAGTATGAACATGTTTGATATTCACTCATATACCACACTCTCTAATTGATCGTTCTGGTCAATTGCGAGGAATGTGAGGGTCTCAAAAATAGTGTCGTTACAGCTTCGATATAAAACATCAATGCATAGCAAAAAAAAAAACCCCCCGTGATACATCAACTGTGCTAGTAAAGTTGATCCCAAAAGAGAAACCATCATCAGAAGAAAAAAAAAAGAGACGTTTTAACTTGTTAAACTACGCTTACTTCTACGGGATTTCCTTATGAAGTCGAATTGCCCCCGAAACAACACACACAGGTTGGGGTGGAAAACGGTAACGGATAATTTGTTTTATCCAATATTCGTATCTGAGAAACGTGAATGTGGTAAGCAAAATTCATATTCGAAAATATTCGTATTCGTATTCGAGAATATTTGTATCCGTATTTGAGAATATTCGTATTCGCATTCGTATTCGAGAATATCCGTATTCGTATTTGAGACTATTCAATTCGTATTCGATCCGTTTCTAGAACCCATGAGAAATCTGTACGAATTTTGCGATTCAAAATTTGAATTTAGACGGTTTAAAACCGGTAACCGGTGAAAAATCGGCAAAACCGTTAGGAATCCGTTTTATCTAATATTCGTATCCGAGAAAATCCGTATTTGAAAATATCCGTATTCGAGAATATTCGTATTCATATTTGAGAATATTCAAATTTATATTTATTTTAAAAATATAGATTTATTTGTATTTAAAACTATTCGATCGTATCCAATCCATTTCCACACAGGGGCGGAGAGAGGTGATTACCGCAGAGTAGACCTGTACACTAGTCGGACTCGACCTCCGTCGAATCCGCTTCATTCCACCCCGTCTTAGCGACCGCCACCACCTCCTCCTCCCGTTGTCCTCTTTCAGTGATGGAACCATAATTTTGACGGTGAGGTGCAAACTTAAATCGACGACACGTTCTAACATAAACGTTCAAAAAATATAGCACGAAATTTCAAATAAAACAAATTACATACGTGTACTATAGCCGATGTCACGAAATTCTTAAAAAAAATACAATTTGCCATAACGATCCTTCACGCTTTAAAAGCAGTTTATTGCATTATCGCCACCTAATTTGTAGAAGAAACTCGCGCTTCATTGAATGCAATCATTCAAGTATTGATCACCTATGCTATTTTTTAGTTTGTTCTTCACATGGTTCACGGTTGAAAATAAGCTCTTAAGAGTTGTAGTAGACAGAAAAAGATCAACACCAATATGAGAAGCAAATAAACAAGTTTATAGTGATTATATTTTTTTTGTTTTAATAGAACGCTCACTGAGACTCTTTACTTCTCGAAACCTTACATAGTTTTATCTTGTTGCAAATATAAGCAATAAACATATGAAGTTGCAAAAAAAAAAGTTGAACCAAATCAGTGCTGGAGATATCTTTTGGATTGGGAATTTGCCTCATGCATCTAGGGCAAAAGCACCATACGGGTGAAACCAGACTAAGGCTATCTGAACTATAGGCTGTGACTTAGGATCAAAAGTTTATAAAGATTCTCTTGAAAAATCACCAGAAAAACAAATTCAGCCCAAAAACAGCTAGCTTGGGCCTTCGCTGGTTCCGCCTGTCACCAAAGAGGATCGATTAGGGAGACGATGCCTTGGTGGCCGGCTGGTCTAGTGGGCCCGTGTTGGGTTGGTAGGCTGCAGGCTACCAAGAGAGCAAAAAGTGTATAACTGTATATTACTGTATAGCTTATGTATTTACTAGGTGTATATACTCGGTGTTCATGCAAAAACTTTTGGGACAATCCCATGTACCTTCGCCAGGTCCGCCGATGATGGTTTCGCATCCTAGAGAATCATAGTAAAAATTACACACAAATAATTTTTCTAATCTGTGATAAAAACCGAACTCCAGCCTTCAGCTAGAGATACGAAATCGTACCGCTAAGGGTGTGTTTGGTTGCCTGCATCCCCTTCATCCTGGATGGGTGGATCCGTATAATCTGAGAAAGAGCCTGTTTGGTTGCCTGTATGAGCGGATACAGCCTGTATGAACGGATACAAAAATACGCCATCATCCTGCGCTCAAAATGAGCTTCACTAGCCATCCTGGATAAGTGGATGCAGTGTATCTTATGCGGTCCCACGTGTTAGCCTCTCAGGTTTGGTAGACTGCATCCGCTCGTACAGGCAACCAAACAAAGATCTCGCTTTTTGTATCCGCTCATATAGCCTCACCAAACATCTTCTTTTTCTGAAATACGATTCCACTCAGCCTGCATCTACTCATCCAGGATATACGATGCAACCTCCATCCGCGAACCAAACACACCCTAAGCGAATCCATCCATCCATCACTGAAACCCACGTACTGCATTGCTCAAGTGCACGCGCGTACTAATGAAGTATCACAACTAAGATGGGTTCTGAACCGCCGGTGCTGCAGCGCCCGAGCCTGACCCTCCTCTCGTCGGAGAACTGCCTGGCCGTGCAGGTACTTGCCGTTGTACTTCGGCCGCCTCAGCCATGCCATCACAGCCACGAGCTTGGTCCTCCTGCCACAATTATATTACCGATTTGATTTGACGAGATCAATCGTGTGGATCTTCAAGGCCAATTGATTAACCTGGCTGTTCGTATGCGCATGATTTCGAGAGAGACTCACTTTTGAGGGAAGATGTGCGGCCCGTTGTCGAGGTAGAACCGTAGAAGCGGTTGATGTCCCTGGCGGCGAAGAGCGGACGCTTGTCCTCTCCGGGCGCGGTCAGCATCGCCGTGATGAACCCGCCGGTGCTCGTCCCGGCAATGCAGTCTGATAGATATGGTAAACTTGCGTTTCAGTTTTCAGTTTCAGCTCTCAGTTTCAGTTTTCAGTTTTAGTTCCCAGTTTCAGTTCCCAGTTTTCAGCAGTTATTGCTTTCAGTTCCAGTTTTCAGTTATTACCTTCAGTTTCCTGTTTTACTGCCACGGTTCAGTTTCATGTTTTGATGAAATCGTGGTGCAGTTTGTAGTTTCTGTTTTCTATAAATAAAGAGAAGTGAAAACCTGAAAAGCTGCGGAAGTATTGAGCAGCACAAATCAGTTTGTGTCCAGTATCATCCAGTGATCGCGTTGTGTATTTCCTTTGCTTGAATTGCGTAGTAGGAAGACTCCAGTGCTGAATTTTTCTTCAGTTGCTGTTGCTCACCCGACAACGCTCTTCAGTTGTTTTTCCTGCAGATGCTGTTTTCTGCAGATGCTGTTTTCTGCAGACGCTATTTTCTGCAGACGGTTTGTCACCGATAAAGTTCGATTACTCTAACATTTGGTATCAGAGCATCGTCGATCTGTGGCAATGTCAGCTTCTGTGAGAAGTGATGATCGCTCAAGGACTCCCCAACATCGGCATAGAATCTCACCTTCGCCCGTGATTCCGTGTCGACCGCGAGGCCGACCAGGCGCTCGCGATGTTGTGGTGCAGCGGACCGTGCGAGAGGTTGGAGGCGCCTCGTACCCAATGCTCACGAGGACTAATTACTCCGATTGGTTGCTTGTGATGAAAGTCATGCTCCAGGCGTGAGGTTTGTGGGACGCTATGGAGCATGACGATGCCGATTTGCAAGATGACTGGATGGCGCTCGAGGCTCTCCTCAAGGCTGTGCCGCCGGAGATGGTGAGAACGCTCACCACCAAGCCGAGTGCCAAGGAGGCATGGGACTACATCAGAACCATACGGCTTGGTTCTAATCGGGTCCAGAAGACGAAGGCGCAGAAGCTCCGTACGGAGTATGAGAATCTTGCTTTCAAGGAAGACGAGAACGTCAAGGATTTCGCCTTGAGGTTGACTGGGTTGGTGAGCCAGTTGGAGGAGCTTGGTGAGACCATCGATGACACCATGGTCGTAGAAAAATTCCTCCGCGTCGCGCCACCAAGGTTTGGGCAAATTGTTTACTCAATTGAAACTTTGCTCAACCTTTCGACCCTGTCTATCGAGGAGGTCACTGGCGGTTGTTGGGAGCGGAAGGTCGCTGCGTCGAGCCACCACCACCGCCTACAACGACTGGTGGCAAGCTACTCCTCACCGAAGAGGAGTGGGCCGCCCCCGTTAAAGAACGGCAACAAGGCGAGGGATCGTCTAGAGCAAGCAAGCCCGGCGGCTGTGGATGGCACCACGGCAAGCCTGGCCAAAAGAAGGGGCGACGACAAGGGTGGCGGTCACGATGTCGGCCATGACCAGTGCCGCAATTGCGGGCGTACTGGACACTAGGCCAAGGATTGTCGGCAACCAAAGCATGGCGATCAGGCAAATCTGGCAGAGGCCGAGGAAGATGAACCTACGCTATTGATGGCATGGGGGCCGACTTTGTCGAGCTGGAAGAGCCCCGTGCACAGGCGTTTATTGGCACCGAGGATGAGTCGCGCGTGGATGGATGGTACCTGGACACAGGCGCCACCAACCATATGACGGGGAGGAAGGACACCTTCATCAACCTTGACACTAACATTACAGGGAACGTGAGGTTCGGCAACGGATCAGTCGTCGAGATCCGAGGACGCGGCGACATCCTGTTCTCGTGCAAGGACGGACGTCATCGCACCCTCACCGGTGTATACTACCTTCCGCGCCTTCGCAACAACATTGTGAGCGTCGGGTAGCTCAACGAGAATGGCGCCAAGGTGTTAATCGAGGAGGAAGTACTACGCGTGTGGGATCAACAGCACACCCTGCTCGCCAAGGTGAAACGTGGGCGCAACAGGCTGTACGTGCTCAACCTCGATGTAGCAAGTCCGGTCTGCTTGGCCGCCCACCATGAAGATGAAGCTTGGCGCTAGCATGTTAGATACAGCCATCTTAATTTCGATGCCCTACGCCGACTGTCACATGAAGGCATGGTGTGCAAGCTGCCACAGATTGATCGAGTCAACCAAATCTGCGATTGCTGCATCGCCACCAAGCATTGGTGCGCCCCGTTCCCAGCTAAGGCCTCCTATCGAGCTGACAACCTCCTGGATCTTGTCCATGGCGACCTTTGCAGCCCGATTTCACCATCAACACCAGGCGGTAATCGCTACTTCCTGCTGCTCGTCGACGATCACAGCCGCTATATGTGGATGATTCTCCTCGCAGCAAAGAGTGATGCGGCGGGCGGCGGCCGCGATCCAGCGCTTCCAGGCCCGCGTCGAGGTGGAGACAGGGTGCAAGCTTCGCACTCTGCAGACTGACCATGGCGGGGAGTTCACCTTTGTCGCCTTTGCCGAGTACTGCATGGACCACGGCGTCCAGCGACACTACTCGGCCCCGTACAGCCCACAACAAAACGGCGTCGTCGAGCGAAGAAAGTAGACTGTGCTTGGGATGGCACGGAGCTTGCTGAAGGCGAGGAACGTTCCAGCACGATTCTGGGGAGAAGCTGTCACGGTGGCGGTGTATCTCCTGAACCGGGCGCCGACGAAGGCGCTCAACGGATTGACGCCCTACAAAGCGTGGCATGGGAGAAAGCAGGCGGTCGAGCACCTTTGCACATTCGGGTGCGTGGTCCATGTCAGGAACACACGCCCACACCTCTCCAAGCTAGAAGACAGAAGTACCCCAATGGTGTTTATCGGATACGAGCTCGGCGCAAAGGTGTACCGCGCATTCGATCCATCGACGGGGCGTGTGCACATCACCCGCGACACTGTCTTCACTGAGGACACTCCGTGGGAGTGGTCGAGGGCGACGTCGCCCACGCAGGGCGACGTCTTGACCACGACCGGCGATGACAACACCACTAAATTCATCGTTGAGCGCACGGTCGAACTTGGGCCAGCACCCGATGCTTTTCCAGCCGTGATAGCAGGGCCATCGTCGCCACTAGAGGACTCGAGCCATCCGTACGTGAGTGCGGGTGCAGGACTACCGGGAGACGCAGTCTCGCCACCGGAGGTTGACGTCGCACTGGAAGATGAAAACCTCGACGCGAAGCACGATGACTGCCCAACGTGCACCCGCTCCATGGTCGACCTGCTTGGAGACGCGTCAGCCCCTGGCATTGTTACTTTGTGCTAAATGATGTTTTGTGCAGTCGATCTTAATTGTTTGGATGTTACTGTTGATAATCAAATTTGGCTTGACAATCATCGTAAAGCCGAAAGCAAGTTAACAAGGAAACGCCATGCAGATATCATGGTCGTGAGTAGTTACGATCACGGCAAAGCAAGTCGGAAGCGGTGGGCCGACACGACCACGTTGGTTGTGGTCGGCGCGCTACGACCACGATTGGCGGTCGGGGTGGTTTTACGACCACGCTTGCAGCATTTACGACCTTGTCATCACTAATCGAAACCGGCGGACCGACACGACCACGCTGGTCGTGGTCGGCGCGCTACGACCACGCTGGCGGTCGCCGGTGGTTTTACGACCACGCTGCAGCATTTACGACCATTAATCGGAAGCCGGTGGACCGACACGACCACGCTGGCCGTGGTCGAAGGCGTTACGACCACGCTGGCATGGTCAAAAGTGGCTCAACCATTTTGGATCGGACGCTTTCGACCATGATTGGCCATGATCGAAGCCCGGTTCACGCACGATGACATCAAGGTTGATAGTTGGCGCTGAACTTACGACCACGGTGGGGTCTACGACCATGGTGGAGTATACGACTCACGTTGGAGTCTCACGACCACGCCGAGGTTAACGACCACGACGGAGTCTACGACCACGTTGGAGGCTACGACCACGGTGGGGTCTACGACCACGTTGGGGTCTACGACCGCGTTGGAGTATATGACCACGTAGAAGCCCACGACTGCATTGAAGGCTACGACCATACTAAAGGTGGTCGCAAGGAGTTCAATCACGATTTGGAAACTCTGACAGATATAACGAGAAAGCGGTTAAAAATTTGGGAATACTGAATTGTTATGGGAAGTTATCTGCAGAGGATTCGACAGCGGAGAAGCAAAGAAGAGAAAGAAATCGGGCTCATTAGCGGATGTGATTAATTTGTTTTTACTTGCCATAAATCTTGATTTGATGCCGATTTTATTTGCCATAGACCGTGCACCCTATAAATATGAAGGGTAAGGCCGATTGCGTATGATCATCGACAATCGATACAACATTATTTTCGTACCTTTGTTTTTCTTAGTCTTTAGATTAAAGTAGTTCTTGTTTCTCCATCAATTACCTTGTTGACGTACGGATCAATTTCGTGCGGCAACAAAATTGGCGACTCCGTTGGGGAATCGATTTCTAATCGGTTCTTCTTCTCCATTGAAATCAATCTACTCAGCCGAAAGATCGATTTCTTCATCTCGCCGGTGAATCAATCTGCTAATCGGCTAAGAGCCGATTGCATCCTTCTCGGGCGACCGGCCTGCTTCGCACGTAGCAACCGAAGGCAGCAACATAGCAGCAGAGGTGCAATATCACACGCGATCTACAAGGGACCTAGTCAGAGCTTCAGACCATGGTGTCAAACGGTTCTGAGGTAGATCCCAACAACGTCATTACGCCCACGTTTGACGAGCTGCCGGAAGAACATCGTGAGGAGATCGAGCGACGCAAGTTAGAGTATGAGAAGACGATGTTGGCGTGTTTCCGTAAGACAAGACAAGGCATTATTATGAAAGAAACCGCACCGCCATCCGCTCCACCAACCCCGAGGTAAAAACACCGTAAGTAAAATCTCTCCTTCTTATGAAGATATTGCTCATATGATTAATCAAACTATTGGTGTTGCTATGGATAATGTTTTGACTAATCGTATTAGAGCCGTGATGTTGCAAGTTCAGATGAACACAATAAAAACAACCTATGACGAGTGATGCTAGTGCTTTAAATTCTCGTCATTCTAGAGAACAAGAAACTTTGCCACATGGTTCATCTGCATTTATTACACAATTTGGTGCACCGCGAAACCACGCTTTATTGAGTGACACTCATGGTGGCGAAACCACATGCCTACTTCGCCAATATTGCTACGCCATCGCTTGTCACAACTAATGCGTTCGTCTCACTCCGAATTACGGCCGAGTTGCTGAAAATTTAACTGGAATGCATGCACCTCCATATCAAATCAGAGCATACAAGATACCTCCAATACCACCACAGGATCAGAATACCATATGGGCCAACACCGAAGCTTATTTTAATCCTCCCGTGCTTAATATTCCCTATCCACACCCCAAATTTGTGACATGCCACAACCTAATGCTTTTAGGCCACAAATACTAATGTGGCGAATAATCACCTATGGTGAGCCATTTGTTAGGCATGAAAATATCGAGAGCAAGTAGCTAACATATTCAGAGAAACGTTTGGGGTAGAGCCTAAGTGTAGAATGCGTATTTATCAAAAGCCGATCCTGATTTCTATGATACGGTTCCATATCCCCGTGGATTCAGAGTACTGATTTTATTAAATTTACAGGATGATGGCGTAACCACTTTAGAGCATGTTAGTCAATTTATTGCACAATGCGGTGAAGCCGATGCTAGTGATGCTTTAAAATTAAGATTGTTTCCTTTGTCATTGTCTAGTATCTGCGTTCACTTGGTTCACATCTCTTGCACCTAATTCTATTCATTCATGGCCTGAGTTAGAACAAAAATTTCATGAGTATTTTTATACGGAGATACTGAATTTAGATTATCACACTTGACATCGGTTAGGCGAAATATAATGAACTCATTGCTGAATATATCGGAGATTTAGAGATACAAGAAACCGATGCTTTAATCTAGTAATATCGATAAGGATCTTGCTGAGTTAGCCTATTCTCAGGTTGCTTTCACATTTGAAGGAAAACTAGAAGGGCAGGGTTTCTTAGATGTGAGTCAAGTGTTGCAAAGGGCTCGTTCAAGAAAGCCGCTAGAGAATCTAAAAATTTCCATAGGACCAATGAAAAACATAAAACAAACCATCCTGTTAATTTAGTAGAACATGACTCCACGTCATCCGATGATGAGAGTGTGGATATGTGTGTAGCCGAATGGGCATGGGATTCAAAATCTAAACCATTCGCTTGCTCGCTTTGAGGCCGGTTCTACGAAAAATCGGCATAAAGACATAAAATATACTTTTGATACTGCTAAATGTGATAGGATTTTTGATTATTTGTTGCAAGAGAAACAAATAAAATTGCCCATCGGACATGTCATACCACCTCTGAAGAATTAAAAAGACGTGCATATTGTAAATGGCATAATTCTTATTCTCATGCTACTAACGATCGCAATATTTTTCGTCGCGGTTCAATCGCCATAAACGAAGGACGATTGAAGTTTGCTTGAGAGCTCAAAAATGCGTTAGACACTCAACCTTTTCCACCAATGTGATTGATTTCAAAAATAAGAAGGTGCTAGTTCGCCATCACAGCCGAATCAACGATAGGAAAAATGTGATGATTGGTGAGGATAGTAGTGAATCTACGAAGAAAGTAGAGGTGTGGTTAGAACAGTCCAAATTGAAAATACTCCTCAAGGCCATGAGTCCATCAAAATTACAGAGGTTCGCAACTCCTAGGGTGCATGAGAATGGGAGGACAAGGATGATAAAACCAAAAGCCCTAAGTGGGTCGTTGGAAAATTAATGAGGAAAGAATAGGACAAACAAATGGGTTGAGAGACCAAGCCCACATTTAAAGAGCTCGCCAAATATGAAGATGGTAAGACCGCCAAAGCAGCTTTAGTCGGCCCTATAATTTGAAGCGACCAAGATCTCCTCCAAGGCAAGAGTTCGGTGGTTGGAATCACCGATGGGAAAATTTCCTGCAGCCGCACTCACATCCTATGCCTAGGCCGCTATTGCCTGTGCCATGGGGTCCTCCTCCGGTGGTTTTTCTCCTTGTCCACCATGGGGTTTTGCGGTCCATGGATACCACCAACTCCAATGTTTTTGAGCCATTTCATCCAGGATGGGAAATGCCAAGAAGGCCGGTGTTTGACAGTGTCATGGTTTAGAAATGACCGATTTAATAAAAATAATCGGTTTTGTGAGCAGAGAGATGATAAATCTCCAAGAAGAGTTTACCGCATCAAAGAAGGAAGTGAAACGAGTAAAAATTCAGAGGTGAATAATGCTGCACCGATGAATGCACTGTGGACAAGGTCGAAAATAGTGTGGTTGCTCCTGAAAATAAAGAGAAGATTCCATTGTTAGCGGTGTGGAACGGCAGCCCGGATGGTGTCCACCGTGGCTCTCACATTCACAAAAAGGAGGTTGCAGCGCTCAGAGAGAAGAATTGAGAGAGGCTCAGTGAAGAAATGAGGATGATTTATTCAATGAAATCAAGCCTATGATACCTACTAAGAAAGAATGAAGGTGAAGAAAATTGAAGAGTCAAGGGCATAAAATAGTGATGATGAGCATGATTTGTTAGATTATGAGGGTCTCCACTAGTTAAAGATGGCTCTCCACTTCCGAAGGTATGGATATTAATATGGTTTTTACACTACCTTCTGAATTTCGAGCTATTGATGAGGAGGTTGCACAATTGTGTCTCGCCCCAAAGAAGCTATCTTTGAAAAACCCGATGAATCGTGTCGACACTTGAAACCGTTATATGTTAAGGGGCATATTAACGGAAGGCCGATTTCTAGGATGCTTGTAGATGGTGGAGCTACTGTAAATTTAATGCCATATTCAGTTTTTAAGAAATTAGTCAAAGAGGACAAGTGAGCTTATGAAGACTAATTTGACGCTTAATGGATTTACCGCGAGCCAATCAAGCCAAAGGCGCCATCTCAATGGAGCTTCTTGTTGGGAGCAAAACTTTACCGCAGCTTTCTTTGTCATCGATGTGCAAGGTAATTATAGTGTTTTATTGGTCGTGGATCGATTCATGCTAATCGTTGCATTCCTTCCACCTTGCATCAAACTTTAGTACAATGGGTAGATGATGATATAGAAGTCATTCAAGCGGACACATCGCTTATGTTGCTTTGGCCGATGCTTCACCGATTGGCAACATGGTAATATTCAGTGTTTAACAGCATAGATCTTTCGATTATGACTATGTTAGTGTTACTAAGGATGGTTTTGTACTCAGAATCAGACAAATGCTTGTGCAGCCCGGCTTAGCAATATGATGTTATAAATGGATAAGGAGCATAGTTTGGATTGGTTGGCGAACGAGCGAGCATTATCGGTCAAGTAAGAACGATATGTGTGAAGCTATTGATGATTTTGATGAAGTAGAAAAATTAGGATATGGTTTTACATCGCTGATTCATTAGAGGAAGTGGACATAGGTAGTGGTGATATTCCTAGGCCGACATTTGTGAATAAAAACATGGCGAATGACTGCAAAGCCAAAATGATTGAGTTGCTTAGAAATTATGTTGATTGCTTTGCATGGGAGTACCACGAAATGCCAGGCCTTAGCCGAGAGCTAGTAGAGCATCGGTTGCCCATTAAATCTGGTTTTAGGCCTCACAAACAGCCACCTAGAAGGTTTAATCCTAATATGTATGACCGTATTAAAGAGGAAATAGACCGGTTATTGAGCGCTGGTTTTATTAGGCCATGTAGATATGCCGAGTGGATATCCAACATTGTGCCAGTTGAGAAGAAGAGTAGTGGCAAATTACGCATTTGCGTTGATTTTAGATATTTGAATAAAGCTACTCCAAAAGATGAATATCCCATGCCTATAGCCGACATGTTGATTAATAATGCTTCGGGACATAGAGTTGTTAGCTTTTTAGATGGCAATGCTGGTTATAATCAAATTTTTATGGCGAAGAAGATATGTCTAAAACGGCCTTTAGGTGTCCTGGTTTTGTAGGATTATTTGAGTGGGTTGTCATGACATTTGGTTTAAAAATGCCGGCGCTACGTATCGTGAGCTATGAATTTAATTTTTCATGACTTACTCGGTATCATACTAGAAATATATATTGATGATGTAGTAGTTAAATCGGATAACGTGGATCATCATTTGGCCGATTTGACATTAGTATTTGAAAGGATGCGTCGGTATGGTTTAAAAATGAATCCACTCAAATGCGCTTTTAGCGTGTCACCGAAAGTTTCTAGGATTCCTCATACATGAGAGGGAATAGAGATAGATCCCGCTAGATTAGAGGCCATTCAAAGAATAAAGGCGCGAGAATGTAAAAGAGACGTGCAAAAATTCTTAGGAAAAATAAACTATTTGAGAAGATTTATATCTAACTCGTCTGGGAAAATTGACGATTTACACCCATACTTCGGTTAAAGAAGGAAACCGAATTTACTTGGGGCGTAACAACAGAGAGCCTTTGATGAAATTAAGAAGTATTTGTCTACTCCTCCTGTTTTGAGGGCGCCTAAAGCCGGACGCCGTTTCGGCTATATATTGCTGCGGAAGATGGTGTTATTGGTTCTGTATAACGCAGAGGTAGAAGGCAAAGAATTTGTTATCACTTATTTGAGCCGACGTCTTCTCGGGAGCAGAGACAAGGTATGTATTTATTGAAAAATTGTGTTTATCCTTGTATTATGCTTGTACCGTTTAAGGCATTATTTATTGTCCAAGACTTGTGTGGTAACTTGTCGACCGATGTTATTAAGTATATGTTGCAATGTATGATTTTAAGTGGTAGAATCGGAAAATGGGCTTATGCATTGGTAGAATATGATTTGGCTTATGAATCTTTAAAATCCATGAAAGGCCAAATTGTAGCAAATTTTATTGTAGATCATAGAGTTGATAATGGTATGGAGCTGGTTAGTTATTTGTCCGTATCTCCATGGAAGCTATATTTTGATGGCTCGGCTGTAAAGAAGGACAGGTGTTGGTATTGTCTTAATTTCACCTAGAGGTGCTATTTTTGAAACATCGGTCCGTTTGGAATATTTTTGTACTAATAATCAAGCCGAGTATGAAGCACTTTTATTAGGATTGCAAATTTTAGAATCCATGGAAGTAAAAATATAGAAGCTTTTGGTGACTCGTTATTAGTTGTGCAAAGAAGTTTCTGGAATTTATCGATGCCTTGATGGTTCATTGAATAGATATTTAGAAAAGTGTTTAGAGATCGTATCAAACCTAGATGATTTTACTATCAGTCATATATCTAGAGGAGATAATTTTAGAGCTAATGATCTTGCGCAACAAGCATCCGTTATCATGTTAGTAGAGGCAAGCTATTTGTGATAGAAAACCGATGCACAAAAATGTTCCTGTTATATGGCGAACAGCAAGGCAGCAGTTCGGATGTTTTAGAAACGGCAAATATGGCTGAATTCAATGACCGGAGAAAACCTTTACTTAGTTATTTAGAAAATCCCAAGAAATCAGAGATAGAAAAATTCGCGAGTGCTTTAAAGTATACATTGCTTGATGGAGAATTATATCGCGAATCAGAGAAGGATTGCTTTTAAAGTGTTTAAGTTCGACCAATCTAAAATTGCTATGGGTGAGGTACATGAAGGTATTTGTGGCACACATCACCGGCCCATAAGATGAAATGGTTGTTGAGACGAGCTGGTTTTATTGGCCGACTATGTTAGAAGATTGTTTTAAATATTATAAAGGTTGTGAGTCCTGTCAAAAATTTGGTGATATACAATTGGCACCAGCTGCCGTGTTGCACCCTATTATTAAACCATGGCCGTTTCGTGGGTGGGGTTTAGATTTTATCGGCCAGATATGCCCTGCATCTTCTAAAGGTCATCGTTTTGTTTTAGTAGCTACAGATTATTGTACAAAATGGACAGAAGCTGTTCCTCTTAAAAATATGACACATAAAGAAGTAATTTATTTTATCTTGGTGCATATTATTCATAGATTCGGCATACCACAGACTTTAACGACTGATCAAGGGTCGTCTTTCGTGTCTCATCAAGTACGTGAGTTTGCCGAATCATTGAAAATTAAATTACTTAATTCTTCACCATACTATGCTCAGGCTAATGGGCAAGCCGAGTCTAGTAATAAGATTTTAATTAAACTTATCAAAAAGAAAATAGAAGAATATCCTAAGAGATGGCATGAGGTTCATGCTCGAGGCATTATGGGCTCATCGATATCTAAGCATGGTGCTACAAAAGTAACACCATATGAGTTAGTATATGGGCAGGAGGCCGTTTTACCAGTTGAGGTGAATCTGGACGCTCTTAGGTTGGCCAGGCAAAATGATTCGTCGGCCGTGGATTATCATGACTTAATGATGGATAGAATAGACGAAGTTACAGATGAGAGGATAAAAGCTTTGAGAGAAATTGAGAAAGACAAATTAAGAGTAGCTAAGGCCTATAATAAGAAGGTAAAGAAAAAATCATTTCAAATTGGAGATTTAGTATGGAAGACGATTTTACCTATTGGGTCAAAGGATAATAAGTTTGGAAAATGGTCTCCAAATTGGGATGGTCCGTATAAAGTTATAGAAATTGTTCTGAAATAGTTATTTTGTGCAAAATTTGCATGGAGAAAGGTTGCCTAGAGCACTTAATGGAAAATATTTAAAAGGTACTATCCAAGTGTGTGGCAAAATGCATGAGAAAATATGGCGGTGTTTGCACCATCGTCCCGAGAAATATTATTTATGGTGATACTGCTTATCGCCCTTAGACTTTATAACATGGCCGATAATAAATTATCGCCTTAGACATATAAACATGGCCAATGGATGTGTTGACATTGGCCTTGTTGGTCGAGCAAGTAATTCTTATTTTTTGGCACACAAGTGTTGCCAAAAAACAGGGGGGCATGTGTTGATAATCAAATTTGGCTTGACAATCATCGTAAAGCCGAAAGCAAGTTAACAAGGAAACGCCGTGCAGATATCATGGTCGTGAGTAGTTACGATCACGGCAAAGCAAGTCGGAAGCCGGCTGGGCCGATTACGACCACGTTGGCTGTGGTCGAAGGCAGCTACGACCACGATTGGCGGTCGCTGGGTGGTTTTACGACCACGTTGCAGCATTTACGACCTTGTCATCACTAATCGAAACCGGCCGGACCGACACGACCACGCTGGTCGTGGTCGGCGCGCACGACCACGCTGGCGGTCGCGGGTGGTTTTACGACCACGTTGCAGCATTTACGACCATTAATCGGAAGCCGGCCGGACCGACACGACCACGCTGGCCGTGGTCGGCGGTTACGACCACGCTGGCATGGTCAAAAGTGGCTCAACCATTTTGGATCGGACGCTGCTACGACCACGATTGGCCATGATCAGAAGCCTGGTTCACAGACGATGACATCAAGGTTGATAGTTGGCAGTTGAACTTACGACCACGGTGGGGTCTCACGACCATGGTGGAGTATACGACTACGTTGGAGTCACGACCACGCCGGAGGTTACGACCACGACGGAGTCTACGACCACGTTGGAGGCTACGACCACGGTGGGGTCTACGACCACGTTGGGGTCTACGACCACGTAGAAGCCCACGACTGCATTGAAGGCTACGACCATACTAAAGGTGGTCGTAAGGAGTTCGATCACGATTTGGAAACTCTGACAGATATAACGAGAAAGCGGTTAAAAATTTGGGAATACTGAATCGTTATGGGAAGTTATCTGCAGAGGATTCGACAGCGGAGAAGCAAAGAAGAGAAAGAAATCGGGCTCATTAGTGGATGTGATTAATTTGTTTTTACTTGCCATAAATCTTAATTTGATGCCGATTTTATTTGCCATAGACCAGGCACCCTATAAATATGAAGGGTAAGGCCGATTGCAGAAGGATCATCAGACAATCGATACAACATTATTTTCGTACCTTTGTTTTTCTTAGTCTTTAGATTAAAGTAGTTCTTGTTTCTCCATCAATTACCTTGTTGACGTACGGATCAATTTCGTGCGGCAACAGTTACATTTGCATATTATAGGAAGGACGAGTTTTCTAATAGATAATGGAGAGATATGTCTAATACCGAAGGCCAGAATCATATGGTTCGATCCAATAGCAGCCATTTGTTCTTGAAATGTTGTAGGCCATGCATCTGTTCATGGAAGAAAGTTGTTCATAGGGTTGTCATTGAATTGCTGGAGGAGATTGGATAGGGATCGTTTTTTGGCATACCACCCTCTCCATGAAATATACTGAATAGTTAGAAAATTGGAGACATATATTAGATGGTAAGGATTCTTATTTTTAGGACAATGTTTCTGTTTCACGTTTAGGAAATTAATCTAGAAGGTTAATTTGTTGGATCTTAAACTATGATTGTTTTGGTTACAGCATGCCCTATCTTTGCTTGCAATTAGAAGTTCGTTAGCTTGTAAAATGGCAAAAAAAAAATTATATTGTCCTTGGGTTTGATATAGGCAGCTTTGCCAATGACTATTTTTGTCGCCGAAGAGCAAAAGATAGCTCTATGCTTCATCAGTCATATGGTCCTAATATTAACATGTCATGATAGTTTGTTTATTACTACTACAACACATGGGTAACAAAGTAAAAATGTATATGAACCATTGATGCATGTTCTCTTCTTGAGTTTTTCTAGGAAGGGCAATCTCTTCGTGCCTATTTTTTAGTTAAGACACATTCACCTTACGCTTAGAGTTAATGGACTTTACGTGCGTGCAAAGATTACAAATGTCAGTTTCCTTTCTTAGGTTGCTCCACCAATAAGACTGCTTGCTGACAGAATGTACTATAGTCCGAACATCCTTATTCATGCCAATTTTCTGTCGATTGATAACTATATTAGATTGTTAACTATTGAGGTACCATCTTCTTTGCCACAGAAAAACATGCTATTGCTTTTCTATCCTTTGGTTGTATAAAAACTGCAGGGAAAGCTCCTAAAAGCTATTTTTCGATTTTTCTACAGTAACTACCTTTTAAACAGAATATCTTTTCAAGATGTGGTCTGCAAATTAATTAAAGTACACAGTATAGTGACTTTATTTATATTGGTTAAAACCACACACGAGTTTCTGTTACTCTATATTCTCACTCATGAATAGCCCAAATGCCATAAGGCGCACCCAAAAGTCATAAGCCGAAGCTAAAAAGAACATGCCCGGCTACTAATGAGCCTATAGGTGTGCTTTTGCCTAAGTGTGTAAGCTAAGCCGCACAAATACAAGGCAGAAAAAAATGTAGATTTGATCCATTCAATTATATAATTGGGAGAGGAATTTTCTGTTTGTTGGGCTTAAGTAGTACATATATGCAGGAATTTTTCACAAATATGCATTGTTCTCATAATCGGCGCAGCTTAGTGCGCCCACCATTCTAGTGTGATGTCAAAGCTGAATTGTTTTCTTGTGTTATCAATGGTTTGCAGGTGCCTGGTGACCACCCTTGTATTGCTCTGAGCATGACCAGTAGCATAATCCAGTCTCCAGCCAGTAAGATAACTCTCCTGTGTAATCTGCAAAAAAAAAAGATAAACAGAAGGGAGGATTCAAGCAGCTAGTACATGGATAATGTGGCATTCTTGAAAATTACATTAAGGTTGCATACTTCAAAGGCAATGAAATTGATGATAAAGAGCATTGGTGCATACTTCAATTGGAGTAATTGGAGTATTGGTGATAAAGAGCATTGGTGCATACCCCATAATTGGAGTATCACACCCCTTCCTACCCACTAATTATCGTGTTGTGGTTTTATGTTGACACTTAGCAAATTACTAGCCAGATCCTTCCTGCACGGATTTGTGGATGTGCAAAATATGCTTGGATTAACAACACTTGAGTTCAGTCCTTAATCACCTCAGGAAAAACCACTACCAACCCCAAATCACACCAACTTACCACTTGCCCAATTCAAAATCATTTGTTTTTGTTTTCACAACATAAAATTTTCAGAAGTATATCTCTGTTCAAAATGTTTTCCAAAAGAGCCTAAGAATTTTTCCCATAAATTTTTAGAAGTATATCTCCGTCCAAAATGTCTCCAAAAGTGACCAAGAATTTTCCCATAAATTTTCAGAAGTATATCTCTGTCCAAAATTTCTCGTCAGTGATCCACCACCCCCTCCAGCCCGACAATTCTTTTTTCTTCTCGCACCAGTATGGTATCGCCTCTTGTTTCATTTTCTCCCATGTATGTCCCTACGAGAGTGAGACTATATGCCCCGCTCGGTTGGGCTGAAAAGCTGTGGCTTATAGTTAAACTTGCATTGTAGCGGCTGAAATTTCACTATAGCTGAAGCTGGCTTATTTCGCATAATTAATTTTAAAAAAAAATAAAAATAGAAAAAATATGCTAGCTCATCACAGACAACGCAAACGAATACGGGAAAAAAGAACTGGAAAAAAGCTCAAAAAAGCCAAAATTTTAAAAAAAGATAAAATTAATTAATAATAAAAAATAAACCAGAAACTAGAAGTTGAAGCTGAAACGAACGGGCCAATAATCTTCACTTGCCCCAAGCTCTTTCTAACCTTGCCTTTTGACGCTTTGGGCGACACGTCATGTCCCATATATTGATATCTTGATTGGTGCAATATCCATTGAATTTGTGTAGTCATCCACATGGGCGGAGGAGGAGATGGATTTTTTTTTTTTTGTGAATGCCCATAGAGAGGTATTCGAAATTCTCCTACCTAAGTTTTGTATTATTAAAATTATATATGCTAAAGAATAACCATCACATTCAAGAGGCTAGAAAATCCCGTATTAATCAGAGGTAAATGAGAAATATCTATATCTCTTATTTCTTGGGCCCAAATTATAATGTGCATATTAACCAAACATAAGATAGAAATATCTTAGATAGTATTTTAGATGTAAACGAGAAATGTCTGCATACCATAACGAACACAACTCTAGTATTTTAGATGTAAACGACATGCACTCTCGCATATGCCTACGCAATTGGGTAGGATTTCTAGCTAGTTGCAGTTTTATATCTAAGGGATGTATCTAATGGTAAGTTGCTAACCTCTAACTTCGGGCTAACACGCTAACCATATCAAGTTAGGAATTAAATCAATTTGAAAAATTCTCAAAAATCATATGTAAATGTATCTTTCTAAGTCTTTTACTATTATATAAAATTTTGCACTTAAAAACAACTTGAGAGAGAGAGAGAGAGAGAGAGTTTTACTCACAGTAGCTATTTTTGTCCTTGTCCTTAATTATAACTAGCTGAATTTTCCACATAATTGCACAGCTAAATGCTACTATACATATGTTTTTATTTGAAAATAAACTTGTACCTGTTGTGCGACTATAATGCTCATCTTTGAAAATAGAGTTGTATTTTTTATACAACTATAGCAGTTCTAATATATCTTATTAATCTGAATCGTTATAATCTGAACCAACCAAAATAAGTTATATAGATCTTTCTCTTTTTTTCTCCTATTAATGATAGCTTCTTTTTCTAATAGTTTTAATAACATAATAATACATAGATTTGTCAGACATTTCTCATTCTCATCTTCATTTCTCACAACATAATTTGAGTTCGGACAGGTGAAAGCATCTAGGCCCCTAAAAATATTGGTTTTGGTAATTAATGAAATTATGTGAATATGGGACTAATGTGTTCATTAAGTGTTTGAAAGGATAAGTTCAAATGGTAAAGAAAGAGGCTCACAAAATATCCCATGAAGATTCAAAGATCTCTAGGGCGACAAGGTAAATAGTTTAGGTATCTATTTTATTTTACCGGTCTTGGAGTTAGGTTGGAAGACCGGATTATAGGATAGACGTCGTACTATTAAGAGGGATCATGGTGATTGCTTGATCATGTTCAAATGTGCCCTATGGATCAAATTTATGATCATGCATGCACTTAGAAATTAAAATCAAATCAAATCTGTGCATTGTCAGAAAATCCAGTAGTTCCGGTGTTAATTGGGCAGAACTACCGCAGGGTCGGTAGTATCAGGCGCCCGGGCGGAACGTTTTTTCCAGAGAGCGCCCGGACTCAGACTTAGCCTCTCGGAAAACTGAAGTACCGCGGATTGACCTGCGGAACTACCGCATGTGCGGAAGTTCCGGATACCCGAGCGGAACTTTATTTCCAGAGAGCGCCCGGAGTTTAACTTAGCCTCTCGGAAAACGGAAGTACCGCGGATTGACCTGCGGAACTACCGCATGTGCGGAAGTTCCGGATACCCGTGCGGAACTTTATTTCCAGAGAGCGCCGGAAATAAAACTTAAACTCGCTGAGATCGGAAGTATCGGGTCATGGAGCGGAACTTCCGGACTTCCGGAAGTACCGCGATTTCAATGGCGGTAGTACCGCACTCATTGACCAACGGTCACTTCTGATCCACTGACATAGCCGTTCTGACCGGTCAGCGAGAGTCCGGAAGTACCGCGGTTTTACCTGCGGTAGTTCCGAATTTCCTGAATTTTCAGGATTGTTTATTGTAACGGCTATTTGAGGTTGGTGAGGGTATAAATACATCCCCACCAGAACTTGTAGTTGTTGTTGAACCTCCATTGAATACATTTGAGCTTAGTGCAATCTCTCACACCTCATTCACTCACTTGTGCATTCAATTGAAGTAGTTGACCCAAAATTCAAGTGCATTGCATTCTAGTTGATCCATTAGGCACTTGAGTGAGATCAAGCCGCTGTGATCTATTCTCTTGGTGCTTGCCGGCACCAGACGGCTTGGCGGAGTTTCGGTGATCTTCTCAAGAAGATTGTGAGAAGGCCCGGAAGTTTGTGAAGGCTCGGAGCTCGCCTACCCGGAGAGGGAAAGGGCTACCGTAAGTGACCGAGGTGATTAGGCTCATTCGTGGAGCCGGTCCGATTTGTTCGGGCTTACCTCAACGTGGACTAGGGGAGACTGGCAAGTCTCCGATCACCACGGTAAAAAGTAATCGTGTCAATTGTGGTTTGCTCTCTTGTGATCATTTTCATTCAAGCTACGCTCTTCATTCATATTACTTGATTGCTTGCTTAGTTAGAGTAGCAATTGTTGTTCTCTACTATTTGATATTGCTCTTAGTCGATTACTTGTGCTAGTGATTATTTGAGCCTTACTAGGTTGATTAGTGGTGTTAGTGTTATCTTGCTCTTTTATATCCATCAAGTTTAAAATTGCTAATTAGAATTAAACGAAAATTTTAAAACCTCCTATTCACCCCCCCTCTAGTCGGCCTCCTCGATCTTACAACAGGAAAGTTTATTTGGTCGTAGATGGCTCTGGGAATATATTGTTCTATGTGAGATTAGTGTGAAATCCGTCCATTCTAAACAAGACATAGGAACGTACGGTCACGTAGCAGCTCCAAAAGCCTGGCAAGCCGATGGACAGCGTGTGGCATCACTAGCTTTGGTGACAGTCACAATATCACACATGCGCACGGTCGCACTTGCATGCGGCACGTTGGAACCGGAAGGAGACGAAACGGGAAAGAAGCGAGGAAGCATGGGCTACGGGCAGCAGAAGGGAAAAGCAGGGTGCGTGGAAGGAACAGAGAGGCGGGTGGTTGAGTTCCGGTTCGTGCACCGTTTTTTTACGCGTGCAAAGCATGTGCGTACTTAACTCACACACAGCTACGCGCACTCCATACACATACACGCATGCACGTCCCGTGCACACACGACAGAAAGGCTCGTGCGCCGCTGTCACAGCAGAGATGGATGATCTGAGTGTGTTTTTGAGTTGAGGTAGAGTTCGGGCGTATACATCTGCAGGCCATTGCGAGCTAACCCAAGACCCAACCTCGGGGTGCATAGTGGGCAGGCCAAACGGGCTTGAACACCTCGTAAGGCCCGACCCAGAAGCGCGTGAGAAACAACAATTTGACCATGCAGCTTGCCCAATACCATCCCAGCCCGTTATTGGACTTCACACGGCCCGTGACTTGCAGCCTAGTGAGTGGTGATACCACTGAAACAAGGGGAAAAAATTAGAAGGCATTTTATTTTCTATGTCTAAAGTCCGTTTTTCTATAGTAAAGTAGTTTTTTATATTAGTTAGGTTTTAAACAGAGTATTTTTGTTAGACGAGATTTATAAATCGACTGTAGTTCACACCGCAGCGACTTTATTTATATCGGTCAAAATTACACATGACTCTCTATCTCTCCACACTCTCATGAATAGCTAAAAACTATAAACCAAAACCAAAAAAAACCCCACAAACACAATCTAAAGTAACAGGCCCAACATCTAGAGCTGTACCCAGCTCTGGAATAGGATGCAAGTTCTCTTGTCCCAAAGAAAACGGGCCATGCTAAAAGCAGATCTAGACGCCAGAGGATGATACTGGCGTACAAGCAAAAGGAGCAAGCGAGAAGCGACCAATGCCGCTGGCTGCAGAAACAAACGGCAAAGCTATCACCCAACACCCGCTATGCCAAGATTATTTCTCTTTCCTACTCACTTCAAAGCACAGCACAACAAGTGGCACCACCCCCTCCCTCTGTGACTCGTCGCCACACAGGCATAGTCCGTTTTTTTCCCATTGATCCGATAAATAGTGTTAATCGATAGAAGTCAAAACTAAAAGCCGACTGAAAAACCGAAAAAACAGAACTATATACAAACACTATTGATCTATCTGCACATTTACACAACTTGCTACAAGAAGCTAACCACCGGGGGCTAGCTAACTCAAGTACTAAACATTATAGTGAGAGTAATACGCATACGTTGCACAGAAGCAGACGAGGCAAGGGGTTGGGA
Source organism: Dendrocalamus sinicus (assembly GCA_036346575.1). Taxonomy (NCBI): domain Eukaryota; kingdom Viridiplantae; phylum Streptophyta; class Magnoliopsida; order Poales; family Poaceae; genus Dendrocalamus; species Dendrocalamus sinicus. The sequence continues at coordinate 32,239,434 of CM070647.1, forward strand.
CACAGAAAATGACCGGTGAACAGAACAATGCCGCCAGTCGCCGGCCGTTTTGGCATCCAATCTTACCCGTGTCTTGTCCACGGTTATCCGAATCTTATCATTTTCCGCTTAACCCCCGTTTCTACAAGACCAAAATCTTGGCCATTACGTGCATCTTAGGCCTAGTTTGTGGTTGTTGTGATGTGCTGCACCGTGAAATCTAGTTAATTAGTAGGTTCTTTGCTACTAATTCTAGTAAGACTGTGTGGTTACGACTTAAAAAAGATACTCACAACTAACTATTATATCAAAATGAAAGGAAATAAATTTTTTAAAAATGTCACCGCAATAACATACACAGCCATAGGCTCATCTTGTATCTGGAGAAGCCAAGCTTGTGGTTGGCTGAACACATATCCTACGTTCCAACGATGTCCATACTAGTTGGCGTGTTCCCATGAGAAAGATTTAACGTCCGTTAGGTAGTTGTAGTGTAGATTTCATTCGTGTCACGGGGCTCGCTAGCGATGAATTTTAAAGACTCGTATGATTCCGGGCACGGAATTATTTGCTCAAAGTCTATTACACTATAGAAATAATTTAAAAATCAGTACGCTCGTTATTAATAGCTAGAAATTACTATGTTAATCAAAGATAAAAGAGAAAGATTTTTACCGTTGATTTTGATAGACTCAGAATACAACGATGCAAATGAATCAGATACATATATATACGAAAGTGTTACAACTCTATATAGAATACAACTATATTTCCATCTTAAGCATTAGAGTTGTATAAGAAATATACCTATATGTTTCAACATAAGCATACGCATTACAATACTAAGCCGCGCAACTTTGTATGGGAAGTTTGGCTATCATATCTTATAATGTTACGGGCAAAATCCACTCAAAATTACTACTTGCTTCTAGGGGCGGAGCTGCATGGGCTTGAGGGGGTTCCCAGGAACCCGGGTCAAAAAAAATCTTAGTTATTACTAGTAAACATTCACCCTTTGTGTATCCCCTTAGCCCAATATGGTGTACCCTTAGCCCAACAAACACCCTCACTCGCCCCTGTCCAGTCCATTCTCCCACCGTCCTATGCTCTCACGTGTGGCCCGTTGCACCTCCTCCGTTTTGCTCTAGCTCTACCACCACTTGCTCCGGCGTCTGTTAGTTTATACCTCAGCGTCTCCGTGGGGTTGCGGGCGGGATGGCGAGGCGCCCCTTCATTTAAGCTGATACGGGCGGGCCACTAGCGAGCCACTGCCTCCTCGCTCGCCTCTCCGAAATGGGCAGGTCCTCCATTCTTCTCGCTCTGCTCTCCCTCCTCTGGCTCTCTCTGCTCCGCCCCAGTTCCGCTGCGTCGGTCACCACCGGCACCATTGACGGCACGGAGCTCTGGGGATACGTCGAAGTGCGGCCAAGTATTCCTCTTGCCAATCATGTACATTTCTCTTTTTTGGCCATATACCTTTCGCACAGGAATTTATAAGGTCTCTTTTTCGAGAGTAGAGGCTCACCTGTTCTGGTGGTACTACAAGAGCCCGCAGAGGGCGTCAGCGCCGGCGAAGCCATGGCCGACCGTCCTCTGGCTGCAGGGCGGCCCGGTACTGTCGCCTCTCCTCCTGCCTCTCAAAGCTTCTCTGCATGCACAGCAGCTAATCATCATCATGTCATCGGCATCGTCTCATCTTCTTTTTCTTCTTCTCGATCAGGGAGCGTCGGGCGTCGGACTCGGCAACTTCCTGGAGGTCGGGCCGCTGGACGTCAACCTGAAGCCGCGCAACTCGACGTGGCTGCAGAAGGCCGACCTCATCTTCGTGGTCCGTCAGACGCAGAGAATTCGTCTTCCTCTTCCGTGTTCCATCTCTCTGTTTCTTCTTCCCAGCTATGCATATGTAAGTTGATTTGTGATGTTATGGCAGGACAACCCGGTGGGCGTCGGGTACAGCTACGCGGAGGACCCAAGCGTGCTGGTGACGACGGACTGGCAGGCGGCCACGGACGCCACCACGCTCCTCAAGGCGCTCGCCAAGGAGGTGCCCACCCTGAAGGACAGCCCCCTCTTCCTCGTCGCCGAGTCCTACGGAGGCAAGTACGCCGCCACGCTCGGCGTCTCCGTCGCCAGAGCCATCCACTCCGGCGACCTCAAGCTCACGCTGGGGGGTAAAGATTAATTTCCACTCAATCAAACAACAGAGAATCGGCAATTCTATCATTCTGTATGGTACTAATTCTCTTTTCTTCACCGGCAGGTGTTGCTCTCGGGGATAGCTGGATCTCGCCGGAGGATTTCACGGTGAGCAAATGGCCGACACTATCCATTGCCTTGCAGTAGCGATCATTTCTTGGATCTTTCAGTGCACAATTCAGTGGTTGAACTTGAAATGAGTGCTCTGGATGCAGCTCTCGTACGCGCCGCTGCTCCTCTACGTGTCGAGGCTGGACGACAACGCCGGCGACGACGCAAAGAAGTAAGCACCAGCCTGCAGGCCAATCTACTACTATCGCTCTTTCTTGATTCTTGCTTCTCGGGGCTTTAAGAACTCGCCGATCACGTGCGCGCGCGAATTCTGATCTCAGGAAGGCAGAGACGGTGAAGGAGCAGATCGCGGCGGGGCAGCTCGCCGCCTCGCAGAAGTCATGGACGGAGCTGCTGGATTTCATCGACTCCAAGAGCGCCAGCGTCGTAAGTGTTGACCGTTGACTCCAACACTCACCTAGTGGCCACGTGCTTCTTATTTTTCTTTGCATGACTATAATTAACCTGATATGATACATTTTTCTTTTAACTCAGGATAACAATTGATTAAAAATGATATTTTCTATAGCTTAAAAGAAATTATGATTTTTTTTGTGAATCAAAGAAACTACGATGTACATGTAAATATTTGATTATAGAGCTAAAAAAATAGATAACGAGGTTAGTTTGTTAGCATCAGCTTGTTGGAAGAGATAAAGTTAGCGAGTGTTCGGAGGAACAGTTTTCTCTTAGGGTTTTGTTAAACATCATCTGGATATTTTTCTTCGTAATTATCATTCAGATTTAGAACCATTGGATTAGAGATCCAATGGCAATAAATTCCCCCCCTCCCCATTAAATTCTACCTCCTCCCCCTTGAAAAAAATCCCCCCCCCCCTTCAAAAACAAAGGGTCTCTTGATCTCTAATCCAAAGATCACAAATTTAGATAATAATTAGAAAGAAAACATCCAGATGATGCCTAGACACTCCATTTTTCTTATTTGTTTGAGGAGTTAGTTGTTAGATGTGGTTTTTTTCTCTGGTTTTTGTTTGGAGTAATGCTATCGCTTTCTGAAGGCGGAGTAGAAGGAAGAGGAATTAGAGTAGAAGGAAGAGGAATTAGACATACATTTATTTTGACCAAAAAAAACTAACTAATGGTATACCGTGTTTTTTCCCAACAAATAGCTAATCACCATTGGATTCATCACTCTCAAACAGTATTAGATGTCCATGGTCGTATTCAAATCAGATGCCTTATCTGAATCGCTCAAACCCAACCACTCATTCCTCCTAAGCCTCACACTTCCTCATCCTCCTGCGCTCGCTCGCTCTCTCTCTCTCTCTCTCTCTCTCTCTCTCTCTCTCTCTGTGTGTGCACATGTGCAGTGAGGCCTCGAGATAAGGTGGTTGCATGGGCATGGTGTCGCGGTCTTGTAGTGCATCTCATTTGTTATCATATTGTTTGTTGTTGTCGTCGCCATGAACTATATGACGGGATGGCGTAGCGGTCACCAATAGCTATAAATCAAGTATGTTTAGAATTGATCTTTTTGGTGAATTTTATTTGATTTCAAATTTTTTTGTGAAACTTTGCTGAAGCTCCATGAAACCTTTTCGAAATTTGTTGAAATCTTTTTGAAACTAACTTGAAACTATTTCATGAAACTTCTTAAAAACATGTTAAAACTTCTATGAAACTTTCTTGAAACGCGCTGAAACTTTTCTTAAATTTGATGTTTCCTTTTGAAACTTGAATGAAACTAGTGAATTTTCCTATGAAACTTATTAAAATTCTCTGAAACTTTGAAATTTGTCTTTTGAAACTCAGTTGAAATTCTTCTGAAACTTATTTTTAATCAAGTTTCATATTTGAAACTGCATAAAACTTATAGATTAGATGTGAAACCAATTAAAATTTGTTGACAACACGTTGAAACCAGTTTTAAACTCCTTTTTAAAACCTCATGAAACTTACAAAACTTGCTTTAAAACCTGATGAAACTTCATGTTTCAATTTGACATTGATGTTTTAGATTTGAAACTCCATGAAACATTAAGTTTCGTATTTGAAACGCTTTGAAACTTGACGTGTCAAATTTGAAGCTTGAAAATTGGCCATTTTTCTTTCAATTTGTATTGAGTTGTTGATCTTTTTTTTTGCTGGAACTTTTTGAAACACAAATGAAACTTGTGGCGTACGAGAAGTCAAGCGCTCGCCGGTAAGCGGCTAGCGTACTTTTTAAAACTTTTTTATTAAAACTTGTCGAAACTTGTCAAGATTGTTATAACTTCTTGAAACTTTTGATTGAAATTTGCTGAAACTTTTTGAAATTCTTCAGTTGAAACTCGATGGAACCTGTTAAAACTTGCTGAACCTTCATTAAACTCTTCGATTGAAATTTAATGGAACCTATTGAAATTTGAAGCATAAGTTTCAAAATCTAAAACTTATTGGAACTTGGTCTTCAAATTTTTCAGTAATCTTCTAGAACTACGTAAACTTGCTGGAACTCAAAACTTTTTAAGTATTTTTTTTATAGAATTTCCTGAAATTTGATAAAACTTGTTGCAATGTGTTGAAATGCTATGAAACCTTGCTATAACGTTAGAAATGCTTCCAACAGTATACCATTGGCTAGTTGCTCCCTTATTTTAATTGCAAAAACAGATAGTTTATTTTAATCAGCAAAAAAAGATATATGTTCATTGTCAAGATTTTTGCAGATCCTGCTCACACTTAAACTAACAGTGGCCACAAGCTTACTTCGATCGATATTTTCTCTAAAATGGGAAAAGGTTTTGGTACAACTTTCTCTAAAATAGAAAAATGTTGTAACTTTGACAATAATTCTTAAAATTATTCGTTGGAATAGGTTCTTGGCATACTACGGAAGTTGTGTGTGAAAATTTATGTGATTTGAAGCAGTGGATGAAAAGTTAGGTCAAACTGTGATTTTAAACTTGTGTTGATTTTATTCAGATCAGAGTTACGATCAGACTACATTGTACCAATCGGTCAGACCGGCCAGCTGTCCAACCGTGACACCAGAGTTGTTTTCTTTGCAGGATATGTACAATTTCTTGCTTGACGCCGGCATGGACCCGGTGTCGACGGACTTACCTGCGAGCTCGTCGTCGCCGAGCAACGCCCAGGTGATGAAGTACTCGACGTACCTCGGCAGCCAGGAGGCCGAGTCTGGCTCCAACACCATCGACGGCATCATGAACGGGGTCATCAAGGAAAAGCTTAAGATCATCCCCAAGAACCTCAAGTGAGCGTCTCCTTCGCATCAAAATCACCAGTCATTGCGTTCGCATGTCGATCTTTCTCTTTCGCATCACAATAATCAATCTTCCTTGTAATGTCATAATTCCAACTGCAGGTGGCAAGAGCAGTCGGACGCGGTCTACAACGCGCTGGTCAATGATATGATGAAGCCAAGAATCGACGAGGCGAGCTAGCACTGCTCTAGATGGATGGATCAATCTTTGATTTCTTAAGCTGTGATGAATTGGGTAATTAACTGTGTGTTCTGCTCCAGGTTGATGAGCTGCTGTCTTATGGTGTGAATGTGACGGTGTACAATGGCCAGGTGACAACTACTCTGCCTTTTTGTACTATGCCCAGCAAATACTACTCCTAACTCCTAAACGATTTTTTACTGGGATTTTGTTTTAGAATGTTATGTTAAGGTTTAATAGAAAAAATAAGAGTAATGCTAGGTTGCTAGTGCATTACACACCAAAAACGAACAGATTTTATCTTCAACTAGAAGCTGCATAAAGTGTCGGTTGATTGGTACATAACTACATAAGCATACAATCAATAGGAGTACTGCCAATTAAATCCAGCTATCAGATCAGATTAGCGATGTACCCTGGAAGCATCTTGAGTAAGCAATCGCGTGTATAGGAACAAAGCCTTGTTAGTCAGTGGGACGGCTAGACAACGTGATGCCGACAAGTTTGTTGTTCAGAAAAGGAGGCATCCTTTCTGGAATTTGGGCTAACTTTGATTGTTCAGTTTAAAGATGGTACAGCGATAACCATTTCCGGGGTCCATACCAACTACCAAGAGTATTCCAACTGAAGAGTGTTTCCTGCGTGGATAAGTCTTAACATCGCAAGTCTTTTGCTCAGAAGTGAGCTGCACGAAATCTTCAGATCGCAACAACCATCTGCTCACATGGCTGATGGCTCACATGGTCAACAAATTGGAGGGGAACCATGACTTGATTAAGTGATGCATGTTATTTAAATATTTGGATGATCCTTTCATATATTACTCAGAGATAGCATGCACATGATTTACTTAAGACAGTATTTTTTTTAGTACTAAATTCAGTAAATTTTTCCTTCTGAAGCTTGACGTGATCTGCTCGACGATCGGCGCAGAAGCATGGGTGCAGAAGCTCCAGTAAGGATTTTTCCTCTGTTCCCTTCTGCCATTTCTTGCACAATTCATACATGTGGCTCTAAATTTCTCACCTGATCAATCATCTCAGATGGGACGGGCTGAAGAATTTTTTGAGCCTACCAAGGCAGCCTCTGCACTGTGGATCTTCCAAAGTCACCAAGGCTTTCGTCAGATCCTACAAGAACCTGCACTTCTACTGGATCCTTGGAGCTGGACACTTTGTAAGTTTCAACATACACGTTACTCCAGTTGTCACACCTCCTACGATCTGTTTCCCATGTGAGATTATTAAACTTTCATGTCAAATCTGATTCTTTTTCTTGTGTTATTCTATGCTTTGCAGGTGCCTGCTGACCAGCCTTGTATTGCGCTGAACATGATCAGTAGCATAACCCAGTCTCCAGCCAGTTAGATATCTCTCCTCTATAATCTGGAAAAGATAAACAGAAAGGAGGCCTCAAGCAGCTAGCACAAGGACAATGTAACATTCTTGAAAACTGCAGAAAGGTTGCACACTTCAAAGGCAATAAAACTGATGATGAGAAGAGCATTGGTGTGTTCGGAAAAGGCGGTCTTGTTAAATTCTCCAGACGAATAAATCACCTTTTCTGTGATTGTTCCAGTGTCAATTTATGTTTCATTTACAAATTATCCGTGAAAAGTATGTTTCTAAGAAGAGTACGTAAATATAGTATAAAACAGGTAAATGTCAACAGTTCAAAGGATCTGTCTAACTATCATTCGTATGTTTTTTTTTCTGGAAAAAAATCGTCAATTTGTTGGAATGTGGGATAGAAATCAAACCATCAGATCCAGATCCCTATCCCTCCTCTTTACCCCTAACCGGCACGTCCCCAACAGTACACACGCTCGAGATCCCCGTCTCTCTCGCGCCCTTCACCACCCCTGCCTCCACCCCGCATCAGAAATGGCAATGGGTACCTGATACCCGAATACTCGACGGGTTTTACCCGATAAAGAGACGGGTATGGAAAATTTTATATACCTATAGGTATGTTATTGGGCGAAATCCTCTACCCGCCGGGTAGGCGGGTGCGGGTGTGGGTATATACTACCCATACCCGCCTACCCGCGGGTAATGAATACCCGCATTAGACAAATAGACATCCCACTCAAATGTTAATTTTATTATCTACTTGTTGTTGATTGTTTATTTGTTTGTCATATGTTGATATGGTCATGTCAAGTATGTTTATGTGATGTATTAATTTTGATCATTAGACGCTTTTGTGCTTGGCATGTATGATTAATGAATGTCTAAATTGATGATATTCTTATGTGTTGAACCGGGTATGCTTATGGTACGGTTACCCGTCGGGTAGTAATACCCGCGCGGCACGGTATGGGTAAATTTTTCTACCGCGTGCGATACGGGTAACCCGACGGGTAAATTTATACCTAGCGGGTACGGGTATGGAATGGCAATACCCGATGGGTATTTACCCGTTGCCATCTCTACCCCGCATGCTGCTGCCCTCCACTTCACCGGCGTCGCCTGAATGCTGGCGCAGCCTGCCCGCGTGCACCCCCCCCCCCCGCCCCACCCTAGTGGCGGACTCACGAATCCTACGATGGGTGTTCTTTTATTTTAAAAGCCTCAAGAAAACTCTTAAAAATAGGATGTTACACACAAGGACATAGTTTTTTAGAGGGGGATTATGGTAAAACAGGAAAGCCACTACCCACTAACCACGATGACCGGGTCCAATGGAAAAGACAGTATTCCTTCTTGAATTTCAGTTAATTTTGTAATTCTGGATGTTGACACCTGCAACCGCCACATTTGTTTTCTAACGTGGCAACAGTCTCTAGAAAAGCCTTCTTTTTTCAGAAAATGCTGACTCCCTTTGCCTTGATATGGCTATACTAATATTGCAAGTTGCAAAATAAAAATTGTTGGGAAGTCCATAGTTGCAAATATGTAAAGAAGCACCAACCGGAATTTCAATATTCATACCATATCAAGGTTAAAGCATTTCAATAATTGCCCAACATGCTAATTTTTCTGGCTACTAAATTCGTTACATTTTCTTTCCGGAAGCTTGATGTAATTGTCTCGACAGCTGGAGCACATGCGTGGGTGACTGCGTGCAGATGCTTAAGTAAGAATTCTAGTCCCTCGCCATCTTTTGCGGTAGGATTTGCAAAGTATTATGTTTACTCAGTTGAAAATTTTCAGATGGAATGGGCTGAAGAACTTGTTGAGCCTACCAAGGCAGCCACTGTATTGTGGCTCTACCAAAGTCACCCAGGGCTTTGTCAGATCTTACAAGAACCTGCACTTCTACTGGATCCTTGGAGCTGGACCTTTTGTAAGCAGTATTTTTTAACCTTTAGGGCCTGTTTGGGAGAGCTCCATCAGCTCCAGATCCACGAAAAACAGCTCCACTCCACGAAATTTTACCCAAACGCTCCAGCTCCGCGAAATCTAGATCCACCAAAATCACGGATCGAGGCGGATCCATGGATTTCATGGAGCTCCTCAAGGGGTGCTCCACCGTGGAGTTGGGTGGTAATTACCCACCAATGCCACTGGTTACACACCCCATCCCACCAAAAGTGGTCATTCCCACCAAAACCTCAATTTCGTGGATCTGGAGCTGCTGTACAAGCCAAACACTTCGTGGTGGGATCCCAGATCCACGGTGGAGCTGCTCTATGGTGGAGCTGCTGCTCCAGATCCACGTTTTCAATGGTGGAGCTCTCCCAAACAGGCCTTTATACGACAAGTTCATTTGTGTGGTTGGATGTGGTACCATATTTTCTTAATGTCAAGAAATGTCATTGGGTGCTAAAACTGAAATTACCTTGTGGCAACAATCTGTGCAGGTGCCTGTTGACCAGCCATGCATCGCCCTCAGCATGGTCAGCAGCATAACTCAGTCAACAGCTCCATAAGCAAAGAGCACTAGAATTTGAAGCGAAGCAAACTTCACACAATCTAACTGTTACTGGATAAGTGTAAGATAGTTGCAGGAAGACAAGTAACAATGGTATAGTCGTGTTTAAAAATGTTTCAGTTGGGAATATGCGATCTGTCACGTGTATCTTTTTACTATACAGAATAACGTGCTTGTGTTTGGTTTGTGTCAAATAGGAAATTCTTTGCTAATTGCACATTTTTTTTGTATAGCTAAGCATCAATAGTACTTGAAATTTGTATTTTGGTTTATTTACGAATGCAAGATGCCTTCTTCGATCAAGAGCTCCCGAAAATAAATCTGAAATTTAATATCCTCTTCCTCACAGCCAAACGGACATCCAGCATCATATCCTCTGCTCTAATACCTCTTTGCATCAGCATGTTGCAGGTCTCACTCACATGGAATTGTGCATATCATAATTCTCGTGTCCTGTCCCCTGCTCTCCATTGTCACCAAGTGCAATTCCACCAGCAGTTTGTTCGGCTCTGCATGCTCCAATGATGCAGCAGTCGTGCTCGCGCAGATCAATGGACAAACAGCCATCCCCCACTTGTCAATCCAAGAGGAGGGGGAATTCCCTAAAATGCGATAGAATTCTAGTCCTTTTTTGTTTTTTGCAATACCGGTTAGAGTAAACACCGATTGATTAATTGCAAGGGTAGCTGTTAACTGGAAAAAAAAGTGATGGGCAAGGGAAAACAGGAATATGGCAGCAATGCTATCTTGAAGTGGTTGACTTGTCAACGAAAAGATTAGGTAGATGAAGCTGCATGCTGTCTTATTCTCTGTCTTATTCTCTTTGGCTCATGCTACTGTACCGATTTTAACTATACCGGTCAAAATCATACGTAACTCTCTCTTAGAAACAACCACAATTTAAAAACCATAAACCAAAAAATATAGGCCACAACCAAAAAGAACATTTTTTACTGGGATTCTTGGAATCCATATGCTTGGCTCTATGCTCGAAATAGCAAAAACAAGAAGATTACGCGGATCACATGGACTGAGACCCAAATAACCAAACAGATAGGCAGCCCGAATCCAAACCGACAGCATGAACCAAAACGATACAATTGCACCGGTGCACCGGAAGAGCAAGCAGTCAGGCAACGTAGTACTATATGATAAAATTTTGCATGTATAATAAATTAGTAATGAACAGTTAAACACCAGTAGAAATGGCGAACCAAACATACTTGTATAGCAACAGAACTATGTTTCACTCGCAAAAAAAATTAGGTGCTGCTCGATCGAAGTAAGCTTCCCCAGCAATGGCTGAACCCCAAAACATGAACACCGCAGATAACACTTACCAGTGAATTCAAAGGAGTTGGTTGGTGCTATACAACAAATCTCATCCTAATCCAATTAATGGAGCCTCAATCTGCGTTGACACTGGAATTTGTAAGGTCGATGTCGCCCATTCCTGTATCTTCCTCCTCACTGTCATCATCACCATCAACCTCCGCATTTTGCTCCATCAGGGTATCTATGTGCTCATTGAAGAGCTTATCTTCCCTCTCACTCACCTGTTTATAAAATATAAATAACACAAAGCTTTAACACAAAGCTTCATGAGCTGGGACCAACTATTGGTTTTGAATATAACCGGAAGGTACAGCATTAATTTTCAAAACATGCATACTTAATATATGTAGATTGAAAGAAGAGATGTAAAAGAATTAGCAGCCGATGCAGAAAACTTACAGCTCTTGGTGGTTCTTTCACTATCAACTTTCCCTTATGTTTTTCAATCTCTGCTGTGCAAGCTTTAATTGCATCAATGAGAACTGAGATGCCTTCGTCCTTTTCAAAGCAGAAACATACCAAAAAAAAAAAGGCAATAGTTATTTTATGGAAAGTTGAAGAATGATAACCCTAAACCATAATACTGGGATTGGATCTTCAGATAACAGCCCATGAATTTGACTACATGGGGTAGAAAACTTTTTTAAAAAAAATAATACAGCTGGAAGCTCAGAGCAACTTACCAGTTGCATGATTTTACAAGTGGACTATACAAACAGACCAAAGACATTTCATGCAAATAACCAAGGTTCCAAAACCCGGAACCACGGGGAATACCGCCGACGGCCGGTAACTAGAAAAAAACCGGTTAAATTTCAAACGTCAAATTTTGAATTTGAAACCAGTAACTGGAAAAAACGGCCAGTTACCATCCAAAAAACCGGAAAAAACCACAAAAAAAAGAAGAAAAACCCACTAAAAACCAGTTTTTCAAATTTGAAATTGGAAATTTCTAACACATTCATGGCAAAAAGCATAAAGTTAAGCACGGGAGATGCATGCATCTTCCTAATACATTCCATTAGTTTTTAATAATGTAAACATCATTAGGGAAACTAACTTTTACATTCAAAAATTGGAAATTCCTAATACATTCATGGCAAAAAGAATAAAGTCAAGCACAAGAGGTGCATGCATCTTCCTAATATAGTCCATTAGTGTTAAACAATGTAAACATCATTAGGAAAACTAACTTTTACATTCAAAATTTCAAATTTGACTTAAACAAAAATCCGCCGGTTTTTATTCCACCGGTTGCCACCGTTAGAACCGGTTACCAACGGTAACTGACTGGCCAGTTACCACCGGGATTTTGAACCCCGCAAATAACCAATGTAACCTAATGGATAATTTAGATCATTCCAGATTGCACACATACAAGATACAACCGTTTAATTAAGCACAAGCCACAATATCATTCATCAAAAATAAGCATAACTCACAGGCATAAAGTTCATGACATGCATTTATGAGAATCATGAACAATCTTGACCCATGCAATCAGGCACTACGGAGTTAAAACTTAAAAGCTTGCTGATCACTGCATTCAATAAGTACCAGTCAATCGACCCACTTCCCCAGTGACAGCGAAAAAAGACAGACACAAAAAAAATTGCAAAATATAACATGCATCACAATAGTAGTTGACAATTTGGCAACTAGTTTAGCACTATATCAGCCTTCCTGATAGCTCAGCACATAAGAGGATTTATGTCATTTCCGTCTTCCTGAATATACGAGGATCAATGTAAAACATGCGCTCTCACAGTGTATTTCCATATGCAGATAAATTCATAGGAAAGGGAATCAGTGCTTTATCACAGAGGAAGCTTCATCTAATAGCTCAGCATATAACGTGATTCTTGAATCTCAAATTCTCTGTCAAACTAGGAGCTTCTATGGAAATGTGAATTGGTCTGTCTAATCAACAAAGCAGAACACCATGAGCAAAAGCCTACATGAATCATGAAAAGCTGAAGAAAATGCCAACCTTGTCAAGTGTTTGCGTGGTCAGAACATACAGTGGAGGAGCAACTAGCTTAATCTTCACAGGACAATTAGTGTTGCCAGCAGCTTCAGCTTTCCTCATGGCTTGCTGCAATTTCAAATAGAATAAGCTACTGGAAGATGTTCTGTTAAATCCTAAGGGCAGAAACAGGGGTAACTAGAACCTTAATGTGGAGCACCCCATCAAATTGGAAACATTTCATCTCGACGTCAGCACGGATCTTGAGTGGCTGCGGCGTCATTCTCCTCCTTATATTCTTGACCAGGGCGTCCTTAACCTCAGGGGTGACAGCAGGCACCACCTTAGTAACCTGCCAGTAAATTTAAGTACATTGTTTTCTCGAATAATTATTGATGTAATTATGTCCACAGTAATTTCAGAATACATTCCAGCGACAAAGTATTCAGATCACTTGAAAATCATTCAAAAACTGGTTAGAAATAAACTCAGTTTGCCAAATTGAGCAAGTTTTTCTCTATATAATGTACTGACAACACTAACTACCATTACTAAACTTCAAGCTATACCAATGCCATCGCTGGCCAATCCCAACGTTGAAATATCATTCAAAAACTGGTTAGAAATAAACTCAGTTTGCCAAATTGAGCAAGTTTTTCTCTATATAATGTACTGACAACACTAACTACCATTACTAAACTTCAAGCTATACCAATGCCATCGCTGGCCAATCCCAACGTTGATATATTCAATAATTACTTACACTCAAAAGTTCATTTTAGTCCATCTGACATCACCTAAACTCCTAAATAACCTACAGAACTAAGCAATGTCAAAGGTACAGAAATCCAACAAACACCTAGCTATATCCGCATGATCTACATGTTACGGTCCAGATTACCATTCAGCAGACAAGCTTCATATGGGCCAATTCAACTAAACAAACCACGTTATCTACAAAATCAACCAGTAGTACCCGATTACCCCAGAGGCAAACGCCTAGTACACATGCACAAACGCACGTAACATCAAATCAGGACAAGGCATCATCAGTCTATGACATCTAAACATGGGCAAGTTACTAGTCACTACATATTTACTACATCTAATCAGTTCAACAAGATGCAGCACATTTAGCTGTATAAGTAACTGAGTTAGGAAAAGAAATTCGTGATGGTGATTGGTGGGTCGAGAAGGTAACCTCCTGGCCGTCAGGGCCGGTCTCCTTCTCCTCGTAGGTGAGCGCGTCGAGGATGGCGTCAGGGTCCGCGACGATGAGCTTGAAGGCCTCGAAGGCGTGGCCGTACTTGCGGTAGAGCGGCCAGCCGATGCGCTGGTAAAGCGGCTCGAGGTCGATGCCGAGGGTCTCGGCGACGTGGCGCATGATGGAGTGGACGAGCTTGGACTTGTTGTACCTGTCCTCGCAGGCGTGCGCCTCCTCCTCAGAGACGCGGCGCTTGGAGAGGTCGATGTAGCCCTTGTCGCGGTCGACGCGGAGCACGATGGCCGGCTCCTGGCGGCCGACCTTGATGAGGGAGGCGATGGAGCGGATGCGGCGGCGGGAGAGCTCGGAGAAGAGGATCATGCCCTCGATGTTGTTGTATTCCAGGAGGGAGACGTAGGCGCCCATGTCGGCGATGTGCTTCACCTGGATCATCACCGCGGCGTCCACCTCCGGGAACCGCGGCTCGTACATCCGGCACTCTAGGTTCGGCATCGTCGCCTCCGGAGTTGGAGGGAGAGGCGGCGGATCTAGGGTTTGGTTGGGTTTTGGAGAGAGGAGGCCGCTGCTTCCTTAGGCTGGGAGTTGGGACGTGGGAAAGAGACGATGTGGGGGAGGAAGGAAGTAGGCTCAGGCGGCGTCTGCGACCGCGAGGTGGGATCGGGACGGGACCCGAGTCACCCGACCCGGAGCAAGGCTAGGGCAGCGTGCGACCAATGGTTCGATCGCCCCTCGACACTGAATCCAACGGCCACCGTAAACGAGCGGCGTGACCAGCAGTTCGGGTGAGAAAGGGTACACCGCGATTTTTTACGATGAGTCAACGTGGGGTGAATTTTTTTAATGGAAAAGGTACCTATTCGATGCCTTTGCTTAATTGCTCCGATTTGGGCCTTTACTCTAAATTTGGGTATTTTACCTTCTATATTTTCAATACTAAATCACATTAAGCATAAACCGAAACTGAGGTGGTTTACACACTGAGTTGGCTTCCTATGTGGAAAAAACGTTGATATGGCAAGCGACATAGGCACACATGCATGCACATGTCAACCACATAAGATCCAATTAATATAACCCCGCAAACTTCTCCACCATTGGATCAAGCCATAAGAGATCATAATCATTAGATCAAAATCAGAAATCCATAAAAAAAACTACAAAATTCCCAATTCCAAATCATCTCTTCTTCCTCTAGACTACTATCTCTCAACTGGAGGAGACACACGAGTAGAGGAGATGGTACGGCTGGCACTGGATGTGTGGTGCCCCCTCTACGTGTATGAACTGCTCAACCTGACACCCATGGCGTCCCTGTATGCATACAGTTGTGCGCCTCACCTATGCTCGCCCACCTTTACTCCATCATTGAATGTGAGTTGGCCATGGAGCGCATCCCCTTTGTGCTTGACAAAGGCCGCCTTGACCTCGAGTACCACGACGAATCTTCTAACCGCTACCTCCAGTGTCCAGAGTACCTCGCGGAGCTCTCTTGCTTAGATTCCCCCCTCAAGCACTAGTATGAAGAGAACATTTGTGATGTCTTCAGTGTTGTTTGCCATGTTCTTGAGGTCAATCCTAACTATCTCAATGGACATGACTACTTCTCCCTTCACTTGGTCATCAGGGTGGATCATAAGTTCTGTCACTTCTGTGTGCCATGGAATCTGACAGCTAGAAATCTGGACAATTAGGTGATTGAATCCAAGGTTGAAACATTAGGTTTCGGTCTTATGCAGACTCCCTCGACGACGATAGGAACTACGTATGACAATATCACCACCATCCACCACAACCCCACCAACACCTATTGGACCCTAACCACCAGCCTTTCAGCAGTATCATTGGGATCCAAATGTGCCATCACCAACACCACGCCCACGGTTCCTAAGGCATGAACCTTCCTATTATGGTTTTGTGTAGGGCCCACCTATTCTATTGGGACAACCAATAGGCCACTACTCCATCCGTCGCTGTGGACCTTGGTCTAGTGCCCGAGTGTGAGCACTATCTCTACTACTTAAAAATAGGAATTGGCGGTCATACGTTCATTCTCCCCCTTGCCACTCCTCACAGAAATTCGGTGTCAACTAATAAAAGGAGTTTATTCCCATGCAGCGACACGGTTGTCCCTCCCCACAATGCCTTCTCCTCCCCAGTAGCTTCAGCCCCCGGTCCTCCTCTCCCCTCTCTCGCCTTCCTCGCCATTCCCTTCTCTCGCCTTCTGTTTTGCCATCGCCATCCTCGGTGGACACTCAACCAGCGATGTGCAGGTTGTGGATGTGCAAGGTGATGGAGGAGAGACAAGACAAAAATGGTGGAGAGGTCGTCTCCTTCATAGCAAGCTAGACCAGATCTAAACATTCCCAGCCACGGCACTACCAGACTCGAACATCCCTGGCCATAGCTCTAAATCCAGTCATCCCAAGCCACAATGCCACCCGATCTGACCGTCCCTAGCCATGAAACCGCTCGATTCGGCCATCCCCATCTATGGCACTGATGATTGATCTACACTATCGAGAAGAAGCTATAGATTGCTTGATGCACCATCCGCGAGAAGGTACTCTTCATGAGCCATCAACTGGAAGAACCCACCGAAGATTGGTGGGATAACTTCAAGACAGCCCAGGAGGAAGGCCACAACGTCACCTAGGATGAAATCAAAGCCGCTTTCCATGACTTCCTCATCCCTTCTAGACTATCAGACTCCTATTTAAGGAGAACCCTAGCAAAGGAGCAACACTTCAGCCGCTAAAGTAACTTATTTCCAATGTGGTAATAAGGGACATTACTTCTGCAGATGCCCTAACAAGCAGTAGACCCCAGTCAGGACCAAAACCATGAACACTCCAGCTAGAGCTCCAATGACCCAACAACAGGCCGAGGAGCACCCTAGACGCCTCAAACAGCCAGACCTATACCAGCCTTTGGTAGAGGCCATGTCAACCACATCACCGCAGAAGAAGCCCAGGGAGCCCATATGTTGTGGTGGGTACGTTCTTATCAACTCAGTACCAAGTACCACATGCCGTATTTCTACTTAAAACCCTTTAATAGTTCAATCACCTACAGATGATATGAAAGCCCACCTAGTCTTTCCCCCAGACTAGGATTTAAACTAAGGAAGTAGAATTCCTAGCCAGTGTCACATCCCAAAATTTGGCTTTTTGAAAAATTTAAATTCAAATTAATTATTTTAAGGTAATTGGATTTTACTTGGCTTTTATTTGCCTTTCTGGATTTTTCTGGATTTTAAAAAACTATTTTTAGAGCTTAAAAAGTAATTCAAAATATGAAAATTAAATATCAACAGTAGTTGGAAATAATTTTATTTAGTCCAAAATATGTCCAGGAGCTTCTGTGAATTTTTCTGGAATTTTTGGAGGTATTTTCATATTTTTCTGAGGCCTAAATAATTTTCTAGCCTTTTAAAATTAGAAATCAAATTCTGAAAAATAAAACCTCCCTTTTCCTCCGGCCGACGCGTGGGCGGCCCAGGCCGCCACGTCGCCGCTCGGCCAATCCAGCCGTTCCTTCTCTCTCTCGCCAAGCGGGCCGGGCCGTCGGCGACCCCGCCTTCCTCCTCCTTGCCCGACGCGTGGGCGGCTCGGATGAGCCGAGTCCGCGCGGACCATCCAGCCGCCCGCTCCCACCTCCTCTCGCCTCGCCCGACTGCGGGCCCGCCCGTCGGCGGCGCGACGCCTCCGCTCTCGCTGCCACCCGGCCCGCTTTGTCGGATCCGTCTCCCGCGGAATCGCCCCTTCCTTCTCTTTTCCCCTCTTTCCTTTCTCGCCGTGACCAAATCCGGCCGGCCGGCCTTGCCTTCCCGGCTCTCCCGGTTTTGAAACCCGAGCCCCGCGCGACCGAATCCCCAAATCCCGCGCCTCCCTTCCTTCCGCCCCTCCTTCCTTTCCTCCCGCGCCCTTCCTTCTCCGGCCGCAAGAACGGCGAGCAATTGCCGCGCCCTACTCCCCTCCGCCCTATAAATACCCCTCGACCTTCGCCTTCTCCCGCACCGCATCCCAGCGCCTCCACCGCAGCTCCCGAGCCCTCTAGAGCCCGATCACCGTGCCACTCCTCCTCGAGCTCCGCCCAACTCGTGAGCTTTCCTCGCCGCCTCGGTCATCCCGGCCGTCGTCGCCTCCCGAAGCTTCCTCACGCCGGGACGGTCCTCCCGACCCTCGGCCGCCTCCCCGTCACCGGGCCGTCGCGACGGAGCTCCCGAGCCGTCGTCGCCGCCACCTCGTCGCCGGCGCCTCAGTTCACCCCGAGCCTCGCCGACCCTCCAACCGGATCCCCCGCGCGGGGTTGCATTTCACGCGCCGCCGAACCTCTCGCCACTCCTCGTCGCGCGCCGTCGCCTCCGACCATCTTCCCGACCTCCCCTCCGGCAGGTACCTCAAAAGGTATGGTTGCCCTATATGGGTAGGCAAAGCCTCCCCCGCCCATCTGGTTAGCCGCGCTCTCTCTCAACTCCCCGGTGCGCGTTCGAGCCCTCGGCTCGCGCTACCGGGTTGAGTTTTCGTTTAATTTCGCGATCGACAAGCGGGCCCCACCGTCGGCGGCCGCCGGTCTGCGCCGCCATCGCCGCTGGGCCCCACCCGTCTGCGTCGACCTCGACAAGTGGGTCCGGACCCGATGGGTCCCACTGTCGATGACCAGCGGATAGGGTCACTGACAGAGGGGTCCCACATGTCAGCGACCGCCAGAGGGTCTATTGTTCAGTGGGTCCCACCTGTCAATCTCTCAGATTAAAATAAAGATTTAAAAATTAAATATTCCAGTGGGCCCCACCTGTCAGAAATTTCCGAATTTCTCGATTTATTCAAATCGAGATTTTCAAATGATCATAACTTTCTCATTTTAACTCCAAATCCAGCCATTCAAATTTCTAAAATTCATCTAAAATCAAGATCTACCCAATTATGGCCTCTGTTGAATTTTTGGATTTTATTTGAATTTTCTTTTGTATTTATTTGTTTTGTTGCTTCGTCTTTCCTCGCGTAGATTCCAACGTTGTCGACGATCCTCTTCACAGCAGAAGAAGACCCGAAACCTGCAAGAAGGCAAGTCTCCTTTGATCATCTTGAGCCTATGCTTTGAAATGTTTTTAAAGTATTTTAAATGTTATGCATTGCTATTTACATAAAATGATAATTCAATCTTAAGGTAGTAGTTAATCCAACCTTGTTATGCCCTCCATTGGAATTGATTGTCATGTACCCTTGTCACCATAGAATTTCCTTTGTCTCATTAATGAGAATATTATAATTACTTGTTGATGTTAGTATGGTAGGATAATGCTTAGTCATGCTATCTAATAACTCGGAAAATCTTGAAAATGGGAAACTATGATTTATTAAATCCTTGTGTTTGAAAGTGAAGTGGCAATTGGAGTTGTCACTGTGATTTTAAAATAAAATAAAAATGTGAAAGTTGGTTTAGATTAGGGTGGATGGTGTTTGGGTTGGTGCAGTAAGCACGAGAACTTGTTAAGTGTATGTTCCACCCTAGTCAATTAAGGACCGACGCTTGTGTTTGTCCAAACCGAGCATTAACCGTACAACCACAAGTCTATATGGGTGCGACCTAGCTAACTAACCTATAAAGGTGTAGTTTAGATATCACCGTGGTGTATTGAGTGCCGTATGCGTCTTGGTTACTCATAGTGAGGACATGGTTCTTGTACTCATATGGCGCAAGAGGGCTTGATTAGGCGGATTTAACCCTTCTGCGGTGAAACCTCGTGGGTGGTCTCTAGCTATCTTGGAGTAGGCGAAAGGCTTTGTGATATTTTATCGGGTCTCATGCCAAAGGAAGCATGTTGACTGTTAAGATAATTTATCTCTTGTGGGTAAAGTTGTACAACCTCTGCAGTGTAAAACTATTCGAATAGCCGTGCCCACGGTCAAGGGCGGGCAAGGAATGCATTCACATGGTAGATTTCTGGTTTTGTTTTAAAATCAAAGTTTTGTATTCGAGGTGGAGGAACTCTCGGAAGGAATCTGGCGGATGGAGCGGAGAGGGTGGATGGAACCGAAGTTTAAAATTTGACCAATGGTAATTGGTTAGCTAGTGTTGGTAGTTGGAACCTTCACTAGAAAGTTAATTCTGTTAAAACATTTACTTCATTAAAGTGATGCCTTGAAAATAATTAGTAGTAATGGAGATTTTAAATATTGCTTTGTGCAAAAGAACCATATGGCCTTCCTTTGTTAAGCCTTGCATCTATGCATTTTTCCCAAGACTTGCGAGTACTTTATGTACTCACATGCTACACTTAAAAATAAAATCTCGGAGGAAGTTGAAGCTCAAGAAGGTGACTACGACTCTTCGCTTAGCTTGTGGTGTGATGGATTCTTCCCGAGGACTAGGTCGCGCTTCCCGATCAATTGCACGTGGCGAATTGATGGGTCGTCCTCAGTTTTATTTGCTTCATTGTGTTTGATTGTGCGAGGTCTTAAACCTCCCTTGTAATAATGAGACCCGGTGGTCAGTACTCTTATTTATTGTAATAAATCGTTGGTGGTGATGTTTTCCATTCTGTTTGACTGTGTGCACTAGCTTTGATCTGGGACTAGTGCTGTAATACACAGAGGGTCCGGGTTCGGAAATCCGGGGGCCCGACAGCCAGTCTGATAGTATTGGATTCCCAAGTTCTAGATGTAATCCTAGGAATAGATTAGCTATCCAAGCACCAAGGTCAGATCCATTGTGCCCTCAAATTAGAGACCCTAGTGAATGACCAAGGAATTCTAGTAGAAGTCACAGCCAACCCTTCACCTCAGAAACTTTAACAATGACCCTACTTGCTGGGAAGCCACTAGATAATTGAAGTCCATGACCTTACCCTAGGGTTGAGGTTTTGGTATAATTTGGTGGTATTGTGTTGTAATGCACGTGGTATGTGAATGATAGCCTCGTCTATGGCAAGTGAATACTAGACCCTTATGTCAAGTAAACAACACAGATTTCGCTCAAGCACAAGTTTAACTTGTCAAATATGATCTAGTACACTGCTCGATCTGATCAAATATCTACAGGAAAGACTGTTATCCCCAGAGTTTCAGGATAGCCCATGAAAAATGGGTGAAATGGAAGTGAGGCTGGTAAAGCCATTTGCCATTATTCACAATGGTAGGTTCACTGAACGTCGAGCCACGATTTCCGCACTAGCAAGTGGATTCTCGATAAAGGTTGAATGATCTTGAGCCTATCAGGTAAAAGCTAGAATGAATAGTGCAGTGAACATCCTTGATATCTCAACTCAGTCATACGCTATCATGATGCGTGTCTATTGCATGACATTGAGAGTTCGAGAAATCTTGTGGGTAAAATTGGGCAACTCTATAGAATATGACATATAGTATTCGGATACGTCATGCTTCCGGTAAATATAGCTGTGTTTAATAGGTGAATCCAACAACAAGACATAAGTAGGATTGAAACATTCATCTATAATTATAATGATAAAAATCTTCATACCTCACCCCATTCACATACTGGCAAATAGTTAAGTAGATATTCCCATGTGACTTATTGAGTGCAATTGTACCCATACTGGCCAAATTATCAACAAAAGAAGTTTGGAAAGATACCAAAGAACATTTCGAGGGAGACTTCGATGACTCCTTAGAAAGTGATAAGTATTGGTTTTATGTCTCGTCTATGGTTGTGCATGTCTGCGGTTCATTTGGAAGAACTTTTATGTTGTAATATAAACTTTAGCTTGAATGCCCTTAATGTCGTAAACTTGGTTGTTAAGCTATACTCTTCTGTAATAAAAGTTTGGCTTTTACAATTAAAGCATGAGTAGATTTAATACACACTCATCTACAGCACTGTGCAATTGATCATCTTGGGCAATTGTAGGGAAACCCGATGACCTTAAATGGGGTCATTACAAAAATCATCTTAGCCTTTTGGGAAGTACCAGAACAACTCACAATCTCGAAGAAATACAATTGCTCATGATGAGATATTATTGGAAACACAACCACATTTGTATAGCGACCATGCTTCCATTACCCGACACAAGTTAGGATAAAGCTAACCTAATATGTGAGATAGCGTACAGCATCACAACTATGGCCGCAAACCTAACAAAGCCATGGCATGTTAAACTTGAACAAGTAGAACGTCACAACTTGCAACATATGCAAACCTAATAAGGTAGTAACTCTTTGAGCTCTCTAGAAATTGAAACATGGTTTACTGAGTGGTAGATATTGGATAGGTGAAAGATCAAGCTCCATTTAAGTTGGTTTTGGTGATAATGATAAATATTATTATGAGATTTTGGTGATAATGATAAATGCATTTGTGAAACTAATCTTGTTTATTGATTATGATATTACTTAGTCTCATTTGGATGGAAAAGTGAAATCAAAGAGGTATGCATTCAAAATCACATTATTATATATTAGTGCATTCTTTGGATCCAAAATATAGATTGAGCTCCACAAATAGTCCAAAATAAATATGTATATATGTCTTCATTACACATACTTGTATGCACACATTTAGGGGGAGTTTACTCTATGTTTTGTGGTTTCATAAGTATTGATCTGTATTTTCTTTAATACACATATTTAGGATTTTTACTTTGAAACACATCCTTTGAGTATATATAGCTTGTGTAGTTTACATATACTCATTTGCAATCGAGTTGTCATCTAACTTCTCTATTATATGTTAATGGTTGGATGATTAATGATAACTACATATTGTATACTCAAAATACTATCTTTATCTCATTATTTATTGAGATTATCATGAATCACCAAAAAGAGAAGATTGTAGAATCTAGTCCCTCTATTATGTGTTAATGGTGAAGTTTGGTAATTGATGACAATTGGTTTGTAGACTAACATTTTTCATGAGTTGGATGATTTTGTTAGCTTCCACAAATGAGGAAGACTTAGGATGACTTCATGTGTTAAAGATCATCAAGTCATGTGGTGGATGCATCATGAGTTGGTGCATGTCCAAAAGGAGATAATCATTTGTTGATCATCAAGTCAAGTGAAGATCTATCATGTGATAATGGAGTTGAAGTAATAGGTTGTCATACTATTAAGATGGGTCATGTCTAGTAGTTTGAGTCTCATCATGTGTTGATAGCTCAACCTCACTTGCTATAGCTCTATTTGCCATGAGGCTTGTATTTGTGAATGTATTTTGCAAATAGTTGAAGCTCATGTGTTGAATCCTTGTAACATCGGACTATATATTGCGAATATATTTTGCAAGTGTTTGAAGTCTATATTTTTATTCTTTGTAGTATGAGGCTTATATTTGGAAATATGTTTCGTAAATAGTTGAAGCTCATATATAATCTTTGTGTCATGATTTTAAAAGTTTGCAAATGTATTTTGCAACTTATTGGGAATCATATTTGATCCTTATGTGTAAGATACTGTTGTTTGCAAATATTTTTGTAAAGTCTATTGAAATATCTGCACTTCTCAGGGAAATCAGAACTACCATAGTGTAGTCTGTAGTACTACCACTGATCAGAACTACCAGTGTTGTAACCACAGAACTATCACATACGTTGATAGTCTAAGATCTGTGTGATAGAAACCAGCGTGGTTAGAATTGACGTGTTCAAAAATCTGTGTGATCGAAACCAGCGTGGTCGAACCGATGTGGTCGAAGATCTGTATGATCAAAACCAGCATGGTTGAACTGACGTGGTCGAAATTAATATAGTTGAGATCTGTTCGATCGAAACCTGCGTGATCAAACCAGCGTGGTCGAAACCGACATGGTTGAGATCTATGTAATCAAAACCAGTATGGTCGAACTGACGTGGTCGAGACCTGTGTTGTTGAAACCAACAGGGTCGAATTGACGTGATTAAGACAACGTGGTCGAAGATCAATGTAGTGGTCAGAGATCTGTGTGATCAAAGACCAATGTAGTTTGTGCATTCATTGCGCGTGGTGAGAGTCATGCGAGGGGTTTAACTTATTACTCTTAGAGTTTGCTGACTCCTAGATGGAGTTGGATGTGTCATGCATGGTGATCTTCTAAAAGAAGATTGTGAGAAGACCCGGTGAACTTGTGAAGATTGGAGTTCACCTACCCTGAGCGGTAAAGAGCTACCACTAATAGATTGAGGTGTTTCGGCTTAATTCATGGAGCTGGTCCAATTTGTTTGGGCTAACCTCAACGCGAACTAGAGGAGACTGGCAAGTCTCCGAACACCACGGTAAAAAGAAACCGTGTCAATTGTGGTTTGTTTTCTTATGCTCAATTTACATTCAAGTAATTTGCATTCAAAGAATTAAATTGATTGCTTATCTTTCTAGTATTACAAACCTTTGACATAGATTTAAATTGTTGGTGCACTTAGGTGAATCTAGTTGATTTAGGCTTTGTTTATGCTAAAGCCAATTTGATTTAAACTTCCACATTATATTCTTAGTTTTAGTCAAATAGCTTAAATAGAATTAATTAAGAAATTTTTTTAGAAATAACTGTTCACCCCTCTCTAGTCGGCCTCCTCGATTTTACAATAGGTCGACACTAAGGCCCTCTTTGGATTAGAGGATGTTTGGAAAATTTTGAAGGAATTCCATCCAATAAAAAAATTTCCTATGTAGGCTTTGGAACAAAGGATTGAGCTCATAGGATCCTACAAAATTTCTATGGAATGGCTCATTCCATAGAAATTTTTGGAGAAATTCTAACATGGGATTGAATCTCATGGGGGGGGGGTAGAAATCCTTTATCTTGCATGCATCCTCTCTCTTATCAAATTTCTGTAAATCATCCAAACACCGTGAAGAGGACATCCTGACCGCCACTACTCCAATCACTTTTCCATGCACTCCAACCGCCACTATGCCGACCATGACCACTTCTTTGTTACAAGGTTTGATCACTACTTTGACTAATACTACTTTCGATCGATACTACTTTGATCGCGACTATGAATGCAACTATTTCGATTGCTACTATTCTGACTACTGTAGATTGGCCATTTAGTTCCATTCGAGCAGAAGGGGACAATGCTCCGACTGGTTAGATCACATGAACACAAGCCAGATTACTTCAACTACATGTATCTTTTGAGTTTAATATTGATTTAGATAAGAATTGATTACTCCCTAATGCATTGACCTTTTGTATTATCATGTTTGTGCGAGAAGAAGCTTTGGAATCATCCACAAGAAGACTAGTGGAACTATTGAATTACTTATTAAAACATGTTCAGTTGAACCAGAGAAATATGTCGACATTAACACATTAGCAGAGATGACCACTGTTCGATCGACCAGTGATTAGCTAAATAGTGACCTATCGACTAGCGATCTTCTGACCAGTAGTTAGCTAAACAGTGACCTATCGACTAGCGATCTTCCGACCAGTACTTAGCTAAACAATGATCCATCGACCAGGGAGTTTCGACTAGTCAAGTCAGGTATTGATAAAATTTCAGCGTTGACCAATTCAGAAACTGAATGTACGATTGGTTACTTTTCCCGACCATAGTAGACAAATGCATATGACCCATGAGAGGCATGGGAGGCAGGGGCGCATGAAAGGAGATAGAATCAGTGATGTTCGAATAAAGAAAAGGGTCAAGACCATAACGTGCAATAAAAGGATAGATGGCCTGCATGCCTAATTTTGCCAAACCCATATTGAATTGGTTGTGTTTTAATTAGGAAATAAAGTCCGAGTCCATGTGGATAAGAGTTAGTGTCAGTTACGATAATCATTTCCAAATTGGAGAGTTAGAGTCGGTTATGATAATCATTTCCAAATTAGAGTCGTGCCTTTCGGCACTATATAATGTAAAAGTGTTGTGCACCAAAAGGTAGACCATGTTATTCAGATTAAATTAATACTTTTGATTCTTGGGTTTATGCTTATATGCCCCCACTAAAATAGAGAGTTCCAATTTGGATATTACTGTCGTTCTTCTTGTGTTTTACTCATGAATTGCAGGAAGTTCGCCACGTCCATTTTTGAGTGATAGAGTAGATAAGAATAGGGGTGCAAATAGAGTGTATAATATCTATCTGATCGACCGACCAAAAATTCACAGAGTGAATATGGAAGGGCTAAATGGGTATCCGACATTGTCCATGTCCGAGTCTGACTCTGAGAAAAAATATAGAATAGAATACGGGATGAGTGATATCTGTCTGTATATATCCATATATCAAGTGATATGAGTAAGTTTGTTGCGACATTACTTAGGAACAAGATAACAGATATGCGGATTGCTGCATCCAGGCGAGGAATACTGAGTGCTTTTCCTTCGACATCTCGGCGATTAGTCTCTCTGTGTTCGCTCTGATTGCACCCATATTGTTCAAAGTTTTGTGTAGGGTGCAAAAGAAGCAGATATTTTCGTCCGACCGACCGTTCAAAGGCTTGTGGAGTGAATAGGGAATGGAGAAATAGGTATCCGGTACTATCCATGATTGACTCTGACTTTGAGAAAAATACAATATGATACAAGATGAGCGATATCCGCCAGTGTCTACTCCGATTGCAACCCCTAGACGAGAATTGAAGCGTGTAGTTGAACGAATCCTTTCATCGTATGTTATTATTCTAATAGTAGTTGGCATCATTGATTTATTGGGTTATGCAGATCCATCGAACTATCAATTATTCTATGTCGTGAAGATCAAGTATCCCCGTATCACACTGCTTTTGAATCATACATCTGTTCTGTATTCATGTAGGATCACAACGGCATTTCTATACAATTTCAGTATTTTTTTTCTATTTCTGCATTTTTCATTTCATGCAATATAAAGAGGCCCCAAACAATATGCCCTTCAACAACGATGTGTTGTTTATCACCCGATACAGGAGAAACAAATAAATGCGCCCCACTAAAGAGATAATCTTTACTACTTAATAAGTTTGAGTTGGTGGTCGTCGGTCCATTCTCTCCCACCCCTCCTCACAAAAAAGCTGCGATGACATGTGGACCTCTCCCACCCTCCTCACAAAAACCGTGCGCCTCTCTCCTCCCCACCGAATCCCGTGTGCCTCTCTCCTCCCACCGAATCCCCATCGAGTCGCCCTCGCCTCCTCCCCACAGTTTTTGCCACTGCTTCTCCCTACCGAGACTTCTGCCGCTCCGCCCTCGCCTCCTCCCCTCCCTCCTCCGCCGCTCCGGCCTCGCCTCCTCCTCTCCACCCTGTGCCACCGCCGCCTCCTCCTCCCCCACTCCTTCGCTTCGCCGCCGCCTCCTCCCCCTCCTCCGTTCCGCCCTCGCCTCCTCCTCCCCATCCCGTGCCGCCGCCTCCTCCCCTGCTCCTCCACTCCGCACGCGCCTCCCTCCTCGCGCAACCGTTGCCCCCCACCTCTTCCCGCAACCTCTCGCTCCCTCCTTCCTAATTCTCCCTTCCATGTTCCTCCCCTCCCCTCGCTCCTCCCCGTAATCTGCACCACTGTTGCCTCCTTCTGCCACCGCTCCTCCCCTCTCGCTTCTCTGCCATCCCCGTCATCCATTCTAGGCAGTTGGGGCGAAGCCTAGACCACGCTGCCACCGCTCCTCTGCGTCTACCCCACCCTGTTTCACCCCTATCTCCATCAGCACCGCTCATTGCCCGCCTCGCCCGGCACCTTCCTCCCCCCCGTGGCCTCCTCCCCTCCCACCCCTGCTCGCTTCCTATGCAGACTACTCGCGCCCATGGCCGCCGCGTGTGCACTCACGCCGGAGGATGCCGAGAGGTGCCATCACCGCCGAGATAAGTAGCAGGCACACACGCGGAAGCCCTCCGGTGTGGCCTCCTGCTATAGCTGTGGTGCATCACTATAGACGGTGGAGGAGGCTGCCCTTGGCTACGTCGAGCCTACCACGTGTAAGCTTCATTTTATGTGTTGAACAATCACAAAGTGTAAGCAAAATCTAAATGAATATGCTACAGCCTGCAGGTCACATTTTACCTATTTACTTTTTATTGCCGCAATTGTTTCATACCTCTATGTCATTGAATGATGCACATATTTTGATCACTTTAGCTATATGATAGAACAACATGCCTTTGATACGTACAAGATTATCAGTATTTCTAGCTAACTACCATGAGTTATTGTATTATTTTGTCAGGAAGCAACAACTGGAGAGAAGTAAAATCCAACTTCACAAGTAGTGACAGATCCAACATCTGGAGGACGTCGCGGTGATAGTCCAGCATCTGGAGGGCGCCAAAAGTATGTAATACTGAATGGTGCTTTTTTTTTTATGTATGAATATGATTGCTATTAAGAAAAGAGTAGTTGCATGTCATGTCTTTGAAAACTTAGCAGACTGGCATTTTATTCTAAGAGTAGGTTTGAGGAGATAATGTACACATTCTCTGTCTTTGAAAACTTGGCAATCTGGCATTTTGAAGTTAAATTATGTGCCATGCAGACACTAGATGATTGTGTTTACAGTGTGCAATATACCTTCATATTCATAATTCCAATGTATAATAGTGATGAAAAGATCAAAATTTGTTGCCCGCACACCTGTTCTAACTGATTCTGGGAAGGAAGGATCAAAGATTTAATCGGCTAACATCGGTTCATCCCTGGAAAATTCTTCTCTTCTTTGCAACTCTGTAAGTCACTCCCTTTTTTAGAGATCTTTCTATTGTGCTGAAGTTTATTCTTATCTGGTTAGTCTGAGCTTAGTTGCATAAGTAAAATGTAATAAATACTCTCATTCAAGGAAAAAAATATTGTTATGAATGCTTAGTTTACCATTAGAATTCATTACGCTTATGGTTCTCTCTTTTTGGGTGGAGCTCAGTTTGTTATTGGTTGGGTCTGGAGAGCAGTTCACGTTTAGGTTGTTACCGTAGATAGCTCCAAGGGGAAAATCATTAGTTATTTCCATAGACGTATGCCTGATTACGAAATAAATAAATAATGGTTGGTTATTTGCAAGAGAGAGGTTATGGTTGATTACATGAAGAGAACAATTACGTCCATTGCCTGCCTTTTTTTATTCATACTTCTAAAAACAATGTCTCTGCTATTGTTGTAGCTTTGTATGAGTTAACAATTCCATTTTGTTAGTCTACACTATCCCTTTCTCACGTGGAGCTCCACCACAAAAGCCATGAGTTCCATCTGGTCCAAAATTCAGTCTAACGAGACAAAGAATGTGGTCCAAGTGAAAACTTTCCAGGATCTGCTGAGAAGATGAATATGATGCTAATCTATTTGATTAATATGCAACCTTGCAGCTCATGTTTGCCTCTTTGGATGGAACAATTAATCCGACATATTTACTCTTTTGTTATCTAAGATATATTGTTCTCTGAAAGCAATCTTCATAGTTACACATTTCATTTATCTGGTTTAGCATCATTGTTAATATATCATGCAGTGAGGTTGATGGCACGATCACTGCGATATAGAAGATGGCAGCCATCTCTCAGTTTGGCCAGTGCGCAGGGCCGTAGAAGGCAGATGAGCTGCAAAATGCACGTAGTTATTTATGTTAGTTTCCTTCCTCTTCTTTTACCTTCCATTACTTTGCGAGATTGTTTTTCTTTCACACTTATGAAAGGTCTTAAGCAAATGCAATCATCTTTCTTCAATTGCATACATTTAGTATTGTAAGGTTTGATTGTTTATCTGTTTGGGGTTTTCTGATACAGGTGCTAGGTATGATTAGCTGATTACTAGCAAGGTGGAGTGGGGATTGTTAGCTCATTCTCTATTGCTAGAAAATTTTTCAGTTGTTTATTCTTGATTTGCTTCCTTCAATTTGGAGTTAAGTTATGGATTAACCTGCAAATGATGATATGATCCGATCTTCAACAATATTGGGTACTGTATGCATTGTCTATGCAATAATAACCGAAGTCCTTGGTATCCGAAAGCCAAAATACATGACCTACATTTAGTTTTTAGTTTGTCTTTAAATTAGAACTCGCTTTTGAAATATCATGTTTTGATGATGCACTCTGCATGTAATTATTCCTAGTAGACAATGCCCATGAATCCATGATCTCCCAAGCTAACTAAGGAGAAAATGTCTACTATTCAGCAAACTTAGAAGTTATGACAAGGGTTGGTAAGCACTTTTGCCATTGTGACAGTCCTGAATCAATATTATAGTATGTGACATTATTCTTGAATATATTTCTTCTTTGTGTTTTTTTTCCATTTGTTGACGTAGGATTCGAAATTAGATCTACATGTTTCATGCTTGATTATCTAATCATCACTGTCATCATAAGGCAAAAAATATTCAAACTCTATTGCATGTGGCATCTTGTTTTCTTGTTCCTACAAACAGAACATTGTCAATGTCATCTTGTAAAAGTACTCAGATTTGATTATATAAAATGTTTCTGTTTAGAAAATCAGTCAAATTATCAGTTGGAGGAATTAAGAGTTACATTGTCATGACTGTTGGGACTTGGAAGTTAAGGCACTGTTCATTTGCGTTGTAGGAAAAATTCTGAAATTTTGTTAGAGGTAGCACTGAGAAAATACAGTGAGTGAAAATGCACATAATTATTTTGCTGATATTGATATTTATTATATAGTTTAGAATCCTTATATTTATGTATTATCTTTCTTTAGATTTTGTTGTAACGCACGATAATGTGCTAGTTAAATTAATTAATTGGATTTAGTACTAATCCCCTCACAAAATCACCCACCCCCTCCCACCACTAAACTCCCCAAAAGGACCAAACCAAAACAAAACCACATTTCCCCCAAAACCATGGACTTCTTCGTCGGCGTCGGCGGGAGCGGCGGCGCCGGAGGCCCCGGCGGGAGAGTGGAGGCGGAGCGGTGGCTGGAGATCGCGGGGAAGCTCCTCGCCGCACGCGACCTCGTCGGCTGCAAGCGGTTCGCCGAGCGCGCGGTGGAGGCGGACCCTCTCCTCCCCGGCGCCGACGAGCTCCTCGCCGTTGCCGACGTCCTCCTCGCCTCCCAGACTCTCCTCCCCACTGGCCACCCCGACCCGCTCGCCGTCCTCCAGATGCCCCCCAACGCCAACCCCGCCGACCACGCCGCCGTCTCCCGCGCCTTCCGCCGCCTTGCGCTCCTCCTCCACCCCCGCAACCCCCACCCCGGCGCAGACGTCGCCCTCCGCCTCGTCCACGACGCCTTCGCCGTCCTCTCCGATCCCTCTCGCCGCCCACCGCCTTCCGCAACCACCACTCCTCCCCCTGGTGCTCCCTCCCAGCTTGTTGCTGCCGCCGCTGCTCCCGCCGCCGAGCCCGCCAAGTTCTGGACAGCGTGCCCATTCTGCTGCTACGTTCACCAGTACCCGCGCGAGCTGGTCGGGCGCGCGCTCAAATGCCCAAACGGGTCTTGCCGCCTGGGGTTCGTGGCTGCTGAGATCCCTATCCCGCCCACCATCGTGCCGGGCACCGAGATGTACCACTGCGCCTGGGGGTTCTTCCCCCTCGGCTTCCCCAACGCGGCAGACCTGGGTGGCAACTGGAAGCCGTTTTACAAGGTGTTCCCTTGGAACAATGCACCAAGTGGTGGGGTCCCCACCTGTAGGAACTATGGGAACCGTGGTGGAGGCAGCAATGCCCGGCAGCCGCAGAATGTGAGTGCTCGTGGTGGGTCATCCAGAGGCAGGGTCAAGAAGACAACCGCTCGTAAGAAGGTTGGGGCGGGGCTCAAGAAGCGTTCTCTCGGTGGTGGCATGGAGAGCGGAATTGAGCCGTCGATGCTTGGACAGGAGTCACAGGACGGATGGGCTGGGGGTGAGGAGGGTGGAGATGGACGTGCAGAGGAGGTGAGAGGGATTAACATAAATGAGGAGGCACAGGCTACAGATGGTACCAGCAGGGCTAATGTCACCGGTGGGGTTGAGGACATGGGCAGCTTCCATTTGGATGTCGATCCAACAGAGGATATATTAGGGAATTTGCACAACTTGCCGTTCTTGAGGGTGGACAATCTTGGGCGGATGCTGTAATTGTCGCCGTGTCTTGTTGTGGTGCCGGAGAAGTATTGTATGATTAGCCTGGTAAGGAATGACCCTTACCATTGTTGTTGTTGTTCTTGTGCTATTATCTCATGTTGTAGTAGTAGTCTACCTTGTGCTTGTAATTACTTAGCAAGCAGTGGAGTCAGACCATTCAGGCATGATCTGCCATAAAAGTACTCTCAGTGACTTTGTGGTCTCTGCCATAAAAGTACTCTCAGTGACTTTGTGGTATCTCCAAATTAGCTGGGGATGCGTACTCTTGTCTTAGACAAACAAACATGTCGAGTTTTCTTGTGATGGAAATAATGCTTCATAGATCGAGGGTGGTTTGATCAGTTATGCTTACCATGCCGCTTTGGTTTCGTCAATGGACAATGGCGAGAGGAGTCACTGAGAGAAAGTAAGTGAAGCTGGCTCTTCTTTCTGAATACATAAAACTTTTTTGTTACAAAGGCATATTTGCTACATGATAATGATGACTTGGTACTAAATACATCGTTCTACTATAAAGTTTATACTGTAATACTTTTTGATATGGTTGCTTAGGATTTTGTGTATTAGGTGATGACCTCTATTCAGTATGCCATTATTGTTGTTATTAGGATCCATTCATGTAATTGGTGTGTGGTCCATAAGGTCCATTAGGGTTACATATTTTATTTCAAGGCGTATTGGAAGAAATCATGGTTATTGATGTTGGCAGAAATCTATCAAACTAACAAGATGTCTCAAAACTTGCTAAAATTCCATACTACTTGGAGCATTTGCATGATAATCATTTTCCTGGTACATTGTTGACCCTATAATGGTCTGCATCTCCTGGTACATTGCTGACCTCAAAATGGTCTGCTTTAGCATGAGCTATTGTTTTACAATAATTTAGATCTGTATGATTTGGATTACTTCGATTTTATTCCAATGCCTATGAGGCTGTCGACCTAGGCTTCATATGGTCGAACCTTCCTAGTATACACAATATGGTGCAAGTAGGTCTCTGGATAGTCAATTATTCTCTTATCATTAACACAAGTGCCAAAATCATTCATCTCTACCTTCCTCTTAATCATCATTCCGGATTGAGCAATCAAATATTGATTTCGTAAATTGCCTTTTGATATGTCACACAGATTTGTCAGTAAAGTTTGTAAATGGGAACCAAAAATTAAGTTGCTATTAAAAATATTTAATAAATGAAATTTGTATGAAAGCAAAAATGTAGCTACCCTTAATGACCTAGAGAACATGCAACCAATTGCCCTTTATTTTACCACCATTTCTTTAACGCATTCCATGTTAACAAAAGTGTTAATTTTGTGGCAATCCGTATGACATTTGGAAATGCTTATATAGTTTCGTATGTAACCTAATTTTTGAAACACAAATTTAGAACTTGTTGTTGCAGATAATCTTGGGGATTACATGGACTGGAAATCATTGACATGGTTATTTAGAATAGCAAGTGCTTGAAGATTTCTGTCTTGCGCATGTTCAATTTGGCAACCTGTCAGTCTGGATGCCCATAGTTCATTTTGATGTCACTATTTATCACTTACAGGAAAGCTCAGAAAAATTGAATCCTTGGTAGGTTGATATGATATCCGCCCCTGTTATGTTGTCTAGATTGCCCTGAGTCTGTGTGCCGCATAAAGTTACCATGAAGAAGCGCAGAATTGGGTTGGGTTCATACTCAACCTTGGTTAGCTTGATTTTTTGGGCTGAGGCTATTACAAATTTGAAAGCAGTTTCATATAGATTGAAACAAAGATGATGTTAAGATTGTGCATTTAGTGAGATTCTTTTAACATATATTTTCTGTTAGGAAAGGGCAGTATTGAAGATACCCTGTATGATTTCTTGTTGCCAGATATATTTTTTTCATATGCACCAAATGCAACCAAGTTCTTGGTGATGTGGTTTTAGTTACTTGTGCATTTTATATCTGTAGGTTCCCTTTTGTGATTGAAGGAGACCCTCAATTTGCATGTAAAATATACTTATTGCCCAAATGAACCATTTTGAATTTGGACTAGGTCTTATGTTATTTCTTTCAGGTAAAAAAAAAAAAACTGTTGTCTTCCACAAACAGAAGCCGGTTGTCCCAACCACTTCATGCTGGAGCCGAAGATACTTGGCTCAGCTTTAGAGGGGTTATCAGTAGCCTGTAAACAAATTTTGTTTCTGTGTATCAATTTATGAAAGAGAAATATGGACATCATGTAAAGCTACGCTATTAGTTCGCCAAGAAATGCTAACTGTAGTTGTTATGCCCCTGCTTGCTATGCGCCTATGCCAATAATTTCAAGGCTCTAGAAATGCTTATAGCTGTGTTAATGTTGTTGGATATATTTAAGCTTGAAATTTGCAGGGTACCATACTACCATGTCAGCTGTATCTCCTCTATGATTGTCTGGGTGGAGTCTCTGACAGTGGCCTCCAGCATTATTTGTTGCTCGCAGCCATTGGATTCAATGATTTATGTTCTGCCCGTGCTGAAGTTGTAGTGATCTCTCTAATTCTCTATGTCGACAATGAAATAACCCCTTCTGTTAAATATTCTGCTTTAGGAGGCATATTCGGAACACATGAATTTTGGGAAACAGTTCCTTTCCTGCATAAATCGGGGAAAGGGAATATTCCTGTGTTCTAGATAGAGCTTATTTTTTTCAAGGAAAAACAGCAGGATGTGCCAGCTGTTAATATATCGAAGTAGGTAAAAACTGTACATAACGATGTACAGAGCCTAAATGATGTTCTGGGAGTAGAAGCGTGACTCTGCTGAAAGTGAAACCACTACATAACGCGGAGCCGATCAGCCGACGGCAGACAAAGTGGGAACCAAATGTCACCGTTTTGAATGGGCACGATCATAAATTTATTAACACCAAGCATAAATATCACATAATTCGTGTTTATAGAAGTGTATATTATCCAACCTCTGTTGCTACTTGGCTTGATTGTCTGTTGATGCATTCAGAGGTGGCAATCCTACCGCATACTGCGAACATTGGAGAAACACGCGCCAATATTTGACCCCTGCGAGTCACTGTTAAGTTGACTGATCCTCAAAACGGACGGTCGGAAACAAATAGAATATTTTACAGCACGTTGGAATTGCCAATTCCCACTTCCTAGTTCATCTCATCACCCAAGAAATCGAAGCCAGCGCTGAATTCAGTTGTAATTCTAAGTTTTTAAGCTATAATCAGAAATTCAGGTCCACAGCTCATGCCATGGAAATACAATTACAATGGATTCCTTCTTTTCTTCTCTTCTCCTTTCCCATTCACAACGAACATGACGGAACTACATCGCTGACCCCTCTATACTGACACTTTCCATATATCAAAAGCAATCGTATGAACACGACTCCTAAGGGATATCTAGATACAGAAGAATGCCATGCACGAAAACCAAATGAACCACCTCACCATCACCACAGCATAAGGGCTGAGAACACAAACAATTTGTGCAGCACTCCGAGGCAGTCTGGAAGAATGAACCTTGTAATCGTGAATTGCCGCCCGGATACATATGCACGCAGAAATAATAGAAGCCCTCCGCATCAAACGCTTTGCTCTTTCACAAAAATCATTGATGACAACAGCAGGTCAGCATTCTAAATCTGACCAGCTACGCCGGCACGAGCCCTTAGCGCCTCAGTACGTTTACTTCTTTCCATCTGTTCCACCAGCCAGTCTATGCCAAATTTGATCCCCCTCCTGTCAGAAAAACAACAGTGTCACACAAACAAAAGAACAGGTGTGTAAAAGACTATGCGGCTATGCACCCAGTGACCAACGGTAGGGCCAAAGGCTTCTCACTGTGTTGTGGACCACAGTGCAAGCTTGAGCACAAGCATAGAGCTCAAATTAGTTACTATTTGACTATAGGTCAATTGTGCAAAAATATGCATGGCTAAATCAGAGAATCTTTTCAACTATCATGTGTTGAAGTGAACAAGTTCAGGAACCAGCGGAGTTGCTGTTCTCACCCATCATAGGCAGATACAGCCTGAAACATATATGGCCTCTCATCTAGCTCTTTAAGATGCAAATGTCTAGTCAATTCTTCATCAGCGATAACACCAGGTGAATCCTGCTCAAAAAAAAATCCAGAAGCACCTCCGAATATGAGAACATTAGATGAATGAAATAAGCAATTTGACAGAAGGATCTGGATCCCATTCAGTATAAATAAATATGAATTAACTCAAACGATAACATGATCCATTTATGAAAAATGTCTTTGCCATGTTAAAGATATTGGAAAATTGAATAAAATAAGCAACTTCAAAGAAATTGTTTGGTTAAACCACAAGGCACAAAATTATTATCTGCTCTCCACCTTTTCGGTTATTATCACAATTTGCACACGAATTGAACACTGAGTTTCTCAAATATATCATCATTTGACGTGATAGCAACAAGGGAAGAATACAGAATGCAAGAACAGCAAAACAAGGGTAATTCGGCTTACTGTTCCAACACATGAATATAAATAATGAGAAACTTGAAGAGCTAATTGCTACACAGGAGATGACAATGTTGTGAAGTATATAACTAGTATGTGTTTAGAAATTTTAATTTAAACTCCCTCTGTTCAAAACTAAGTGATGTAGATACACATTTTGAAATGGTTACATTAAAAAAATGATATTACCAGATTTTTTGTTGAAATTCAAAAGTGCTTTTATAATTTTATAATTCTTACTAACTGTTTTGGACTCTTATTGGGGAAAACATTATCAAAGAAGACGTGTGCAAGAACAGCAGCATGAGTCAGCAGAACAGCAGCACGGTGCCATCGATGTCCCTGTTCCTGTCGATCAACAAGTCGCAGGCGTACAAGAAGAGGAGCAGGCAAGATAATTCGAGTCTAAGTAGGAGTCCTTGTCTTAGATGGCAAGATAAGTTCTATATAATTGAGTCCAATGTATCAATCTGGGCAAGCAAGAAATAAATTTCCTCTTTCTAGTATGCTACCTCTGCCCCTCCAGATTCTCTAATCTTTTCCCCATTATCCTCTTCTGGCCACCACTACACCGACTCGCCAGAGATGTTCGCGTTCGCCAGTAAACCACCCATACTTCCTACGTAGCAACTCTGGCCACAACAGATTAGTATCAGAACCGAAGATTGCAGACATGGCTTCCGAAGCAGACAAGAAAATAATGGAAGACATGAAGGCAATGATCGCAGATATGAACAAGCAGATGAAGGAGAACTTTGCTGCAGTACACAAGGAGTCTGAGGATGTTCGTCACAACCTATCGGGCGTTGACGAGCATGTCAGGAGCCTAGAAACAGATGGCCTTCTTCACAAGCCAACTGATTTACCTTTGTTGGCACACAGCTCGCAACACAGCTCGCAGTTGGCACATCAGAGCTGGTGATGGGCACTGCTACAGCACCTATCACGCCCACATTGTCAGCCGCACCACTCTCTTTGCCGCCTTCATTGTCCAGGTTGTCACAGTTGATTACGTTGCCGCCAGGATTTCCTTTTGTGCTGTAGCAACTTCCTCCGACGTTGCCGCAATTTTCAGCTTCCCTTGCCCCTGCTCCGATGCTACCCTAAGATGAGGCGTCACCAGTCCCTCGCTACTTCAAACTGGAATTTCCCATATACGATGGCAAGGATGATCCGTTGGTTTGGTTAAATCAGTGTGAGCAATTCTTTTGGGGGCAAAGAACAGATGAGATTTGGTTAAATCGGTGCGAGCAATTCTTTTTTTTGTTGGGGGACAGATGAGAGCCACAAGCTTTGGTTGGTTACTTACCACATGGTAAGATCAGCACAGCAATGGTATATCCAACTTGAGCAAACAGAAAAAACACCTTCGTGGAAACGCTGCAAAGATCATTGTCACTTGTGATTCGGTCCGCCAATTTGTGCCAATCCCCTTGGTGAGATTGCAAGGCTCAAGCTCACGAGTTCAGTTGCGGAGTATCGGGAAAAAATTTTGGCATTGTTGTGCCAGGCAGGACTGTTGACAATGGAGCAACAGGTTCAACTATTTACATCCAAGTTATCTAATCTCCTGCACGCCATCATTGAACTCTAGCAACCGTCTGATCTGCACGTAGCCATGAGCTTGGCTCGAGCGTATGAACAGAGTGGCAATAGTGACAGCTTCCACCACAGGCAATCAGCCAACTAACTGACCGATCCAACAAGGGTGCTGTCAAGGTAATTTCAACAAGACTGCAGCTATGACCCCATTGGGGACAGCACCAGGGGCTGTACCCAGATATTTTTTGCGGTTTATTCCTGAAGAGATGGCTGAACGATGGGCGAAGGGCCTTTGCTATAATTGACAAAAAATTATCCAAGGACACAGGTGCCAGCAGCTCTTCTATTTGGAGGTTTGAGACAACAATGGACCCATAGAGGATGATGGCTCAGACACTAATGAAGCTAAGGAGCCCCGTGTTTCACTTCATGCCTTCACAAGAATATGTGTAGGAGACACCATGTAATAGAAGATACGAGTTGGTAAGGCTGCATTGGTGGCATTGATTGACTCGGGATCCACCAATAATTTCATTATAGAGGATGTGATCAACAAGGTAGGTATTGTGTTAGAACCTCGCCAAGGTCTCAACGTAACTGTTGCTAATGGTGAACGTATTCCTAGTATAGGCATCACACGTTGCACAAAATTCCAGATTGGGCAGGAGTACCGTCACAGATTGCTATGGCTTGCCATTGGACGGGTTCGACATGGTGTTGGGGGTTCAGTGGTTGTGCACGTTGGGTCCAATTCTGTGGGAATTCGACTTGCTGATGATGTCCTTCTGGTGGCGAGACCATCAAGTGACATACCAAGGAATAGCTGGCCCACCGGCTGGGGCTCAAGTTCAAAGTAGCGATGGTCGCGATCTTATGTCAACTCTGCTAGCTAAGTTTACAGCTGTGTTTTCAGAACCACGAGGATTACCGCCTGTACATAATTGCGATCATCACATTCACCTTCTTCCTAGTAAAGATCTGGTGGTAGGGCGACCCTATAGGTACCCTACTCTTTAGAAGGAGGAAATTGAGAGTCAGTGCAAGGATATGTTGGATCGGGGAATCATTGGAAGGAGCAAGTCAGCCTTTTCATCTCTTGTGTTACTAGTTAAAAAACATGATGGTACGTGGCAATTTTGTGTGGATTATCAGGCTTTGAATTCCAAGACAGTGAAGGATAAATTCCCGATTTCGGTTATTGACAAGTTTCTTGATGAATTAAAGGGAGCTAAATTCTTCACCAAGTTGGACCTCTGCTCAGGCTACCATCAAATTCGCATGTTTTTCCAAGGATGTGGAGAAGACAACGCTCCGCAAACATGAAGGCTTATTTGAATTCTTTGCCCTTCAGTCTCACCAATGCACCAGCGACTTTTCAAGCTTTGATGAACAAGATATTCCAGCCCTACCTTTGCCGGTTTGTGATTGTTTTTTTGGACAGCATTCTTATTTACAACAGGTCGTGGTTGGAGCACCTCTGATATGTACGGGCAGTTCTCAACATATTACAAGAACAAAAGCTTTTCCTCAAGGAGTCCAAACGTATGTTTGGGTAGGAACGGGTGGCCTACCTTGGTCATGTTATTTCCGTCAATGGAGTGTCCATGGATGAAGACAAAGTTAAGGCAGTAGTCGAGTGGCCTCAGTCGCGGTCAATACGAGCGCTTCGGGGATTTCTTCGCCTGGCAGGCTACTACCGCAAATTAGTAAAGGATTTTGACATTCTAGCAGTCCCATTGACCAATCTTTTAAAGAAAGAATCATTTGTGTGGTCTCCTGAAGCTTTGCAGGCATTCCAATAGCTTAAAGCAACACTTTCCTTAGCACCTGTGTTACAACTACCAGATTTTTCACGTATTTTTACTATCGACACCGATGCTTCCGGATCCGGAATTGGGGCTGTACTACATCAAGGAGAACGTCCGCTTGCTTTCTTTAGCTGGCCAATACCACCTTGGCATGATAAACTTGTGGCATATGAAAGGGAACTTATCAGGTTGGCAAAAGCTGTGTGATACTAGCGACCATATTTATGGGGGCGATGTTTTGTGGTTAGGATGGATCATTATAGTTTGAAATTTCTCCTTGATAAACGATTATCCACGATTCGTCATCATTGGGTAAGTAATTGTTTGAGTATGATTTCATAGTGGAATTTAGGCTGGGTTGTCATAATCGAGTTGTTGATGCACTTTCCCGGCACAATGAGGTGGGTGCGTCGAATCCAGACTTGGTCCTTATGAAGCAAAAGGTTGTATTAGGAGAACTGGGAGATTCCTTGAAGGTCATTGATGGCCTTATTCTTCAGGATGGGCGGATCAATGTACCTGCTGCATCAACCTTGGTACCTTGTATCCTAGCGGCTTTACATGGCATGGGACATGAAGGTGTACGAAAGACGCATATCCCAGGTGATCGACATATAATATTGGGTTAGGTGCACTCCTGTGCTACATGTCAGCGTTACAAAAAAGAGCACCTACATCTTGTAGAGCTGCTACAACCTTGGAGATTCCCCAAGATGTATGGATAGATATCTCTATGGATTTCATTGAAGACTTGCCTAGGATAAACGGCAAATGTGTGATCTTGACTGTTGTGGATTGCTTCTCAAAATATGCACACTTCTTTTCCCTGTCCCATCCTTATACCGCAAATTCAGTTGCCAGAGTCTTCTTTGATGAGATTGTTCGTCTTCACGAGTTTCTAGCATCAATTGTTAGATCCTATTTTCACTAGCAACTTCTGGAAGGAATTATTTCGCTTGTGTGGGGTCAAACTCAATATCAGTTCAGCCTTTCATCCTCAATCCAATGGCCAAATAGAAGTGGTGAACAGAGTGATTGCCATGTATTTAAGGTGTTTATCAGGAGATCGACAGCGTCAATGGGTGAAGTGGTTACTTTGGGCTGAATTTTACGATAATACTTCTTTCTAGCAAACAATTCAATCAACTCCCTTCCAGGTAGTTTATGGGTGACCACCACCCACACTAATCTCTTATGAATCAGGTACAACAAGAGTTGAAGCTGTGGAACGTTCTCTCATGGAGAGGAATGAGTTTTTGGTAGAAATAAAGGAACATTTAACTCAAGCTCAACAATACATGAAGAATCAGCAAGATGAGCATCACCGTGAGTTGGAATTTGCCGTTGGAGACTGGGTTTGGTTGCGGCTGCAACATCGTCAGGCTACATCCCTTGTCAACAAGGCTAATAAGAAGTTATCTCCTCACTTTTATGAGCCTTATCAAATTTTGGAACAAATTGGGAAGGTCGCACATCATCTTCAGTTGCCTAAAGGAACTAGGATACATAATGTGTTCAATGTGGCAGAATGGTACCTATACCAGAAAAGGTAGAGGCGTAGAGCAAGTTCGACTTCATCTTGGAGTATGGGAAATTCTTTTGCAATGGCAGGGATTATAGAAAGCTGGTGCTACTTGGGAATAGGTGGGAGAGCTTCAAACAGCAATATCCTGAATTCCAACTCGAGGACGAGTTGTTTTCTCAGGAGGGGAGAAATGTTGTGGATTCTTATTTGGGGAAACATTATCAAAGGAGAAGACATGTGCAAGAACAGCAGCAGCATGAGGAGTCGGCAGGACAACAGCAAGGTGCCAATGATGTCCCTATTCCTGTCGATCAAGAAGTCCCAGGTGTACAGGAAGAGGAGTAGGCAAGATATTTCGAGTCTAAGGAGTCCTTGTCTTAGATGCAACATAAGTTAGCTCTATATAGTATATAATTGAGTGTAATGTATCGATCTGTGCAAGCAAGAAATAAACTTCCTCTTTCAAGTATGCTATCACCTGTTTGTTCGCAAATATCAGGAGTGGTGCCCCTTTCAGATCCTCATGGCGAAGAACCTTTTCTGAAGTAAGAATTTTATGTTAGGTTCTCTTCAATGATTTTTTCCTTATTTACCAGAAATAGGCAATGCATCTAACAACAACTATACAGTAAATGTGCAGAACAAAATGATAATATCAGCATACCCAGAGCAGATTTGGCATCTT
Organism: Dendrocalamus sinicus; assembly: GCA_036346575.1. Classification (NCBI taxonomy): domain Eukaryota; kingdom Viridiplantae; phylum Streptophyta; class Magnoliopsida; order Poales; family Poaceae; genus Dendrocalamus; species Dendrocalamus sinicus. Next base: position 32,281,497 of record CM070647.1, read on the forward strand.
CAAACGATGATGCAGCAGCAGCATCAATAACATATATTATAGCATGGGCCTCTTGATAATATTTCTCCCAGATTGTGCGTAGGCCAACCTACCAAGTATGTTGTGTGTCAGAAATCTGAACCAGTACAATGGAATCTTATATGACTGGGAAATGGTAATTAATATATGGGAAAATTTATCTTTCTACTAGTTCCTGTTACGAAGAGAAAATAGTATCTACAAGTAGAATTCTTAACTAGCACATGGAATATACATAATAACGTGACAGATGAATCCAACAATGGACCATATCTCATTCTTCCCTAATCCCTCCTTTATCAGCAAAACACACACAAATTGCATGCTAGAAGACATGAAAACAAGCCATACATTCCAAAAACTAAAGAGTTGACAAAGCATCCCCTGTTTCAGATTCACAACAAAGATTCATGATCCAGTATACATTCGATATAAGTAAATGTTTTGACGTGCTACTTCGCCAGGAATACCACATACGCTAGGAGACCAATTAAAGCTACCTGCTCCTAGTCCTCCAGTTTTAACTTTTAAGCTATACATCCTCACATATTACAAATTCAAAATAACATGTAGATGACAACTCCAGTCAGCTTGACAACCTACTGAAGAGATAATCAACCAAAATAGACAGAGCTATTCCCAAACTATGACTAGTTGCCTCAATATGGAATTTTGGTCCAAAATTCTGCATTAGAAATCTTACCTGACCTCCCAGATCCCAGAAAATAAGCTTTGCATTTGCATCTTCAATACGACCAATATTAAGCCCAACAGTAGGAACAATACGATCATGCGGAAGTCCTTCCCCTTTCAGATAAATCGATTTCAACTTTTCTAGCAAAGTCTATACCATAAATTACAGAAACATTTCAACATTAGGTAAAAATGCTAGTATAAAAATATAGATAACATCACATTTTAAAACGTAAAATGTTTTACATAGAAAATGAAGAAAAGCAGCACAGGCACCAGAATATTGACACGGTAGAAGTTAACTTGAAAGGTGTAGTGGACTAGTGTACCATGTCCATGGTGAAAGAAAGTTAACCTAGAAGTTAATATAGGTAAGAATGCTAGTATAGAATAGAGAGATAAGTAAATGCCTGAGAAGTAGAGTAGCAGTGTGCATAAAACGTACCAATTTTTCAAATATACTAAAATCAAGACCCAAAATCTGGCCATTTTCCATCGGTGCAATCAATAAATAATCTCACCGAAGGAGGATATGCAGTATGCTCTACTAGCAATAGATTATCTTCAATTTATATATGCTTGGTAATATATCAAGTTAAGAATTGATAAATTTGATGAATTTGATAACCTACAACCATGATTGTATTTATTTACAAGGGGCGAAAAGTTCCAAATAATAAAATTATTGGTTGATTCTGTTACAAAGGTGTGGATTATGACATTATCACTGACTATTTTTTTTTAAAAAATAAAAGCTTGAGAACAATTACCGTCTTGCCAGACTTGTCAATGCCAAGAATAAGAACACGGTACTCCGCCTTGTTAAAGATGTACTTCCATAGACCATAGGCCAAGGAGAACATTGCTCTAGCCTGCTTCTCTCACCGATGAATTCTTCGCTTTACCAACGGCCTACGACCAGTGCACCACGTCCTGAAAAATACGAACACACGTCAAACATATTCCTTTCAACCAATCTGCAGGGAAACCCAAATTACCAAAAACAAAATCCCGCATAAATGCTACTCACACTAAATGACCCCCAGGCCACTCCCTGATCAGCATACTTAAATGGCAACAAAGAATTTATCCTCAAGACAAACATCCTCCCAACAAATTGGAGCCACTCACAGCGAAGAACGATTAATCCAGTGAAGAACACAATCCACACAAAAGCTACTTGTACTAAATCACCCCAAGGGCAACTCTATCATCAACACAGCACACTTGCAGTGCTCACGCAACAACATATCATACACCAACTAAACCTCCCTAGTAACCCCCAGCGGCCAAAAACGGCGTTGAAATGGCAAGATCAATTTAGCCTCAAGACAAACCACCAATTTGGCCCATAGAACACGAATTGGGGCCATAGGAATCACGAACTCACTACCCTACGCATCATAACGACCAGCCTTGGGAAAAATCCGAGGTATGCATCCTCACTGATCTAGCATAGGAACCAGCGGTGTCTCCGAGGCTAGCGCATACATATGACGAAATCGCCAAGAAGCTCCTATCGGCGCCTCGTCGGAGTAAACCCAATGCGCGGTGAATGAAAAATTGCTACTGCATGATAGTAACTGGTAAGAGTCAAATCCGCGCCTAATCAAAAAGCACCTCGGGTAGGTGAAGAGAAACCGATGGCGGCATCGGGGAGGGTGGGGCGGATCTGAGTCGCTCACCGGAGAGCCGGGGGGGCGCCGAGCTGGTTCCGCGATCGGACTGCTCCCGGTGGCGGCGTTGCGCTCCCCCTTCTATCTCTCTCTCTCTCTCTCTCTCTCTCTCTCCCCGTCGTCTCGAGCACGCGAGGTAGGGGAGGAGTCGCCTCGCCACCGAAGCACGCGATTCGACCGCCACCAGCAAGGAGCTCCCCAGGAAATAACATTTATTGAGCGAAGGCAAAGCGGCGCGACGGAACGGAACGGCTCGCCGTTGGATCCGATCCGACAGTCGCTGCTGCCACGCCGACGACCGTGTGTGAATGACGGGTGGGCCCTGGTGCGTGGCGCGGGAATGACACGCGGATGGGTCACTCGGAGGGTTTCCGCCCACCTCCCTCCGTTCGGGTGGGTGGGCCCAGGGCCGGGTAGTAGCATCGCATGAGTTGACCCGCCTACATCGGAAAGTCAGATTTCTTTGGTAGGTACGCCGGCACCAATATACCACCATCCCCCGGTTACTCCACTTAGAGCTGTGCAATCTTTTTTTTTTTGTATAATCTGTTCGGCGCATACCGTATATATGATAAATATGATATTTATAGTTCGGTAATATATGGTATTTTTAGAAGTACGGTTTAGTATCGGTAAATTTCAGTTTATTTCGGCACGGTATCGGTAATTACCATATTCACCACAATTGACACGAATTGCGAACGATATGGTGAGGTGAAGCAATAGTATAATGGATTATTGGTACTGGCAAATGGCAATACCGCAATAGACAATAAGACTAACAAAGTAACAACTAACAAGCAATGAAGCAAGCAACCGTGAGGGTGACTGGGTGAGGCAGTGAAGCTTCACTGCTCTGCTTCAGGCTCAAACACAATTCACAGACAGTGAGACAAAACAATAGAACACAATTACACAAGTACAGTTTACTGGTACTGCCAAATAGCAATAACGCAATAAACACTTAGACAGCAAGACTAACAAAGTAACAAGCAAGCAACCGTAAGGCTCTGCTTTAGGCTCAAATACAGACTCACATACAGTGAGAACACAAGTACACAACACAGCCAGTCAAGTAGGTAGCCACAGCCGATAGTCACAGACACATGGACAGATCACAGACGGACCATGGAATCATCAATTCAATGTCAAGCAGGCAGCCATAACCAATAATCGCATACACATGGGCAGATCACAGATGGACCATAGAATCAACAATTCAGTGCTTCACCAACTCTAGTCTCCAAGGACACAAGCACACAGCCACAACAACATCAGTTGATCAGTACATCACAAATCACACATGGTTCACTTCACTGGTTCAGTCGTTGAGGCGTTCAGGTTCATCACTCACTTTCTCAGACAGATAGTGAGATAGTCAGTCACTGTCACAGACAAGATAAGAAGTAAACATTTTGAACCAGCCAAGCAGCCACAAAGACACAACAACCAACCAATCAGTAAACATTTTGAACCATGCAGTCCAGCCAGTAGCCAAGCAGAAGCAGTCACACTCACAGACTCAAGACACTCAGTCTCAGTCAAACAGTCACAAAAGCGGCACACAGACACATAGACAACGAAAAAGACACTTGGATAATATTTTTCCACAATTATACAACAAAAGACACTCCTTTATCTTCAAGCATCAAGCTCGATCCAAGGAGAACATGATTGATGTTGGAATAACATCATCTACTTGGCCTTTCATTTCAGTACCTACATGACACAAGAAAATATAAAGTGGTCATGGCAGTTTGAATCGCTCATAAATAGCAATATTATGTCTAGATTATAGCACCTTCTTCAAATGTAGTCAATTCCTTTAGACTGGCTTCAATATTGATGTGCTCTAAACGACACAACCAATCTTGTGCACATATCAAGTATTGAAGTGTTAACGGAGTCAACGAGATTCTAAAATCACCGAGAACACGACCACTAGTACTAAAAGTTGATTCAGAAGCAACAGTTGATATGGAGATTGCTAATATATCACGAGCCATGCGTGGAATGATAGGAAAATGAGGTAAGTTACATTTTCACCAGGAGGGAATGTCAAAAATTTTACCATCATCTTCTGTATCTTTAGCAAGGTACTTCTCTAATTCAGATTTACCACCACCTCCAACAAAAACTTCCATTCTCTTGTTGTATAATGACCTCATAATATTTTGTAGACATACTTGTTGATTGCTCAATATCACTAGCTGATTCCTCAATAATTTGGCTTCCGACTAGAGAGTACTCATTCTCTTGTTGTATAAAGATCTAAGAGTGCCTTTTTGTACCTTATATTACAATTCGAAATGAATCTTATTCGAAATGCAAGATCTTAAATGCTACAAAAGTACAAACTTATTGCATGGTTGCAGAAATGGAATTAATAAGGTAAAAGAGGTATAGATAAACAAAATCTTAAGTTTTGCACCTTGTCCCATATCTTAGCACCTTAATCTGGCCATATGTTTTATTGCTTTGCCACTAGAAAAAACTAGATTGCTTGATCCTTGCATAAACATTAAAACCAAAATAAAATAATCATTAGTGAGTGATCAGGTACACAAGCCATATCTTGGTAAAATACAAGAAAAGGGGAAAAAAGAAACATATACCTAGGATCAAGAATGACAACAATAAAAATTAAGTCATTTATCTTCTCAGGATCCCCCTAATACTTATCAAACTTTGCCTTCATCTTACCAGCCATGTGTTTGAAGGTATTATCACCACCATCTTCACGTCCAGTCCATTCACACTAGCAATTAATATCTTCAAAGAAAGTATTGGAAGTAACATATTAAGTGCCAGAAACTTTTTTGTAAGGTCAAAGAAATGTTTGAGAAAGTCCTTTGCATGCACCTAATCATCATGTTTTGGAACCCCATCCACACCCAACTCTGCCTTGTATGAGGGGTCGTAAAGTTCAAGCCTTTCAAATGCCTTCTCGAAACCAACAACGGTCTCTAACATAAGATATGTCAAGTTTCATGTAGTACACACATCAAGAGACACCAAATCTTTTTCTTATACCTTGCTGATTTGCACACATATTTTAAAGCTATTCATTCTTGTAGTGGAGCTTCTTACATATTTGATAGCATTACGGATATGGCAAATAGAAGGAGCCACTATCTTCAACCCATCTTGAACCACAAGATTAATAATATAAGCTATGCATCTCATGTGAAGTTGACAGCCTTTCACAAAAATACCTTCTCGATTTTTCAAAGCACTCTGCATATAACTTATAGCACCATCATTTGAACTTGCATTATTTACGGTAATAGTGTGCACACACTCAATGCCCTAAGCAAGCAAACATTTATCTAGTTTTTTTCCCGATGTCTCCCCCTTTGTGGCTATCTACCAAACAAAAGTTAAGTATATTTTTTATTAAGTTGCCAATTGATATCAATGTAATGGGTAGTTAGAACCATGTGATTTTGAAGTGTGGAAGAAGTCCATATGTCGGTTGTAAGACTAATAGTTTGATGAGAGTTCTTAAAATATTTTTTGAGCTTTGCTTTCTAAGCTTCATAAAGGTGAAGAACATCTCTATACATTGTTGTTCTAGATGGCAGACTGAACCGGGGATAAGCTTTGGGCATAAAGTCAATAAAACCTTCATATTCTAAAAAAATGAAAGGCGACTCATCTACTATTATCACGTGTGTAAACGCTGTCCTAACCTCTTCAGCATTGTATTGCCAAGGAACTACACAACTACTTCGACCATTTCCACTAGGTTGGAAGCTTAATTGAGTTTGATTGCTACTCTTATCAGGATGCTTCTTACAAGATTTTGCATGAGAGATTAGGGAGGAGGTACCATTCTTTTGTGAATCACATGCAAGGATTTAGGAGCAATAATTGAAGCTAGCCTTATTTCAGTCATTTGGTAGTCGTGTATAATGGTTCTATATCTCCGATCTGGGAATCATTTATTTTTTCCATCTTTATTTTTAATGGGTCCAATAGATTCATCGTTGCCCACACCCACACCAACAACAAGCACACTTCCTACACCCTCAAACTCAGACATCTAAAATACCAAAAAGAGTGAAAGACCGAGACTCAGACCGTTAGACATTCACAAATCACAACAAACTAGGCTAGCAATTGTAGTTCACGGTTTTAATGCAATGACATTTGAAACTACATTTCAACATTTCAATGGGCTTTGTTGGCTAACAATTTAACATAAATACATAATCTAAAATACCATGAAAAGTGAAAGACTGAGACACAAGTCTCAGACATTCACAAATCACAAATGTGTTGTTCCCTTGCTTTTGGTTTGTGACATTCACCTGCTTTTGGTTTGTGACTAAGGGTAACTCAGGACAATCAATTGGTTTCTTCAGTTGCTAGCATAATACATAGCAAGGTGAACAAGTACGTAGAAAAAGGAATCCTTGATACTTGCAGTCTTGTAGAGTTGCAGTTACCTTGGATAGTTGGATCTGAGTAACGGCCAAGTGGGTGATGGGTTGCGCCGCTGTGGGCTCCTGGTAGTGCTCGGACCTCAAAAGCTCTCAGCTATGGGGGTGTGACAATCGCCTGCTAGCCTTTGCTCCTCAGCCTCAAAGGCACTCCCAGGCTCCCAGGCCCTAGCCAGGGGCAGCACGTCGATCTCTTAGCGCCGGTCATTAGTGGAGGAGGGCGAAGATGCCGAAGAGGCGAAGAGGAAGAGTCGATCTAGGGTAGAAGATGGCACTGCGCTAGTGCACCTGTACGTTTCGCTGTCTTGACCTTTGCCCCTTCGGGATCTCAATCTTGACTCAATTAGTCACCAGGCAAGCACTCATTGCATTTCTCTCTATCTTCCTTGGTAATCTTAGGGTTGAGCTGCTCCATGCATGTGTTGCTTCTTCCCCCTTGCATGTCTTTCCTCAACCACCTCATGGGGAAGCTTCCGAAGTATACTAATAATAGATTTAATTCCATTCGGAGGCACCAGAGAAGGTTTCTTAGTATTCTTGGATTGAAGAGCTTCAGCTGCTAGTTTCCTTTTCATAGTTGTCCTAGAACTTGGAGTTGGTTTTGGTACTGTGGTGGATGCCCGAAGAGAGGGCCAAGAGCTTTTTGATGAATGTGTTGCTTCTCTTTGTGGTTGGTCGAGTTCCTCGGTCTCTTGTGCCTCTTGTACATCATCATCATCATAATTGATTGGCTTGTTCTTCATCCCCTTCCTAAGGTAGTCTTGCATCTCTCTCATGATGGCTGTGGTTGCCTTAGAGCATTTCTCTACATCTCCAAGCCTCCAGCAAGATGTTTCTTAAGCCTCTTGATTCCCGAAGAAATAGCCATTCCACAAAGCTTGCATTGGACCTTATCTTTGTTGCCCAAATCTAACCAAAAACCATACTACCACCTAGGATCTTTGGACTTTGCCCTTCGTTTAGGATTTTTACTTGGATCATATGATTCATGTCACCCAATCTATTGTTGGACTTCCTCAGGATTGTCACCGCCGCCTTGCTCTCTCTGATTTTCTGTCAAATTGGTGCACATCAGTAGTAACTACTATGTTAGCAAGTAGCAACAAGACTACAAGAGTACAAATAATAACTAACAACTACAAGTCTACATCTACAACTAGCAAGTAGCAACACCATCATACATATAAATCTGTAGTACAAATTAGCAACACTATCATACATGTAAATCTGTAGTACAATATCAATAGCAGCACATCAATATATTATACATATAAGCAGTAGACTGAGCAGAGGGAGGGAGGCCGAGACACTAGTTGCAGCAGAGAGCAGAGGGGGAAGCAAAGGGAGGGAGGCAGTGTAGCGGGAGGGAGATGGCATGGTGGGAGGGAGGTGGCCAGAGCGCGGGAGGGAGACGGCAGGAGGGAGGGAGGCGGTGTGGCGGGAGGGAGGTGGTCGGACCGCGGGAGGGAGATGGAGGGAGGGAGGGGGCCGGAGTGCAGGAGGGAGGGAGGCAGCGCGGGTAGAGGGAGGCGGCCGGATCACTGGAGGGAGGTAGCGCGGCTGGAGCGCGGTTGGAGAGGAGAGGGGCAGAGGGTGTACCTGGTGATGAGGCTAGGGTTCGGATCCTTCCCAGTCGCGTAAGTAGTGAGCAATTCAGGTATGCTTTCAGGGCTTCGGATCTTATCCTTCGCCTCTTTAGATTGGACATGGTGTCTGCCCAGATTGACACCGTGGACGTCCGCCTAGCTGTTCAAGACAAGATGCTCCTCCCTGACGTCTCCTCTCCAGCGCCTGGAGGCGTCGCCTTGGTGACAACATTAGTTCTTCAAAACAGTCAATGGATCTTATGCCACGCCTTACGTTTAGTATCATACACATCTGTCTTGTAGAAAATAAATTTACCTTGCCTAGTGCACCTAAAACTGTACTCGCCTCTGTTATCCAGGCCATAGTGTACAATCTCCTCACCATCGCCTTCAATGCCAGTAACCACATTCATTTTTGTGCATTTCATTCTTCAGCTTACGAAATGGACTAATCTGGCTGTGGAGGCAACTCTGTTCATTGCAATCCTTCAGCACGCACACCTCCATGATCATGGATTCTGGGATGATAAAAATGCACAACTACCCAGATTTCACTCCTATTCTTCTCATATGGTAATCTGCACATTGTGTCGCTGCCATTGACCGGAACTGCTGCTTCACTGTGTCGAATACAAGAAACTCCCACAGTACACAAGACTGTTGCAGATGCCAGTCCAAGCTTCCATGCAGATTAGTAAAACTTGTGTTTCTTCATTGACGGAGATTTTTCAGCATCAAGGCAATGGCAATGGGGAGAGGTGACGTTGTATTATGTGATTCCAATCTGGTCGAGTTCGATCACTTAAATAATTCGAATAGGTTTTGTATAAATGATATATTTCGATTAGTATGACTGGTTAGTAATACAAACTAGTCAGAAGTTATAATTGAAATCATCTTTAGGCTCTGTAACAATTTATACCAGATGTAGTATCCAAAGATGTTTGCGTTAATTGAAATCAGACGTGGCTACTCGAAACGCTTCCGACTACAACTATTCGTCGTTATCTTCTGAGACTCTCTGAGTGGGGTGTTGTTCCTGTCTCCGAGAAGGTTACTATACAGTAATTTCATTGATTGTATGTTTATAATTTTTTTATAAAACTTTTTTATATTAAATTTCTGTCTCGTGGTCTGATTAAACTTCGTTGTTTTTCATGTCATCGTGTGCTCTTATAATAGGTGAGTTGTTGGGATCTCACGCCAACCAGGTTCCGGACTCTCATGAGCCAGCACACAGGTTTGCCTTGCACTAAGAAAGACCTCTGGAGGTGGAAGTCCAACAAATATGAATTAAATTAGTTCAGAAAAGTGTATATGGTTTTTTTTTCCTTTTGCTGGTGTGCATATCCTTGTCTTTATATTGGTTATTTTGGAAAATGTAACGTCACCATATATATGATATATTGTGCCACAGCCAAGTGTTGTTGATTGTGCTTCCAATTGGTCCAGGAAAGAAAACAAAACTATTTATTACATTTTGTGTTATGCTCCTAGTCCTACATGTCATAAGAGTAAAAGGAAAAAGAACATTAAATTGCTGATGATATCAAAGGATAGTTTGTTGTCATAAAATTTTCACTTGAATTGTACTACTTATAAACCACAATTGCTGTGTTGCAGGATACCATGGAACGGGAAACAAGATATTCTAATTGACAGTTTTTTCCTGAGTAGTTAAAGAACGTTAAGAACAAGAAAACTAGCATTACTTCTCTTAATGTGCAGATTTGATGGTTGTGCACTACTTTACTTCATCCTTGGTTTCCTCCCTCGGCTCGTGGTGCTCCCCTGGTTTCCTCCCTCGGCTCGTGGTGCTCCCCTGGTTTCCTCCCTCGGCAGCGCCACCCCTGTATGGCTACGGTGTGGTTCCACCGATGCAGCCCTTCATGGCTTCAGCTATGGCCGTCTCGGAGCACCACCGGTAGTTCGGTTCCACCGATGATGAGCACTACCTCAAGACGGTCCACCCCTCCTCCCTTTGCTACTAGCCTTTTACTTTAGCCTCTATTTTCGTCGTGCCTATACTCTTACCCACGCATGGCTACATGGCTAGGAAAGCCTACGGCGTCACCGCGATGAGACTTGGTGGGGGACATGCGCCGGGGAGCATGTTCCCACGACCAAGGGCGCACGGCGATCCTACGACCTTACCGCCAATGGCATGGTAGCCATGCTGGCTGAGGTACTCATGGGCCATGCTAAGAGGTTGCATTAGGGGTAAGGTCAAGAAAGATGGGCCTACTAGATGTCGGGTTGAGGATGGCAAGGATTGTGGACGACGGCGGCGATGGTTGCGTTGCAGTTTGGTTGGACCCCCCCTCTTGCTGTCGTGGTCAGCCGTGTCCTTGTTCCTCACCTTCGTCTTCCCCTACACCCCTACACCTGGTGTTCCTCTCCTCCGGTCTTTCTTTGTGATGGCTTTGGCTCTCGGACTTTGGTGGTGGTGTGGGCTTGCTTGGCTTTGCTCCTTGTCTTGGCTGGAGGATGGAGTAGCAATAGGGTTCTTGGCTTTTGTTGGCTTGCGCTCTGGGTGAGCTCTTAGTTGGGGGAAGAAATGAGGTGGCATGAGGTGCTGGTTGGGGCTTATGAAGGAGGCTTTGGGCTGGCCTTTCCCTCTACTGCCCTGTGCTGATTGCCTTAGGGACCTTTTGGTCCAAAAGGGTGGGCTCTGAACTGTTTAATGGCTTTTTTTACTATGACTGGTAAGTCAGTAAAACATGGGCGTTGGATTTTCTCTATTGCCAGATGACGAAGCCCACATTTGCGAGAGATGCCGACCAACCTCGGACGGTCTGGAAACTTCTGTGAGCGCTATTACTTTGGCATTTTAGGAGCCGATGGGTCTTGACAGCAAAAATCTTTTTATTTTCTTTGATTCTCTCTTGGATTGTTTTTATTTCTTGCTTTTCTTTTCTTTTGTGTCCTACTAGTACTACAAACGCCCCTTCATTCTTGCAGGTCATCAGGCGGCCAAATTCTTAGGCACTTCAAAGCGATCTTGCATCTTCTTTGTCCGTAGAATAGGAAAGAAGTGCAAAAAATTTTAAAGCACCCACCAGGTTTGTCAACATGGCTACAATGTTATGAAGAGGGAGCAACTGAATGTGCAGCCAAGCTGCTCGCGATTGTATCCTGTATTTGTCTAGAAACCTTCACACCATTCTCGCTGTCATGATGCATTGTCTTTAACTTGAGCATATATCTGGTGCCAAGATATTTACCTGTATTTTCATCATTAATAGATGTGTTTGGCACTAACTTGTGATCTATTTTCTGTTGACAGTATATCATCAGCACTAGCCAGATTAAGCAAGGGTGCTTCTGGAGGACCAGACCTGGAAAAACTCCCCAGACTGAAAAGAAAGAAACACCACAAGAACGACTTAAAAGGATAATGAGCAAACAGCTTTATAAGCAAAGTATGTGCTTATTCTATTCTTCCATTGCCATCTGCATTAATGAGCTTGAACAATGCCAATCATCTCTCCTCATATGCAATTAGGCATACTAAGCTTTGGCTTGTCTCTGCTGAGATTGCAAAGAAACGAGAGAGGAACAACACAGGCAGGAAAAACATACAGGGGTAGGTCAATATTGGATACATGCGTAGTGCCAATGTACGTTGGAAATTGGTTCACTAGTCGAGGCATATTTCCATTAGAAATTTCAAGCCATTTATAGTTTAGCATTATATTGCTTAGCCAAAATGAAGGAAATGTAATTTATGAAATGGAGTCCTAGCCTTTTTTTAAAACTATAGGATTGTTGACGGCAATCAGAGGAGGTTGAATGATTACAACGCATAGCGGAAGATTTTTCTCAAATTTTCTATCTTCTAATCGATTAATATGCAAAATAAAAAAAATAGAAAACAAAAAACAAAATAGGGCAGTTTTTCTCAGTTATTGCAGCAGTTATTGTAGCAATACTGTAACAGGTACTGTAGCAGGTGATGTAGCGACTATTGTAGCACACACTGTAGCAGTTACTGTAGCGACTAGATAATGGGTTGCTAAAAGTGGACGTTTTCATTCAATCTTCCAATCGATTTTTAATTAAAACTGATTCATGATGTAAGCAAGAAAAATACCTAGATATAGATCAATGCATGAAGAATATGTAGGAATCAAAAAACCAGGAAAAAGGATAATATATGCGAATTAAAAAACTCCCAAACTTTAATTCAAAAACAAAGAAATTGTGCACACATGCATGTGATGGATAACTTCACTTTTTCTTCACGTGACGCTGACTTGCTTGGCTCTGTGATGCTGTTTGCTATTTGTGCTGCGTGAGAACTACGGTTAGGATTTCCATGCACAGTAATTTAGGACGTCACGCAGATTGCTTTTTGCTCAGAAGGCGCTGGTGTTGCTTCCCTTGCGCGTGAGGAGGTGGTACTACGATGCACTGGCGTGGACGAACCAATCTTGACGATGAATCGATCTGCTGTGATTTCTTTCCGCGCCAACAGCCGGCCGCACCACGACACAAAAAAATTTCTTTGGAAATAGATCTATTATATCTGAATCATGGTGGCTACAAAGTGCTCTCCTAGCACCCTTAAATCCTAGCACAAAATTAGTATCTCCAAAAGCCACAGGGTTAGCCCCCAACCCCTTCTCTATTTATAGTTTAGGGCCCAAAACCTGGGCTTATCCTAAACCCACGAGTTCTAATCCAATTCCTACAAATAAGGAACCCGAAACCCTTTCTAACACGGGTTTTCCAAAATTCCAACTACAACTTCTCCAACTCATCACGTGTCGAAGCCTCCAGGACCGCACCTGCTGTATCTTCTCCACGCATCATTCACCTTTGATCTCCATGTGCTCCAGCGTGAGCCCGACCACCTTACGACATCCTCGACTGCCTGGACCTCAGATTTCCCCCTCCTAGTCCTGGTCTTCCTCGTCACCGACCATGACCGTCTCTACGCCCAACCTACACATGCAAAGACCAAAGAACATTCTTCCGGCACAAGTTCATCTAAACTTGACCAACATCAATCCGCACAAACGCGACACAACTCACATAACAACACAAAACAAAATTACCAATTATTCACCATCACAAATTAACCATTGTCAATTATTCATCACCAAAATATCCTAGATCTAGCCACATGGTCTAACAATCTCCCCCTTGATGAATACATTGACAACACCTCAAGATAGCATGATGAATTAGCTTTAATTAGATATAAGCAAAGAACTGAAGCCACAAGTCTCAAATCTCTCCCCCTCAACACAAGAGATGTAATTTTAGCAAATTTCTCCAATATCTCACAAAGCACACTAAATATCTCCCCCTTTTGCAATGTAATCATTAAGAAAATTAAGAGAAAAGATAATTCTAATAAGGAGCAATGAGAGTAAAAATCAAGAAGCTTTGTAGATTATCCAAATCATTTTGAATTGATTTAATATTTTAACCAAGCCATATTGTTTTAGTAGAGCTATCTAAATGATATGAAGTCATATATCATATAGCAATATCAAAACAAAGTTTTCAATATGATTAAGCAATTTATATCAATGATAGGCATCTCAACAATGACCAAACCAATTATAGAGAGCATAACAAGATATCACAACAAAAAGTCAAAAGCCTAAAAGTGAAGCAAAATCTTTAATCTAGACGAGCTAACAGTCTCATATAACAACCTATTGCTCTACATTCAATTCTTACATATGTGGCAAGCTTGTAGCATACTTCTTTTTATGATAGCTTACTTCTTGTAAATGGTGGCATGCTTGAAGCACACTTCTTTTTATCTTGTGCACTTTTTGTGCTCTTTTTTTTGTTTACCATGGCATGCTTGGAGCATACATCTTTTCACATGTCTCTTTCTATTTTTTTTTATAACATGCCAAATTGAATGATTATAAAAAGATTGCAATACGAAACATGTGAGCCTCATAGCCGAGATTTAAAATAAGACTCACAATCAAGCTAATCCTTTTTGATGAACATCGCAAAATACTATTTATAATCAATCTAGTCAAAATATTCCACCATGTCATATTTTAATTCAAGTGTAACAAATTAATTATAACTAGTCATGATCAAGGCTACACAGCATATGAATAAATATGATAAAGAGAGCTCCACAACTCATTTGAATTTGATGGCTTGGACTTGTTAATTTAATCGACAAGTATAATAAACAAAGTTTTCTAAATTCTTAAACATCAAACTCCCCCTCAGAATAATCCCACAGGATGCAACACGCTCAACTCACTTCGCAAAAGAGCAAAACAAGAGGAATCAAGTGGTTTTAAAAGAATATCATCAACATGAGAATCCAACTCAATAGGGTGTAAGACTATATCACCTTTTCTACAAAGCCTCTCAAAAAGTAAAATCTTTGCAAGCCATCAAAGAAGTAAAGAACCATCAAGTGTTCCAATCAAGTGATAATGAAAAAGACCGGAACCCAATTTAGCTCATGTTCACCATCCTTGTCAGCTGTTCTTATATCATAGGAAATATCGGTCTCACATTATTGAGGTTAGTAAAATAAGATTTAGAAATCTAGTACTGTGACACATGACGTGGAGAAACAACAACAAATCTAGAACCAAAATCATGAGCATGTGGGTGATTAAAATGCCAAAAAGAACATGACTTATTTGAATTATATCCCAAACTAGCATGTGAAGCAGATTTAAAATCATCACAAAAGTTCTCTAAAAAATTAGCTTTCACATTAGTTCTAGGAATAAAAGAAATTGCACGTTTTTGTCTTGAAGCATTCAATCTTTCCTTCTTTTCTTTCTTAGCGCACCTAAAACAAAATTTGTGCAAGTGTCCATCTCTTCCACAGTAGGTGCAATGAAATTTAACATAACTCAAAATTCTTTTGAGATGATGAGCTAGCACATACATTATTATTCGATGAACTTTTCACAAGGCCAGCATATTTAAACATAGTTTGTTTTGGTTTAGATTTTACTTCAATCTTTCTAGGTTCAAGAAACTTAACAACCTTAGGAAGACTATTCTTGGCATGCTCAACAAAATTAAATCCTAGACTACGATTTTTTACACTTGTTTTTGACTTGTCTAGGATCATATTTAGATTTTTCGTGCCAAAAGAAAATCTCTCCAAAGTGTCCTTAAGATACTCATTTTCTTTAACCAATGAGGAACAAGATGTGTACTTAACCAGTTCATTTGCTAAATTCTTGGAAGCACTAGATTGAGCTAATCTTTCTTTTTCAGCGAAATCATTCAATTGCCTAGTCAAAGCATCAATTTTAATATTTAACTTAGGATAATTTGAGTAAGACATGTTCTCATGATAAAGTATTTGTTGACTAGATTTCTGAGATGAATTAAATCTAACTTCTAATAATTCACAATTAGAGCAAGATTTAGATTGAGCATTTGAAATACTTGACTCTAAACATGTAGAAGAACTAGATTTGAGCTTTTCAATTTCATCATTTGCAAGTTTCAATTTTTCATCACAAGTGTCATGTGCCAATTTTAATTCATGAAATTTATCAATTATATCTCTAAGTTGAACCAGATTTGATGCACTAATAGATCTAGAAGTCTCCAACTCAGAATGTAAAACTTGACAAGACTCACATGATTCATCATCAGGAATTAAAACTCTAAGTCTATTAATCTCAGAAGTTAAGCTTTCAACAAGACAATTACTTTCTTTCAATTTTATTTTTTGTCTTTTTCAATTCAATAGCAAGTTTAATCAAACCATCTTCAAGCTCATCATACGACGATCCTACCTCATCGGGATCAATGTAGTCGTCATCGTTGTTATTGCTTGCCGTGAAGCACATAATCGTGAAGTCGTCATTCTTCTTTTTACCAAGACCAAGAGCTTGACACAGCTGCCTCTCTGATGCCATAACAACCTGCTCTGATACCACTTATAGGATCGTCGATGGCAATCAGAGGGGGTGAATGATTACAACGCCTAGCGGAAGTTTTTCTCAAATTTTCTGTCTTCTAATTGATTAATCTGCAAAATAAAAAAACAGAAAACAAAACAGGGCAATTTGTTCTCGATCAGAGCGATTATTGTAGCAATATCAGGCAGGTGCTTGTAGCGACTCTTGTCAGAGCACATCAGTAGCGATTCTTCGCAGCAACTAGATAATGGGTTGCTAAAAGTGGACGTTTTCGTTCAATCTTCCAATCGATTTTTAATTTAAACTGATTCATGATGTAAGCAAGAAAAATAACCAGACATAGATCAATGCATGAAGAATATGTAGGAATAAAAAAAACTAGGAAAAAGGATAATATATGTGAATTAAAAACTCCCAAACTTTAATTAAAAAACAAAGAAATTGTTCACACATGCATGTGATGGATAACTTCACTTTTTCTTCACGTTACGCTGACTTGCTTGGCTCTGTGATGCTGTTTGCTGTGTGTGCTGCGTGAGAACTATGGCGAGGATTTCCATGTACAGTAATTTAGGATGTCACGCAGATTGCTTTTTGCTCAGAAGGCGTTGGTGCTGCTTCTCTTGCGCGTGAGGAGGAGGTGGTACTATGATGCACTGGCGTGGACGAACCAATCTCGACGATGAATCGATCTGCTGTGATTTCTTTCCGCGCCAACGGCCGGCCGCACCACGACACAAAAAAATTTCTTTCGAAATAGATCTATTATATCTGAATCATGGTGCCCTCCTAGCACCCCTAAACCCTAGCACGAAATTAGTATCTCCAAAAGCCATAAGGTTAGCCTCCAACCCCGTCTCTATTTATAGTCTAGGGCCCAAATCCTGTTTATCCTAAGCCCACGAGTTCTAATCCAATTCCTACAAATAAGGGACTTGAAACCCTTCCTTACATAGATTTTCCAAAATTCCAACAACAACTTCTCCAACTCATCACGTGTCGAAGCCTCCAAGACCGCATCTCCTGTATCTTCTCCATGCATCATTCACCTTTGATCTCTATGTGCTCCAGCGTGAGCCCGACCACCTTGTGACATCCTCGACCACATGGACCTCAGATTTCCCCCTCCTAGTCCCGGTCTTCTTCGTCATCGACCATGACTGTCTCCATACCCAACCTGCACATGCAAAGCCAAAGAACATTCTTTCAACACAAGTTCATCCAAACTTGACCAACATCAATCCGCACACACGCGACACAACTCACATAACAACGCTAAATAAAATTACCAATTATTCATCATCACAAATTAACCATTGTCAATTATTCATCACCAAAATATTCTAGACTTAGCCACATGGTCTAACAAAAACATGTGACGCATAGTATAGGGATGGCATGAGGAGGATTTTGGCTAAATATATTCGCTCGTTTATTTGCATATTTTGCGTGAAAATTGTGTGTTGTTGTATCATGAACCAAGTCCACCGAACCATTACCGCGGAGAGAATCTGCACAGAGCGACAATAAAGTTTCTGAGTAGTGCGACCTACGCGACCACTTGGCTTCTTTCTCGACATAGACTACTTCCATGATCGCTCATTTCTGTGATGTTTTCCTTTTCTCCATCAACCTCATTGTAAGTCATTCGTGTAATCGATCAACTCTATTAAAAATTTTTCTTGTGTATTTTCTAAATTATAATAAATTGTCTGCTGTTAGTTTCATTTTTTTGCATCATTAGTATTTTACTGTATTTGTTTTCTAGTAAATTTTAGAATTAAAATATTAACCACGATTTCAACAATATAAAGAAAACTCGCATAGAGTTTGGACTTAGGGTGATAACCAATGGAATAGGAGGCATAAAAACCGGCAAATGGTGGATTAGAGAGTTATTCAATGACATAAAAATTCTCTCTCTCTCTCTGCGTGGGAAATCTGTATACTCCACGAGTGAACTTATTGACTCCGTATCTGAGAGTTTATTATGATTTTCTTTTGCTTTTTACACAATCATGACTATATTGCCATTTGCCAATTTTTATCGCATCCTAGGTATAATCTTTTGAGTAGTTCTTCTATGTTTTTCTCTTTAACAAAAATAATGTTGAAAAGATAATTAACAACTATCCATCATGTCATATTAGTGTAGTCGCTTTAAAGTTAATGAAAAATTCATACAAATAAACCACACAACTTGAGTGGGTGAGAATCGAATCATCTTTGTAAGGTAGAGAGAGACTCGTAACAACCTTCCACCATTTAGCCCAACACAGGAGACCAGAACAAGCCCCTCTGCCTGCCGGAATCGGGAGCGACGCCGACGAGAGCCGACGAGCGAGGCGAGATCGGCGAGGCCGAGAGATCTGCGCAGCCAAGGTGAGATCGATCATCTCTTTCATCCATCCCCTTCCGTTCATCAAAGTTCCGCCCTTTCCATGGCAGGAACCTTTTGGGGTTTCTCGATTCTTGTTTGCTTTCTTGCCGTGCCCCTCCCTTGTTGGTAAAATCGCCCCTGTGCAGATCTCAACATAGTAGTGTATGTTCTTCGAGACCTTCTGATCGTGCCTGCGTCCTCTCGATGTACATGAAGCGTGTGTGCAATTCGAGTAGCATCGTGTGCGCGTGGTTCGTGGATGTGTGTGACTCGCAGCAGGAGATGGTCCGGCCTGTGAGACATTTGAGAGCGAGCGAGCGTGCGTGGAGAAATTTTCTAGCGGATATAGCACGGAATACCTGAGGAGAGGTCTATTTAGAATTTGGATGGCCAATTTTTAGTATGAACCATTGGGGAGCTGAATGCGTGGTGCTTCTCAGCTTTATTTGCTATTTTCGTGGTGAGTAGCAGTAGCAGTGTAGCACTGAGATGGCTGTATTCGATGCCGGAATACTTTGTAACGGACCCTTTGGGGCAAGAATTTCATAGGAAAGGAAACATCCGTTCTCGTTTGATGTGAGGTTTCATACAAAATTCCTGTGGCAATCTTGTGCTCTAGTTTAGTTAGATCATCGTAGGAAAGAGTAATGCTAGGCATACATATTGTCACTTGTTTTAATTATGTATCTCATTTTGTGGTGTGCGTGGAGAAATTTTCTGGCGGATATAGCATGGAATTGATGATGAGAGATCTGTCTGTATGCTATTCTCTTGTCCACCTGAACTAAGCGGTAGCTTGTAACACTGAGATGGCTTAATTCAGTACTGGAAAGCTTTGTAAAAGGGTAAAGAAAATAATAAGGACCATCTGGTGAATCATAATACGAAAGAGTAATGCCTGCCATATATGTTTATGCGTATTATTGCTTCTGTGGGTGATAGCACTGCGTGTATCATTTTATGGATCCTAGTGTGAAAAGCGAGTTTTTTTTTCATAATTGACACTCAAATTCAGTTCCAGTAATTTTTCCCTTAAAAAATATTTGCTATGCCTGATAATCATGATAGCTGAAGGGTACAATTTGCTACTATTGTCACGGCATTGCAATCTGGACTTGGTTAGACAGTTGTTGCAATACCTCTACTTGGTGGCTTACTCATGAGTTGACATTTAATACATGATGAACACTAGCGTAGCTTTGAAAATGCTCTAGTATGTTTATAGGAGTGTCAGGCTATTTCTCTTTTTTTTTAAAAAAAAATACCTTTCTGGCTTTCTGATAATCTTCTGATATGTTACACATTTTTAGAATTGCTAGGCTTTTCATTTTTCAACCTATGGAAAGCCCAAAAGGCTAATGAAAAGCCTAGTGTGTAGCCAGTTTAGCCCCTGAAGTTTTTTTTTTGTTTTGAGAACGAAGTTTCTTCTTTTCATATCTTTCTTCCTCTCAGGCCACTCTTCTTCTTGGATATCATCCCCTTGCCACTATTCTCCCTCTCCTATCTTGCTCATCAGCCAGTGCTACTCTCCCCTCCCTCTCAGTTGATTCCTTGTTTCCAGACAACCATGGAGTGTAGCAGTGTGGCTAGTCCAGCTCAGCTGCACCTTATTAGGTGTATGATAAATTAGAAGGACATAAAGCAGGGAAAAAAGGATTACAAAGGAGAAATGGAAGTTTGGTGTGGCTACGATACGGTGTTGGGCGAGTTATAAAAAGAAAGAGTAGAAACCAAAAACAGGAAGGTAAACATAAAAGATTATGGACAAAGTGAGTTTGTTGTGATAGCAATATGATGCAACATATTGGCCCTGCACCTGATGCGGTGCAGGGGGTCAGGGAGCCTTGTACTTGAGCCTTTCTGTGGCCATTGAACATGAATCTAGTGACAAGGCGGCCTTCAAGCACACTTCAATGTAGCACATCACTTTAATTTTCATTAATACTTTCACCAACGATGAATGAATAAAAGCAAATCATAAATTACATGGCAAGTTAAATAATCTAGTGACAAGGCGGCCTTCAAGCACACTTCAATGTAGCACATCACTTTAATTTTCATTAATACTTTCACCAACGATGAATGAATAAAAGCAAATCATAAATTACATGGCAAGTTAAATTATGATTACCTGTCTGTTAGTTTTGTTGTCCAACTTTTTCTTGCTTAGTTTTTTTGGTATAATTCTAAATGTACGTTACAAAGTTTTGGACAGAACAATGGTAGCAGCAATAGCTTTTCCTGAGTTTTTTTGTGTCTTCGATTTGTTCAGTGCATGTGAATTGATATTATTTGTGGATTTATTCTCTTGAGAAGTTGAGATCTGAACCAACGTTTGCTTGTCTTTCTTGCAGATGTTTGACGATCAAGACTTGGGTTCCTTCGCCAACTTCCTGGGCATCTTCATGGGAGGATTCCATAATGGACCAACTCATCCGAGGATGAGGTGGTTCCTCCAATCAAACACACGGTAAGTGTTTTACAGCCTAGCATGATTGATCATGAATTAACGTTGTGTGTGATTACAGTAAGCAAATGCGGGGTCACAGAGCAGCAAAAGGAACAGAAATATTGCTATGGGAGAAGACAAACTATGACGGTGGTGAGAGTGCATGAAATTGTAGAGACAAAGATGGTGCAAAAGTTTGGTGTGGTGTGACTTGTGAGGGCTCGCAAAGAGCACAAGATCAACTAATTAAGATACATGATGTTATACTATGATATTCTTCTTATGTGCAGCAGCTCTTGGATTGGATTAGAGTTTATGAGATACGACATGAGCATATACGATATCAAGAACGAAAATATAAATCTCGTAGAGAATTAAAATAACGACGTTGAAGCAATCATTATGAGAGAATATTTGGCGAAGCCGACTGCATATTCTTTAAGTACAACTTCAAAAGAGTACAGAGAATTATCGCTAACAACCATCTCGAATCTTTTAGGACCATCAAATCTTTGCCTTATACAAAAATCTAGTGTTAAAGAATATCCTCGTCTCTAATCCTCTCTTGTGCCCTCTGCTTTGGATGAGTATGCTCGATTGTTTGGTTCTTCTCTATGGTCACCCTCATGATTTATATAGTCTATCCTATCCATTCACAAATTTCACTACTACAAAAAGGTTCATCACAGACGGTTCAGAATTGTCATCGCAGATGGTTTTTTGAATCGTCTGAATTTATATGTTAGTGATAATCGGAAGTTATCTTCCCCCCGCAGGTCGAGTTTTTTATAATCGGAAGTTATCACAGACGGTTTATGAGCTAGAATCGTCTGTGAAGAACACCATCACAGACGGCTCGAACAAAAATCCGTCTATGATACGTATACATCACAGACGGTTCTATCTACAAAATCGTCTGTGATAGACGAGTGTCACAGACGGTTGGTATATAGAATCGTCTATGATACTTTACCATCACAGATGGTTAGTAAATAAAATCGTCTGTGATGTGCGAGTATCATAGACGGTTTTTAATTCGAGCCGTCTGTGATAGTCCTTCATAGACAGTTTATATCACAAAACTGTCTGTGATAGTTCATTATATACCTAAAATTTTCTATTTTTGGCTAGCCTTAAAAAATATTAGCTATACCCTTTGAAAACAAGCAAGTACAACAATAAACACAGCAACACATTTCATTTCCAATAAGATTAGAATACACTGTTGCAGCATCACAAGACAGCAAAAATATGGCAAGAACACATTTCCTAATCCTATAAACCCAACTCTTAAACATGGCAAGGACATATCTTCTAATTCTACGAACCCATGGCAAGAACATAGAAGAAGCAGAGATCCTAGCAGCGGCGTAGACTTGCGTGCCATCTACTTCGTGTTGGGGTCGAGCAGGAGGACGGTGAGGGGATCATATGGCGGATATCACTGGCAATGAAGGAGAGACGATGGTAGCGTCACCTTTATATCGCAATGGTGACACTGCACAAGACACTTACGACATTTACGATAAGAGTGTCTTGTGCAATGGAACGTGGTGTCACAACCGGAGGCGGAGGAGCTAACTCATAGCGGTACTCGGCGTCGTCGAGGGGAGGAAGCGGGAATAGGCAAGGAGTGGATGAACTCGAGCGGAGGAGATGGGGAGTAATTAATAAGGGGCGAAAGGTGGGAGGAACCGATACTTGCCATTCAATGCGGAGAGAATGGACGAGTGAGATTGAAATCCTGAGGGAGATGCCACGGATCGGTGTCATGGCATTATCACAGATGGTTTGTTATACGAACCGTCTGTAATAATGCACATATCAGAGACAGTTTGTTATATGAATCGTCTGTGATAATGGCACATATCGGAGAGGTTCGGTATACGAAGACAATTTGGTAGACGAACTGTCTATGATAACGTGTAAAAATCACTTTACTCCCGCTTGTTAATATTCCGCCATACTGTCTTCTCCCTCATCTTCTTCACTAGATTTCTCAATAATGGCATCTAGTATTCTTTTGATCTTCTTTCTCTTATCTATCCATCATGAGTTGTTCGACCGCAACTTTACACAGGCGCCCAACAACTTACGTTTGAAGCAACTCCTTCGCTCACGCCTTGCTCTCCTTTCTCGAGTTGCTTCCATCCGTCAGCTGGACTTCATCATCTGCTGTCGATGGATGTGTCTCCTTGCCGCTCAGGAAAGGGAAACTGCCCTCAGCCTCGTTCTTCTCTTCAATATGCGCAAAGCGGAAGAAGCTCTTGCAGCAGTAGAGAGACATATGGATAACCTTGCCGATCAAGCAAAAGCAGCTGATTTTGAGGAAGCTTATCATGGCATCCTTTTTGAGGAAGCAGCCATGCTAATGATTTGCCCAAACTAGAGGAGGAAGTGGAGAGGGCAAGAACAATCTTCAACGCATTCAAGAACTCAGCCGCTAATCCTCCAACTCTAAAAGAAGAGGAAGCATATGAAGCCCAGAAGACCAAGATCTAGAAATATTTTTTTGGACTTTTGTAATAAATTCGACTTGAATTTGTCTTTATTAAAAGTGACTGGTCACACATATCTGTTCTAGCTGATCAGTAGCTTCTGTAGTTTATATGACAAAGGACAAAACACAGATAATTGTAAATAAAAACCGTCTGTGATAGTTTCATAGACGGTTCTAACTAAAAGTCATCTGTGATAATTGCAAACATTACAGACGGTTTTTAATACGAACCGTCTGTGATAATTCACAGACAGTTCTTAACAAGAAACATTTGTGATATTACATTTTCACTGATGGTTTTTAGCGCTGGCAGTAACATAGATGATCTCTAAATTAAAACCATCTGTGATTGTATTTAATACAAATGGGCTTGGGAAACCGTCTGTGATGTGACATCTAATATTAGCCTTTTGGTACTGGTGTTTAGAATAGGAATCCTAATCTAAATAGAAGTAGAACTCCTAATCCGAGTAGAATTCATTTAGAACTCTTTATACCATACATTTTCGAATCCTAAAAGACTATGGGGGTGTTTGGGACTGCTTCACAAACTCTGCTTCACGAATTCTACCGTGGAGCAGCTCCACAAAAAACCTAGAGTTTGTGGAGCACCCCTTTAGGTGCTCTCACAACTCCACCTTTTTTTCCTCGAACAGAGTGGAGCTGAACCTGTTTGGCTAAAAAACATAGAGCAGAGCTGAAAAACGTGGAGTGGAGCTGTCCCAAACACCCCCTATATATGAGTCACTCTAACTCAACATATGAGTTTGCAGATATGAGAGTTGTAATCTTCGCAAGAATAAAGCAAGCTATCTTGACTAGAATTGCAACTATAAATCAAGAAGATAAAATAGAGATTTGTGTTTAGATGTATAGAGTAGACACATTAATCCAATTATTATTATTTCGTTGTCATATTCAGTTAGATTTGTAACTTCTATTCATTCAAATGTGAAGATCATTTATATCTTATAGTTTTCCCTATAGCATACACAAACAAGATCATTTATATCGTATAGTTTTCCCTGTAGCATACACAAAGAAGATCATTTATATCGTATAGTTTTCCCTATAGCATACACAAACAAAGAGACCAGCTAGATACAAAATCATAAACTTAACTACAGTAACACCCATTGACCCAAATATGACAAGGGAATCCCTTTCGTTATACCTTTTCTAGATCTAAACTTTATAGCACCAGCCTCGATTGATCAGGAGAGGGCCAATGCATAGGCATAGATTTGTTACTTTGAAGACTCTACAACAAATAGCTTGTACTAGTAACCTGGTATGGTTTGGCCAATTAATTAGAGAAATTATTTTAAAAAAATCTTTCCTAGGTATCCTTCGAAAGTAGTTGGGTTAAATTTATCTATGATAAATTGCTAGAAGTTAATCACATTCATCAATTATCATAAAAATATGAAAATCATCTTCAATAAATTTTAAAGATTAAACTTGGAATAACATCAAAGCTCTTTGGAGTCTAGAATCACCTAAATCATTTCCATGGTAGCATTAATTAAAATAGCAAGCGTAACCACCCTATTTAATAAAGTTAATTTAACACCATTATCAAGACCTCGGCCCATTATCAGTGAGTATAGTCGCAATAATTTATGGGTTCACAAGTGGACTTTTGCTATTCTATCTGGTTGGTGCTGCGACTACTCTCCGATGTTCATCAAGGTTGGACCCTAGTTCACCGAATGGCTATACTTAGTTATGTAATAAATTACAAAAAGTAGATGACAAGTAGAAGTGTTAAAATCCGAGGAGAAAATAGAATTATTATCCCTCCTCCACACTTACTGCCATATGAACACCAAAAGAGAAGAGAAGATGCAACATCAGAAGTTCTTATTTTCTTCTCTAGTTGTTCACTACACCCGACGGCCTTTGTTTCAAATATTAGCATCACATATTTAAAGTATAGCTATTGATTATACGCTAATTATCTTTTGAAGAAAGATGTCACGTGCCATATGCTCTATATCTAGCTATAAGTTCCACCAAAGAGGTATAAAACCATGTTTAGATGTATGAAACCACCCAAATCATTTTTGCAGACGCACTAATTATTAGAATAGTGCATGTTAAGTTTGTCATGAAGAAGCCAATAGCATCAATCAATTTGGAGCCAACATCAAGAGCTACATCCATTATTGATGATGATGTTGAGATGATCTGTTAGATTTATGAATGGGGTTTTGCTAATGTATATATATCCTCCAGTTTGGAGAAGGGCTGGACTGTTGGTGTAGATGACGGTGGGGTAGCAACATTAGGGTTCGCCAGCCTTGGCTCTTACTTCACTGAGTGGCTCAGGATATTGACCAAAGATAACCAAGAAAGGTGAAACACAGTAGTCTTTTAGGTAACTACAATAATGTTGTGAACACTTATATATAAAAAGATGACAAATACAAAGAGTAAATACTAGCTAAGAAAAGAGAACAAAGGTTCCCTCTCATCCCTCTATGCCATGGAAACACCCAAGTAAGAAGTGAAGATGTAGCCCTAACAGTTCCTTTTTCCCTCCTGTTAAATTTGGTGGGCTTATTTTAATATTTGCGTTCACATATTTAAAGCAGTCATCATTGATTAGACTAGATGTCATGTGTTAACGCTCTTTCAGGGGAAAAAAAATTCTATGGTCAATCCTCTGTCTCTAGTTATTAGCAAGGTACACCAATGAGGTCTGGCAAGTTGGGATAAACACAAATACCCAAACCTTCTTAGAAAAGAAAAACGAGGGATTTCAAGCCTAGTAAAATTTCAACGGGCTGTAAAGAAGACTCAGGAATATGCTTAGGAGAGCAATTACAAGGTTGCAAATTTAGATGTACACATATAATGCATTCCAGTACATACATTGAAAGTAATCAAAACATAGTCAAATACTAGTAACCATACAAAAAATCATAACTCTACTAAAAAAAAGATCATAACTATAACTAATATGATCGTTTGTATATATACTACCATTGTATGCAAAATAAATTAGCTTCAAGTCTCATATAGCTTTGATTGATAAACACGGTATTAAACTTAAGATGTATGCAAACACATTTATCAAGTAGAAATGTTCCTAGGATAAATAAAACACCATAGACTCACGTTAGGAGAGAAGAATACAATAAAGTCGTATCGTCTTGGTTAATTACTTCTCAACATTTCAAGCACGCAAAAAACAACCAAAACTAGCAGACATGTATACCAGTCAAGAAATCAAGTTAATTCCATAAAAGGATTGATGATGCCCTTTAAGGCAACAGCATTTAATATGCTGGCTGTATGTGGGTGGCTTGTGTAGACGCATGGTGGGTTTCGGGCCTGTTCTTTAAGTTAAAAGCTGATGACTTTTGGTTTTTGCTATAGTACTTAATTTTTAAACGGAGTATTTTCGTAAGACGGGCTCTATAAGTTAAACAATCTATGTGTTAAAAGCTTAATATCTGTACCCGCCAAAATCACAAATGAGTATCTGTCTCTCCGTAATCTATACCGTAAACAGCCAAAATTCAAAAATTTCAGTCAAAAGCCATAAGCTGCAGCCGAAATGAACTTACCCACATGGCCCAAATTTCCTCCTAAAACCCCATGTTGTAATTATTGCCTAATCATCCTTAAATGCTCACCTCTTATATAAAACACCCAAAACCTCTCTCCCAGCTTCTCCTCTCCAATAAACACTGCTCCTCACCCTCCAAGAGAGAGGAGACAAGGGAGAGAGATGAGCCTCATCAGCCCTCTCCTTGCACTCAATTAGGTTCCTAGCTTCATCTCGCTCCCCTCCACAAAGCCGCAGCCAAGAACAAGTCGCAATCTTTTGCCCCTAGTACCAATTTCCTGACCAAACAGGACCAAGGTCCACGAATTGCCGAGAAGCAATCGTTTCTTGCGGCAGTCTTGCCATGGGATTCCTCTGCATCGGTGCCTCCTCTTCCCCCCTGCTGTGTGCGGAGGACAGGGACAACATCCTTGGGTGCAATGACGATAAGGGGGAGGCGCATGAGTTGGGGAGGAATCTTGATTTCTCGGGCTTGGTTGGTTTGCAATCCGAGAGCGATGAGCTTGTGGGGTCGCTCATGGAGAAGGAGAGGGAGCAATTGATTGAAACTTCAACGGGGGCTTACCTGAAGAGGTTGAACAATGGAGGACCGGAGCTTTCTTGGAGGATTGGTGCCATTGATTGGATTTGCAAGGTGAGGGGAAAAATCATTACCCAATCTGTTGCAGATTTCCCTTTGGGACATATTAATGCTGTGCGTGTGTTTCATTAATATTCTTGGGAATTTTAGGATGCTTTCGTGATTCATTTTACCTGTTTCTATCTAGTTATTAGGTTGTGTGTTTTACAGCATTCTGCTTTTTAGTTTTACAACATGATAACTGCAAGATATAGCATTGACTCCTACTTTGCCCTCATTTGATCAACTTTGTTTTGCATGGTAACTGAAATGGACTGCTTGTCTCTATCATGTGCTGCTGCAGGTCCGGGCTCACTACAATTTTGGACCACTGTGTGTTTACCTCGCTGTGAACTACCTGGATAGGTTCCTCTCCTCAAAACAACTCCCAGTAAGAAGCTAAGCTGCAACTGTACATTGTTCTTTCTTTATCAAGTCAATCAGCATATGCTTGTCTGTGGATCATTGCATATTTTTGGTTGTGTCTTGTCGCTGTAGGATGACACCCCCTGGATGCAGCAGCTGTTAGCAGTTGCTTGCCTATCTCTTGCTGCCAAGATGGACGAGACTGAGGTTCCTCAATCTCTAGACATTCAGGTGAAGAAGAAATAGCAGCCTTACATGGGATCGATAATTGCTCAACGATTGATCACTGGACTTTCTAAAATTTGATCGTTGTGTCACAGGTTTGCGATGCAAAGTATGTGTTCGAAGCAAAAACTATTAAGAGGATGGAGATTCTTGTGCTAAGCACTCTGAAATGGAGGATGCATTCAGTTACTCCATTCTCTTACATTGATTACTTCCTGGACAAGTTCAATGAGGGAAAGCCACTAACTAATGATTTGGTCTCTCGGTGCACCGAGCTCATACTCGGCACTCTGAAAGGTAAATTACTTGAATCAATCCAGACTCACCCACATTGTTAATTCAAGTATCAGATAGCAAGTGATTAGCATATTTGTTTCATTTGATTCACAGCAACCAAGTTCCTGCAATTCAGACCTTCTGAGATTGCAGCAGCCGTGGCTCTTTCAGCAGCTGCCGAGGCCCAAGTTGTTGACTTCGGCAGTGCTTTTGTAGCTTCTACAATCCCTGTAGATAAGGTGTGGATCCTCTACCAGAAGAATTAGACTATGCATTACATTTACATTTTCTGAAATATCTAGTAAATATGCATTTGCAGGAAAATGTGGGCAGATGCCGTGAAGCATTGCAAGAGATGGCATTAGTGAAGAAGAACGCGCACAACAGTTCAAGTCCTTCTGGTGTGCTGAACGCCTCATGCTTCACCTTTAGGAGTGATGACAACAGAACACCAGGATCGTCACAAACAAGCAGCAGCAACAACGACAACAACAACCAGGCCTGCACTCCTGCTTCCAAGAGGACAAGGCTAGACTCAGCACCAATGTCATAAGATCCCATGCATAGACATACAGAATTGACATTGTTTTTTGGTTAGTTTTTTTGTGGGCTTGTCACCTGAAAGCCCAATCCGGCAGTAGCGGTAGTTCAAGAAGAAACAGTACGCACAGTAACCAGCAGAGAAAAGGCCGAACTAATAAGAACAAGTAGCAACTTGTGTTTTGCAAGAAGAGAGAAGGGTGTGTGTTGAAGAGAGGAGGAAGCCTATTTTCTTCTTCTGGAGATGGTATCTGCAAAGTTATCATTGCGTATATGATATCCGCTATGTGAAGACAGCGTGAAAGAAGCTTCACAAAAGAGAACATTCATTAGTTTCTTTGTTCTTTGACTATATGGAAAAAAACAAGCTTGCTTCTGTGAGAAACTGTGTGTTGATTTCTCAATACCCCCATTTCTTGTTTCTCAACGCCTTTTGCTTTTACTGAGTTGACTCTTGTCAGGCTTTGCAATGCCTCACTATATGAAAAGATGAGTCAATCTTAAGTACAAATCTGGCGGTCGATGGCATTTCACATCAAAACGAAAGGTGTCGTATGTTACCCGGGGCCCCTTTGCCCTTCGTCACACTTAACAAGCCATGTGATCACAAAAATCTGAAAACAAATAGGTCCAATCATTCCTATCAGCAATGGCGTCCGTTTCTACTTTGGTCGTTGTTGAGCTTTTGTAGTATCAAACACTGCAAATGCAAGCAGTCAAAAAGCTCTTACCTCTGAGTGCGTGCAGCAGGTGCAGGAGTTCCTAGCACCGTAACTGTTCATCAGTTACAATTTACACGGCTGATTATCTTGACACATCACCTCTTATAAACCGCGATAATCGATGAACCTTTTCGTGCTCTTATTACAAATGTCTCTTGCCCTGAATTTACATCGAAACGTCACCCCAGAGGGACCATACTTCAGCGCTGCAGCAGCGCTTGGTACACGGACCGCATGCAGTAGAGGACACTGGACAATAGCAACACAGAGAGCAGAAATTAGACATGTGGACTTGAGCAATATAGCAGTGCAGTACAGCTCAAGAAAGATACTGAAGAGATCGTCGATCTTTGTACTAGGATGTCTCTCCTGGACATGGTCAACGCAGTCTGCTCACTTGGATCTTTGAGAACATGATCTTTCAGGTAACACAGGTGATGGGGCCTGCAGCTCCTTTAGCTACAGTACATATATATAGTTAATTAATCCAGAGTAATAAAGTCCTGAAATGTTACGTCCCATTTTTGGGCCTTGAGTTTTGCTTGAATGAAATTCAAATTCAAAAGTTCAAATCAAATTTCAATTGAATTTCAAAATTTTCAAAACTTCCAAAGCCCAAACCCTAGTCCAATCCTCCCCTGGTTGAGCCCAGCCTGCCTTGCCCATCCTCTGGCCCAGCTGGCCTTCGGCTTGGCCCAAGATGGCCCACGAGGCCCCCTCTCTCGCCGTGTGCGCCCCGGACATATGTCGTGCCACGCTGTGTGCACCTTGACCCGCTCACGCTGCCTCGCCAATGCGTAGCCACCCGCCCCTGTGCTCGTCATGCTACACCATCCCCTACCCTGCCCGGACCCCCCTCTTCTCCCTCTGCTCCGCAACACGTCGTGCCCACACCTGCGTCTGCCGCACCCACGCCGCGTCATACCTGCATACCCTTCTTGCGGTGCCCATCCCTCACGCCGGCTCCGCCTCCTGCCCTTATGCCGTGTCGTGTGTCGAGCGCCACCACCCTTGGTACTCCGTACGACATTGAAGGCCCAATGGCTTCCCTTGCCTTGTCCCCCTCATGCCCCCAATTGCCCCGAGTGCCTCCCCACACCTTTTCTTCCTCATCTCCAATGGCTCGAGCCACTGCCACTGCCAATCGAGCTCTGCCGTACCTCCTTCCAATTGCCCGCGTCTGGAGCACCGCACGAAGATCTCGAAGTCATCCCAAGCCTTGTTGATCGTCCTCTCCTTCTCCGATGAGCCGTCAGTGTCGTCCAACTCACCACCGACCGGGTCAACATTGACAACCCACTCCCTCATCCCCGAGTCATTTATTTTGCTTACATATGTATTTGCTTTCCAATACGGCCGTCTGATTAGAGTATGAAGACACAGAAGAGTCACAGTTTCAGACAACTCAAGATTTTCAAGACCAACTCACTTGGGACACAGGCGAGTCAATGCTTTCATATTGAACATACATTTCTATGCAAATTATATTGGTTTAAACCCATCAAATTGCATGTTTCATTTATTATGCAAATGTATGTTAACTTTAAGGTTGTAGATATTGCCTAATTGATATTGTATTATTATTGCACCATTTTTTTGGACATTTGAATCACATAATCTTTGTCACTCTAGAAAATTTAATGTTGTGTACTAGTAGTCATGTAACACTTAACCCTTATTATTAATGTTATGTAGCTGCCTTAGGCTTCGTATTGTATATTATCGTTTCTATTATTTGGTTGGTTATTCTGTTATGCTCTTAGAGGCTATTGAACCCTCATATATATCCTTTAGTTCTAAATTACGTTGTTCTCTCATATGGCTCTTAAGAGAGCCGCTGCTCGAGGACATGGTGTTACTACCCACCAAACTGTAAGTGCCATAGGCCAAGGAAGAGGTCATGGATGCGGACCAAATCTCCCTCTACCACCACCAGTTCACCCAACCATGGCTCAAGTAATGACTCGACAGACATAGATCCTTCAAGCCATGCTCGTGGGTCAGCAGGCAGGAGTAGCTAGTCGCAACTCCAAGCTGATAGATTTGTTGAGGATTTGGACTTTCTCATCTGCTAATGAACCCTTAGAGGCAGAAGATTGGCTTCATTACATAGAGAAGAAATTCTAACTTACACTGTTTGCAGAAGAAGACAAATTAGACTTTGCAACCCACCAACTTAAAGAAACTGCAACCACATGATGGAAGAACTACCTAGCTACTCGTGGAGGAGAAAACCCAATAGCCGACAAGGAATCTAAAGAAGAAGAAGCAGCAGAAGCTGAAATGCAACAAGAACAAGTAGAAAGACAAGAAGGACAACAAGAGCAAGCAGTAGAAGAAATGTTGAAGAGCAAGTAGAGGAGGAAGTTGAACCGATAAGGCATGCTATCCATTGGACTAAGTTCAAGGTTGCTTTCAGGACAAACTTTGTACCTGTTAGCACCATGCGAATGAAGAAAAACGAATTCTGAGCACTGAAGCAGGGCAACATGTCAATCAATGAATACCTCACCAAGTTCAAGCAGGTGGCTCACTACGCTCTAGGAGACATAGCAGACAAAGAAGAGAAGATTGACCATTTCTTAGAGGGCATGCACGAAGAGCTGAGAGTTCAACTGATTATATGAGACTTTCCTAGTTTCCACCACTTGGTCAATAAAGCTATCATTCTGGAAAATGAGAGAAGGATGATGGAGGCAAGCAACAAGCGCAAGATGGTAGCCCAGAGACCGCAAGGAGGCTACCCTAATATTCCAGCATTCCATGGAAACTCTTCCTATACGCAAGTGGTAGCCCCACCACCAAAAGCTCCAGCTCCAGCTCCACGTCCCTGTGGCAACGTATTTCGATCCTTTGTCCCAAGGGTCAACCCACTGTAGTCAACCCAGCAGCCTATCTCCATTGCTTCAGTTGTGGAGAGAAATGACACTTTGCCAACCGTTGACCAAGCTGCCAAGTTTCACAAGTGAAGTTCAACTTGGGCACCACTCCTACTTGAAGTCAAGCATCAACACCTAGCAAGGGCTATCAGACCCCACAAGTATCCAGAACAGCGACACTGAACCAGCGCCATGTGAACCATGTCACGATAGAAGAAGCACAGGAAACTACCAGAGTATTGATAGGTACGTTTTCTATTAAATCGGCACTTGAACATGTTCTCTTTGATCTGGGGCTTACCATTCGTTCATATTAGGGAAGTTTATTGAAAGGCTTAAGTTGCCAACTTCTAAATTGAAGAAACCCGTGGTACATAGCTCACCTGGGGAACCTTAACTGCTACGTTAGTAAGTCCCGGAGTAAAAATTGCTATAGAAGATTTTGAGTTCTTAGCAGACCTCATGGTGCTACAATCCCAAACATTGGACATCATCCTAGGGATGGACTAGTTGGCCAAATACCAAGGAATGATAGATTGTGCCGATAGAAAGTAATACTTACCAAGTACCTCGGATTAACAATAAAGATTAATATGGATCGTCCCTATCTTTTGGATCATGCAATCTATTACCTTGAGGATATGCCTCTAGAAGGAATACCAGTAGTACAAGACTACCTAGAAGTATTTACAAAAGAATTGCCTGAAATACCATCAGGCAGAGACATAGTTTGTCATTAACCTAAAACCAGGGACAACCCTAATTGCCAAGAGATCTTATAGGATAGCAGTGGGTGAGCTTAGAGAGTTAAAGAAGCATATTGAGGAATTGTAAGAGAAAGGATTCATCAGACCCAGCTCATCACCCTAGCATTTGCTAGTACTTTTTGTGATGAAGAAGGATGGCACCGCCAAAATATGTGTAGACTATAGAGCCCTCAATGATGTGACCATCAAGAACAAGTATCCCTTACCCCGCATCGATGATCTATTTCATCAGCTTTCAGGAGCCATAATGTTCTCTAAATAAGGTCAGGATACCATCAACTCATGATCAGGGCTGAGGTATCCCCAAAACGCATGTCATTTGGCTTGACAAATATGCCAGCCTACTTCATAAATCTCATGAACAAAGTGTTCATGGAATACTTGAACAAGTTTATGGTTGTATGTATTGATGACATGCTGATATATTCTAAGACTACTGAAGGACATATCAAAAACCTACCGTTAGTTCTAAACAAGCTTAAGGAGTATCAATTGTATGCCAAGTACAACAAGTGCAAATTTTGGCACTATGAAAACTGTTTTCTCGAACATATAGTATATGTTGGAGGAGTAGTAGTCGATCCAGCTAAAGTAGAAATTGTTCTAGAAAGGAAGCAACCCACCACTGTGATGGAAGTGTGCAATTTTCTGGGACTGGCTGGATACTACCGACGGTTCATCGAAGGTTTTTCAAAGGTTTCTAGGCTATTGACCCACCTGCTCAAGAAAGAGAAAAAGTATAAATGGATAGAAGCTTGTGAAAATAGTTTCCAAGAGTTGAAGAAAAAACTGACTACTACCCATGTGTTAGTCTTGCCAGACAGACACAAGGACTTTGAAGTTTACTATGAAGCTTCGCACCAAGGTCTTGGCTTCATACTTCTGCAAGGAGGAAAAGTCGTGGCTTATTGTCGAGATCCGAATATGCAAATCTGAACACTCTATGTATTCTGCACAAGCTCAGGATCACGCTAGCGCACACAATGAAAACATAGATAAAATATTGACCATATTACGATTAGCTAAGGAAAACTTAAATATTATTGATTATCAGAGTTGTGACTTTATGGCCAAACTTACAAATAATAGCCTGAAGGGCTTAACAAAACTAACAACAGAAAACAACGATAAGCGTAGTAGCCATTTCACATGCCCACAAGCAATTACTGAGAAGCGAAGTCCTAATCTGAGAAGTCATTGAGGAATCCTACTTCAATTACCTCTGGCTGATATGGCTCTTCTTCAGCAATTGAGAAAATATGGGTATAGCTGTGAGTACATAGAGTACTCAATAAGTCATTGGTAAAATGATGCAATGTAATTATAGAAGGCTTAACAAATGATGGCTGAGTGATTATTTTACAAAAAGCAATAATTAGAGTAAATATAATAAATAGATTGAAAGCAAACTTTGAAAATGACTAATAAGTAAATAAGCAAAGGAATTAATTAAACCACAAGTGAACTAACTATTCACCCAATAATCCACCCGTAAACTAACTATTCATGTAATGAACTACCAGTGAACTAACCATTCACTTTCCAAACTTAACCCAACTAGGTTTTTTATGAAATCTCTACCCCATCGTGTGAAATCACCGAGCATTGTCCATAACCGGGGATACAACTATTTTGATAGTTTTACACTTTACACTGCTTGTACAATTTTACTCACAAGACATGATCATCTCATTTTGCCACGCGATTAGCACACATATCTTTTGGTGTGCAGCAGAGAAATCATGACAAAACCTTTACAATGTTAAATCCCAAACTGATCTCATCCGCTAAGATTTTGTTGTCAAGTAGGCTAACCACCTAGTCAGATAGCCCCCTCTTGTGCCTCATGAAAATGTCTAATCGACACCGACTTTCATCTTAATGATGAAACCAAAATTGAAACATCACAAATTAATTAGCTAGGTCTATCTCATACTAGACATGTAGTGGTACGGTAAGGCTAACATCAATGATACACAAAGTTAAGTCTTTTACTGCATGACCAACACATTACTCGGACGAGACATCCACATCCCAAAAGTGCTAACCACACTTCTTTCTTTACTGCATGATCACTCGCCCAAGTGAAAACTATTTTGTATAACCAACACCAATGACACTACCCATGTCATGGTACTCAAATTTTATAACTATCATTGACTACCACAATCCAACATCTCATTAAGTCAAAAATTAATTAATTAATCAA
The DNA here is from genome assembly GCA_036346575.1 of Dendrocalamus sinicus. Lineage (NCBI taxonomy): Eukaryota > Viridiplantae > Streptophyta > Magnoliopsida > Poales > Poaceae > Dendrocalamus > Dendrocalamus sinicus. The sequence continues at coordinate 32,317,310 of CM070647.1, forward strand.
CATGTGAAGATGAGCCCAACTTGCTACAAGCACGGCTAAGCATATTAAACGTACAACTCATATGGATACTTGTATTATATCACTACATAATTACCCATCTTATGATGACAATGAAATCATGGCATTCAAATTATCAAAGGATAAATTAATCAAATTGGACAATAACTACTAGACGCAAATGTTTGTATTAAATTAACAATGTATGATAATTTAAGATAAAATAATAAATAATAGATTTAAAATAATGGGTTTAACATGATCAAAGAACATGACTTGCTATGGCCTTACTCAGTTACCAATTCTTCGTCTTTAGTTCCTGCTCTACTCCTTCGAAGATGTTATCTAATGAAAGAGAAAACGAATAAAAATAAACAAATTCAAAGAAAATTCAAAAACTACAAAACCAGAACCAAAAGATAGAGCTCAGTTTTAGATGAATTTAGGGGGGAAAAATCAGGTCAATTGGAGTTCGGACGGAGAAGAACGGACTCTCGAAAGATTGATCAAAAACTTAATTCCTGGAAATTGAGAGAAAGGAGAATATTCTCTAGAATATTCCCTTTGGAATTAATTTAATAAAAGGCTAGATACTGACATGTGGGAACCGCGTGTCATAGACATGGTTCACAGTGAACTAGGTCCATGGATGTCTAGGCTTGGGGTTTGGGTGATGTGGCAGCTAAGGCTGACGTGGCAATTGACTTGGCTGACACGTGGGTAAAATAGATAACGTGACGATGACATGGCAGGTGAAGCGGCATGCCACATGGGGATTACATGGCAATGAGATGGTGGACATGTAGTAAGACACATGGCGTGGAGTGCTGATGTGGCAGATGATGAGGCAGACCGTGGTGTCAGCGGTTTAATGAATTAAACCAGTAGGACCATCGCGTCAGAGACACAGAAAGAAAACAGTTTAGTTTTTCTTTGTTTTAAATGGTTTGACAAGTCGGGTCAGATCGCCAGAGAGATATAAGAACAATACGCAAATAGGGGAGGTGGCGCGGTGACTGTGGCCGGCGGCGTCGACGGCGAGCGGCGGCCGTAGATGCTCTAGTGAGGGACAAAATAGGAAAAGGGTTGTGAGGTGAGTCGGTAGATGGTCTTGGCATGGATGGAGATGCCCTGTACCTCACCAGCGTCGAGCACGGGTGGTAGCAAAGATAGGTGAGGGTGGCTGCGGTGCTTCAGAGGTGGAGAAGATGGACTAGCAAGGGAAAGTCCACCAGGAGGAGGAGAAGATGGTGTGGCCCGAAGAAATTGCATCGAAACTCACCGACGATGAAAAACCAAAAGCGGTGGCGAATTTGGCTGGTGTTGTGGAAGAAGACATGATGCGATGCCGGAAGCACCAATTGTTCGAGGGCTTTTCTATAGGACAACGAGGCGAAACTCTGGGTGGAAGGAACCAGCCTCAACTGATGCGATGGATGAGATCGGGCGTGATGTTTGAGGGCTTTTCTACATGGAGAAGATGACCGGCGCGGCTGTGAACAACAGAACTTGGTGCAACGCAGGGCAGTGGAAACCATGCATGGCTGAGGTACTTATAGGCAGCCCCTCGGAGGCGGACGTATGAGCGGAAAGTCCATGTGGACACGGCTAGGGCTGTAAACGAGCCGAGCTCGAGCGAGCTTGACCTGGCAAGCTCGAGCTCGGTAGAAACTCGAGCCGAGCTCGAGCGAGCCTGAGATCGACATCAAACTTCAAGCTGGGCTCGAGCTCGGCTCGGACAAAAATCGAGCTCGCTCGAGCTCGGCTCGTTTAGGCTTGGTGGGGAGTCTCGGAGGGAGTACCTGCGGTTGCAGAGCCGTGGCTGAGGCGCCGAGTTGCCGGATTCGGCCATCCGGGTTGAGGAGGGGCGGCGCCGGCGAGGGAGAGGAGGGGTGCCGGGAGGAGGGGCAGCGACGGCGGGGAGAGGAGGGGTGCCGGGGACGAGGCCACGAGGCGGCGGCGGCCGGTCGAGGAGCTGCGGTGGCGGGCCGGGTCGAGAAGGGGCGGCGACGGGAAGAGGAGGGGCGCCGGGGACGAGGCCACGAGGGTGGCGGCGGGGCGAGGAGGGGGACGGGCACACCGGGCGGCGACGGGGAGAGGAAGGGGGCGGCGCGGCGGGGGCAAGGAGGGCGCGGCGGGGAGGAGGGGCGACGGCGGAGAGGAAGGGACGGGGCGGGAGAGGGGTCGGCGGCGGGGCGAGGAGGCGCGACACGGCCAGCGGGAGAGGAGGAGGCGAAGAGGGGACGGACAAAGTGGGGTGGCCGGCGGCGGGGCGAGGAGGGGCGGTGGCGGCGGGGCCTAGGGGCGCGAGGAGGAGGCGCGGGCGAGGAGGAGGCGGGGGCAAGCGGAGGTCGGGGGGACGGGGGTGGGCGACCGCGGCGGGGAGGCGAGGAGGGGCGCGGGGGGCAGGAGGGGCGGCGGCGGGGGACAGCCGGGCAGGCGGAGGCACCGAGGCGGGTGGGAGTGGGACTGGGGGAGAGGAGGGAGGGGGTGTGGGGGTGGCTGGGTGGGGGACTGGGGGTGGGGGATTTTGAGAGGAGAGGCGGGAGGGGGTGTGGGGAATTGGGGAGGGTAAAAAAATCTTAAGCTCACGAGCTATTCGAGCTCGGCTCGTTAAAGCTCGCGAGCTTAAGATGAAGCTCGAATTCGGCTCGTTTGAAGCTCGAGCCAAGCTCGAATCGAGTCTAGAGCGAGCCAAGCTCGAGCAGTTCACGAGCCTCGAGCTTTTTTTACAGCCCTAGACATGGCCTGGAGAAGCTCCGATAGGTGGGCCAGCAGTCGGTGAGAGAACGAAGTTAGGGAAGCAGGTTGCTGGGCGGTGGAGCAGGTGATGGAGTGGGCCTGGCCGAGATGTAGCAGGCTTGCACGCAGGGAGAAAGTGCCCGGGCCAAAAGGAGAAAGGAGGTAGGCTTGGCCAAAAAGAGAAGTGGACCGAAAGAATAGAGAATTCGGCCCGATGGACTTTTTTTTGGGGAATTTTTAGGAATATCTGATTTCTAGGAATTAAGATAAATTTAATTGAGCTCTAGAAAATAGCAAATAAATCTAGAAAAACATAATAAAATACATAAAAATTTCTTGCAACACAAGGAACCCAACTAAGATAAAACTTTCTAGAAATTAAGATAAATTTAATTGATGTTTACTTTACTCATATTAAATCTTTTAAATTTTTGAAAAAATTCAAATTAAAATTTAATTAATTCAAGAAAAATCCAAATGGTTATTTTTATTTTAAAAGCTTCAAAAAGGCACTAAAAATCAGGATGTTACAAACACATGATCCTCTTGAAGATCAGCAGCTTCCACTGGCACCGGCTTTTCTTGTGCATGCAAACACTTCTTCAACTAAGACACATGAAAGACATCATATATCCCGCTGGAAGATGTATGTAGCTCCAACTGATAAGCAATCCCTCCCTTACACTTCAAAATCTTGAATGATCCAACATATCTCGGTGCAAGCTTCCCTTTGTCTGAAATCTCTTGACTCCTTTGAATGGTGCAATCCTGAGATACACATAATCATCTAGCTCAAACTCAAATCTTGGTAGTGATTATCTACATAACTTTTTTTTGTCTAGTCTGAGCTATCCTCAACCTTTCCTGAATTAGATGAACTTTTCCCTCAACTTCTTTTAAACATTCCAGACCAAAGATTTGACCTTCCCTAGTCTCTTTCCAATTAAGAGGAGTTCTTCACTTTCTTCCATACAAAGCTTCAAACAGTGACATTTGCAAACTAGACTGATAACTATTGTTGTAGAAAAACTTTACAAAAGGCAGGCATCTGTCCCACTTGGCTCCATAGCCTAATGCACAAGCTCTTAACATATCCTCAAGAATTTGATTCACACACTCAGTCTGCCTATCCGTCTAGGGTTGATATGCTGTACTGAAATTGAAATGAGTGTCCACAGCTTCATGAAAACTTTTCCAAAATCGAACATAAATTGTGATCCATGATTTAACACTATACCCCATGGAGACATACTATTCTTGACATATATAAATCTACCAACTTACCATTTGCGTAAGTTGTCCTGAGTGGAATGAAATGAGCAACTTTTGTCAAATGATCCATAGTTCCATTCAATAATTAATACCAACTTCTTCGCACTTCCATTCAAGAATTCTCAACAGTTGTAACAAACCTACTAGTTTTTATGCTCCGCTTTGACCGTTTGACACACATCATAAAGCACTACATACTTTGCTATCTCTCGCTTCATACTAGGCCACCAATACTTGTCCTTTCTATCCAGATACATCTTAGTACTACCCGGATGATTTGAATATATAGACTCATGACTTTCCTTGAGCAACAATTCTTTAAGCTTCTTGTTTGGTACACACAAGCGCTCTTTGAACCACAAAATACCCTGTTCACCCTCTATGAAATCCAAAGCTTTACCTTTTCTCAAGTTAATCTTGATTCTCTCAACACCCACATCATCAGCTTAAGCCTGACAAATATGAGCATCTAAAGTCGACTATAGCTCCATTGTAGCTAAAAATCCTTCTTCAACTAACTACAAACTAAGCTTCTGAAATTCCTCATGTAAAGCTAGTTTTCATTTAATTGATGCTTACTTTACTCATATTAAATCTTTTAAATTTCAAAAAATTTAAATTACTCCCTCCGTTCTTTTTTACTTGACTTTCTAGAATCCGTACCATCAAACTTTTTAAAGTCTGACTACCAATAGACTCAAAACTATCTAGATTGGCTATACGGAAGTTATATCATTAGATTTAACGTTAAAAATACTTTCATAATATTATAATTTTATTAGTATATCCTAGTGTAAAGTTATAAAAAGTAGCAGTCAAAGTCGCATCTTCGAGACCATGAAAAGTCAAAAACATCAAGTAAAAAAGAACGAAGGGAGTGAGTTTTAATTAATTCAAGAAAAAATCTAAATGATTATTTTTATTTTAAAAGCTTAAAAAGGCACTAAAAATTACGATGTTACACTTATGCATTAAGACAACTCTGTCCTCATGAACATAGAATTAGCCTCAGTAGTGCATGCTCTGAAAATTTTGTGGCAGTACTTGGTTGAAAACCACTGTGATATATACACTGATCACAAGAGCCTTAAGTACTTCTTTACACAATCAGATCTCAACCTAAGGCAGTGAAGATGGCTAGAACTAATCAAGGACTATGATCTAGACATCCATTAACATCCTAAAAAGGCTAATATAATGGTCGATGCATTGAGCTGCAAGTCCTACTGTAGCAATGTCGTGGCCTAAGAATTTCAACCTGAGCTCTACAAGGAGTTGGAAGCACCCAATCTGGAGTTAGTTGAGCAAGGCAACATAGCTTCTATAGAAGTACACTCGACCCTAGAAGAATAGATCAAAACCACTCAAGAAGGACATCCTGGTGTTTAGAGATTCAAGCGCCTCATGGCCAAGGGAAAAGCCCTAAAATGAATGAAGATCAATAAAGAATCTTATAATGTGGGAAACATCTCTTTGTTCCCCACCAGAAAAAACTCAAGGACTTAATACTCAAGAAAGCCCACAACTTAGCATATTCCCTACACCTAGGAGTACCAAGATGTATCAGGATATGAAAATCCTGTATTGGCAGCCTTGCATGAAGAGAGACATTGCCGAGTTTGAAGCTTGTTATGATGTATGCCAATGGATCAAAGCCGAGCACTAGAGACCTACAGACCTACTACAACCATTGCAAATCCCTCAGTGAGTGGAAAGAAGTTGGGATAAATTTCATCACTGGCCTGCTATGAACCAAGTCTGGGTATGATTCTACATGGGTCATAGTAGACAGATTGACAAAGATCTCCAATTTTATCCTTGTGAAGACCACCTACAAGGGAAACAGGTTGGTCGAGTTATATATAGTATGTATTGTGTGTTTTCATAGAGTACCCAAGAGAATAGTCTCAGACTGAGGTTCTTAGTTTACCTTACATTTCTGGGCTAGTCTTCATAGAGTACTTGGAACCCACTTAGGCCCCGTTTGGCAGAGCTCTAGCTCTAGAAAATCTGTAGATTTCCTAGAGCTGGTCATCTGTAGCTCTAGGAAATTCTGGATCTAGAGTTGCAGGCATGTTAAGTGCATTTACATGACTCATTTCATTTATATTATATATTAAATAAAAATATTTAAATTACTTTAATTTAGTCAATAAACTACAGATCCAGTATAGATCTTGGAGCTAGAGCTGTGCCAAACGGACAGATGGACAAATAGAAAGGATGAACTGGATCTTTGAAGATATTCTTTGGGCATGTGCCCTAGAGTTTACTGTAGATTGGGAGAAATGCTTGCCTTATGTGGAGTTCTCCTATAATAATAGTTATTATTCTAGTTTGAAAATGTCCCTATTCAAAGCACTTCATGGCAGGAAGTGTAGAACCCCTCTGCATTGGTTAGAAGAAGGAGAAGGTTACATCTTTAGGCCAGATACCCTAAAGTAGGTATAAGAGAAAGTTTGCTTGATCAAAGACTGACAACAAGCTGCCCAATCCAGACAGAAGAGCTATGCAAATAATCGTCGTAGGGAATTAACTTTTGAAGTTGGACACCATGTTTATATCAAGGTGTCACCTCTTCGAGGAATTTGAAGGTTTAAATTTAAAGGCAAGCTCGCACCAAGATATATATGTCCATTCCCAATCATCACCAAGCGTAGAGAAGTAGCATACCAACTGGAATTACCTGCAAGTTTGGCAAACATTCACAATGTGTTCCACATCTCACAACTCAAGAAATATCTCAAAGTACCTGAAGATCAAACCCTGGTAGAGACCATCAAGCTCCAGAAAGGCCTGATGTATCCAGAGCGTTCAATCAAGATCCTTGACATCAAGGAAAAACAAACTAGGCACCAAATCATCTGTCTTTGCAAAGTCCAATGGAGTAATCACATAGAGAAAGAAGCCACCTAGAAGGGCGAGGATCAGCTGAGGATAGACTACCCATTCATGTTCTCTGAGTAGTTCAAATCTCAGGGTTGAGATTCTATTTAAGGGAGTAGGATCTATAACATCCCATTTTGGGGGCATTGAGTTTAGCTTGAATGAAATTCAAATTCAAAAGTTCAACTCAAATTTTAATTGAATTTCAAATTTTTAAAATTTCCACAACCCAAACCCTAGCCCAATCCTCCCTTGGGCTGAGCATAGCCTTCCTTGCCCCTCCTCTGGTCCAGCTAGCCTTCAGCCTAGCCCAAGACGGCCCACGCCACCCACTCTCTCGCTGTGTGCACCCTGAACATGCATCGTGCAGTGCCGTGCATGCCCCGACCCACTCTTGTCGCACCCACGCCAGTGTCGTCTCGCCAGTGTGCAATCGCCTGCCCCTGTGTGCCTCATGCTAGCCTATGCCACACCTGCCCTGCCAGAACCCTCCTCTCTTCTCCCTCTACTCCATGCCAAATCGCGCCCGTGTGCCTGTGATCTTTGCCTGACAAGTGAGCCTCATCTCCATGCCTTAACCCTTCTCGTGTGTGTGCCCACCCCTTGCTTCAGCTCTGCCTCCTGCCCTATGCCGTGCCATGCACCGAGCACCTCCGCCCTTGGTACTCCACATAGCGTTGAACGCCTAATGGCCATTTCTTTCTCCCATGGCTATAAACATGTGCCTTGTCCTCCTCGTGCCCCCAATTGCTTCCCTTCACCTCCATTGCCTCGAGTGCCTCCCTGCACCTCTTATTCCTCACCACCGGACACTCAAGCCGCCACCGATGCCAATCGAGCTCTGCCACACCTCCTTCCAATTGCCCATGTGTGGAGTACCGCACAGAAATCCCGAAGTCATCTCGAGCCTCAGCGACCGTCCTCTCCCTCTCTAGTGAGCCGTCTATGTTGTCTACCTCATCGTCGACCAGGTCAACATTGATAGCCCTCTCCCCTTATCCTCGAGCCTCACCCTTGCTTCTGATATTCTCTCCTCTACCTCTAGATGCTTCCCTAGTGGTTAATTAGGTTCTAGTGCCATGAATCGCCGTGGTGCCATGCTTTGGTGCATCGTCGCTACCTAGCTTCGCTGTCAGCCACCGCAGCCTTCAAATCTGCCCACGCCACCTCACCTCTAGGTGCGGATTGATGCAAGGGTTCTACTGTTCACCTCCCCTTCAACCATCGTCCTTCCTCTCGCTGGTGACAAGCTCCGCTTCTCTTTGGTGGGAAGATGACGGCTGTTGCACGTGAGATTAGTTTAAATTCATGATTAGCTTAAGTTAATGGTCATCATTAGTTTCCTTAATGTCCTCTGACCCATGGGCCCTCCCTATTTAATTAGACCTCTGTCCCTATGACATGTGGGCCCCAACCATTAAGAAATATTTTAAAACCAGTTAGGTGAGTTTAAGCGGCTAACAAGTGGGCATATTTTACTATTTGCACAACACCCGGTCACACCTGTTAGCCCCTCAGCATTTTCCTTTAGAAATTTAAATTAAAAATGAATTTAAAATCGATGGGTCCCACCTGTCGACCTCTGTGTGAGAGAAAAATAAAAAATAAATAAAATCCAAATGTGAGAGAGACTCTCTCCTATGTTAATTTTTGGATTTAATCCAAATTTAAAATTTGGAGAGCCCGTTCTTACTCATTTTAACTCCAAATTTAATGAAATTTATATAAATTCAAGATCTATTTAATGACAGTGGAAGTGTTCAATTGGAGTTCATTTTAACTTTCTTTGGTACTTATTTGTTTTGCTCACGTGTTTATTTACTTTCTGATGTGATCGTCTAAGTAGGGTACAAGGATATGGAAGAGCCGTAGTTTGAGATAACTCAAAATTTTCAAGACTAACCCACTTGTGAGTTAGGCGAGTTAATGCTTTGATCATATTGAATCTATATTTCTATAAAAATTATGTTTGTTTAAATTATCAATTGCATGCTTTATTTATTATACAAATGTTTGTTATTTTAAGGTTGTAGATACATGCCTAATTGACATTGTATTATTATTACACCACCCTTTTGATGCTTGAATCACATAATTCTTGTCACCATAGAAAATTTAATAGTAACTTTACTAGCTATAAGTCATACTTAAGTATCATGCTTAGTCCTACTTAAGTACTAGGGCATTAATTTGCCCTATCATTATCTTTTAATCATGAAACTTGTCTTTGGCAGTCATTAGAGGGAAATGACTAGTATATTTGTGATAACTTAGTTTGTGCTTCTCAAAACCCTAAAACTTGCTGTTACTATATCTGGACGGATGGTATAAAGGTTGGTACGGATGTACCACAAGAAATTATGATTTGTGGTAGCACCGTCTGGATGACTTTAAGAACTAAATCATGTAAGGACCTCCCAATGTAAAAATAATACAACCATATGTGTATAGTGGATACTACCTAACTAACTAATTTGCATCTACCAATACAGGTTGCACCATTGGAGTGATCCATGAGTTGTGTCATTAGTCTTAAGCCGTCGTAGACATAGGTCATAATGCTGGTGTAAGCTGTCGTATAGCGCAAGAGGGGGTTTTGGTGTGGTGGATGTAACCTCACTAAGATGAAACCTTACCGAGTGTAACTTGCATTGGGTGATACATTGTAAAGGTCTTGTAGTGACCTTCTTGATTCACATGTCCAAGAATATGTGTGAAATATAACATGTTGATTATCTCTCATGGGTAAAGTATACAATCTCTGTAGAATATAAACTATTTGAATAGCCATACCGATGATCAAGGGCGGGTATGCGAACTTAAAGGGCGGGCATAGGAACTTACTCGAGTTACTATTTATTTCTAAAACTTTGTGTGCAGGATAAAAACTCGTTAGGTGCATGTAACATTGAATTTGGTTTTGTCTAGATGGATGTAACCCAATGATGATAATAGATGGATGTAACCCTAATAGTAAATATTAGCGTACACTAATATTATCCAAGCCCTTGGTTAATATCAGTTGCACACAACTTATCACTAGTCGCTTGCCTATAGCAAGATGTGCCATCTCCTTTCGCTTCCGCTTCCGCTTTCACATTTATTTGATGTATCCATTTGGTCCAATCGATTTTTATTATAAACTTGACCTAATGCGGTCTATATAAACTCTGACGTTATAATATTAATGTATGGTACAGTTCTCATTATATATAAAATAATTCAATGATGTATCTGTGAGCACTATTTTGTGATTCAGGGAATAATGCAATAGTTTTACAGGTAATTCTAAATTGACTAAATCCAAGTCCGACATGAAAGCTACTCAGGGAAATTGATCAGGTGAGGTAACGTGCCATGGTTGATGATGGCTAGCTGAACTCCATTTTCCCCTCTCATGCATGGTGCCTGCAGTGTGGGTCGGGGAGACACAGGCGTAAGTGTGTTTAATACTACTCGTGAAAAGCATAATTGTGATGCAACCAACCTGGCCTACGACCAAAACCAAACGAGCTTTAACATGCAATCTTCCTTCAGCACTACATGATAGATCAAGAGGCATGGTTCATTGATTCCTTTTAGCAGTTGGAATAATGTTGTTAATTCCAAATTGTCATTATTGCTCGTATTACACACTACTACAGAAAACCTAATACTAGACAACAAATCACAAACAGTTTGACAAAACTGTCTGTGATCGACACTAACACAGACGGTTTTAATTTGGACACCGTCTGTGTTGATGGCGTCGGAGAAAACGAGTATCACAGACGGTTCTTATCGATGAACCGTCTGTGATATTCCAGTATCACAGACGGTTCGTATTAAAAACCGTCTGTGATAATTCCATATTATCACGCACGGTTTTTATTAAAACCGCTCGTGATAAGTTGATATCACGCACGGTTCGTATTAAAAACCGCTCGTGATAATTTGGAATTATCACAGATGGTTTTTATTAAAAACCGCTCGTGATAAGTTGATTATCACGCAGCGGTTTGTATTAAAACCGCCTCGTGATATGTTTCCCGCCTTGCAATTCTCCAAAATTTCATAATTTCCCGCCTGAATCTGAGTAGGATTCAGTTTTGAGACACCTTCAGTAAAACGGGCATAACTTTTGCATACGGTGTCCGTTTTTGACGTTCTTGTACTCGTTGGAAAGCTAACGACAAGCCCGATCCAAAAAAACAATCGGCTGGGGCTAGTTGCCCTCCAAGACCCAAAAAATCAGCCATCGTTGGACCTAAACCTGCGTCGCAAGTTTTTGGTGTCTGTTTTTGCCTTTTTTTTTCTTGGTCTTACTTTCGGAATTTGGATTTTTTTTTTCAACTGCAAAGTTGTAGATCTCATCGAAACCTTTCAAATGAGTATATATAAGCCATATAAAACTTTGCTATTTTATCTTTTCAGACTAGTTGTTTATATTGCATCGGTATATAAAATTTTGTGCTCTACTTCACAGACGGTTCTAGCTATAGAACCGTCTATGATATTCATTCATCACAGACGGTTCTATATATAGAACCGTCTGTGATAATTTGACCGCTGGGTCCGTCGATCCTCCTCAACCCAATCCTAGCCAATAGAAATCCGCCTCTCCATTCCCGCGACAAAAATTTCGAACTCCCCCCTCTCCCTCTCTCCCTCCCTTATAAATATAACCAAAACCCAGCCTCCTTGCTGGTCTCCTCTTCCTTGCTGTCCTTCTCCTTACTGGTCTCCTCTTCCTTGCTATCCTTCTCCTTACTGGTCTCCTCTTCCTTTCTGTCCTCCTGCTTGCTATCCTCCTCCTTGCAGACGACGCACAAGTCTACGGGAGGCAAGACACCGCAGAAGCAACTAGCTCGTGCCAACCGTGCAGACGCTCAATCAACGCCGATGATGGTGGGCGTCAAAGACATCCAGCTCATGTGTTGCATCAGGGGCGAGAAAGCATAGAGGATCTTTGCTTTTTCTTACCTGCTCGTTGTTTTGGGATATTGTAATGATAGGCTCTAATCTTAATAAAAATGGATGTTTTATGTTTGTGAAATGAATTGAGATGTGGATTGAGATGTGAATTGGATGTATACATGTACATGTTGATCTGCTTGTTTCAGAGGGCATGATTAGCATTTCCTGAGGCTAGCCAATAAACAGAAATAGATTTAGGAGTAGAAGGGAATATCACAGACGATTTTTAACTAAAAATCGTCTGTGATTATAACTATCACAGACGGTTTTTAGTTAAAAACCGTCTGTGATATTTGCACCACAGACGGTTCGAAAACCGTCTGTGATGACCTCGTATTATCACTTATCCATAAATTTAGACGGTTCACAAAACCGTCTGTGATGACGTTTTTGAACCATCTGTGATCGCCTTTTTTGTAGTAGTGACAGTCTACGACCACTCACTGCAGCCATACGACCATGTTGCAGTCGCTACGACCACCTCCTTAGTCATTACGACCATTCTGTTGGTTCTCCGACCACGCTGACAATCGTTATGACCACGTTGTGACCTCTCCGATCACGTCTGCTGCACCAACCATGTAGTCATAACTTCAGCTGAAGTTACAACCACGTTCACCGCCGCTGCGCTGCACTTCCTTTGACCACGGTCGATCACCGTAGTCGTTACTCGATTACGACCACGCAGTAATTCTATCGACCACGTTGAAGGTGTTATCGACTGCCGTTGTTGTAACCCTTATGACCACGTTAGCTGCTTCATGACCGTGGTCGTAACTCCTTTACGACCAAGTCTTCCTGCTGTGGTCGCTTACGACCATGTCTTCTTGCTCCGTGACCATGGTCGTAACTCGCTTACGACCACGTCTGTTGCTCCTGCAGACACCTCTGCTCGATCGCCGTGGTTATAACTCCGTTTACGACCACATCTGTGAACTCGATGTACTCGATAGATTTCCTAGAGTCAAACCGCTTTTCTCTTCTTTATTTCTTTCTCTCGATTCGATTGCTACGATCACCCTGATCGCTCTCTCTGTTTTCCTTTGCCTCTCGATCACACCAATCGCATTGGCTTCATACCTTCTTTATAATGCTCTGCTCTTTATACCCTGCTCTACGACTACGATTTGGGCTCGATTACGACTATGACTACTACTCCTACGACTCTGACCCGGACTCGATCAACTGACTCGTACTCGTACACGACCACGACCAAAACAACTCGTACACGACTATGACTTCATACTTGTACATGATCGTTACTTCTAAATAGAAAACAAGATTATAAACTTTAACCGCTCGCAATATGCTTCATGCGATTCAACCACCAGCCTGCTGCTTCGATTTGATCCAGTTGATTAATTTGCTAGCTTCATGTATGCGCATGGGCCTGCCTGGTTGCTGCTGCAGATTGGAGCTTGGCATTTATTCACATTGCTAAGTTTACTTTTACCTGGATTAGCTAGGACTTCACCGGGTACTTGAAGAAGCAACAGCACAGAGTAGCATGCACGTGTGTAATATCGTAGTACCGCCTCCAGTAAAAGCCGACAAGTGACGCCAAGAATACATGCAATTGAAGTAGTTTAATCAACAATAAACATTTTCACCGGCTAGCTATATGGAAATTATACGGATAGATTTGTCTTAAAAATGCTTCCATAACACTACTGTTACATTAGGTTTTACAAGTACATCACGGTAGAGGTTGCTAGTCAAAATTTTATTTTGGAGACCGCATAAGTATACCGAAATTAGTATAGTAGCAGCAGTGAAGAACCCCAGCGAGCGATGTGAAGCTGTGGAAATTCCTACACATGTGCACCAAAGGCTTCAGTATGATACACCAAAGAGAAGTTCAATTTCCGTATGGATGTTTTTGAGGGTGCAAGGCGATGAAATTAGGGCCTGTTTGGATCCCATACTCTAAACTTTAGAGCTCTAAACTTTAGAGTTAAAGTCTCCAAACAGGTTGTCTAAAGTTAGCTCTAAACTTTAGCCCACCTCACATTAGAGCTTTAGATCTCAAAACTGAACTAAAGTGCTCTAAAGTTTTTAGAGCTCTAAAGTTTAGAGCAGGGGATCCAAACAGACCCTTACTCTCTCGTTTCCAGGGGAAAAAATGCAGGGAAATCGACACCCCTACCAGGGATGGTGGATACACAGGAACACAACCCTAGAGCCGGCTAGGGCACGGCCCAGGCAGAACAAAGAGCTTTGGTGGCGCAGCAGCCCTGTTCTTTTCAGCTTTTAAAAGCTATTTTTCGGTTTTTCTATAGTAACTAGCTTTTAAACGGAGTATTTTTTTAAGATAGGATCTACTAGTTAATTGTAGTACATACTTTACTGACTTCATTTATATCAGCAAAAACCGCACGTGAGTTTCTGTTACTCTGTAATCTCTCGTACAAACAGCCCAAAAGTCACAAGTCGCAGCCATACGCCGTAGCCAAAAAGAACAGGCCCTGTATCCCAAACCTGATATTTTGATTTCTGTACAGCCCAAAATCAAACCAAATAGGTGTGCCAAGCTTGATGGCTAGTGCCACTCTTGACATATTATAATAAAACTACTAGAGACTAGGATAATGATTTCGTAGTGAACAACAGATGTAACCAGTGTTAAGAAACTAGATTTATGTCCCTTGTAGTACACAAGTATGTCGTCAAAAGGAAGATGCATGCATGGAGTAGACAAGGCAAGCAGGGAGGGGAGCAAACATGCAGCATGGCCATATCAGGTAGAATTGTCCACCGGCCCATATTCGCTGCCACAGACAAGGACATGAGTTCATGCCCACCAGCTTCTCGATACCATCAAGAAGAACCTCGACTTGCGACAAGGAAACGGCATGCTTGGCTGTTTGCTAACTACATTTTGCCACACTGTTTTCTAACAAAAGTGCTCCGAGCCATAGCTTTTGTGGCAAGTTCTGGATAGGAAAAAGAAAGTCTATAACAACTTGACTAGGGGCCTAATTAAGAAAGTCCTTAATTCCCAAACTTTGTTGTGGCAAAAGTATAGCGACGGGCGGACCAAACAACCCCGGTAACCTCCAGGTCACATTTTTTAACCATTGGATCAAAATTAGAATCAGACACACAAACGTCTCAAAAGCTGATCCAAAGATCATAAAAATCGACTTGGGTTTAGCAAAGAAATCAACCAAGTTACAAATAGCAAAACCAGTGAGTTGTCCATTATAAATTATAAAAAAAACATGTAAGGTACAAGACCAGATACAAAAATTCTAGACATTTATATGGATGTACCAATCTTGGAGCAAATAGGATCGGGATTGACGCTTAGTTATTATGGCGGCCAAAAATGGCAGACGCATGCATGCAGTGCAGCTGGCTGGCTAGCTGCTGGCCCTGAACTCCATGCCCTCAACGATGATGCCGCTCTTCTTGATGCGGACGTCCTCGTCGCGGATATCCACGATGACCGCCTTCTCGCTGAGCATTTCGCCATGGTTGGCGAACTCCCCCAGCCTGAGCTCCATCCAGCCGTCGCCCCTCGCGACAGGGTAGGTGACGTCGTCGGCTCCTCCAGCGCGCGCTTCAGGGTCGAGGCTTACCCTGCTGGTGGCGACCACCCTCTCGCCGTAAAGCCTGATCGACGACGTCTGCTCGCCTTCCAGGCCGGAGACGCCGCCCGCCACCAGCTTGTACACGAGGTAAGCCGCGTAGCCTGTGCCTGCAGACAGGTCCTTGGGTGCCACCTCCCCACTGACGACGAACCAGTACACTTCCAGGAGCTCCGCGCATTCGGCAAACCTTGTCAAGGAACTAGCATTTCACAGTCTGTGCAAACAATTACGAATCTGATTTTGTTGATTTTGACAGTTTTAATTTGCTGGTCTGCAAGCAAACCTGGAGCTGGGGAGCGAAATCCATCTCCAGTTCCGGGGCGTATCGCCCCAGTTGATCTGTAGTGACCTCGATGGTAGCATGCACCGCTTGGCCCCGGTAGTCCCTGAATTCTCTCTCTGCATGCATGCGTTCATCAACTAAATTCAGGCTGCGTTTAAGTGCTAAAACGACAAGTAGCTTGGACAGGGGCAGCGCTACCCACCTTATCTGGCAATGCTGGCAGCGATGGCACGGGTAACACACTCGACCTCTCTGGAGAAGTGCTTACGCCACTTGCGTCGACAGCTTCACCAAGCCTACGGATGATATCTCCTGTAACAGGTCTGTTCTCTGGTTTATGCTCTGTGCAGCCTGTTGATATCTCGATGCATGCTTTTACTTGCTGGTAACCTATTTCCAATGGCGTGTGCCTCTGCGAAGTCTCCGATTCCAACCTACACCTCCAAATTCCGAGTGCCTGTTGATTTGCAAAACAAATTGGGAAATGTGTTCAGACAATTTGAAACAAAAAGGTCACGTCCCGAAGAACAAAATAAAATCACGGATGTAGCTAGTGTCGTGCATTATTTCTCCTTACATTTTCAGTCATCGGCTCTGCCGTATGTCCTGATCCTGTCAGCATCTGCATGATTATAACACCCAAACTGTATATGTCTGACTTGATTGTGATTGATCCATGGAACATGTATTCTGGTGCCATGTATCCCCTACATAAAAATTATTGAAGACATCAAGAATTCAAAACCGATGATGCCAGCCAGACCGAACAATAATGGAGCTCTCAAGAAATGGTACTGAGCTTACATGGATCCACGTATCTTTTGAGTGACAGTTCGGCTTTTTTCGACACCCAAGAGCCTTGACAAACCAAAATCCGCAATTTTGGGCACCATGTCATCATCAAGTAGTATGTTGTCTGGTTTGAGATCTAAATGGATTATGCGTTTCTCATGAAGATGGTGCAAACCCTGACACATTCCTTTGACTATTTGATAGCACACATGCCATGGAAGCCCACAAGGTTCGCCTGTAGGAGCAAAAATATAGCATACGGGAAATGAGCGTGAAATCAATAAAAGCAGTGAATATGTTTTAGGTCACGGATAAACCACCGAAGGAAAAATATGACAGGAAGCTTCTGGCTCACATTGTCATACCAGTGATGAGATGCCTGCGAAGGCTTCCATTGCGCATATACTCGAAGCAAAGCAACCTTTTCTGTGATTCTGCCAAAATGCTCTTCGCCCCTTGCCATACCACTTCCCAATGTGATTCAGCACAGTAGCCTACAAACCCAACTATATTGCGGTGCTTAACCCTCACCAGACAATCAACCTCACGTTCAAATGTTTTGTCTTCGATTTCAGAAAAGGAGCCAAGCAACTTCACAGCAATAAAGCCGTCTCCCAGCAGTGCCTGTATGTTTTTACTTCACTTGTTATGTATTATTACCATGGGAATTAGGTGAGCTAGCTACTGTAAGATCTGAAACACCAAGAATTGTTCCTACGAACCTTGTAAACCACTCCGTACGCACCACTACCGATTACCTGCTCCTCGGAGAAATTATTTGTGATTTCTTTCAAAAGTGATAGCTCAAGCCTCAAAGGCTTCGCGATTTCTTCATCACATAACAGGTCTTCCAGAGTATGATGCGTACTAGCTTCAGCGGCCATTTCTAATCACTTGGTACCCTTCCAAAACAAATTCAGAGTATACTGTTTTACAAAGAAAAAAAGATTAGGAGCATCGTCAAAGGAAATTAAATCTGTAATGGCCACATGCAAGGGGGAGGTCTGTAAAGCAAATCCAGTCCCTACTGCCACAACTGACGCCACCATAGTTTACATTAACGTTTCAATTGTGCAACATTAGGGAACAACAATGACAGCACCGACAAACATTCCGAAATAATTCATCCTGTTACAGAATTTTAAATTTATGATGTTACAGCACTATGACATTATGCAATTACAAATGCAAAAAAACAAAATCATATCTCCAATGAATGAAAAAAGAAAAAAAAATTCTAAAAATATGTTACTGCAACAATACAAAAAATATAACGACAACATTTAGAAAGAAAAGACAATGAATATTTAATATCATCCTAATGCATGTGTGCACGTGTGGGTCCTTTCGATCTAATGGATCATATTAGTTAGGATTTAGAAGTACTAGTAGTAGATCCCGAGAGGGGTATAATTGTAGAGGGAACGCATGGCTAAGAGCAATTTCCATACAAGCACTGCTGAAATGCACGAACGAGAGACGATGGCGGCGGTGCAACGGAATGGGTGAGAGACGGGGCGGCGGTGTCAGAAAGGATTGATAATAGATTTGAACGAAAAGTCTATAATGTCCCTACGAAAAAATTAGATTCATAATGAAAAATCTATTGTTCCCTCCTAAATCAATAGTAAAATTTCATTTCTAGTACCATCCTTTACTATCAGTAGAATGTATTGTAAAATTCCCTTTTCAGGGGTGGGGGTGAGGGTACTGAGGATTTGGCACTGCAGAAATCCTTACTTGAGGATTTTTCACTTCATGTATCGCTAATGTTGTGGTTACAGACCAAACAGAGAGAAAGTAGTATGGTAGTGGATAGTTAGGTGAGCAATGCTTGGGGATATATATATATATATATATATATATATATATATATATATATATATATATATATATATATATATATTCACATGGGGAGTGTTTTACAATTATGTCCTTACACCCAAGTATCCCTCTCAAGGGCATTTCTGTCATTATACATGTCTCATTTTGGGTTTTACAACCTTCTAACAGGCCGGCTGGGCTTAGGTAGGGGCCACCCCTACAACAGGAGCATCTCATGGTGAAGGGTTTCACGGGCCGAAGCCATGTTGCCGAGCCATTTGACCCCCTCCGTCCCTGCAGCCTGTGACCTTCTGTACTGTTGAATGGAATCTCATTTGCTGGTGCAGCCTAACCTCGCACCGAGGATACAGAGTCGAGCTGGTTGCCGAAGCCGTCCTTGACCACGGAGCCCTTTGGTCGCGGAATCGAAGTCGAGGCGAAGACGGGTTCATTCTGCGAACTCGTCGAGGCGCGGGGTAGGTCCACCTCCCAACGCGATGTTGGAGCCGAGGGCGGGCTCTCCCCGCGGAGACGGATCCGGAGCGAACTCGTCACGGAGGAGTTTTCCGAGGTCGCTCTATAGGCGTGAAGTCGACATACGGCCCGATAGCTCGCAGTCCGGAGTCGATGTCTTAATGGCGGTGAGAATCGCGCCGACCCCTGAGGTGTCAGGGTCGGGCGACTGCGGTCACACGCGCCGTCCCGATGGAAAGGTACACGCGGCGAGACGCGATTGGCGCGTCGTGCGCTGTCAGTGGTTGCACGACCGCGGTCGCACGTTCCTTCCCGAGAGAGGGGGGACGCGTGGCGGGACGCTACTAGCGTGTCGTGCGCTGTCAGGCGGCCTGCGACTGCGCTCCTCCGGCTACTAGCGGTTACGCTTCCCGATCGTGGGGAGCTGAACCGCTGGGCTCCCGCCGGTTGCCTTCCTGATCGTGGGGGAGGTGAGAGGGTTTTATATACCTTTGCCACCGGCACGCGAGCATTCTTCCCATTTGCTTGCTTGCCGTTGTTTTGCTCTCTTTTCTCCCCGCTTGCTGGCGCAATCTGCCTCTGCCCCTACTCATTTGGTCTTGCGCTTACGAGGGGAGAATGGCTTGCCGCGAAGATCCTGCTCACCGGCCCAGTGGTAGCGCCTCGCCCGGCCCGCGTGATTCATTGTCGTTGACCCCAGTGGAGTACTCTCTAGTGGCCCGCGAGCCATCGCATGCCAACAAACGATGGGAGGCCCAGGAGAAGTTTGGAGCGCGCTGCTCCCGTGTGCTGGGGCCGAGTTTCCTGACGGAGGAGGCGATCCAGGCTCTCCTTCGGGAGGAGAGGCTGACAGATCGTGCTGCGATTCGCCTGCCCGCTCATGACGAAACGGAGCCGCACCCGGCGGAGGGGGAGGCGATCGTCTTTGTCGTGTATTTTGAGGCCGCGCTCCGGATACCAGCAACACTCTTCGTCGGCGAGGTCTTGCAGACTTATGAACTGGAGCTGGCGCAGATGACCCCAAGTGCGATAGTCCGCCTAGCTGTCTATGCCTGGGCGGCGCAGACAGAAGGTATCCATCCCAGCACGTCCCTATTCGCCTTTCTCCATGACGCGCGCTACCAGCCGAAGAAGCTCAAAGTGGGCGGTCTCCAACTTCGGCAGCATGAACTTCGTGCCGAGGCAGCAATGCGCAAATATCTTTCCCGCAAACTCGACGAGAGGAAAGTGGGAGTCCGGCTGGACGCGGCGGTGGTTCTACCACTGCATGACGAGCAGTAGCGGCCTCCGGTGCAAGGGATGACCAAAAGGCGACAACGAGCATCGGGCGCGGAGGCTTGTCAGTACCACCCTCCGGTTCAACATGCACGACCTTGCCAAAGAGTTCGTCATGTACGGGGTGGCACCGCTTTCCTGCTGGTGGAAGCATCATCGAGGTCCCACCCGGCGGGACGGCGTTCAGTCGACGGTGTCTTGTCTTCCAAAGCCCTCCGCTCCTCATAAGTTCTTCAACCATAGGCTGTGCACATAATATATGCATGCATCTTCTTATAGACCATCGCTCTGCCTGTAGGGCTCCTGCTGGAGGATGTGGAGTGCGCGGTAGTTGCATTCCTTGGGCCGTACACGGCCAAGGAGCACGAGCTGCACGAGGTCACACCGCCAAAGAAAGCCGGGTGGATAAATCGGTGTCGGGCTCTCGCATCCCCGCAGCGGAGCGCAGCTCCATCATGGGCAGCTCGCCGCTGTGACGGTGACGGCAAGGTGATGGCGTCCCCCTCTTGAGGCAGGGTCCATTCTCTCACCGCCGTATCCAGCCCGCCGGCTGCATCTCTGGTGATTGCCATCGAAGGCGGGGGCGCGATCGTCACTGGGTCCGAACACGCCAGCTCGGACTTGGAGGTGGAGGAGGAACAGACTGCCCCCGACGAGGGGGCCATGGGCGGTGCCGACACCTAGGGGTCGAGGCCTCATCTTCTGTACCGGCCTTTATTACATGCGCCGGCCGCCGCGACCGAGGAAGCATCACTAGGGTCCCAAAGGGCGAAGCGCCCCCGGATACGATCGCCCTCCCGATCGAAGGAGGGGTTCCGGTTGGCAGTCGGTGTCGCCGAGGATCCAGAGTCCGACAAGGAAGTCATCCGGGCCAAGGGGGGCTCACCGCTCCCGACGCAGATAAAGCCCCCACATCCCAGACCGAGGAGGAGCGGACACGCGAGGCGGAGCGAACACCTCCCCGTGCCCCGGCGCAGACCAAGGCGAAGCGAACACCCCCCGGTGCCTCGCCTGAAGGTATCGAAGGTAGGCGTAATTCTTTCTCGCCTTGCGACTTTACGAAGCTCTCTCCGATTTGCTCGTTCATTCCGTTGTCAACATTAGGCGAGACAAGGTCTCCCGGACGTGGTCAAGGTCGAGGAACGGAGACGGTCACGAAGTCTCCAGCCTTCCTGCCCAGGACGTGATGTCAACGCCTGGTGCTATCGACGTTGTCAGCACGGAGGCTCAACGGCCAAGTGTCTCCGACTTCATTCCTCAACCGGAGATGCTGCGGGATCTTCAGGAGGTCGCGGAGTGCTCCAACTCTAGCATAGATCGTCGGGCGCTGTGCCGTGCGGGATGAAGCTCCTTGCAGGCGCACTGGAGGAGTCGGAGATGAGGGTAAGTGCTTTGGTTCACGACTTATGCTGTTGTCTGGGACTTTGCTAATCCCCGCACTGTGCAGACCCTTGCTCTTAGCCGAGCCCTGGAGGAGGCATGTGTCCACGAGCGGAGGGTGCTGGAGAGCCGGCTTCGATCCATCGAAGAGGCTCATGCCGCCAAGGACGAGCACATCCGTTTGCTAGAGATGGAGCACGCAAAGGCGATCTCTGATGCGCAGATACTTGCTGCGGAGGCGCAGTATGCGGTAGTAGAGGCGCAACGTGCTGCGGTGGAGGCCCAGCATGCGGCGGCCGTAGAGCGCGACGGCCTACTTCAGCAGATTGCAGCGCTGGAGGAGGAGAAGGCCCAGCTGGCCGCGTCCCTTGGAGAGAGGGACCGGACCCTAGGTGACGCCTCGGTGGCGGTGTGGGACGCCATGCAGTCCCTGGAAAATGTCCTCGTGGACCTTTTCGTCGACGTGCCACCCCTAACGTTTGGTCCTGAGAACTTGACGCAGATGCTTCGGCAAATCGGAGAGGGCTTGGGCCTTGCCCTCCGCGCCGCCAAGGCCTCCGGCGACCACTGCTCGTTCGTCACTGCTCGCGTCGCCTTCGCGATGCTCCACCACCGAGGGTGCCAGCACATCAACGAGCTGGATGACCTCCAGCTGGAGATGCCAGCCAGAGCCAGGGTGATGTCGGGTGCTATGCGCTCCGTCAGCTCCGCCGTTCGGGCCTTCCACGATCGCATTTGGGACTACATCGGGGAGGTCACGCCAAAGGTGGCGCTGCAACGGCCTCTGCATAGGGAGGGGAACTTCGACCAATGGCTCGACGAAGTTCCATGTCACAATGCAGATGGTGTCGCCGCCCCTGGGTTGTGATGCCGGGGTCCGGTGTACAGGCGTGTGTTGTAATGTATCCGTTTTTGTAAGCTGGCGCCCTATGGCCCCCTCCGCTTTGTGTGAATGAAGTGTGACTGCCCAAAGTGTTCTAATGATGCGTGCTATTTTTGCTCCAGTCAGATGGTTGATAGAGCCTGATTACTGCTTTCGGATCGCGTGATTCGAAAGCGGCTTCGGCGTTGGGCATGGACGGAAGAAGCCTGGGACTTCTGGGCAACCCAGAGTTCAGCGGGTGATACCTCGGCTCGGAGGCATATTAAGGTGGAGCCATACGAGTAGCGACCTTAGGCACTCGAAGGCACTTGTAAACATTAGCTCTTCGCGAATGTAACCGCCACATCTCTAGTCATTCTCTTGTGAATGCAATAAAGACTGGTTGATGTGTCCCTGTCGCTTTTCACGATCGCGCCTACCTCTGATCAGCCCGTAGGACTTGGTGCTCCGCAAACGCCCAAACGCTAAGTAGGCGCTTGAGCGCTCCGTCCCCTACCCTTTGGAGTGGTGGCAGCGAAGCTGGCGCCTAGGCGAAGTAGACGCTCAAGTGCTCCATCCCCTACCCTTTGAAGTGGTGGCGCGAGCCGGCGCCAGTCGGCGAGACGCCGAGCGCCCGCCCTACCCTTCGGCGGTGGCAGCGAGCCGGTGCCTAGTCGGCAGACGCCGAGCCTCCGCCCCTACCCTTCGAAGTGGTGGCAGCGGAGCTTGCCCCTAGGCGAAGTAGATGCTCGAGCGCTCTGTCCCCTACCCTTCGAAGTGGTGGCAACGGAGCTGGTGCCTAGTTGAAGTAGACGCTCGAGTGCTCCGTCCCCTACCCTTCGAAGTGGTGGCAGCGGAGCTGGTGCCTAGTTGAAGTAGACGCTCGAGCGATTTATTTACGCCCCGTAGAGTGCGCGCGGAGGCGAGCCTCCGCGCATCTTATTATACTCCGTAGGGTGCGCGCGCAGAGGTGAGCCTCCGCGTGTCTTATTTATACTCCGTAGAGTGCGCGTGGAGGCGAGCCTCTGTGCGTTTTATTTATACTCCGTAGAGTGCGTGCGGAGGCGAGCCTTCGCACGTTTTATTTATACCCTGCAGAGTGCGCGTAGGGACAACATCCACGTGTCTTATTTATACTCCGTAGAGTGCGGCGGAGGCGTCCCTCCACGCGTTTTATTTATACTTCAGAGAGTGCGTGTAGGGACAACATCCACGCGTCTTTTTTATTTTCTGGAGAGTGCGCTAGGGATAACATCCACGCGTATTTTTTATACTCCAGAGAGTGCGCGTAGGGACAACATCCACGCGTCTTTTTTATACTCTGAAGAGTGCACGTAGGGACAACATCCACACGTCTTTTTTATACTCTGGAGAGTGTGCGTAGGGACAACATCCACACGTCTTTTTTATACTCCGGAGAGTGTGCGTGGGGACAACATCCGTGCGTCTTTTTATACTCCAGAGAGTGCGCGCAGGGACAACATCCACACGTCTTTTTTATACTCCGGAGAGTGCGCGCAGGGACAACATCCGTGCATCTTTTTTATACTCCGGAGAGTGCACGTAGGGACAACATCCACGCGTCTTTTTTAATACTCCGGAGAGTGCACGCAGGGACAACATACACGCGTCTTTTTTATACTCCGGAGAGTGCGCACAGGGAGAACATCCGTACGTCTTTTTTATACTCCAGAGAGTGCGCGTAGGGACAACATCCACGCATCTTTTTTTATACTCTGGACAG
Organism: Dendrocalamus sinicus; assembly: GCA_036346575.1. NCBI lineage: Eukaryota > Viridiplantae > Streptophyta > Magnoliopsida > Poales > Poaceae > Dendrocalamus > Dendrocalamus sinicus. The sequence continues at coordinate 32,341,390 of CM070647.1, forward strand.
TGCGCATAGGGACAACATCCACGCGTCTTTTTTATACTCCAGAGAGTGCACGTGGGGACAACATCTGTGCGTCTTTTTATACACCGGAGAGTGCACATGGAGGCGTGCCTCCGCGCGTCTTTGCGCAAAAAGGGACAAAGTTTCACAAATGGTTGGCTTTATTAATCTCCCGTTTACGCGGGCGAGCGTCTTACAAAAGGCTGGGTGCTTACCCTGCTACAGGCTTCCCTTCGGCCCTAGACATAGTATCGCCACAGCCTGTCTGCATTCCATGTGTGGCGGAGTGTCTATCCTTCCAGCGTTGCGAGGCGATACGCTCCCCGTTGCAAAGCTGCAGCGACGATGTATGCGCCCTCCCACTTGGATTCCAGCTTGCCGACAGTCTCCGCATGGAGCGCCATTTTGACGACGAGATCTCCCAGCTGGAACTCCCACGAGTATACGGTGCGGTCGTGCGCGCGCGCCATTGACGTGCATACTTCGCGACGTGCTGGGTGGCGCTCACTTGATCTCCATCGAGAAGATGCAGGGACAATTGGCGCTTTTCCACCGGTGCCTGGACGAGGATCCTCCTCGAGCCGGCCTTAATTTCTTCGGGTGTCACTGCTTCATCGCCGAAGAGGAGTTTGAACGGCGTGAATCCTGTCGGACGTGTCACCATCGTGTGGAGGGACCAGAGCATGCTGTGGAGCTCGTCTGGCCACTTACCCTTCGGCAGCTTCTTGACTTCGGTGGAGATGAAGCCATTCACCCGCTCAACAGCTCCGTTGGACTGTGGGTGCCCGACCGAAGCGAATCAGAGTGTGATGCCTATGCTGTCGCATAACTCCTTGAATGGAGCGGAGTCGAACTGCAGGCCATTGTCTACGGTGAGCTCCCTAGGTACTCCGAAGCGTCATATGATGTTCTGCCAAAGAAAGCGCTGCATGGCCGCGGAAGTTATCTTGGCCAGGGCGACAGCTTCGGGCCACCTGGAGAAGTACTCCAGAGTGACTACAACGAACCGGAGGTCTCCCGGGGCCCGGGGAAGTGGCCCAACGACGTCAATGCCCCACCATGCCAGTGGCCATACTGGGGGATGGGCTGCAAGCTCGTCAGAGGTCTACGGATGACCCGCCCCATCCATTCGCAGCCTTGGCACCGGCGCACAAGGTCTTGCGTGTCAGCAACGGCGGTTGGCCAGTAGAAGCCTTACCTGAATGCTTTGACGACTAGCGACCTCTGCGCAATGTGCGAGCCGCAGAACCCCGCATGAATTTCCACGATAAGGTGCTTTCCTTCATCGCATGAAAGGCATCGCAGGAGTGGGGCGCAAACTCCCTTTTTGTAGAGTACACCGTCGAGCACTTGGAAAGATCTGGCGCAATGCTGCAGGCGCCAGAGCTCTAGGGGGTCTTCTAGCTCCGCGATGCCCTGCAAGAAACCGTAGATGGGCTCCCGCCAGTCACCCTGCTGGGCAATCTAGTGGACGAGAGCCGCATCGCAGTTGTCCTGAGCGATGGCTGCCGCGGGTAGGACTTCACATAATGCTCCCTCGGAGAGGGGAAGCTGTTGGCTGGCAACCTTTGCGAGGACGTCGGCTTGTTCGTTATCCGCGCAAGGGATGGCCTTGACTGTGACGCCCAGGAAGTGTCGCTCCTTCGCTCTTATGGCTGCTAGGTACTTGGCCAGCTCAGGGTCCTTGGCATGGTAGGATTTGTCGACATGGCCCGCCACCAAACGTGAGTCAGTGCGGACAAGGACTCATCGCGTGCCAAGAGCCTTAAGCTTTGTGAGGCCGAAGAGCAGCGCCTTGTACTCGGCCATATTATTGGTGGCAGAAAATCCAAGGCGCGCCGAGTACAGCAGACGGTGCCCCTCTGGTGTAGTGACCACTGCACCCACTCCAGCGCCCAAAGCACCGTAAGCTCCGTCGGTATTGAGCATCCACACTGGGTCCTCTGGCTGTTGGACGTGCTGGGCCGACGGGGTCCATTTCGCGAGGAAGTCCGCACGGACTTGGGATTTGATTACTGTTCGCGAGGCATATGTCAAGGAGAACAGCGCGAGCTCGACCGCCCACTTGCCAATGCACCCCGTGGACTCCTTATTATGTAGCATCTCCGCCAGAGGGAATGAGGATGGCACCGTGATCGAATGGGCCAGGAAATAATGTCAGAGCTTCCTCGAGGCCATGACTAGCGCGTACGCCAATTTCTCCAGCTCCGTGTACCGCATCTTGGCGCCCTGGAGGGCTTCAGAGACGAAGTATACGGGGCGCTGAAGGGCACCCTCCTCGAGGACCATGACGGCGCTGACCGCTGTTGCTGTAGCGGCGAGGTGAAGTAGGAGGGGAGCCTCTAGCGCTGGGGCGACCAATGTGGGGAGGCTTGCAAGATGCTCCTTGAGGTCATCGAAAGCCTTCGCGCAGTCGTCATCCCAGTGGAACCCGTCGCAGCCGCGAAGGGTCTTGAAGAATGGCAGACCCCGTTCCGCTGCTCTAGACAGGAAGTGGCTCAGCGCGGCCATGCGGCCAACGAGCCTCTGGACCTCCCTTGTCATCTTGGGCAGTTCGATGGCGAGGATCGCGTCAACTTTGTTAGGGTTCGCCTGGATACCATGTTTGGACACAAGGAAGCCTAGGAGCTTGCCTGCCTACACGCCTAAGACGCACTTGTTTGGATTGAGCTTGATGCTCACTCTCCTGAGGTTGTCGAAGGTCTCTTGGAGATCCTGATCGTGGGAGACAAGCTGCCTGGTTTTGACGACCATGTCGTCGACGTAGGCCTCCACGTTCCTCCTGAGCTGAGAGGCCAGCACTAACGCGATGAGGCGTGTGAATGTTGCCCCCGCATTCTTCAAGTCGAAGGGCATCCTGACGAAGCAGTATGTCCCAACCGGCGTGATGAAGCTGGTCTTGTCCTCGTCGTCCTTGGCCATGTAAATCTGGTGGTAGCCGGAGTATGCATCTAAGAAGCTCATGAGCTCGCATCCCGCTGTGGCATCCACAAGTTGATCTATGCGCGGCAAAGGGTAGTCGTCTTTTAGGCATGCCTTGTTGAGGGCGGTGAAGTCGATGCACATACGCCAGGCCCCGCTAGCCTTTTTCACCAGCACCGGGTTGGCAAGCCAATTCGGATGCTAGACCTCGCGGATGACTCCAGCCTGGAGATGCTTCGCTACCTCCACCTTAGCCGCTTGCTACTGGTCGATGGACATGCGCCGAAGTCTCTGCTTGACCGGCTTGGCATCGGGGCGGACTACTAGGTTGTGCTCGATGAGGGCGCGGTCCACGCCCCTAATGTCTTCCGGGGACCATGCGAAGACATGCGCGTTGTCCCGGAGAACCCAGAGCAGGTCCTGCTCCACCTCGGGGGAGGCCCTCGCCGATGGACACAAATTGGCCTTCGCCTTGCAGAGGCACCCTCTTGAGGCGTCCATCCTGGGGTGGATGGCGTGTCCGCCTTGTCGATGAGGGCGTGCACCTTACGGTACGGGCCCCTAGCACCAGACTCCACACGCCGGGCGAGGTCTTGGTCACCGAAAGTGGTGATGACACCTTGCGGGCCCAGGAGCTTCATGAATAAGAAGCCGTGGTGCGGGACCGCCCTGAAGGAGTTGAGGGTTGGACGGCCTAATATGGCGTTGTAGGGGTACAGGATGTCGACGACGTCAAAGGTAATGTCTTCGCTCCTCGCGTTATCACCTTTGCGGAAGGAGACTTGGAGGCGTATCTGGCCCAACGCCTCCAGTGGCTGACCTCCGAAGCCCTACAGTGGGATTCCCGAGGGACCCAAGCGATTCCGGGGCATCCCTATTTGGTCGAAGGCCCCCGTGGACAGAATGTTCTCGGAACTACCTCCGTCGACCAGAACACGTTTGACATCGCATCCTGCGATGTCAGCTTAGATGACCAGCGGATCTTGGTGGGGGAATTCCACGCCCTCGGCGTCAGCAGGTGTGAAGGTGATTTTGCAACGCGTCGCCCCTGGAGGTGCTTGCGCCAAGGGGATCTCCAGTGAAGAGCCTCCGGAGATGACGTTGATGATCTGGCGCTGGGCCCCCTCTGGGGCCTGAATTTGTAGGGGGTTCTCGTGTGGCTGCTGCACGTGGGCCACGATCGGAGGCGCCGCTTCCAGGGCTCTATCCCTAGCGATTCTCTGCCGTAGTGCCACAATGGCGGTGCATGTCCACGTGAAATGGTCACCGCGACCATGCACCTCGCACCACATGCCGTAGTCCTGGTTTTCCTACTCTGCGCGGGGTCTTTCGTCGTGGCCCAGGCCGTGTCCCCGTCCCCGGTGTCCGTGGCCCCGCCCGCGAAAGGTGGGGGCGGCGTCCTCGGAGGCGCCCTCGATGTCGAGGACATAATGGGCCCTCTGGGGTCTATGCTGGTTGCGCTTCGGCTTGGGCTTGCCACTCAACGAGCCTTGGTTGAGCTTAGCATCCTTGCGCTCGGGGGCGTCCCTTGAAAACTCTTGCTTGTGCTTGCCTTTCGGGGAGTCGTCCCCTGCCGATGGGTCCCCTTTCTGCGACGAGTCCTCCGCCTGATTGGTGTCGGAGTCGTCGCCCTTGTGCCGCCGCGCGTCCTCCTCCGCCCTCGCATACTCTTCCATCTTGTCGAAGAGCTTCGCGACCGTCTTGATTGGCTTGCACGCGTTGTACTCGGCCAACGGCCCTAGGCGGAGGCCTTGTATTGCTGCATTGATGATGGTTGTCTCGTTGACATCCTTAACCTGGCAGCGTACCTTAGCAAAGCGCTTGAAGTACTCCCGCAATTTCTCCGAGGTTTTTTGCTTGACGGCGAAGAGCTGATCTGCGTCGATGCGCTTGACGTAGTTCCCCTGTAAGTTGTTGTAGAGGCGGTTGTGGATCTGCTCCCACGCATAGATGTAGTTTGGCTCTATGGTGAAAAACCAAGAGAGCGTCACTCCCTATAGCGCGAGCGGGAGCCCCTTCGCCTTAGTGGTGTCGTCTCCGCCTGCAGCTTCAATGGCAGTCTCGTAGACACGCACGAACTCCCAAGGGTCCGTGTCGCTTTTGTACGGCTCGATGGCGTTGGGGAACTTGAAGCCCTCCAGCCACGCCGATTGCTGCAGGCCCGCGGAGAGGGGTGATTCCGGATCCACGCGCCGCAGTGGGACACGACTGGAGGTAGGGAGGTCGCGGCTATCCGCCTGCTCTGGCGTGGGCTTTGGCGTGGCCACCGGCGGGACATACTGGCTCCGAGCCTCTTGTATATCTCGGACGGCTCCGCAGAGTCTGCCAGCTCTCGTTAGAGCGTGCCGATGGCTGTCGTAGAGCGTTCTCCGCCGCTACCGCGATTGCAGTAGTCGGCGCAGCCGGTTGCACCGTCGGGTTGGCAGCGACCACGGTGTGCGCGTTGGAGCTGTTTGGCGCGTCAGTGCGATGGACTCCGGAGTCGATGACGAGATCGACGTTGCCGCCAGAGCCACCTTGCGCTCCCACGCCGAATGTGGCGGCGGTGGCCATGCCAACGCGGGCATCGGCGTCACCGCTCCCAACAACTCGATCGGTGCTTGCGGTGCCGACCATCGTGCTAGCGATGGGGGCGACCGTCGCACCATGAGCGTCGACGTTAGCATCTGCGGGCTAGCATTTACATCCGGACCCGCGACAGCCAATACCGAGGCCCTGGTGTTGACGCGCGTCTCTGTCGCGCTCCTCCTCTTCTTCTGCGCCGCCAATGATGAAGCCTTCTTTGGTGCCATTCTTCTTCAGATCTTGGAGCTTGCTCTTGTTTTCTCTACGGACGGCGCCAACTGTTGTGGTTACAGACCAAACAAAGAGAGAGCAGTATGGTAGTGGAGAGTTAGGTGAGCAATGCTTGGAGCTTCCCCCCATGGCCTGGATGGCATATATATATACACACACACACACACACACACACACACATGGGGAGTGTTTTACAATTATATTCTTACAACCAAGTATCCCTCTCAAGGGTATTTCTGTCATTATATATGTCTCATTTTGGACTTTACAACCTTCTAACAGGCTGGTTGGGCTTAGGTGGGGCCACCCCTAAACAGCTAACATGTGGGTTGTGGGGTCACTTGTCCATGAGACATGAGGTGGCAAATCCTCAAATGCACCTCTTTACAGTGCCAAATCTGGCTGGCTGGGTAAAAGATTTTAGTGGTTCTTTTTTCCCCATCGGGCATGTATGCACGTCAGGGAAAAACCGGCAGTGGCGCAGAAGGGCTTCTTCGTCACGCGGCAAGAAAGTTTTGGCACGGCAATCGAAGAACTTTTTTTCCTTACGGTTACTTGCTACCGACACTGATATGGTCATTTTCCTTATGGTTCTATTGTACCCAACAGGGATATGAACCAATTCCTGACGTAATTATTAAACCCGTCAAAGAAAATATTATTCCCATGGTGTCACTAAACATCGGAAGTGTGGTAGTGACTTCTCTTCTATTTGATGTACTTTTTTTTCAAAAAAAATAGTGCATAAAAGTAATACATCGACACTTACGGTGGAGAGACAATACCTTCTAATACTTAAGTATCACGAAGTATGGATTAGATCTGACCATTAATTTATAAGGGGTCGCTTGGACATTGGGCCCTAAATCTCCTTGCAACAAACAAAGTACATTAATATCTTAACAAATGATCTTTTCTCTCTAGAAAAATGGTATTTTCATATTGTTAAAGTATGATCCGAATTCATCATTAAGTCTGTGTCAGACATTGCATTAAATGTGGTGCCGAGTGGTGAGCCATGTCAGACATAGCAATGACTGACGTATCTAACTCTTATTCGGTTTCCTTGTCCATTTCAGACTCTTCATCCTAGCATATATATATATATATATATATATATATATATATATATATATATATATATATATATATATATATATATATATATATATATATATATATATATATATATATATATATATATATATATGTGTGTGTGTGTGTGTGTACACTTGTAGTCATACAGTTTAAATATGTCGAATAGCCATGTTCTTGTCATATCTCCTTATATAGTGATTTCTGTCTTCGTCCGTCCGTGGTTTATCCACAAGGGCTTTCCATGTAAAATTCAGTCTCTCGTTCTTTTGATCCTCTGTTTTTGCAATGTATTTTGTAACAAGTGGTATCATTGCTCTAAATTCAACATCCAAGCCACTGCTCTGGATCCTCTGCCGTCCCCACTCCAGCCTCTCCTTTCGGCCAGTAGGGAGCTCGCCACCTTGCCGCACCACTAGCTTCTCCTCCCCTGCCAGCCACCCCACCCAACCTAACATTCTCAAGGCCCTCACCTCGCTGTCTGCCGCCGCCCACCACGATCTGCCATAGCCCATCGCCTACCACCACCACCCACCGGTGGGCCACTGCCGCCCTCCGGCCTCCCTCTACAACCAGGAGGCGTGGTGAACCTGTTGGTGATAGTGATGTCACCACCGTTGGTCATCGACACTAGAGAGTGAGAGTGAGCGAGAGAGAAGACCCTAGGATGGTATATTTCTCTAGTTTTTCTAGTAAAAGGGAGGGCACACAAGAGTAGAGCAACACACCCGAGGAGGCGACAATCTAGAGCTTGTCAAGGTGACTTGTTATTTTTTGGCAGTTTTTTTGCTAGGTGCGCCAAGGGATGCTACCACAAAGCTCCAAGCTTTATTTGTTTCTCGTACACACAGGTGTACCAAGGAATTCCCACGTTCCTGCGAGGTACACATAAGGAATCATACCAAGATATTCTTTAGCAACCTCAACATGGCGATTTTGACTCGTCTTGGCTCTTTTCTGTAACTTAACTATGACTTGGCGTCAACCCGTGCCATACTGAGCATTGACCACACTCTACCTCGACGACTATTCCAGTGCTAGTTCCGCCAGCACCATCACCTGCATTGCCCTATGTCATCTGCATTGACAATCTTCTACCTAAGTCAATCATCATTTTTCATCAATAAACTATGTTGTCAACTCTATTGCTTTACTTGGAGGTGGAATTCATTACAAATTAGGCCGTTGTGCCTATTATATCTGGTATCTATGCGGGATAAATCTCTGCCAAATTTTTTGATGATCCACCATGTTCTATGGGTTACTCAGGTAAGATACACTACCGCATATGTGGAGTCTAAGGTGGAGTTGTAAACTTTCAACATCATTGTTATTGTGTTAATTTGGGCTATGTTTGATTAAGGAGACTTCAAAAAACAATGCAGTTGTGGGAACAACTGAATTTTGTGTTTTATTCACTGTTGTGGATATGTTGCAATTTGAATCGCTTCTGCGACCATTATGGTAATATCAATTCTTAGAAATTTGATGACACTTTGATGGTAGCTAGCATGATACTCTCTAGAGTTTTGCTATTTGAAAATAAAGGTTTTGCTCCAATTCTAGTTCGAGATGAAAGATTTAAGTGCAAGAAGAAGTTTATTTTTGTGTGGATAACGATATGAGGGATTTACTGCACTTCTACTCTATTGATAGCAATAGAGTTTCTTTCATCTAGATAATTTTACAGGAGCAATTCTAACCATGTTATGGATTTCAGTTTCTTTTTAGCTAGCGGTTTGATGTACATGATGGCCACACATGAAAATTGCCCTTTCAATGAGCGTTGTTTGCCAAGTTATATGTTCTAGGTGGAGCATGTTAGATTCCACAAAATGAGTTTTCACTATTTATTCAGTGCCACAGGTGATATTCTGGCTTATGCCATTTTAATGATTAAGCATTTGTTTCAAGAGGTTGCATATACTCAAGACTTTGCTATGATTATGAATTGATGAAGTCGCATATTTGTTCATATGCTTTGTTGATAGCTATGTGTTTGAACCTGCTGCTAATTTGCCCAATTTTGCTTCATGAGAAGCATTTGGATAAGACTGTTCCAGCCTTAATCATTGGCATTAGCCTTGTTGATTTTTTTAGTATTAAGTATGATTATTTGGATTTGGGGGATCTCTATAAAACTTGACGGCATAGAGAAAGACACACAGATTTTATACAGATTCGGGCATTCTCTGGAGAGAATAACAACCCTACTCATGTGTTATTGTATTGTGTCTATAGATTACAATCAAGACAATGACTATTGTTTACACTTCTTGATCTTCTATCGCCTTTGTACTTCTTCTTCCTGATGTCAGCCCTTATATAACGCATGAAGAGGTGGTGGTTGCTCCATGCCAAGAGATGCCTTAACATTCCAAGTGAGTAATTGTCATGGAAGTTATTGTCAACAACATGATGTCTCTTCGCAGTTAGGCAGTTATTGTTAGGAATAAGAAGTTATGCGCAGTTATTCTAGAGAACAATTATATGCATTAACTACTTTGTCAGATAAACTCGCAGTGTACCAGCTTGTCATAGACAAGCTGGTCAAAGTCAGGTTGATCGTAGAAGAGTCTATGATCACGAGGTGGTTCAGAACGATTTACGAATATGTCATGCATGTAGAGAAGATTTACGATCATGAAGCTGTCGTGAAAAGGCTTACGACCACCTGATTAAGTCTATCCTTTGCGAATAAGGGGTATACTTAACGAATATAATGACATAATAATATTATTTATAGATAAATAATAATGTGAGGATAATTATATCCTCGTCATCTAGCCTCTCAACTTCAAGTGAAAATAACTTACTTGAGAAAGAGAGGTCGTAGATGAGTGAAGATCAAAAGCAAAGCCTTTTCAATTTCGTTCGACCAAAAGTAGATATGGTCAAGAAGGTAATTTTGCTTGAGTTGTAAAGACATGCCGGTTTTGAACAGAGGAATTTAAGAATTCCAATCAACTCTCGTCGATATGTTCGTTGAAGCGGTTCTGAAGAGGTTGTAACCGTTGACTTCCCAAGATAGTAACTGACTTACGCGGCTATAAAAACTTACCGTGGGATAACCTTGGGGTTCTTACTTTCCCTTCAATTCCACTGCTCTTCGAGTTTTTTTGCCGCCAACCAAGTCATCTTCTTCCTTTGATTTCCTCCAAATACAAACTAACCTCCAAGAGAAAATGGGTAAGACCTCTTCTATTTGGACGGTATCGGAGATGGATGCTACCAAGTTGAAGGCATTGTTGACACTAAGAAGATTCCTCAAAGGAAATTCGTTAAGTGGATTGAAGCTGCCGGACAATACTGGCCATCAGAGGAGATTAGGCAAATTCCGGTATTCCAACCTACTGTGAGTGTGGCCTTCGACTATCCCGCTCATCTCTTTCTCAAACTCATACTCCATCACTTTAGGGTGGAAGTAATGAATCTAGTTTCCAATTCCATAACTATGTTAAGTGTGTATGTGTACTTGTGTGATGTCTATCTGGAATTCCTTCGGATCTGGAGTTCTTTTGCTACTACTATGAAATGAGCAGATAGACTGGAATAACTAGGCGCTGTGGTCTACAGACTTTACTCCAATTCACACAATTTTTTTTCTTTGCCCTCTTGGGCGGTGGAAAGATGGTGAGATTGTATTTTGGTATGGACAAGAGGACCGGGTTATACGAGGGTTGGTCTACCTTGTTACGATTTCTAACTTAACGAAGAGTATGTAAAGTCCTTGTCCGCTGACATACATGTGAGGGCTGCCTAGATGATGACCATGGGGAACATGATGGGGACGCCACTTAAGAAAATAAGTACTTTTCCCCTCCGTAAGAGATTGAACTTTAGAGAAAAACACATAGGTGCATGGAAAGACCGAAAGATGCCTAAAAATTTTCGAGGGTGGCCCAATAATCCATAAAGCTCTCTAATTTTATTTTTGTACAAGTTTTCATGTTGATTTGGTGCTCTAACCACCATATTTTTCAAGTTTTAACCAAGATATCCGTTTTAACTAGACATGCATGTACATCTGTATTTGATATCTCGTGCTCAAATCCTCAACAACTCATAGCTAGCTCACGCACATGAAGAAAGAAATGATGTGCAAAGAAAATAAGGAGCGCAACCACCATCAAGATTGACACAAAAGATCGTTGGGAGTCAAATAGGCATTCGATCGCCCAATAATAGAAACCATAGAACAGGCAGTACATATATATACGGTGCATGTTTAAAGCTCTTGCTTCTACTTACTGCAAATTAAGACATGGACGCACGCACCTGTTAACAACCGGCCGGCGGCGAGGCCAGGATAGAGGAAACTGGCCGGATTGGAAGCAGAAACGAAGATGCAACAACGCAATGCATGCGTCCTTTGGTTTTGGCCGTTTCAGCGGTCATCCAACGAGCTGAGTCCTCATCATATAAGCTCTGCCACAGGCCCACCGACTAGGATGACGTACACAATAGTCATACTAGACTGTGTCACCAAACCTTGTTAGAAAACTTTTCCAGTCTTGCGATTCAGATAGCTATGGTTTGAAATAAGGAGATCACAGTATCATCTTAAGTACCTGCTTACGTGGAGTACAAGAATAATTAAAATCTGAAGAGACGTTCAATTTCCGTACCAACAACCCCTTATCTCGGTAGATTTTAATCCGCCACCATCACCAAAGAGATTTCAGTATCGACTAGATGGGCCGACATGTGTTAGGCCTCTAACTTGCCCCAAAGACGTGTAATTAGGAGAGGAAAAGAAGCCTGGCAAAGTCCACCTTATGTTGGATTAGCAACAGTTGGAGGCCCACTAACCGTAACGAGGCCCAGCCTACTGCCTGTATGCTATTTAGGACTTTGTTTGGTTCGTAGACTAAGCGACTCTTAAGTTTGCTCTTAGGTTTGCCCTCAAAACAAATGAGGTATCTCATTAGTAGTCTTTATTTATATAGATGACCGATTGTTACTATAGCCCTTAGTATGTTTCTCGTATAACTAGGGGTGTTTCGAGTGTAACCTAAATCTTTCCCAACGGTAAAGACAAATCATCGACAATAAAATTTCCAACAAAGCAATGCAGGACTTGAAAAAATATTACAAAAGCGATATCACCGCCGGCAATATACTAATAACCGTCCGATAATGTTCAAGGTCTGGTAGTGATACGAAGTTTGGTGCTACGTTACTTGCAAACAATACTTGCAATAAAAATAAAGATTCCATAGTGCAACACAATTTGGTCATATTCTTTTTTTAGCTTTTGGCATCTACTTTTGATATTTCTATAGTAACTAGCTTTTAAACGGAGTGGCTTTTTAAGATAGGATCTATTAGTTAATTAATTATAGTACATACTATACCGACTTCATTTATATCGGCAATAACCGTATATGAATTTTTATTACTCTATATTCTTTCACACAAATAACCTAACAGCCACAAGCCGCAACCAAAAGATATAAGCTTAACCAAAAAAAACCAGACCCATTTGTCAAATCATAGCCTTAATCTTTACCGTACCGTCTCATTTCATCTTTTACTTTTACCATTCGAGTATCGAAGACGCACGAGCGGAGTAACTCCCAATCACGAATTTAATAAGAGAAGTTTAGGTACGTTCGATCTTTTCAGTTACAACTGAAGTCTTTTTAATTTTAGTATAAATATTTATATAAATAAATAAAATATCAATAAATTGATAAACCACTTTGAAAATATTATTCTAATAAATCCCTTTAAAAATTTAATACATAACTGATTTATTTATTTATTTATTACAAAAATCATAAACTATATGGTGAAAAAAGTGACACTTCCATTCAAACTCATAGCATCATGGCTCATTTCAATCCGAGCTGGAGCTACATGCCTCCAGCTTCTCTATAGAAGCTGGCTCGCTAGGACAAACATAGCCTAAGGTGATGCTCAATGTAGCTTCTGATTTATAAGTGAAAAGGCATTGTAGTGACGGAAAAAGCATTATAGTGATTGTTAATTTTTTCTGAGTATTTAAATTTAAGAAAATAAAAATATTTATATCATCGTGAACAATACAAAAGAATAAGAGGAAAAATTAAAAAAAGTAAAAAAAACCAAAAGACCAAAAAAGACAAAATTAAAAAGCTAATATGTTCTAGAAGTCATAAGTAGAAGTAATTTAGAGCGAGACCTAAATACGAAAGGTAGGGACAATGTTGCATATTTTTAAGGAAAAAAGATCTTAAGCTGCCAAGGCCCTTTACAACTCATCCCGTGTGTCGTTCGATCTGGCTTCTCTGCATCCTCTAATCTTGACTGCTCAATCTTTTTCTCCTTCTAAAAATACATACATACATATATACATATATAGAAATACATTTTTACTCTCGGATATAATTACACTCACCTCTAATATATCACCTAAACAAACTTGAAATACTCCTTTATCACTTTAAGTACACTCGTATACTAATTATAAGATACTTCAATATGAACCACACGAAAAATTGCAAGAGAGTCCATAGCTTTTAGCGTATTTTGTAAATACCTTCATATACACACATAAAAAGGAGTATGTTGAAAAAATATACATAACACCTTTGAAAAATTATTCATACCACCTAGATGGTCTTAAATACTCATATACTATACGCACATACCCTCCATTACACGAGATACTCTCTACGTTGTGAAATACAACACAAGGTGTAATTACACTCGAAAGTAGAAAAGAGGCTTGAACAATAGGGAACGTAGGGAGTATCTCGCGTAATGAAGGGTATGTACGTGTAGTATACGAGTATTTAAGACCATCTAGGTGATATGAACAATTTTTCAGAGGTGGTCTGTACATTTTTTTGACATACTCCTTTTTATGTGCATATATGAAGGTATTTACACAATATACTAAAAGCTATGGACTCCCTTCAATTTTTTGTATGGTTCACATTGGAGTATCTTATAATTAGTATACGAGTATACATAAAGTAATAAAGGAGTATTTCAAGTTTGTTTAGGTGGTATATTAGAGGTGGGTGTAATTACACCCGGGAGTAAAAAGTGTTTATTCAATATATGACATTTTCTCCATAGATAACTGTATTGTAGTCTTTCATTCCTTCCCAATTACTAAGGTTAACTTTTTGGAATCACGTAGGTCATTCGCGACGTACGTTGCAAAGGTACGGAAATCCAAAAGACAGATCAACACCCTGCGGCACGTTCTAGATTTCCTTTATTCACTAGTACACATTAATCCTATATAATATTTCGTAGTAATGCCTCTCGAACTAACAAATTCTACTTTTGCAGTGTCACCAGCAGCCGTCGGGCAACAACACCTATGGATTTTATATTTGCCACAACATGCAACTACTTGTTGGTTCCGCGAAGAACAATCCTGAGGTTTGTCAATCTTGTGATAATTATTTTATACTTATCAATTTATATATATACACATATATACACGACATTGATCTTCCTACTGACAAGTTCTATCCATCGCTACAACTCCGTTGAAGCAAGTCGACCTCAAACATATTCGAGGACAGTGTGTACTTCTTTATATCTAAAGTCGTAAAAGAAGATAGAGAGTTCCACAATATAGAATGAATTTTACTGGGAAAAGATTGAGTTTAATTGTTCATGTGTGTGTTTGTTCATGGATGGATAATTTATTTTATTTCTATTAATTGATTTGTGAAATGGATGTTCTTGTTTCTGAAATGAATGAATGTGAATTGGATGTATATATACTGTGTTGATTCGTTAGCTTGTTTCAGAGGGCATGGCTAGCATTTCCTGAGGCTAGCTAATAAACAGAAATAGATTTAGAAATAGAAAAGAATATCACAGACTATTATTAACTCGTAGTCGTCTGTGATTGTTTACTAGAAACCGTCTGTGATATATTGATTATCATAAATGATTTCAACTACAAACTGTCTGTGATGACCTCATATTATTACTGACCTATAAACTTAGACAACTCACGAAACCATCTATGATAACATTTTTGAACCGCCTGTGATGACCTTTTGTGTAGTAGTGTATCTCCCATAAGAAGAGAGTATGCACATACACTTACCTGTTTCTCACGTGGATGCAGCTGGGCGAGGATCATGTGTGTTAGTTGTTGGAATATTATTTTATTTATGTAATTATTTAATTAAATACTCAATTAGTTGCATGACAATACAATCCTAACGCATCCACTAACCCAACCAGCTAGAGACATAAGGAGGCAGATGGACGGTGGATTCTGCGTGTGTATTCTATGCGCAGTTTTTTCATCCTGGCAAGCTATCACTGGTTGTGCGAAAATTTATCATCAACTATGAAGAAAGTTACCACCAGCTGTATTGTTTGCGTTCGGCAGTAATTTCACTCACTACCGATTGTAACTTCATGCAAGGCTTGGCAATAACTTTATTTAGAACTGATGATAACTTCATTCAGAAATATCAGTAAATTTTCTGGGTATTTTACATCTACGCGCTGGTTAATGTGTGTGTATAACCTCTTTTCTACTCTCGAGAGTAGTTACTCTCTATGACGTATCTAACAATATAGGGAGTATCTCATGTAATGGAGGTTATATATGTGTAGTATACGAGTATATAAGACCATCTATATGGCATATATATTTTTTATGGATGGTATGTATATTTTTTGGACATACTCCTTTTTATGTGTTTGTGTTTCGTGGCTACTGACCAAACAGTAAAGTGAGAGTATAGTAGTGGAGATGACAGATGAACAATGCTCGTCCCTTCCCCATGTCCAGGGCAGCCATATATATTCATATGGGAAGTATTTTACAATGGCAGAAATGGCACCATTTGCTCGCTCGACGGCTCCATTGGACTGTGGGTGCCCGACCAAAGCATATCGAAGTGTAATGCCCATGCTGTCGTAGAACGCCTTAAACGGTGTGGAGTCAAACTCCAGGCTGTTGTCCACGGTGAGCTCCCTGGGAACTCCAAAGCGGCATATGATGTTTTACCAGAGGAACCGCTGCATGGCCGCGGATGTTACCCTAGCCAGGGCGACAGCTTCGGGCCACCTGGAAAAGTACTCCAAGGAAACTACGACGAATCGAAGATCTCCTGGGGCACGCGGGAGTGGCCCTATGATGTCGATGCCCCCAACACGCCAACGGCCATACCAGTGGGATGGGCTGCAAGTTCGTCGGAGGCCTGCGGATGACTCGTCCCATCCACTCGCAACCATGGAATTCACGCACAAGGTCTTGTGCATCCACGATGGAGGTTGGCCAGTAGAAGCCTTGTCTGAACACCTTGTTGACCAAGGACCTCGGCGCAATATGCGAGCCGTAAAGCCCCGCATGAATCTCCGCGAGGAGGTGCTTTCCTTCATCACGCGAGAAGCACCGTAGAAGTGGGGCGCAAACTCTCTTCTTGTAGAGGACACCGTCCAGCACCTGGAAGGATCTAGCGCGGTGCTGCAAACTTCTTAGCTTGAGGGGGTCGTCCGGTTTGGCTATGCCTTGCAGAAAGCCGTAGATGAGCTCTCGCCAGTCGCCTAGCTGGGCAATTTGATGGACGAGGGCCATGTCGCGGTTGTCTTGGCTGATGGCTGTCGTAGGCAAGACCTCATAGAATGCCCCCTCAGGTAAGGGGAGTTGCTGGCTGGCGGCCTTGGTGAGGGCGTCAGCCTGCTCATTTTCTACTCGAGGAATGGCCTTGACCGTGACGCCCAAGAAGTGTCGCTCCTTCACCCTCACCGCTGCCAGATACTTGGCCAGCTCGGGGTCCTTAGCCTGGCAGCGCACCTTGGCGAAGCGCTTGAAATACTCTTGGAGCTTCTCCGAGAGCTTTTGCTTGATAGCGAAGAGTTGATCTGCGTCGACGCGCTCGACGTAAGTTCCCTGGAAGTTGTTGTAGAGGCGACCACGGATTTGTTCCTACGCGTAGATGGAGTTCGGCTCTATGGTGAAGAACCAAGAGAGTGCCACTCCCTGCAACGCGAGGGATAGCCCCTTCGCCTTGGTGGAGTCGTATATTTTTGATGGATGGTATGTATTTTTTGGACATACTCCTTTTTGTGTGTGTGTGTGTGTGTTGTGGCTACTGACCAAACAGTAAAGTGAGAGTATAGTAGTGGAGATGATAGATGAATAATGCTCGCCCCTTCCCCATGTCGGGTAGCAATAGTATATATATATATATATATATATATATATATATATATATATATATATATATATATATATATATATATATATATATATATTCATGTGGGAGTATTTTACAATCATGTCCTTGATGGATTAGGATGCCCAACTCTGAGACAAACCAAAATCTGGATACACGCAGAGGAAGATACTGAGTATCGGCAAAAACACACACACACGTTTTCTTCAGAACTTTTCTCTGTTTCTGAAGTCTGGAAGTGCTACAGTGTATTCCGAAAAAACAGGGACTGGAGCAATACAATTCGACTCAGTTTTTGGCCTCAACAGAGAGCCCGATAAACCAGCAACTAAAACCTTCTAAACTGGATCACGATCCACATTAGCCGGACCATGATCTCACACTACAAACACAACACAATTAAACTGAAAACAGACTGTTGGACTCGCTGCCGAAGTTCAGTGCTCGCAAGACAGAAAGACCAAACAGGCTGAAAACTAGAACTGCTGAAAACAGACTGCATTTTCAGACTGCAACAGGGAACCGATCTCCACTCAGTTCTCTTATTCAGACTCAACACTAACTGACTCTGACCAGACACAAGCAAAACAAGATTAGCACTAACATTTACCCCCCTAATCTTGTTTTCCTTTTGCTGCATCCACCATTCCCAACTTTCTTCTCATCTCAAGAAATTTGACTCGACCGAGGGACTTCGTCAAGATGTCAGCCAATTGCTCCTCGGTTCTAACATGTTCCACCTCAATCTTCTCACTCTCCACACACTCGCGAATGAAGTGGTACCTTGTGTCAATGTGTTTACTCCTGTCGTGGTGTACAGGATTCTTACACAATGAGATGGCGGATTTGTTATCAACTAGCAACTTGAGCTTCTTTTGCTCCTGATTCAGCAAATCACTCAACAATCTTGCAAGCCAAATACCTTGACAAGCTGATGTCGTTGCTGCAATATACTCGGCTTCACATGACGACAAAGCAACCACCTTTTGCTTCTGCGAGATCCAAGCAATCAGACTTGTGCCAAGATAAAAAACAGCCCCGGTGGTGCTCTTACGATCGTTGACGTCGCCGGCAAGATCGCTATCGCTATACCCAATCAAGTCCAAACCTCCATTGCCGCTTCTTCCATAAAAACACCCCAAGCTGAGTGTTCCACTTATGTAGCGGAGAATACGCTTCACAGCAGTCATATGCTCAGTTGTTGGACTCTCCATGAACCGGCTAACAATGCCAACTGAATAGGCAATGTCCGGTCGGGTATTAACCAAGTATCTAAGACTTCCAATGATACTCCGGTACATTGTAGCATCAACTGGAGGACTCTTACTCTCCTTACTCAATTTGAGCCTCTCCTCCATGGGGGTAACACATGGATTGCAGCCTTCCATTCCCGCTTCCCTAAGCAATTTTTCAGCATATGCAGACTGGCACAATGTTATCCCATCACCGGTTTGTTGCGCCTGTATCCCCAGATAGTAAGTGAGTAATCCAAGATCACTCATACTAAACAACTGCTGCATTTGGGTCTTTAACTTGGTGATTTCAACCTTGCTTGAGCCGGTAATGATCAAATCATCGACATAAACCCCCACAAGCAGTACCGAAGAACCATTTACCTTCTTGTACACAGCATGTTCCAATGGACTGCGTTCAAAACCAAGCGACATCAAACTTGTATCCAATTTGATGTTCCATGCTCTCGGTGCCTGACGAAGCCCATATAGTGCCTTTTTCAACCTTAGCACTTTATGCTCCTGCCCTTTTATCTCAAAACCAGGTGGCTGAGAGACAAATACTTCCTCTTCTAATTCACCATTCAGAAATGCCGATTTCACATCCATATGGTGGACTTCCCATGCTTGCTGTGCTGCCAAACTCACTAGCAATCGCACGGTCTCCATTCTTGCAACCGGTGCAAAGACTTCACCAAAATCCACTCCATGACGCTGGACATAACCCTTTGCAACCAAACGAGCCTTGTGCTTGACAATTGCACCTGAGGGATCCTTTTTCACCTTAAATACCCATTTCAAGCCAATGGGTTTCTTGCTGCCCGCATTCTCCACAAGTTTCCAAGTCTCATTCTCTTCAATGGACTTCAACTCCTCTTGCATAGCACGCCTCCAACATTCCTCTTTTGCTGCCTCAACATGGCTAGAAGGCTCTTCAGTTGCTAGCAAACAAAAGTTTAACTCTTCAGACTGCAGCTCAATGGGATTAGTTGCATCATATACCTCTTGTAGTGATCGAAAACGATGAGGTCATTCACTTGATGATCCACTCGGTGCTGCTGAACCATCTGGACTGCTCAGTGCTGAATTCTGCAATGTTGGTGCCGGGCTGCTAAGCTGCACTTGACTGCCTTCACTGCTGCTGCAATCTGCATCATTGTTTCCATCCGAAATCTGATTTTCTGCATTCTCAGAGGTATCATTCACGTCTGGGGCCTGCTGCTCTTAGCTCACCACCTCAGCTGCATCTTCATCTCACCCATAATGAATTTTAAAAGAATCTGGACAGCAGTCCTGCAATCTGTCACCTGCAGTTAGTTCTTCCCAATTCCATGATCTTTCTTCCTCAAACACAATGTCCCTACTCACATGCACTTTGTGGTTCTTGGGGTCATAAACCCGATATGCTTTGGAACCTTGCTCATAGCCAATAAACACCATTGGAGCACTCCGATCTTGCAGTTTTCTGAGATGTGGAGCTGCTGTCCTCACATGAGCAATACACCCAAAAGTGCACAAGTGATGAACATTCGGTTTTCTCTTGAACAAAGCTTCATAAGGTGTCTTTCCCACAACACTCTTGGTCAATGCTCTATTCAACAAATACACTGCAGTGGTTGCTGCTTCTCCCAAAAACCTTCCCGGCATTTGCTTGCTCTTCAATAGACTTCTAGTCATTGCAACAACGGTTTGATTCCGTCGTTCTGCCACTCCATTTTGCTGAGGTGTATAAGGGGCCGTGAGGTACCTTTTCAAACCCAAATCATCACAGAAGTTATGAAACACCTTTGAGGTGAACTCTCCTCCTCTATCTGAACTCTCCTCCTCTATCTGTCCTTAGTGCTTTGACTTTGAGACCGGTTTCTAGCTCCACCTTTCCTTTCACTGACTTGAATGCAGCCAATGCTTCATCCTTGGTTTTAATGAGCACTATCCACATGAACGTAGTGCAATCATCCACAATCAAAAGGAAATACCTTTTGCCTGATGGTGTAGCTGGTGATATGGGTCCACACAAGTCTCCATGGAGCAATTCCAACGGGTTTTGTGCCCTGTACACTACTGCAGATGGAAATGGCAACCGGTGTTGCTTCCCGGCTAGACAAGCTTCACACAACTGCTCAACGTGATCAATCTCCGGCAAACCTTCAACCATCTGCTGCCGTGACATATCCCTCAATGCTCTAAAGTTCAAATGACCAAACCTTGCATGCCAAAGCCATTCTTTTTCTTTGAGCACTCCCATCAAACAAACCGGGTCTGCTGGTTGCAGCTTCAACAGGTACAATCTGTTGCTGGTCCTTTTGACTTTTGCCAACAGCTGACTTTGCTGGTCATAAATCCTCAGGATTCCACCTTCAATTACAGCTTTGCATCCATTCTCATCAAGCTGCCCCAAACTAACTATGTTGCTCTTCAACTGAGGAATATAGTATACTTCACTCAATGCCTTATGTTCCATGGTTTGGCATTGGAAAAGAACTGAACCACGCCCACATATTTCTGCTACCGATCCATCCCCAAACCTCACAGTACCTGCCACCGTTGTGTCTAGCTCTGTGAATACTTCACGTCTTCCAGACATATGGTTGCTAGCACCCGAGTCAAGATACCACATGAGGTTCTTAGTGGCATTCTCATCATCTGGACTTGGAATTACCTTCTCTTCATTAAGAAAAACCGTTGCAGCTGGGAGGTTTGTGTGACGCATTCCCTCATTAGCTTGCATCATCAACAAAGCTGGTTCGTCGTTGTTCTTCTCAACCAAGTGCGCCCTGACTTCCTTCTTCTTTGATTGACATTTTGATGAATAATGCCCATAATTTTGACAATTGTAGCATCTCACCTTGCTTTTGTCAAATTTGAATTCCTTTTCGCTGTCGCGCTCGCCATCGCCGCGACCGCGTACGCGCCCTCTCCCGCGGCCTCTGCCACGGCCACGACCGCCTCGTCTGAAGCCGCTGCCAGAAGCTTCACCTCCCTTCTTCTCCTCCTTGGCTTTCCACTGAGCCCTTGTGAGGAGGACGTGTTCTTCATCTTCATTTTCAGCACTGCGCAGCCGCTCCTCATGGGCTTTAAGACGCCCAATGAGTTCTTCAATAGTCATCGTCTTGAGATCAGCGAACTGTTCAATGGAACTTACAATCTGCAGAAATCTGCTGGGAAGCGACCGAAGCATTCTCTTGACAATATATGAATCTTCCATGGTTTCGCCAAGCTCTCGGATCTTGTTGACAAGAGTACCAACCTTGAATGCATAATCTTCCACCGTCTTTGTGCTCTTCATTTTTAGGGCATCGAACTCCTCCTTGAGAGTCTGCACTCTCGCTTCCTGGACACGTTCGGCTCCAAGGAACATGGTCTTCAAAGCCGTCCAGACCTCTGCTGCACTCTTCTTCTTCGCGACGAGGAAGAGAACATCTTCTGGTATTGCACTGAGAATCGCCGCCCTCGCGGCCTTGTTCTGCTTCGCGTCCACCGGCTGCTTCGGATCAGTGGGATCTACCGCGTCCCACAGATCATATGCCTCCATCACAGCCTGCATCTTGATGGACCAAGCAGAAAAATTCGATCGCGTCAACACCGGATACGGCAGTCCGGCCGAAGTCTCCTTCCCAGTGCTTCCCATGGTTCCAGCCGGCATGTACTTGGGCATCCGCCGGTTTTTCTTCACCATGATGTGACGATGGCCCGATCTTCCGAGAGGTACTGATAAGTCGATTGTGGAGATCTCGACGTTGATGATCCAAAGGCTCCGACCAAAACAGATCGAACCCCTCGCAATCACTACACCATCGCTCCGTTGGTTATCAACCGTGCGAACACGATTGACCTCGCCAAGAAGGCTATCTCCTGCAAGCGAATCGAGAACACAAGCAAGAGAGTAAAAGATGCAATCTGAAATTGCGAATAATGTTTAAGTTCACAAGTTGGGGTTCCTCAAACCGAACATGCGTGAAACTGCTAAGCAGAATAAACTCTTAAGAAAAACCCGAGGAAAACTAAAGGGGTGCGACCTCCTTAAATAGGAGTGGGGGAGGCCGCACTTATCTAACAAAAGGGGATGTGATACTATTCACAGGTACTGTTCATGTGAACAGTACACCCATGATTAGTGCAGGCCCAAATAGTCTAAGTGTGATTACAAGGCCCAAGGCCCACTTTGACTCGGACTGGAAAAGTGACGCCACTTGTTTTGCAGTTTCTGATCGGCTCGGATGGAATTTTGAGGTGAGACCAGATTCATCTGAAAGTAGACTCCAAGATCTTTCCAACGAGTACTCACGGGCCCCGAGAAACCTTCTAGATCAAAAGTTATGGTCATTTTAAGTAGGCGTTGTCCAGCAGTCCGAATCTGAGTCGAACTCGCGAATATGAGTTGGCTTGCGCTGACGGTTCCACTTCTACACTTGAGCTCGCGTGGTTCTTCTCCATGGTTCCTAAGGACAAGAAAATCACAAGTCTTAGGAAGTATCGAATGCTCAGCGGAAATATTATTGACTCCTAAAAACGAGTTTACACGATAGTTGAGTTGACGAGCACGTGCGAGTGATTGGACCTTGCCCATCATTCATGGAAGCAGAAGAGGGTGTTCATATCAATAGAAGTGATGTCCTCATCATCCTCCCTTCTTGAATTGGAGTCGTCCTCGACTCAAGCTCATCTTCCACGCCCAAGCAAGGTCGCAAATCTGCAATGTTAAAGGTGGGGCTAACCCCAAAATCTGCGAGCAAGTCTAACTTATATGCATTATCATTAATACGTTCAAGCACTCTAAAGGACCATCTGCACGAGGCATGAGTTTAGACTTTCTCAATTCAGGAAATCGTTCTTTACGCAAGTGTAACCACACAAGATCACCGGTTCAAAAGTAATATGCTTGCGTCCTTGACTACCAGCAACTTTATATTTAGCATTCATAATCTCAATGTTCTCTTTAGTTGTCTCATGCATCTTACGTATGAAATCAGCACGTTGTTGCGCATCACAATTTACTTTTACGAAGCGGAAGAGGCAACAAGTCGATAGGTGCACGAGGTATGAAACCATAAACAATTTCAAAGGGCATTTCTTCGTGGTAGAATGCAGCGACGATTATAAGCAAATTCCACATGAGGCAAACATTCCTCCCACATTTTTAAGTTCTTTTAAGCACAGCCCTAAGCATAGTAGACAATGTTCTATTGACTACCTCGGTTTGTCCATCAGTTTGGGGATGACAGGTAGTGGAAAATAACAGTTTAGTTCCCAACTTTCCCACAAGGTTCTCCAAAATGACTAAGAAATTTAGCATCACGATCTGAAACTATCGTATTCGAATATCATGCAAGCGAACAATTTCCTTAAAGAACAAATCAGCAACATGTGTAGCATCATCACTTTTATAACATGGTATAAAATGAGCCATCTTAGAGAATCTATCCACGACAACAAAAATACTATCCCTCCCCTTCTTTGTCCTAGGAAGCCCTAAAATAAAGTCCATAGAAATATCTTCCCAAGGTACGCTTGGAACAGGAAGAGGCATGTATAAACCATGAGGATTAAGTCGTGACTTAGCTTTTTGGCACGTGGTGCAGCGAGAAATGAAGCGTTCGACGTCACGCCTCATCTTTGGCCAATAAAAATGGTGGAACAGAATGTCCTCGGTCTTCTTCACGCCAAGTGGCCCATCAATCCTCCTCCATGCGCCTCCTGTAACAACAAAAGACGAACGGAGCCAACAGAATGCATAGCTTGCCAAAGACGGTATATGAAACCATCATGCACAACAAATTTATTCCAACCCTTTCCTCTTGACAATTTAGCAACACGTCTTTAAAATCAGCATCATGCACATATTGCTCCTTTATTGTCTCTAACCCAAAGATTTTGAAATCAAGTTGTGAAAGCATGGTATATCTCCTAGACAACGCATCGCTATCACATTTTCTTTCCCTTTTTATATTTAATGACATAGGAAAAGATTCAATAAACTCAATCCACTTAGCATGTCTACGGTTCAGGTTGGTTTGACTTGAATATGTTTCAAGGATTCATGATCGAATGTATTACAAACTCTTTGGGCCATAAATAATGCTGCCATGTTTCCAAAGTTCGAACTAGAGTATATAATTCTTTATCATAGGTAGAATAGTTCAAACTAGGACCACTTAACTTTTCACTAAAGTAAGCAGCGAGTTTTCCTTCTTGCATTAACACACCCCAAGACCTATGCCACTAGCATCACATTCTAATTCAAAAGTCTTGCTGAAATCGGAAGTTGAAGCAAAGGGCATGTGTTAACTTATCTTTGAGAGTGTCGAAAGCTTGTTGATGATTGGTGGCCCAAGTAAAAGGAACACCCTTCTTTGTAAGCTCATTCAATGGTGCAGCGAGGGTGCTGAAATCCCGAACAAAGCGCCGATAGAAACCAGCGAGCCCGAGAAAACTCCGCACTTGTGTGACCGTTTTAGGAGGCGGCCAACTCGATAGCGATGATCTTGGCTTGATCAACCTCAATTCCTGCGGAGTAACAACATAGCCAAGAAAACAAACTCGATCGGTGCAAAGGTGCACTTTTCGAGGTTACCAAACAAACGTGCATCTCTCAAAGCAACAAAAACAGCACGTAAGTGTTCAAGATGTTCATCTAGTGACTTGCTGTAAATCAATATATCATCAAAGTAAACTACCACAAACTTACCAATGAAAGCACGTAAAACCTCGTTCATTAATCTCATGAAAGTGCTAGGGGCATTAGTTAAACCAAAAGGCATCACTAGCCACTCATATAACCCGAACTTACTTTTAAATGCCGTCTTCCATTCATCTCCAAGTTTCATTCTAATTTGGTGGTATCCACTACGCAAGTCAACTTTAGAAAATATTGTAGAGCCACTTAATTCATCAAGCATGTCGTCTAACCTAGGAATAGGATGACGGTATCTAATGGTAATATTATTAATAGCTCTACAATCAACACACATACGCCACGACCCATCTTTCTTTGGAACCAAAAGTACAGGAACAGCACATGGACTAAGGCTCTCACGTCACGCCCTTTGTCAAGCAAGTCTCGCACTTGACGCTCAATCTCCTTAGTCTCCTCTGGGTTGGTTCGGTATGGCGCACGGTTGGGTAGGGAAGCTCCTGGAATCAAATCAATTTGATGTTCAATACCCCTAATTGGTGGCAGCCCTGGGGTCTCTCATAGGAAACACAATCTCAAATTCCTGCAAAGGTTAGTGACAGCAGACGGCAAAGAGCTAGATATATCATCAAGTGAAAATAAAGCATCTTTGCATATCAAAGCATAGCATGGCATTTCATCATGACAAATTTCAGCAAGATCAGATTTGGTTGCAAGCATGACACAACCCTTTAATTTAATTCCCTCGGTCCTAGAACTAGATGGCAACCTCTCTTTCTTAGGTGGGAAAACATCCTTCACTACTTGCTGATTTTCAGATTCATGTTCAAGTTCTTTCTTCTTATTTTCAGCTAGCTCTTTATCACAATTAGCAATTTCAGTGGGTGTCAAAGGTAGCAAAATTATTTTCTTTCCTTTGTGCACAAGAGAGTATTTATTACTTCTACCATGATGAGTTGCATCGGTATCAAATTCCCAAGGGCGACCTAATAAAAGTGAGCATGCTTGCATAGGTACTACATCGAAATCAGCAACATCATGATAGGAACCAATGGAAAATTGCACTCGCAGATTGTGTTACCTTCACCTTACATTGTTGTTGAACCACTGAATGTGGTATGGGTGAGGATGCGCACGTGTGGTCAAGCCAAGCTTCTTGACCAATCCTGAATCCACCAAGTTATTGCAGCTCCCGCCATCAATTATAACACGAACACGGCAATCCTTGACGATGAGGAACATCTGAAACAAATTATGACGTTGTAGCTTCTCCTCTTGCTCTCTTTGAGTGCTCAGTACTCGCTGCACAATTATGGTTCTATAACTCGCCGTGCAATGCACCTAAAATCTCCTCACCATCACTATCTGTCTCATGATCATCATCATCACCGCAAGGTTAGCTGCAAGAGCATATTCATCCTCAACATCACTAGCACTTACATAACCACCATCTTCTGCCGCAATGTACGCCCGCGACTTGGGCAATCTCTCATGACGTGGCCCATCCCTTTACAACGGTGGCACACAATGCCCGTCGTGACGCCCGTGGAAGCAACCGATGAAGAGCTCTTTGCTGGTGCTTGCACACTAGTAGATTTGCTCGCCTCGGTGCTCGTGATGGTGGTGGTAGTGCTGCTGAACGCGCCCTACTCACGAGAGGGGCAGCAGCTCAAAAACAGGAGGTGGGGCTGTCTTGGGTTGCTCTGTGTTGGTCTCGATGTAGACGTACCTCCAAAATTGCTCCTTGTCCTTTGTTGTCTACCCTGCAATTCTTTCTCTCGCCAAACAAGCAAGCTGGAACAATCTATTGATATCATTATACTCTTTGTAATCAATTATGTCCTGAATTTCACGCCTTAATCCCCATAAAAAGAGCCATCTTATCCTCCTCATCCTCTTCAACATTACAACGCAGCATGCCTATTTGCAGTTCTTGATAATATTCCTCAACAGATCTATTACCTTGGTCTAAGCGCTGCAATTTCTTACGCATTTCACGTTTAAAAGCAGGAGGAACAAATCTAGCACGCATAGCTACCTTCAATCTATCCCATGTATCAGGGGCTAAGCCAGAATTAACTACTTGAGTCCACCAAATGATAGCAAAATCTTTAAATTCACTAGTAGCTTGTCTGACTCTATGCACTTTAGGAACTAGATGGGCATTAAATTTTTGTTCAACTGTCATCTCCCAATCTAGATAAGTTTCAGCATCATAGGTACCCGCAAAAGATGGTATGGAAAATTTAACTTTAGCAAACGGGTCATCATGAACATGAGCATTGTGATACTGAAAATTATTGTTACCTCCCATACCATGACGGTTCGATGAGGATGGTGTCGTGGCGTGCAGCACCGGCGTCACGGTTTTGTCTCTCATTATCATCTCCCTCCTCATGATCTTGGCCTCCATTGTTTGGTGGCCGATTCACCATTCTTTCAAGGCGTGTAGTGAGTGTTGCAATGCTCTCATTGATGGAAAGTTGCATTGTATCCATCTTCCTATCGATGTCATCGATAATGGCAGCGCGTTGTTCATCCAAAAGCGTCATGAGCTCTCCTTTAAAACACACTCTTGCGCATCGGGCGTCTCACCGCCATGGTTAGTAGCAAACAAAAGACAACACAAAGGTATTATCCCTATCAACTACTAGGTGGCGAGAAGTAGAATCACACACTCTCAAGCGTCTTATCACACTCTTACAAGTGTTCTTACCAATGTAGCAGGTGGTACAACCGGTGGCTGGTTTGTGACACCGTGTCGAGCGTGGGTACGATTGCAAGAGGGAACCTGTTCTAATCAAGAGTAGGTGTAGCTCGGAAGGCACAATATGGTAGCAATGGAGAACAATCAGTTCATTTCAGAATTGCATAGAATTGAATTATAGTTCGTATCTAGCACTTAGCCTATGTTGCTGATCAACCAAGGATAGAAGAAGGCTAAGAAATAAGTGTATGGCAAAGTGTAGGAGTGTTAATACAAGATAATTCAATCCAATTCAAACTGGAATTGAAGAACACAAGGATTGACCCAAAACTGAAAACTTCAGATTTCTGTCCACTGGACAGCACGTTGGTAATTCGGCCGTAACTTTTTTTCAGATGCCTATTTTTCACTGATTCTTTTTTTTACTGTTTTTTGACGGCTTTTTCTACAGATTTTGTTTTGGGGCCAACTTCTGAATCCCAACACAGAAATTCGCACAAAAATCACAACTGCTGACTGTTGCAGATTCACAACAGATAATTAGGTCAACTTTCACCGCACATATCTCTTAACTTCCTGGCTGGAATGACGTGAAATTTTACAGATAGATGGATAAGGAAATTTTGAATCTAATGGCGGTGGTCCCACTCAAAAATAATCTCGGAATCAAAAGATATGATGTTTTTGGTGGCGGCTGCAGAGGAAGGAAAGATCAGCCGAAATTGGAAATTAGGGTTTGGGGTGGGGAATTTTTTTTTGTTTGGATTTTTAATGGAACAAAGATATGACTAGCAACTAGACAATACTATGACGGACACAAATTCAATTTAGCAAACCAAAACTAACAGATTGAAAGGCACAACGGGGTTTGGACAGCAGAAAATAACTCTTTTTGTGGGGCAATTTTTTTTTCTGGACTATAGGAAATAAAAACCAATCTACTAACTAGGGATACAAGAATTACCTCACGGGCAACCGTTGCTCTGATACCAACTGATGTGACGATGGCCCGATCTTCCGAGAGGTACTGATAAGTCGATTGTGGAGATCTCGGCGTTGATGATCCAAAGGCTCCGACCAAAACAGATCGAACCCTCGCAATCACTACACCATCGCTCCGTTGGTTATCAACCGCATCAACACGATTGACCTCGCCAAGAAGGCTATCTCCTGCAAGCGAATCGAGAACACAAGCAAGAGAGTAAAAGATGCAATCTGAAATTGCGAATAATGTTTAAGTTCACAAGTTGGGGTTCCTCAAACCGAACATGCGCTAAACTGCTAAGCGAGAATAAACTCTTAAGAAAACCCGAGGAAAACTAAAGGGTGCGACCTCCTTAAATAGGAGTGGGGAGGCCGCACTTATCTAACAAAGGGGATGTGGTACTATTCATGGGTACTGTTCACGTGAACAGTACACCCATGATTAGTGCAGGCCCAAATAGTCTAAGTGTGATTACAAGGCCCAAGGCCCACTTTGACTCGGACTGGAAAAGTGACGCCACTTGTTTTGCAGTTTCTGATCGGCTCGGATGGAATTTTGAGGTGAGACCAGATTCATCTGAAAGTAGACTCCAAGATCTTTCCAACGAGTACTCACGGGCCCCGAGAAACCTTCTAGATCAAAAGTTATGGTCATTTTAAGTAGGCGTTGTCCAGCAGTCCGAATCTGAGTCGAACTCGCGAATATGAGTTGGCTTGCGCTTGACGGTTCCACTTCTACACTTGAGCTCGCGTGGTTCTTCTCCATGGTTCCTAAGGACAAGAAAATCACAAGTCTTAGGAAGTATCGAATGCTCAGCGGAAATATTATTGACTCCTAAAAACGAGTTTACCTGATAGTTGAGTTGACGAGCACGTGCCCAAGTGATTGGACCTTGCCCATCATTCATGGAAGCAGTAAGAGGGGTGTTCATATCAATAGAAGTGATGTCCTCATCACACCAGCCCGCAGCTCTGATACCAAGTGATGGATCAGGATGCCCAACCTGCAGACAAGCCAAAATCTGGATACACGCAGAGGAAGATACAGAGTATCGGCAAAAACACACACACACGTTTTCTTCAGAACTTTTCTCTGTTTCTGAAGTCTGGAAGTGCTACAGTGTATTCCGAAAAAACAGGGACTGGAGCAATACAATTCGACTCAGTTTTTGGCCTCAACAGAGAGCCCGATAAACCAGCAACTAAAACCTTCTAAACTGGATCACGATCCACATTAGCCGGACCATGATCTCACACTACAAACACAACACAATTAAACTGAAAACAGATTGCTGGACTCGCTGCCGAAGTTCAGTGCTCGCAAGACAGAAGACCAAACAGGCTGAAAACCAGAACTACTGAAAACAGACTGCATTTTTAGACTGCAACAGGGAATCGATCTCCACTCAGTTCTCTTATTCAGACTCAACACTAACTGACTCTGACCAGACACAAGTAAAACAAGATTAGCACTAACAGTCCTTACACTCATGTACCCTTCGTAGGGGTATCTATGTCATTATACATATCCCGTTTTGGGCTTTATGATCCCTTAGCAGGCCGACTGGGCTTAGGTGGGGGCCACCCCTACAACAGTGTGTATGAAGGTATTTACAAATACATTAAAAACTATAGATTTCTTTGCAATTTTTTCATGTAGTTTATATTGGATTATCTTATAATTGGTATATAAGTATACCCAAGTGATAAAGAAGTATGTCAAGTTTGTTTAGGTGGTATATTAGAGATGAGAGTAGCTACGTCATGAACTAGAAGGTTTATATATGTGTGTGTGTGTGCGCGCGCGTGCGCGTGCGCGACTACTTCTTTCTTTCTTCTCCATACACGAGGGGGAACAACTGGTAAATGGTGAACCGACAGCAGGCAGGTGATCTAGCTACCACGATGGGTGGAGAGGGATTTTGTCTCCAGTAAGGTGATGGGCGGCGACGAAGGATAGGAAGTGACAATCCTGACAACTGAGTTTGGTTTTGGAGACACTAGCGATGGAAGCTTAACGAGCGGATGTGATGATATTGATGCGGCGAGAAAAAGGGTGGCCATGGATAACACTCCTCTATATTTTGAAATACGGAAAATCCTGTTTCCTCGCATGTGTTATTTGGTTCGTCAACGCGCACACTTTGGAGAGTCGTCAGATCAGGAGCATGTCATCGCGAATCGTCTGTTCGCGTGTGAGCAATGGAGCAACCAGTCATCCAGTTTTCACCGCGTAGCGGGTGGATTTTATTACTCACGTACATCCTAAAATACAAAAGCATGGCCCCATTGGGCAGCACACCGAGCTGTTAGATCATATGAAGCAGGGTCAGTGGAATTATCATGACTTGTTGCTCATTTACGCTAATTTGATTTTTAAATTTATTTATGATCTTGCTTGCAAACTATACTTATTTGGCTTCTATATTTATTTCAACTTGCTTTCAAATTTATATTGACTTGCTCCAAAATTCACACCAACCTTGTTCCCATATTTAAGCTAAGTTCAATTTTTGTACAAAATTTGTTTTAGATAAATCATGAATTTTGATTCCAAATTTATGACCTTACTTGAAAATTATACTTATTTTGCTTCCATGTGTAACTCAACTTGCTTTTGAATTATACTGACTTGCTCCCAAATTTAAACTGACTTTTGTTCCTAAATTTAAATTGATTTGAATTTTTGGACAAAATTTACTTTTGGTAAATCATGACTTTGCATCCAAATTTTCTTTGATGGGCCCTAGGTGTGTGCGGAGCACGCGGAAGAAAAATATGTGACCGGAGCACCCACGCGCAAGAAACTCTGATTTTTTTTGTGCGCTATAAGTTAGACGGAAACAATCAGTAAGATCTGTAGCATATTTTATCATCTAGCTATAAATAGATATGCGCTCGGACACAACAGAGGATGCAAGGCCGAGTTGTAGTTGCATCCATATTTCATTCATACACGCTAGATTCCTAATTTTTCTACTACGAAGCTATAAGATATGCTAGTAACAGTAGTATTATATAAATAGACAATTCATTAGAAGGTATATGCATGCATGCGCGCGAGATTATAAGTGGACTGTCCAGGCAGGTAGATATAATAATTGGCGCGCTTTGAGACTTGGAATGAAAGGCACACGCTGCCAGCCTGCCACGCCCTAAACCGCACCTAGCCAAGGCGAGGAGGGAGCAATTAATCGAGAAGCGGCCGGGGCGCCGGCCGGTGGAATCCGCTTTGGCTGCCGCTCGTGCGCGCGCCCTCCGGGGGCACGGGCGATGAGAGAGCTAGCCCGCCGTCGCACGTGTGCGTGCATGCATGCGCGCGCTGCTCCCATGATGCCTCTCATCGCCCCACCCACCGCTGCCTGCCGTGATCTTCTCCGGGACAGCTCCCTGTGGCTTGCTCTCTTCTCGATCGTAGGGAGTGATGTGCAGTAGAGCCCTCTCAATGATTGATCTCATGCAAAATTACCCTCCCCATTGTGCAAGGGTGGAATCAGCCTAAGCCTAAGCCTCGAACTGAGCCAGCTGCTTTTAGGTCAACTCTTAGACTAATTCTATTTTTTTATGATTTTTCATAAATTTTGCTTGAACTTTGATTGACAGCCCTCGGGTTATAGTCCAGGTAGCCCGAGGCCTGATTCCGCGAATGCTATTGTGTTAGCGAGCATGGGTATGGTTTCGTGCAAAATGTTCACAGAAAACCCCCCTTTTTGTCGAAATACATTGACTTCTTGGCGAGCTGGCAGGGTAATTCTGTTTCTACGTTACACTGCATGACCTTTTTTATTGCGAAGGTGTTTCTGTTTTTATTGCAAAGTTTCTGTTTCTGTCCTTGCTTTTTCTTTAAAGCGATGTAGCACCGAAAGACAATACAAATGGGTACATAATATCGCCTAAAAATTTTTCTAAATATTCTAGATCATTTTTTCAAATGACTACATAGTTACTGAGGATTGAATCCACGGCTCAAATCCCAAATCAAATCGACCAAGAAACCATACTTAAAAAAATCCAAATCTTATAGGTCGGACCTCCACACAGGGGGTGGTCTGACCTTTCTCCTGCCAGTCTGACCTCTGTTCTAGCGGCCAGACCACTATGAACGGTGATTAAAATCAGCACTGTTGCGAATCCAAAAATCCACGTAACATTTGATCCTCAAGTAATGCGCAGGTGGTCCTTTTGAAAAATGATCAACATGTTTACATAATTTTGAAGTGCAACATACGACAAAGAATCAGAAGGCAAGCGCCGGTGCAAATGCCAACATTTAGAAACAAGGGATGAGCAGGTACTGGAGTACGCATGTACACCATGCACGGGCAATTGGGCATATGGCCACATGAAGAAAGAAACCATAGCTAGTCCTGAAGCAAAGCTGCAGAGGATCAGAGCTGCTGCAAGGGGAGGCCGGCCCGTGCATGATGGGAAGCAAAGGCAGGGGAAAGGTGGGTGGCACATTATTCTGATGTTACATGACTAATTGAGGTTTAGTGCCTTTAAGGTACTTTGCTACCCTCGGTGGGGTTGGCACAATACATTGCGCATGGGAGCATGGATCCCCCCCTCCCCCTCCTTTTTCTCGCTTACCAAATTATCTTGCCTTTTTTTAGCCTTTTCTGCAGTGTGTCCGGAATGGAGACATGCACGCAAAACTTAAACACATCTCCATCCCTGCCCCCCCCCCCCCCTCCCTTTTTTCCTTCCTTCCTTTATTTCTTTGCATGTGATGTACCTCTCTATCCTTGCTTTTTCTTTAAAGCGATGTAGCACCGAAAGACAATACAAAAAGGTATATAATACCGTCTAAAAATTTTTCTAAATATTCTAGATCACCTTTTCAAATAACTACATAGTTACTGAGAATTGAATCCATAGCTCAAATCCCAAATCAAATCAACTAAGAAATCATACTCCAAGAAAATCCAAATCCTATAGGTCGGACTTCCACACAAGGAGCGGTCTACCCTCTCTTCTGGCAGTCTGACCTCTATTCTAGTGGTCTGGCCACTATGAACAGTGATTAAAATTAGCACTGTTACGAATCCAAAAAAAATCCACGTAACATTTGATCCGGTGATCCAAAAGCCATGAGACATTGCACACACCTTACTCAAGGTCTCGAGAACATATTCCATCCTTGGATCATAGGAATCCATTTTCAAGTTTAGACCTTTTTCAATTTGAAGCAAGATTGCACCAAAATTGGGTAAAATACGAAAACGATGAATATGACTTGCTCGTGGGCAGAGGAAGGTCAAGATGGCTTTAGATGTATTCCTACATATCACAGCAGGCTAGAACATCAAAGAAATCAAACCAAAATCACTCATATTACGAAATCAAACATTGAGGTCAAAATCAAGCAAAACCAGATTTCTTCATGGACTTGCTACCAAAGTGACTAAATGGGTGAAGATTGGTTTTCAGAAACTATCTCTATCTCTTATACGTTCTTAGCGCAGCAAGATCAAAAAGAGGGAAGAGAAAAGAAAAAAACCAACCAAGACAAGTGTAAATCAATCAACACAAAAAATAGTCATGGAGATGAATAAAGATTGATGTATCACTACTTGAGGAGAAAAATTTTATAGTCACTCCACCTTCAACGACAGAGAGCACACTACAAGCACTCTTCTTTCAAACCCTAATACTTGTGAACACTTAGTCCTAAGAGAAAAAGGTTAGATGATTAATCACAAGTCTCTATCTCAATCCGTTAGACTAGATGGCCTAGCTAGTCACATCTAATCCTAGTGGATACTACCTACTTAGCACATATAGAGAAAACCAATAACCCCACACAGGTTTTAACTCATACAATTCATTTTTGAATGCTTTTTAAAATGCATAAACCCTAAAACCGCTAAGTCCTAAACTTTGATCCAACTTGATCATACCAGCTTCTTCATGACTTAAACCACCTTCCTAAGCGCTGCTCGCGCGCTGTGGTTTTCTTTCAAAACTGTTTTTGATATTTTGGTCAAACTACCAAAATATACTTCTATTGACCCGTTTATCTCCTTCTATTGCAAGAAATCACTATACCTGCCATGTGTAGATACACCACTGGTTTGCCAAGCATCGGCAAGTCTGTTTTGTTCAGGTTTTACTGGACCATGCTTCACTTGGACCGACCAAGCCACATAGTGCAATCCCATCGTCCAAACTTTCCATCCATATTTTTTGCATTTCTCATACCATGCTTGAGCTCACTACCTCACCCGATATCCTCGATTATTCTTGGCCTCTGCTGCTCCATGAGTGTAGCCCTGATCCTCACCATTGGTCATGGTTAACTTCAAGCGACCCTACACATCTAAAAACAAAGAAATTATTTTCGGACACAAATTATTCATAACTTGATCCACGTTAGTAGTAACATGTCTCATATAATATATAAACCTAGACCTTGTTACCAAAACCCATTTTGTACTTAATTTATATTGTACTTAATATGGACTCTCTTTTTTAATCTAAATCACTATAACTTGGGTCCTTCATATACACGCTAGATCTTTTCCTTTTTTGATTAACGTGAAACTTTTTTGCAGTTTAAAATTAATATATGTATAAATCTTCTTAAGAATTTTACTGTTTTTGGAATATAGGTTTGGGATTTGCATACAAATAAAATTTTTGACCATCCTTTAATTTTTATTCTGAATTTGCATATTTATGGATCATACTTGCCGTAGAGTCTTTTTTTAGTTTTAGGTTGGAATTCATATAAAAAATCTAATTTCTAATTTTTATTGAATTATTATTCTAAATTTTATTTCTTAGGGATTTTACTTTTGAATTATTATGAAAAATTAAATTCTTAAATTTTTATTTTTTTTATTCTGAATTTTAGTTTATTTGGATTATACTTAACATAGACTCTTTATTAAAATTTTGCTAATTTTAACTTAATTATTGTTCCAAATTTTAGTTATCTATTAGATGTTACTTTGGAAGTCGTATAGAAATCAAATTTTAATTTTCCTTTATTTTTATTCTGAACTTTGCTCCCCTCGTCCCATAATATAAGTCTGACACACATATTTAGGAAGTATATTATTTAAATAATATTTACTAGAATTAGACTATAGTTGCTCTTATTAGATAGATATAATACTACTTTTTCTATTAGAGACAAATATGATCTAATTTTATTAAATGATGTTTAAATAATGTGTCTCCTAGGTATGTGTCAGATTTATATTTCGAGATGGATGGAATAGTTAATTTGAATTGTACTCGATACAGATTCTTTCTTTTTAATTTGAGCCGTTATAGCTCAGCTCCTCAAGATTTTCACACCACCAAGCCTAGTTTTTGCTTTGATCATAGGATTGCTGCCTGCTCCATCGAAAGATCCTACCATAGTACCATATGTAGTGTCAAACATGCATCACACGCCCGTACACACTCGGAGCTCGAATCCCAAAGCATTGCGTGTGCGTTTGCGCTTCAGCGAGCAGTGTCAAAAGCGATTAGAACGCTGTGCGGCCGGAAATCGTTGGAGCACGACCACGAATCACGATGCACCTTTCCCCCATTCGACAGGTGCGCGCAGCAAGCGTTCGTAGCGCCGCGACTCCAGAGGCGGGGAGCAAGTGAGATTCGACCACGTACTCAAAGTCTACGCAGGAACAGTGCATACACACACTTGTTTCAGATGCACGCACGCCGGTTGATTATTAGCGGTCAAACCGGACGGCTAGCTGATCATGTTATTGCAAGTACGTGTGTGTTCGCTAATCACTATGCTAATGCTAATGGTCCTTTGCAACTTTACTCTCTTCTTTTCCATCTGGCTTTTCGAAGGGAAACGGTACTGTACATGTGTGTTTTGGTCAAGCTAATGCTGACTACGTACAAACATGATGCCCATTTTTTGGGGTGGTGGATGAAGCTTGGGTGATTAGTTCAATGGCTAAGTTGATCCATTGTCAATAATGCCAGCAGTTTGCAACTTCGGAGCTTGTTAAATGTTAACTATGTTAGAAACGAATATAATAAATCCTAGCTAGCCGGCCGGCCCAATCCCCCATGCATCAACAATGCCCTAAAACTTCATCAACAATCCCCTACGCCTATTCATCTCGTGCCCTAAAACACATCAAACACCCATTCCCTCCATCTCATAATATAAGTTCGGTATACATATCTAGAAAACATACTATTTAAGTAATATTTAATGTAATTAGACTCTAATTGCTTCTATTATTTAAATAATATTTAATAAATTTAGACTCTAGTTGTTTCTATTAGATAAATATAATACTATTTTTCTATTAGAGAAAAATAGAATCTAATTTCATTAAATATCACTTAAATAATGTACCTCCTAGATATATGTATCAGACTTATATTGTGATGTGGAGGGAGTATTAAGTAGCACCATCGGGTCCGCTCCCAAGCGGAGGGCAATCATCGGATCAAGCACCCGGCCACACGAGAACCTACTACCACCAGTGACATAGGTGAAAGTTCTCAGAATTTCGAGCTAAAAGCATTGAAGCTGGAGGAGGAGGAAGATGACTACATCCTGCAATGCAAGCCTATAGTCCATTATGAGTACAAACCAAGGAGATATTAAATTTAAGAAAAAAATTAATACCATTAGACCATATGTACCTTTAGGGTGTGTTTGGTTGGAGGGATGGGGTGGGATGAGATGGGATGATTCCAGTTTTTTGGGATGGGATGGGATGGAACGGGATGGTTCTGTCCATATGTTTGGTTCATGGTATGAGATGGTTCTGTTTTTTATTTGGTTAGTGGGATGGAGAAGAATGAAACTGTTCCGTCTCTTGTTTGGTTGGTGGGATGGGGATGAAAAGTAGGATATGCTAACCTGCTTGGTGAGGTTACCCCTTTGACATTTATTAGAATTTTTCCCCTTGACATTTATTAGAAATTTTTTCCCCTTTGACATTTATTAGAATTTTTTCCCCTTGACATTTATTAGAATTTTTTCCCCTTGACATTTATTAGAAATTTTTTCCCCTTTGACATTTATTAGAAAATTTTCCCCTTGACATTTATTAGAATTTTTTCCCCACGCAGCCCTCCCTGGCCGTCGCCCGCGCCCGACCTCCCACGCCGCCGCCGCGCCCCGACCTCTGCGTCGGCCTCCTCGCCGCCGTCGGACCTCCCGCGGCGGCCTCCTCGCTGCCGCCCGACCTCCCGCTCGGCCTCAGCGCCGCCGCCCGACCGACCTCCCACGCTGCGCCCGACCTCCGCGGCGTCGCCGCCGCGCCGACCTCCCGCGGCGCGCTCGCGCGGATCCTCGCCGCCCGACCTCCGCGCGCGCCGCTCGCGCGCCTCTGCGCCGCCGCTTGCGCGGATCCCGCCGCCCGAACTGGAGTAGCGAGGGGAGAGGGTGAGCGCGCGGAGAATGGGAGAGGTGACAGAACGCCGTGACTTTGCTCTGGGATGGACTCGTCCGGGAATTTTTGTGGAATGTGATGATACCAAATTTTTTAGGAATATTCCTTTGGGAGGGACCATTTGCTTCCATTCCATTCTTCCCCATCCCACAATCCAAACAGCTGGATGACCTCAAAATTGGAACGGGACCATTCCATCCCTGGGTCATCCTAGCATCCAAACACATCCTTAAAAAATGGCATACTGCAACTATTCTCTCATTTTTTTTCAAAATTAATATAGAGATATATGGTAGAATTATTGTAATAACTACATCTTTTGTCTTCGTAATAGATTTATATTAAGGAACGACGTTTTCCAAAGAAAGGATTTATATTACGGAACGGAGCAAGCACATGGTATTCCTAATACACTAGTATGAAAAGACCAGCAAGTAGACGCGAAGTACTGCTCCACTACTAGGAAGGCAAAAAAAAAAAAAGAAAGGAGATTCTGCTGAAGAAAGATGGCAAGCACTAGGCAGGGGTACGTGATTAACGTTAATACTAAACAAAGAACCATGCATACTACTCCTGCTTGGATTAATTATCTACGCACAAACTGGATGCGGCATCTTCCCCTCAAAAGAAAAAGAAAAACCCCATGCGTCCAACTAAGGTGTCACTGCTTGGGTTGAAATAAATTGGCTTATAACTGAAATTATATTGTAGTTGATTAAAATTACACTGTAACTGATGATGACTTATTTGACGTAACAAAATTTAAAAAAATTAAAAATAGAAAAAATAGATTAGTCCATCACGGACAATGCAAACGAATACGAAAAAAACGAACTGGTAAAAAAGCTCAAAAAACCAGAAAAGACGAAATTTAGAAATAGTAAAAAATAAATTAGAAACCTGAAGCTCGAATCAAAATAAGCGGGATAAAAAAAAACTAGTCAGCACGCGGACTTAAACAAGTGAGCACGCGACAGCGTCAAAGAGCCCTACGCGATGGACCAAGCCGTCGGCTAAAGACAAAGCTTAATTGTGCCAGGTCACACGCTAACGAAATAATTATAGCACAGTTTTCTTTTAAGTACAGTAGTATTATGGGCGCAATTAAATCGCAGGCTTTATTAAAGCGAAAGCAAGGTCACTCATGCTTGGCCCCTCCCTCCCTCCCTCTCTCTCTCTCTCTGGGTTAAAGTGGCTAAAGCAGGCTTTATTAATCATCTCCCTCTCTCTCGGTTAAAGTGGAAAAGGTGTGATTAGAGGCGAGGAGTCAGGAGCAGTAATGTAATGTGCGTGGGCGAGAGGGAATAAACAACTGGTGGCCAAATCTGCTACTTTGGGGCTCTTAAGATTTGGCTGCATAGACATGCGTGGCCTGCTCTCATGTTTGCTTTCTTTTATATAGACCCAATGGAATTTGATATGGGAGCGCAAAGGTGGTGAGTTCATGGTTTATGACTGAAAACACTGTAGCTGGCTGAAAAAAGCATTGTAGCTGACATAGGCTTATTTAGCATAATTAAATTTAAAAAATTTAAAAATATAAAAAATATGTTAGCCCATTACGTATAATACAAACAAATACGGGAAAAAAGAACCGACAAAAAAGCTCAACAAAAAGCTAAAAGTTCAGAAAAAGACGAAATTTATGAATAGTAAAAAATAAACCAGAAGCCGAAGCCGAACCGATCACCATCTTTACTACTCCCTCTCTCAATGTAGACCGCCCTAGAACCAGTGCATTCAAACATTCTTAGCCTTCTTACGGAAGTGGCAACAATTAACTAACGCAGTTATCTTAACGTTTACGACTTACATGTCGAATGTTCAAATACCAAAATTCTTAGTGACAAATCCACATAAATAACCCACCAAATCACGGTTGATGGGAATCGAAGTCTACTCAGGGACAGGATGCCACACCGTGCAACGTACGGTTGGCAAGCATTCTTAGCCTATAAGAAGGCATAAACATATAGTTAGTGGGACTGGAATAGTGAACATTAGCCATAAGACATGAGTATCATACGTTTTCTTCTGAATTTTCCTCCAACTGGTTTAGCAGGGAATCAGATTATATGCATAGGGAACCAGAGTATATGTATGGGGTACAGTTGCATCTCTAAAATTTTTATCAAAAAATCCAGTATATACCCCTAATATACAAAGTATATACTACATATACTCTTATACACTATACATACTCCTAACAGTTCATTACTTTATTAGGCCCAATAGGCAACACGCATCGGCATGACCTATGTTTATTCTCAAATATAGCTCTGTGCAGTGTACCTTTGTTATTAAATAAGTTAAATATGAAATAGGATGGACGAAACTATTAGTAACACAATAACTTAGTGTACTAATATAGCTCTATTCTCAATTCTCAAATCTGAAGACTGAAATGAGATTTCAACTAGAGTTACTGAGTTAGTAGAGTTTAGAAGTTAGCGTTTGTTTTTATCTAATTATCTTGTATTTGGTTCAATACTGCTCATAGCTAGGAACTAGGAAGGCAGAGTGAAGGTGATTCGGGTGCTAACTCCTTTTTCGAGGATATGGGTTGTCTTTACTCTTTATTGTATAAATCATATATAGGTGTCTGATTATCAGAATACTAGTGTATCTGTGGTACATTGGTATCTGATTACTGATCTTAATAGAGAACAGAGCAAATATTTGCGATTTGAGGTTCCTCAAGGCTAACCACAAGGGAATCTAGCAATATTGTAGTTGCTTCATGCTTTTGTTCAATACTTTAGTGTTATATATGTAACTTTACTTCCTAATGTAAGTCTTCCTAGGACTAGTAATATTTCTTGTATTGCTTTAAGTTCATACTCATTAGGTTGACGTTACTTTGTTATGCTTATAATTACTCCTCTTTACTTATAATTACCAATGTGTCTTAAATTTGCACCTCCATCACTAAAATCCTAGCTCTGCCACTGCAGGAAATGCAAATCCGTGAAAATCTTTCCCATGTCAGCAAAGTCTCCATTGATTAACATTTCATTGGGGATTGGATTACGATTATGTAGTTTAGCCATAGGTCAAAGCATCACATGTGGCCGGTCATACGGGTGGATCGAATCTATAGATGGAATTGAGTTTGAAAATATCACTCTAGCTAACTTTTTTTTAAATTTGGTTTTTGATCATTACGTTTGTAAATCTAGCCCTCTCATAGACCTACCACACGCGACAGCACTGTTGCAAACCTGTCACGCGCGGCAGCAGCCTTGACAAGCTGTTGCAGTTTGGTATCACTGTAGCTACAGTACCCCCTCCTAGCTAATGTAGCTCATCAGAGCTGTTGCCACGTACGGTAGGTTTATGGGAGGGTTTAGATTTATAAAATCAGATATTTAAAAGCCAAATGTTTTTTTTAAAAAAAAAGGGCTGGCCAGTCCAGCGCCGAATTCCTTGGATTTGCAAACAAAATTGAGTACGCCGTACCTCACTACCTAATCATGTGGGCATTTTTTTTCGCTTTATCATCCGTGCCCCATGGACCTGGTGCATTGCTGACTCAGCAGCAGTCACCATCGATCGCAGGGGCTCGCAGGAAAATGGAGGGTGGCGTATGCTCGGGATACGCGTGCAAGTACGGCACGAATCACGATGCGACGGCGGGGCCCCCCCTACGTATGCACGCTGTGCTATGCGGTGCTAGCAGCAGCAGGTCATGTTTGCTGTTTTGCGTTCCTCGTGCGAGGGGAGAGAGCCGGCGTGCCCTGGATTCGTGCGTGCGCTTACTTCCTCCTCATACTGTTGTCGGTGCGGCTAAACCTTAGCCGGCTGCCTCTTAAGTACTGCCCCTACTTTGTGATTTTGTCAAAAGGAAGCACAGGACAAAGAGAACCAGGGGGCCCATGTACTGCTGCCTGCTTTTAGGTGTGGGGGAAAAAAGCGAGTCAGTGGGCTCCTGACTCGGTTCCAAATTTACCCTAATTATGCTAGCTACTGGTTAAACATTGAATGAATCAATTTTAGATGAATTTAAATTTTGCTTTGTCTCGGTTCAGCTTGGCTCATTAGCTTGATTCTAAAAATACTTGGGAGGTGCTTCTATACTTTTTTTAAAGTGATTTGCATAGCTTTTAAAGCAGAACTGAACAGCAGACAGTGATTACTTACCTATTCGTGTGCTTTAAGATTAGCATCATTCTTGTTAGAGTGAAAAGCATGGAAGCACTACTTAAAATACTTTCAATCTATTAATAAAATAATATTAAATTAAACTATGTCAATTTTGAGAAAAACTTAATAGGACGAAAGC
Source organism: Dendrocalamus sinicus (assembly GCA_036346575.1). Taxonomy (NCBI): domain Eukaryota; kingdom Viridiplantae; phylum Streptophyta; class Magnoliopsida; order Poales; family Poaceae; genus Dendrocalamus; species Dendrocalamus sinicus. Next base: position 32,383,567 of record CM070647.1, read on the forward strand.
CTACCTCGATATCCACCTTTACCTGCTTAGTATAATTTTTCCCAAAAAAAATAGCTTTTAAGTGTAACAAGAAATTATATTTACCGCACCCAAACAGCTATGCACTCACACAACAAAAAGAAAGTGCATAAAAATGGGTTTCATGTCTGTTTGGACCCAGGGCGAGCCAGCTATGGTTCTCTGTATATATAGGTACCTAAAATTTTTAAAAATTATGTATATACTTTTGCTAGTAATAAAACTCGACCTGCGGGGGGGAAGAATCCCCCCGGGCATTGCTTAAGAAGAAGGTCTTCTCACGCAGACCGAGAAAACCCCGAACCCTGCTCCACCCTTACACACGCGGCACCATCGCCCGACCTTGTGAGACTACCGCGGATCCTTTGGATCAACGCCTTGCGGGGCCTTAGACACGTGCTTTGGTGTGGTAGCGGCGAGATTTTTTCCCCAAGCCTGAAATTCGCTCCCACTGGAGTCGAACCCAGACTGGGGTGCTACTCAAGCCTCTAACCATTGGGCTAGAGACCTTTTCGCCTTTTGCTAGTAATAGATTCCGATTGAATTTGTATTTCGTTGCAATTTGATAATACTCGAAGAAATTAGATATAAGCTAAAACACAATTTGTCAAGCTCTGCCACTGTTTGGATCGGTTGACGAGCGGGTGAGCGTTGGGCGGTCTCCTTTCGGTGAAATTTCCTCAAGAAAAAATGTTTGACTTTTGCTTGCACCCAAATGCTAACCGAAATTCCATGTTGGCCCTTTCTTATTAAGATCCGGCGCTAGTAGGCTATCCCTTCCTTGGTTATGCTTCGAGCTATATCGTTGTGATCACTGATCTCTGACGAAGTAGCTAGTGAAAAAACTACCCCTTTGTACTGAATTATCAAATATTTCAAATGATTTAATCATGGAGAATTACGCGGGAGAAGGCAATGTCATTGTCTAGCTCCATTTTTTCTTCGAAGCTCTCTTTAAAGAGAAGCGCACGGGCACCACTTTGCACGCATAGAAGTGACTTACCATCCACCACGAAATGCTTTCAGATAATCAGATTTGCAACGGTCCATGTATAACAAACAGAAACTGTCCATGTATAACAAACAAGGATGTCTAGGAGCTTCACTAGAAGGTCTAGAAGTTAATGGTGAAAGAAATTTTGGATTGGTGAAGTGTTACTGATGAATTTCGCGATGGACGGCAAAGACAAGTGTCTTCGATAACTGGTGACAAAGACAACGATTGATGCTGTTGCTTTGGCTTTGGGGCAGCTACTGAGGTGAGAGAGGTGTGGGAAGTGAGCTAGGAGATAGGCTTGGGCTCTATAGCTCATGCTTAGTAGGACACCGACACAATGGTGAACCTAATTTTAGAGGGGGCTAGTGAGACATAACTAATAAAATATAAACAAAATAAATATAAATCAAACTATTTTTTGCAGTTTAAAATCATACATAAATAGAACAAGGACATAGTAGAAATGCAAAATACATCGAAGAGTATATCAGTAATGGGCAATGTACCTCCCAAAGCCTGTAAATATATGTAAGCAGCTATTTGTACACCAAAATTAGCAAATTTAGTGATGAAATCAGAATTACGATTGTGAATAATTATAAATATTGAAAAAAAGGATGAAACATACCACTAGCTACTAGCTAGGATTGAGTAGTAGTAATACAAGTATGAGGCAATAACATTCTACGAGATTTCATGTTTTAAAAGTGTTTTCTGATTCGATCATTGCCAAGACTTCTAAAAATCTCTTGCTCAGTGTAGTATATTATCAAGTCACGAACTACCCATCCACTACTCTATTGCGCAAATCTGTCTTGATAATATTTATTGCTGAAAAAACTCTTTCAACCGATGCCGTTGCCACTGGAAGGATCAGTGTTACCTCAATGAGGCGATAAACCAATGGGAATGTTCTATTTTTTCCTCTTCAACCATCTTTTGAGCTAGCTTTGCAATATCAGCATATTCATGGAATTCTACACTTCTCCTGATATTGAGAACAAAGGTATGAAGTTGATTTGTTAACAACAAATGGTTAGCTATGTTGAAATCATCAGCATAAATGCGATTATGGTTTGTTAATTTTTGGTTTGTGGTTTGTGGATTGTGGTTTCTGGCTAAATGCGACCGGGCATGAGAAGGGGATGAATTCGAATAGATTATGGTTTGTTGATTTGTTGGAATTAGGCTTGAATGCTTGATGTTGCTGCGATGCCAAATTGGATCTGCCATGTGGTCATCTGGGCTGATGTTTTGCCATTTTGGTGGGCTTTGCTGCTTCAACCTTTTGCTAGTTTGCCCTCTGGTTCTTTGCTGCAAGCCTACAAGCTATTAGCCCAGTTGTACGCCATGGCTTCATGCCTTCATCGATTTCGGTGGCGCATGGTGGATTGGCGGTGGCCGGTGGCGCCCCTACTGGAGGTAGGGGTTAGGGGGTACCTACTCTCTTGTCGAAGGTAGGGTGGACAATAGCCCCCCTTACCCGCCGGTAGGTCCGCCTCTGCACTGACGTGTGGCTACCCACAAGTCGCGTGGCTTCTACAGCCTGCTGAGTGGGGAGGCAGGGGTAGCGCCCCTTCGCGCTGGGCGCAAGGGAAAAGGAGGGCGCCACTGGGTGGACGTTGTAACACCCCATTTTCAAAACCTCTGCCTAATGTAAAATTCCAAATGTATGTTAATGAAAATTTAAAAGCTTTTATTCCCCGTTGGCTATTCCTTTTGGTTTCCAAAAAGAAAATTCAAGTTGAGCTTAAATAATTTAATTTGAAAATCTTGTCTTATCTCTAAGAAGTAAATCAAATCAATCCTTTGAAATCTAGAACTTGAAATGTACTTCACAAATTAGCAGAATCAAGAGATTAAGATTTTATGTTCAATATCCTAAAAGAGGAGGAAAATATATGCAAAACCTTCTCAATCGTGGCCATCCCTCCCATTTCCACTCAATCCCAGCCATCCATTTCTCCTTCTGGTGGCAATGCATCTCCCTCCCTCCTCCTTCCTGGCCTCAGTGCCTGTCGCCATTCGCCACCTGCTTCGTCGGCGATTGAATGCGGTGTCAGCCCTCGTCTTCAGCACCTCTCCTCGCCATCAGTGCCCAGCAGTGGCAGTGTCTTCTGTCACCTCCCGCGCGTCCCCGAATGCTTAGGCTTGCGCCCGGTCGTGCGCCATTTCCCCACTCCAAGCACGGCCGTAGTACCCTCTGCCACCAGTCAACCTCGCGTGCACGGCGCCATGCCGCCTTGCCTCCTCGTCGTCTCGTTGCATTCCCCCGGCCGCTATAAGTGGCGCCGCTTGCCTCACCGCCCACCCCGTCGAAGTCCACCCGAGCGCCACACCAGGCCGCCTCCTCTGCCGTGCGTGCGCCTTCGGCAGGATTCCGCCGCCGAGCTACTCCGGTCGCCGCTAGGGCCCCGAGCCTTTTTCCTCGCGCTCACCCTTTCCCCATCTCCCTTCTACCCGGTCTAATTGCTTTCTCCTTCCCCGTAGGCCGCCGGCGACACCATTCTTCACCAACGACGGTGTCGGGACCTCTCAGAGAACTGCCGCTCCTCAAGTCGATTCACTGCATGTGGGGCTCCCCTTGGGCCTTGCGAACACCACCCCTACATCGCCGGACCCCGCCGCCTTCCCCAGCGAGCCGCCGCCGCCTCCTTCTTCACCGCCAAGCACGTTCCCACCGCCAGCCCGCCCTGCTTCCCCTCGGCCTCGGCTGACACCCCAGGTAAGCTCGTAGTTGCCTGAGAATGCTTCAATCCCGAGTAATTGAACCACCACAGCTCGGACCGCCGGCGCCCCTCTCCCCTGAGCCGGCCGCCGCCCTACCCGCCTCCGCCCACCGCTCGGCCAAATCCGGACAACCCTGGCCGATTCACTCCTTCTCGGGATGTGCACGGGGGCGAGTGATCCGTTTTGATTGGCGCCGCCTCGCATCCGGGTCCCCTCCGCCGCCGGCCGGCTCCGCTCTCCCCCCCCCCCCCGTGCGGCCGGGATGAGCCAGAACAGAGGAGCCCCAGCGCATTTATTCACTAACCAGCATTTGTCTTAATCGAGCCATTAAGTTGTCCTAGGCCGGCGCTTAAAGAAAGCATTAATGCTGCTAATTAAGGCCCACTTGTCAGATTTTCTGGAATTTCAGGACTTTAAAAACTTTAAAATGCCATAACTTTATAACCATAGCTCCAAATTTAATGAAACCAACTTCTAAGTTTTTCTAAAATCAAGACCTGTCTAATGGTTCTGGTTTGGTTCAGTTTTGCGTTCATTTGTGCTTTGATTTATTTTGTTTGGTATTTATTTGCTTCCGTTCTCGTTTGTGTTGTTTTTCCAGTACAATCTCCCGAATAGAGTTCGAAGGCGCGAACGAGCCCCCGCTTGAAGCAGCTCAAGACCCCCAAGCTTTCGATCCAGGTGAGTCAATACTTTGATCATTTTGCGCCTACATTTTATGTGAAACTATGTTCGTTTAAACTATGAAAACTGCATGCGTTATTTTATGTGCTAAAAAGATGTAAGTCTTAAGGTAGATAACAACCTTATGTCCACCTAATAATATAATACACCACCAGTAACATTTGAACTCCCATGATCATTTGTCGCCCTAGATATAAACACTAGATATGGTAGTTATATGTTTTAATATTGCCATGGTAAATTTGTCGAACCCAGGGTTCTAGTAACCCTGATAATCATTTTTAATCATGGACACTAGATTGAACTAGTCATGGGATGTACATGATCGGACAACTATGTTGATTTATGTTATGCTTCTCAAAACCCTAAAAATCTGCTAAACCTGTTTGGACGGATGGTAAGAATGGCGGGTGTGGATGTAACACAAGGAATGTGGAATGGACCGTCCAGACGACCTAAGGACTTAATCCTGTATGGACCCTCCGTGTATAACAGTACAACCACAAGCTGGCATATTGTAGGCTGGGCTAAATAATTTACTGAACCCTCTAGTCATTTCACGGAGAACGTGTGTAGGTGGGTATGAAAGCCCCACTTGGAATGGGACACCGGATGTAGGTGACGTTGCCTAGGATAGCGTATATGGAGAGTGGAGTTCGACTGCGCTAACCTATGGTGGACATCCCGCACAACCTATGGACGTAACCCCATAGGAGTGATATGCTAGAGTGTGAGGTATTGTAAAGGCATCGTGATATCCTCTCGATCTGCATGTCCAAGGAATCATGTAGAACCATCGGGACGATTATCTCTTGTGGGTAAAGATGTACAGTCTCTGCAGAGTACATACACAAACTATTCGAATAGCCGTGCCCACGGTCAAGGGCAGACATGGAAATCTTCCTCGAGTTAGTTCTATTTCAAAATATTTGGAGATTGGGAATAAAAATTTGCTAGGTGGATGTAGCCTAAACTTTGGTAATTTGTCCTGGAGGGATGTACTCCAGTGTTGGTATTAAGGTGGAAGTAACCTGCTATGCAAAAATGTTAGGCATTGGTGGATGTAACCATAAAATATGGTGGATGTAACCATAAAATTTGGAAATAGAAACTACCCCGTTATAAAATTATTGTACACTTTCAGTATTTAAATCATAAGTTCTTGAAAAATTGCTAGGTCATAGAAATTTTAAATTATGGTAATTCCAAATGTCGCTTTATGCAAATAAAACAACCCGAGCCACCCTTGAATAGCCTTGCATCTATAATTATATGCATTCTGTGTGTTGGCTCGCAGAGCACGGTTGTTTGTGCTCAATCTCGCTCTTAACCCCCCTTTCAGAAGATGTGAATCAAGAGCACTACGCCTACCATGAGGATTAGGACGCCGAAGGTCATGAAGATGGTGGATATTAGATTAGGCATTGGTAGTATTGCCTCTCGCCTCAGCCTAGTTGACCAGGCTAGTTTTAGCGGGTGCCTTCATTATTAGCCAGTTCCCTGGTTAATAGCGTTGGTACTCGGGTTATCCCAGTCGCTTGCCTGTGGTGAGTTGTGCCCCTACGCTATGTATGCTTCCGTTTTCGCTCTTTATGCATTGTAAGATATTTGGCCTGACGGCCCTATTGTAACCCTGACCCGACGTGGTCTATTTGAACTCTGGTAATGTAATATATGAATTTATCGTGTATGAAATTATGCAGCGTTGTATCTGTGAGCATTATCTACTGATCCAGGGAATAATGCAGTGTTATCACATATGATTCCAGGTTAGTAAACTTGGGGTCCGACAGACGTAGAGCGCTACGTCACTTCCCTCGTGCGCATCCTGTCACCGGTGCAGAGGAGAAGAAGAATGGTAAAGGGCAAAAGTGTCATTTATAAATTTATCTCTCACCTAAATGGAGGTTTGCGGACCAATGGATGGAAAAACTAACGGCGATGGTATTCTTCAGGGTTTTTGTGTTTGTGATGACATTTATAAACTTGATCTCTTTATAATAATATTTTATAACTTATGAAAAATTACGATAGTACTGACAATATTAGCTCCGAAAGAAATGCTACTCGCCACCAACCATACATAACACGGGGGTGCGATGCAAGACTAGCGCAACTTTGCAATTGCAGTCTTGCAGAAGGGGAGCCCGCAGCTAGCGACGTACAGGGAGGAGGGAGTCCCCCTCGTTGATGCCGCCGTCCACGCTGCCGCTGCCACTCAAGAATACATGGGGGCAAGAATACAAAATGCTCATGACTTTATTGGCCGGCATGGAGCATTTCTTTTCACCCCTCCCTCCTCTTTTCTTTTGCTCAGTGCACGCAGAGAGAGAGAGAGAGAGAGGTGTGGAAAAGAGTGAAGAGGCAAGCATTGCAATTGCATGGACGCATGCTGCCGCAGCACACCCAGGGAACGGGATAAAGGAACATCACGTGAGCTGGGGCTCAGCAGCAGCTAGAGCACACCATGGCCTTTCAGGCTTTGGCTTCAGTGGGTTGGATGGATGGAGCCTTGAGGTATGTGATTGTTTTTTCCTGTAGCCAGCATCTCTCCGGGACAAGTCACCAGTGTAGCAATTCAATACACAGCATATGGATGGTCCTGGGAGGGACGAGGGCATGCGTGCTTCTTTGGGGGATCTTTCCGGTCCACCTTTCGTTTTCTTGTTTTCCCACACTGTTCTCCTTTTTCTCTTATATATCTCACAGCTTCTGAATTGGAGCAGTGCGTTCATCTATCTTGAAAGTGGACTGAAACTGAGCAGATGATTGTAAGACTGAGGATTTGAAGAGAATGCATGTCTTGTTGAGTGAAACTCTTAATAGCTCTCTGTCACTACTGTACCTTTTTTTTAGTCGAGTGAAGACGACGCATACACGTCACTGATGAGAAATTGAGAATCAGTTGAAAGAAGCTGAGCTCTGAAAACTTGGCAAAACACCATGTATCTTAACACACGATAATACAGTGCAACAACGTGAGAAGGAAAACCTTCATGTACAACTCTTCTATAGGAAGCAATCAAATAAATAAAACATTGCGCTTGCGTCTATGTGGCTTGAGATATCTTAAATCGCATCACGCCAGTCGAATTTTGTAAGTAAACCAGTTGTGGTTCCACTTTAGAAGATTCCAATTCCATATGCATCATGGTCTCATATGGAAGGTGGCTTACCACGTACTACTACTGCAAAGGCGGTTTACTTGATGCTGTGAGTCACTGTCGCGCGCGTGCGATGGTTTGGTGAAGCCTAAGGAAGCTTGGTCACGCCGTGCCGGCATGCGCCCCTACTAGCGTTTACCTCAATAAATAAGGTCCGGTTCTAAGCAGCAATGCCTTCTGATTTTTCAAAAGATATAAACTATTTAAAATATGTTAGCTTCTTAATATAGTATTTTTCTTTATTTGTATTATCCTTAGAGATATAACATGTTTTTTTTATTTTTTTAATTTGATATATTAGAAAAAGCTAACAGCTATTACAGTATAATTTCAGTCAAAAATCACAATACTTTGACACAAGGCTCAAATCTCTCTCTCCAAAAAGAAAAACAAGGAATTTTCTTGCCCACATTCAGCGCCCTTGCCAGTATTCTTTATATTTAAGAATCGAAAATAACAGCCAGCTGATTGGTGCACCAACTTCATAGATTAACCAACATCCAAATGGATACGTCTAGATCTTACTAAGGTGCGTCCGTGCGTTACAGCCAATGCTATACATAGCGGGTATTTGTTTTAGCTACGGTTAAAGATTTTTTTGGCTGAAAATATATATTAACTAAAAGAAGTCGCTGTAAGCTAATACGAACACCTCCATAATTTGAGGTAACACAACGATAATGTTAATAACATATAAGGCCTGTTCATATTACCTTTTGTTGATATTTTTTGGCTGCGGCTGATGAATAGTAGTGGCTAATAGAAGTGGTTGATGAATAGTAATGTATTATATAAGAAAGATGGTGCAACGTTCAGATCGCTATACGACTTACGGAATTTGTGATATAATAAAATGTAAAGTACGTTGTAATATATGAAAGCGAAAAGTAGTGACTGATAGAAGCTGGGACGTTTGTATTGACTTATGCTTCTAGAAGTAAAAGTTAGAAGTAGAAACCAATATAAACATATATTAACAGAAGATCAAACGATCGAAAATAATTTACCGATTCAAGTTTTAATAGACGTTTGCACACAGACCTTGAGAAAAACCTAAAATTACACCACTAGTAGACGGCAACACCCTTTGGTCAATCCTATGCAAGAGTTAAGGGGCTTAAACTTTTCGGGGCTAAATGTCTCTTCTTTTTAATTTTTAAAAGCTGTTTTTAGCTTTTCTATAGTAACTAGTTTTCAAACCGAGTATATTTTTAAAATAGGACCTATAAGTTAATTGTAATATATATTATATCAACTTTATTTATATCAGTCAAAACTGTATGTCTATAAACAGCACAAAAATCATAAACCGTAGTAAAAACCAAAGCAAAAAAGAACAAACCCTAAGATAACTTAAAATAGGATATCTTCCATTCTCGCACAAGATTCTACTACCATGCAAGCATGCATCGTGAAATTGTGACTGCAAAAGATGTTCTCACAACAACAAAAAAAGAGGGAAAAAATTCCACGAGAGAGCACAGCAGGGGCTGAAACCTTGAACCGTTAGGGTTCAGTTGTTTTTAGCTTATAATTTATGATTCATAGTTTCTATCGAATAAGTACATAGGATGTTTTCTTTGTCATCGTTTTAAAATAATTTATTATAATAATATTTTAAAAATAACTTATCAATCAATCAATATGCGATTCTACTGTGCTACCAAAGAAACATGAGCCGCCGCAGCCGAAAAGCTCGGACGCAGCCAGTCCACGCGCGTAAATACTCGCACACCGCAGGGGCATTTCAGTCAGATGGTGCCAATAAGAGACCGCACGCTTGCCCTGCCCTTCCAACATTCAACCTCTCACCCCCCCCCCCTCTCTGCCTTTCTCGTGAGCACGCTCCCTCCGAGGCGCACACGCCTCTCTCTCTCTCTCTCTCTCTCTCTCTCGCGCTCGCAGCCCTATCTCCTCCCCCTTCCCCTCTCGCCTCCCGATTAGCAAGTGCTCTTTCTCGTTCGCCTTCCTTCTCTCCTCCCGCGTGGGGTCGCTCCGCTTCTTGCCTCTCCCCGCTGCTCGATCTGGTGAGTGCCCGGCGGGTGGGTTTGGGGGTGCGTTTCTTGGTTTGATGTCATGGAGTGACGAAAGTTTTTAGTCCAAATTCGTAGATTCCGTCGTTACAATGGTGCGAGATTGGTTGGTATTTAGTGATTTTAAGAGGTTCGTGGCCTTGTGGGTGGAGCTGAGAGACTGGGTTCGTTTTCTCACCTGAGGTTTGGGAATCCTTTTGGAATTTCGATCTGCCGCTGTCCAGACCGGATTGATGTGCGTTCTAGTGTCAGAATCAAGCCTTTTTTTTGTTGTTGAGAAAGTCAAAATCACACCTTAATTGGGAGCCTTCTGGGCTTTGATTGAAGTCGCGGCTCATTTGGGACCTTGTGTAATCTTGTTATCTTTCTTTCTTTCTAGATCGCGATGTCTGCAAGAATCTATGGCTTTACCACTGAAATGTTAACGTCCAGGGCAAGCGAGCGTGCTAAATCCTCAACATTTCGTTTCTTTTTTCCTGCTGTTCTCTTGTAAATTTTGCTCGTTAATATATTTTTTTTGTTGCCTGAAATGTCTTACTAGATGCTTATGGAATCGTATTAAGCTCCAAAGGCTCGTAGATCTTGTAGCTGCCTGTCAATTTCGTTGCAGTAAATTGAATAATGGTTTTAAAGTGATAACAATTCGATCAATTAGCCTTGGGCGCACGACATTTTTTTTTCTGAGATGGTTGATATATCGATTACCTAATTGAGCAGAAATCTGATCCAGACACACTTCGCAGTTTTGTGTATCAAGATTGTTGCATCATTCTGCATAAAAGAAACTCACCAAAAACCTGATTTTCCCCCATTAATGCAGGTAATTCTGCTGTGAACAGTCAGACGGACTGAAGGATCGAAACTAGCACGGTGCCCTGGCAGCATGCGGTGGCTGAGTCTCTCGGTTGACGTGTTCGGCAAAGGGATCTCATTGAACCTTTACTGCCGGGTTATTCTGTAAATCGCCTCCGTTGTTATCGTAGACCCTTCATTCATAGGTCTGTGAAGGCAGTTTAGAATTCCCGATCTGGTTGTCGGCGTTTCTGTTTGGGTGCTGTGGTTGTTCGGTCAAATCTTCCGAGGAGAACGGAGAGGAGTTCTAATGGTGTGGCAAGCGGCGGCTCAGACGAGATTCCGCGCGTTTAAGCATGAGAATGGAATCGCCGTGAGAGTTATAGCTTGCTTTCAGCCGTTGCAAAATTGCCAGGTAATGAGGAAAGAAGTGACCTTCTGTTAAGGATTGTTTTTCTTCACTGTGAACAATGCTGACATTGATTTGTTGTTGTAGGCCGAGTACTTCCGCCACCTCCTCAAGCCCGTCACGTAGTTTGACTCTCCTCTCTCGTTTGCTGCTGAATAAAACTTGTGCTGTTTTAAGTTTTTCTCAAACACAATTCAGGTGGGATAGCTTACCGTTCATCTGAATTTTCTGCTGGTAAGAATATCTTTCATTCATGCCGTAGCTATTTGTTTTTATCAGATACGGGTGGATTAAAACTCAGTTTGTGTTTTGGCAGTTCCAGGTAATTCCGTTTGGTGGTTGTTTGTTCATGGGAGAGAAGGCTAATCCTTGGTGCCATTGGCCAAACTCTCCATGGAAATTCAATATCGACAGCTCTGCAAGCAACCCCTACCCACCTTATGTTGGGCTCGATGACACCAATTCGGTGACATTGCCCACATATCTGAACAGTGATGCCTACATATATTCTGGAGTTGCTGCACCTGTGCCTTTTTGCACAGCATCTGTTGCTGACAGAAGACCTCTTCCAATGACTACAAGATTTGTCACAACATTGGCACCCAGTGTGGGATTTTCCACAGCGGATCCACCACAAAAGAGACCTCTGGTTTTCTATCAGAATGAGAAGCATGCTCCTCTTGCAGGTCCTTTCCTAAGCAAGAGGGCCTTGGATCCTGTGCCAGAGCTCCAAGGTAGCAATGAAACTAATGTAACTGATGTTGGAGAACAAGACACTGAGGATGCTCATGAGAACACTGAGGAGATTGATGCACTCCTGGATTCTGACTCGGATGAAGGGTACGAGAAAGCACATGAATTCAACAAAGCCATGAAATCTCCTGTAGTGAATGACACCGAGTCAGTAGCCAGTGCTGGTGCTAGCGCAGGTGCTGTCCGACCAGCCAAGAAGAGAAGGCTCAGCTCTGGTACTGACAGGTCTGTTGTTGACACAGCCAGCTCAGCAAGGCCTGACTATTCCATGGGACAGAAGCATCTTGGCAACGACGATGATGCACAGTCCCGTTGCATTGGTGAAGTGGAAAGTGACCACAGGTTTGCTCTGACTCTGAGGGAAGGAGAAGAAGCTGAAGGCGACAGCCCTGACGATCGGCAGCGGAGAAGAGAGAGGATTCAAGAGACCGTTGCCGCTCTCAGAAAGATCGTTCCTGGAGGCATTGGCAAAGATGCCACAGCTATTCTTGACGAAGCAATCTGCTACTTGAAGTATCTAAAACTCAAGGTCAAGACGCTGGGAGCTGTCTCTCTCTAGCACCTCCGCAGTTCTGAGCTGGTTCTTGAATCTAATACCTTTCTATATATAAGAGCTACAACTACAAGTAGTTATAGTAATAAGTTGAAGAGGCCGAGTTAGTTCCATTTGGTGCTTGTGAGGCTCACTGGAGGAAAAAGAAGGAAAACCCAAAGTGGTGATTGCTTGCTAGCTAGCATTGTTCCCACAACGCTCCAATGATTGAGTGGTTACAATGGGCATGTAGTATTTGCAGTACTTCAACTGAGTCTGTCAGGCATGCATTCCTTCCTCCGAGTGGAACACCAGGGACTCCCGGCGGCCCAGATCTACCTAGCTCACTGCTTTCCGACAAACTAGCACCATCTTTTCCATCTCTGCGTGCCTTCTCTGTGTCGGTGCCTGTTCTGGCTCCTCCCTCAAAAGGCCCTCATGGCGTTGATGGAGCAATAAGTAATGCGATGCTATAAAGATCTTTCGCTGAGTGTGATCCAAAGCAAAGGAGGCAGGCAAGAAAGAAAAGAAGAAAGAAAGAAGTCCATGCAAAGTGCAGGGTTGTGCTGTATGCGTCCATGGCTTTTGACCCAAAGGGAGATGGCTCGAGGTGGGTGTTGTTTGTATGGTGTGTTCCTGGGGCCAACAGAGTCTTGAGTGCCTGATGTGGAGTTGAACCCGTTGCACTTTTATCCTCTCCTGCTTTCTGTCACATACTACATATGTTTTAGTATTTGATCTCCTTCATACGCTTTATACGCGTTGCACTGATACTTGCTCTACTGGTACCTCAATAATTTGCCTTTGTGTGTCATTGTACGCCGGTGTGGTATAGTAGTTTGCTTTCCTAGCTGCATGTTTGCCATTGGAAGTATGTACAATTTGTGTGCACATGAAGGAATGTCAGGATGTTATTTTCTGCTGTCCAAGTTTCCTTGTGCTGGGAGCCGTGAACCGTGTGTGTGTGTGCATTTATCCTGTCCTGTTTCTCATGATGCTCTGGAGCCTGGAGGGCGCATGATGATCCTGTCCCGTTGCCTTTGGAGGGTGGCAGGGTTCTGCTTCTGCCTTGCAGGTTGGCGTGAGCCTGTAGGTCCGTTTAATCAGAAATCAATGCCTCGATCTCAATCGTCGGTGGCTCCCGAGCTTATCCTCCGCGTTGATCTCAACCGTCGGTGGCTCCATCGGATGCCCCCGAAGGCTTGCATCGGTTCCAAAGGGGGGCTTGACGCTATAATTAGGCACGCGTGGCGTGGCGTGGCGTGGCGTGGCGTGGGGGTGTGGCGTAGCAACGGGCATGAGTAATGGTGTAGCCATAGGGTGGTGGTGCTGGCGTTTGCTTTTGGTTGTGAGTGGGTTGGGGTGGGGGCCAGAGCTGATCGCATGGAAGGAAGGCCACCGTAGATGAGCTCAATGGCTCATCCCGGGCAATTGTGTCTTGCCAGATCTGGATTCTCTGCGTATGCCTCACCGGCCGGCCGATCCCGACGATGTCCCCTAGCAGAGCTGTGCCTGTGTGTGACATGTTCCCGTCGGCCAAATGTTTCTCAGTTCCTTTTGCGAGCTTTCCGTAAGGGTAGTAAGTGACATATGGTCTTGTAGCAACTTTTTTTAAATTTTTTTTTTGATCCTTTAGCATTTGTTTTTGTAAAAATGACCCTTCTCTAAGTTCAGAAGACGCGACAGGCGATACGTATCGCCTACTGCGCCATTGTAGCTCGGCAGAGGCTAGGCGTGTGAGAGGCGAGCTAGCGTAGCAGGCGGACGGCATGGCGAGCTAGCTTGTCAAATCATCCTTGCGTGGCAAGCTACTGCCAAGCTGCCTAGGCTCGGTAGGTGGGGCGCAACTGATTGACGCGCTTGGGAGGGAACTCGATTTTTCACAGGCAGCGGCAACGCATGAGAGAATCGTGTTAATAACACTACATGATGCGGCGATGCGTCGTTAGATTTGTTTTATTCGCGTGTTAATTACGCTGCATTTGCGAACGCGTATAAAACATGACCTGTTGTCGCATTGCTGCTGAGCGAGAGCGCATCTAGGGAGGGGAAGAAAAGAGAGATTTCCTACTGAGCGAGAGCGTAGGGAGGTAGCACGGCTGTGATTTATCATCCTTCGCAGTTGAAAGCATTGTGGAGCTAGTGATTATCTTCAGAAAAAGGTACGCTTAATTCGCATATGAGCAACACAGTTAATATATCATTAGCATTTTATTAGCGTAATTATGGTTTTGTAATATTGAATATGCTAGGTAACCATATTTAGTTGACGGATGTGTTTATGTAAGTAGCTATGTTTATTTATTATAAATAGCTGCAGCAATACAGGCTAGAAAAATAACTAAAATATTTTTACGTATGTCTGCACTTATATATTTATCGCTTCGCGTGTTACAGAATGGCCGTTATCCCAAGAATGTAGTCTTATTTCCCTAAAGTAAAAGATAGAAGCTTCATTATATCTTTAAATTGTTACTAATATCCTCCTGTTCAACTATTGTAGGTAGGCAGATCAGATGTAATTGGGCCATGGGACTATTTCACCCATAGAGAGGACGAACGAGAGTTCACCGACATATTGCACGGACTAATGCAGTATATGTGTTACTGGCACCATCCCAACTTTAGAGGATAGAAGATCCAGGAATGAGACATGGAGGCCTGGATAATGGAAGTTTTCCTGTATACAAGGGAAGGCAATACACCCCACATCTTTCGCACGGAGCACCTGAGTATATCTCTTCCACCGCATACGCATAAAGTAACAATATAGCCGATAGGGAGTTGCTATGGAATGGCTCAAACTACTACGTGGATCGCGGCCATTTACCCTTCCTTACAAGCTCGGTGTTGTACTTGTCACCCGCCGCTCTCACCTTGGTCGTCAGTTCGCGCTTTCTCTCGCACTCCTCCGCACGAGCTTCACGCTCCCTATGCCTGCATGCCTTGAGATGAGCCTACGTCTCCTGCCAGATACAGTCATTGTGCTCCTCGTCATGGTGGTGCTTCTCTATTCTCCCATGGTGGGTCTTGGTGTCCCACTCATCGCAGTTAAAACACCACTGGTTGTGCGAGTGGATCTCTCAGTCAATCCAACTGCGGTAGGCACACAGTGGATCCGAAGACTACGAGTAGACGGGTGAGGATGTTAGTGCGTAGTTGTGGAGAGAAGTGTTACGGGAATAAGTTGTAGCAGGTCCTTCCCAGTTGCCGATAGTAGCTCGTGTCCCAATGGAGATTAGGATACTCCCATGCGTAGTTTGCGCAACCTCGGTAGTGCATGCCTAGGGTAAGTCGCTGCTTTGACTTGAAGAATTTGCATCTGTCCCTGCACCAATAGAGAGACGGCATCTCCCCCTCAGGCGGTTCTTGCGATGACTACTTGGTTCGAATGTTGAGGTAGGAGTTGCTGCTACAAGGGGTATCATGCATAGCAAAACCCTCAACATCAAACATGTTCCATTCCTGGGGGATGAAGCTTCATCCTCATTGAAACTGTCTTCATCGTCCTCCTGTATAGCTTCCTCTTCAGACCAAGCCATCCGATCATTACTCTCCATTTGACTCACTATATACTCCATACGTTCCCCTTCATCAGCCTGTCCTGTAGGCTCAGCATGCGGTGACCGATCTTCCTCTCTTGCATCTACCGCGCCGGTCTCGTCACGAACAACATCCTTCGCACCCTCCGTAACACTGGCCTCAGGGTTCTCGTCTTCACCAACATGCTGGGTGCACGAGCTGCTCCTACCACCCGGATGATATCAATCGATAGGGCCTTGTATAACTTCTTTTGGGCACGGTTGCACAAGTAGCATGCACTCATATCAACGGCACCGGTAGCCTACTAGAAAGCCCTTCTGAACAATCTGCACATCAGTCTTCTCAATTGCCATCTAATTTGCGTGGGAGACCGGCTCCAAAGCCCTTGTATGACGATGCTGCACACCTCAGGATACAAGGAGAAGCTGCGGGTGAGCCAGTACATCACATCTGCAATTTGTGCATTCTCACTGTCTGGGTGTACTAGAGTGGCCTACAGAAAACTGCTCAAGTCAACACCATACAGATCTTCACAAATAATGCTAACACCGTAATGCACTTTCAATCTAGTCGGTACCGGCACGACAGATATCTGCCAGCAAATATTTCCAATATTGCAATTAGTCAAATCGTATTGTACATTATGGAAGTACTGATGTTCTATTATTTAGATTTATATGGCCGTTCGCCTATCGTGAACAACTACACTACCGCATGGTTAAGACGTCCTTCATTCCCTAAGGCAGAGTCCACAACGAATGTGCAGTCGTCTTCGTATCGGTTAGTTTTCCAATGCCTGTAGAAACATCTTTGCATTATTTTTCTTTCATTTCTTTAAATTGAAAGATTCGTTTTAATTTACGGGGACATGCAATATGCTACGCTAGGGTGCCTTACTAACAAACCTCCCGTCAATTAAAGCTAGCTACTGGATTTAAATTTAGATTTTTTTACTGAACCATCATTTGTTATTATTTTATAGATGTTACAATATGTGGGCTTATTAATTGAGTGTATTAGACATTTTGTTATTCTTGGCTAGGTACTATTTATGCATGCATCTACATACAAATATTTATGTCACTATATTACATATATTGCCATATACTTTCATGTATGTACGCATATATTTATAAATATATAACATATTGATTTTGTCCCCCGGCCGGCCCATTAGTCTTAGCCTACTACTAGCCCACTCTCTCTCTCCCCTTTATCTATCTTAACCCCTCCTTATTCTCACCGACACCGCTCCCTTTCCTCTGCCCCAATACACATCGACTCCCTATCTACTCCAACATAAACTGACGCCGCTCTTCTCTCTGCTGAGCTCTCTCCTACTCTAAATAATTCCTAATGGGTCCAGAGAATTTACATGACACTGACAAAATTAATTAAGTAATTAAGTATGTGACATAGTATTTAAATGGTAATATACCAGTTTTAATGGCACACGTGAATTTTCAATGTACTTACGACATTCCTAATTAATCATAAATGTTGTCTACTAATATTTTGCATTTTAACGTCACTACCAAAATATTTCACAGCACTTTAACATGCCACGAAATCCTCACAGTTAAATATTTGCAACAAAATAAATTAATTATATGCACACTTCTCCTCCCTTTTTCTTTCTCTTCTCTTCTTCTTTTTCTTTCCAGCCATTTAACCGAATTTATACTATTTCTAACTATAATTTTCTATGGATACTAGTTATACTATTTTTTACACTAAATAAAATATTTACTTACTACAAAAATATAGACTAAAATATAAATTTTTTTACCTTACGGATTAATATCTTCTCACAGAAGTAGCTGAACCTCCTTCTCTCCTTCTCCCTCTCCTCTTCTCCTCTCCTCTCTTTTCTTTCTTTCTTTCCTCTCTTCTCTTTCTTTTCTCTCCTCTACTCTTCTCTCCTCTACTCTTCTTCCACCCGGCGTCGGTACTCGCTCAGAGCTCGGCCGCGCGAGAGTTATAAGGTCCATCCAGTCGCTAAACGATTGGGCAACTAGAGGTGTTGTCACCGAACGTTTGGGCTACAGTACCTATCATCCAACCGTTAGGCGACTGCATTTATGTGGCCCAACGGTTAGGTGACTGCTTGCATGCCGCTCAGCCGTTGGGTGACAGGGTCCAGTCGCTCAATGGTTGGGTTACATGGGGTTACTTTTGTAAAAAATAAAAAACAGGTATAATTTTGTATTTTTAAATAAAGAAGGATTATGTAAAAAATTTGAGTTTTTTGTCCACCCTTGCTATTTTTTCCACACTTGCCATTTTTTGCACCCTTGCTTTGCACGAGCCAAGCTGCCTGCGAAGCTGGTGTAACTCAGCAGGCTCCTGTCTAGCAGAGACGGCTTGATAGCGCTTGTCCTACCACGCCCGCTCGCTCGCTCAGCCGTTTCACTCCTCTTTTGCTGAGTTACAGCGGCACAGTAGGTGACATGTGTCATCTACCACGTCTTTTGAGATCGGAGAGGATGCTATTTTTGTAAAAATAGGTGTTAAGAGGTTAAAATTGAAAAAAAAAGTTTATAAGGGCTATATGCATGAAACAGTTCCGTGTTATCACGGTAGGAATGGGGCTGTAATCTGTCGAGCTAGTTCTGTCTTCAGTCCAACTGTTTTAGTTGCCGAGACACTACTGGTCTTACAGTTGTTCCGGTTCCATCGGCAAACCCTAGCAATGCTTCGATGGAGGCCAGTGTGGGGCGTTAACTTGGCAGGTTTTCAGCATATATTGGGTGCGCGCGGGTGGCTTGTACAAGATCTTGTTACCTTAAGTAAGGCTGTGGGAGGTTAGGCGTGTGATTGCACTGCACTGCGCCCAAAAAAGTATTGGGACGGCAAGCGCGTGCCTTGGCAGCTTTCTGCGACGAGCAGCATCAGCCATGGCAGCGATTGCTCGCAGCTGAGCAGCAGCAGTAGCAGCCAGTAGGAGTTGCCGTGGGAGGATCCGATCCCACATTCGCGAGCATGATGAGCAGAGAAAACTGGGCAAGAGAATGGGAGGAGACCATGCAGAGAAACGGAGGAGCGAGCCGTCCATTCTCTTCTGAGTCTTCTCTGCTCTCCTTTTCTCATCGGTTGGTTGGAGTGGGTGCCTCGCTCACTGTTCTGAACCTATCGAGCGCAACGAAAGGGCAAAAAGAGGCAGGCGCGTCATATCTATCTTCTGCGGTTCTGCCGCCGTATTACTGCGAGTGTTTACCACCCCAGCAAGGCAGTCTCAGGCCTCAACTCTCCACCTGCAGGCTGCTAATCCCAACGCGCGAGGGCACCAAGCCGTGCTCTGTTTGTCTGCTTACCAGCATTTCGTGGAGTGAACAAGGCGAAAATTCCAAACACACTCTACAACCCACTGCCTTTTGCACTTGCCTCAACAAGTTACATTTTGGTTCATTAACATCCCACAAGTCATTTTACTTCTCATTTCTCTTCTTTTTTTATCGTGATTTTTTTTGTGTAGTTGTGACACATTAGCGTCCAGGCAAACGTAAAATTTTGCTTTTTAGTCCAAAATTTGAAAGTTTTTTTTACATATGGACCCCTCGAGAAAAGATTTGTAAAAATGGACCCTTACCACGGCGCTAAAGCATATGGCGCCCAGGGTACGCGGCACGTCGCCATATGCTTTAACGCCGTGAATGGCCACGTAGGATCCACGGTGGCATAGCACGGCGCCAAAGCCCATGGCGTCGTGTTGTGCAACAACGGCACTAACGGCCGTGGCGCCGTGCTCTGGGACTTAAGCCCGAGCGCGGCACCGGCCCCCCACCCCCTCACTTCCCCTGCGTGTTTAAACAGACCGCCGCCGCCCCTCTCCTTCCCCCTCCAAATCCACTCTATTCCATCCGTTTTTCTCGCGATTTTGCTTTCAAACCGAGCAAGCAAGGTGAACTCCCTCCCCTCCCTTGATTTTTTTGCAATAAATATAGATTATTTGAGGTACATTTCGTGGGGCAAGATTTGAAACCCTAGATGAAATTAGTTCAATTTGGCTCGATTTTAGGTTGGATTTTCAATAGATATGCGTAATGTAAGAGTAGTAATGTGTATAGATTCATTTTTAGGGTTTGATTTTTAGAAATACATATGTTTTTAGGGTTTGATTTAGAAATACATATGTGTTTAGGGTTTGATTTGAGCGAGATTGATGAATGTTTAGATTTAGGGTTTGCTTTAGAAATACACATGTTTTTAAGGTTTGGTTTGAGCGAGATTGATGAATGTTTAGAAATACATATGTTTTTAGGGTCCATTTTAGAAATACATATGTTTTTAGGGTTTGATTTAGAAATATATATGTTTTTAGGGTTTGATTTGAGCGAGATTGATAAATGTTTAGATTTAGGGTTTGATTTAGAAATACACATGTTTTTAGGGTTTGGTTTGAGCGAGATTGATGAATGTTTAGAAATACATATGTTTTTAGGGTCCATTTTAGAAATACATATGTTTTTAGGGTTTGATTTAGAAATACATATGTTTTTAGGGTTTGATTTGAGCGAGATTGATGAATGTTTAGATTTAGGGTTTGATTTAGAAATACACATGTTTTTAGGGTTTGGTTTGAGCGAGATTGATGAATGTTTAGATTTAGGGTTTGATTTAGAAATACACATGTTTTTAGGGTTTGATTTAGAAATACATATGTTTTTAGGGTTTGATTTAGAAATACATATGTTTTTAGGGTTTGATTTGAGCGAGATTGATGAATGTTTAGATTTAGGGTTTGATTTAGAAATACACATGTTTTTAGGGTTTGATTTAGAAATACATATGTTTTTAGGGTTTGATTTGAGCGAGATTGATGAATGTTCAGATTTAGGGTTTGATTTAGAAATACACATGTTTTTAGGGTTTGGTTTGAGCGAGATTGATGAATATTTAGAAATACATATGTTTTTAGGGTTTGATTTGAGCGAGATTGTTATTCTTATCATTAACGTTTTTTTGAATGCACAAGATGACGAGGTACCGGCTGCTAGACGAGTTCTACGAGAGGGAGCACCGCGGCAGGCTCACGGAGGATGGGAAGGTACGTGTGTTGTCAAAATGTACATGTGTTTTCATCACGCAGCTAACTTTTATAGCAATTTTCAGGAGCTTCACATACTTCGTTCTCGAACCCATGATGGGTTCCACTTGATGCGATACGACGACCGTTATACCCCACTGCTTCGCCGTGCTGGGCTTTACACGGTCGCCAACCTAGTACGGCGGGGCATGCCAGTCTTCAACCCCGCAGCTTTGACCGCACTTGTCGACAAGTGCATTTTCTCTATTGGGTCTATTTATTTTCATTTCTATATTCTTACGTACGTAACTAATTCTTTTCTCTGTGTACTATGAACAGATGGAGGCCAGAGACACACACGTTCCACCTTCCCTGTGGGGAGATGACCGTCACGCTGCAGGACGTGGCGATGATACTTGGACTTCCCATAAGGGGACAGCCAGTGGTCGGCCCGGCGGTGTCTGACGGCTAGAGGGCACGTGTGGAGGCCTTCCTGGGCACGCCATTGCCTCCTGTCCCAGAGAACGCCAGGCGAGGCCGTGTCTCGGGGGTCCACATTACATAGTTGCGGAATACATTAAATGTCTAATCGTGTGTTTGCACGTGTGTTTGTTTACTAGGTCTCGTGGGAGCTTTACTTCGAGCCACAGGTTGCAGCTCTACCGCTCAACACCATGTGCCGCAGGGACTACCATCTTTGGAGGATGAGGTGTCCGCTGATTTGCTTCTACGCCGTAGAAATTCACCTCCCCCACAAAATTGCGTGGCAGTTTGGCCTTGTGCAGTTCTATCCCCCCAAGCAGATGTCGACATCTGTTACTTTGCACAAGTAAGTTACAATTTTTGTTTCATTTAGAATTCGATTAGTTCTTACTATAACACTTATTGTTAACATCTGCTATATGTACAGGTTCGACAGGGTCCGCCAACGAAAGGTGACGGACTTCTCTCATCACCACCGAGAGTACGTCGAGTGGTGGAGGAGGATGGAGGAGAACTGCAAGCGGGACAATACCCCCCCCACAGTAACGCCAGCTTCCGGGATTACTTGTCCTGGTACCACACTGCCACCCGCTACAGGCTGAGGCAGCAGTGGACCGATGTCGACTACGCAGACCTCGCTTCGTCCGAGGACGAGGACACTGCGTACGACAGGCGTGCGAGGGAGGGCACAGTGGTCGAGGTTGCTCCGATTCTCGATCGAGTGGTACGGAAAGCATGATATTTGCAATACTTTGGTTCCATACGTTTATCTCGCACTTATGTTTACTTATTTCTTTAGGGGACTTCTCTCCAAACCTCGGTGCATGAGATCGACGAGGTTCTCAGCCACCTGGACAGCGAGAGCCACCCCCTGAGGGACTTCCTGCAGGTACGAAGATAATTTGTTAAGTTAGATCCATTCAGCATGTATGCAATTATGACATATCATTACTTGCAGAGACTTTGACGTCGGCTCAATCGGGTGGCAGGTCGTTGTGGTTGCCGCACACGCTCGGATGTGATCATACCGGCGGCCTCCAAGCGGTCGGGTGCCTTAGCGGCTGCAGCCTCATCATCACGCGCCGGCAGGCGCCAGTCCACGAGGAGCTCGTCACGCACTCTGACTTTCAGTCAGGGCGATGACGACGATGACGACGAGGCGGAGCAGGATGACGAGGAGGAGGAGCACGAGGACGAGGAGGCATCTACCCACGACGAGATTGGGATGTCGTAGATGCCCGACGCACCATCTACTCAGGCTTCGTAGCAGCCTCGTCGTTCGGCCCGTCCCCCGAGCACGTACACTCCAGGGTCTGATGCCCTGGCCAAGGGCAAAGGAAAGGCCAAGAGGCAGTGACTTATTGATGTTTTGAGACTTTTGACAGTTATGTGATGTTTTAGACTTTTGATACTTATGTGATGTTATGTAATATTTTAAGACTATTGATAATTATGCGATGTTGTCGTTTACGTTTTCAGATGTTTTATGTGTGAATGTACATGTATCTGTGTATGTGCATATGTTTTGTAGAAAAAACAGCAAAGTCTTTGTTGTGTTTTCTGCAGGTGTTGCTATCACGGCGCCAGCTCCTTTGGCGCCGAGATGTTTATATACGGCCCAGGCCCGTTGGCGCCATAGTAGGCGTCAAATACTCTGGCATAGTATATAAACATTCAGTGCCAAAGTAGCTGGCGCCGTGATATGTGGACATTCACCAAAACATCAAGTTCAAGCTTAAGTCCCAGAGCACGACGCCACAGCCGTTAGCGCCGTTGTTGCACAGCACGGCGCCATGGGCTTTGGCGCCGCGCTATGCCACCGTGGATCCTACGTGGCCACTCACATCGTTAAAGCATATGGCGCCGTGCCGTGTACCCTGGGCGCCATATGCTTTGGCGCCGTGGTAAGGGTCCATTTTTGCAAATCTTTTCTCCAGGGGTCCATATGTAAAAAACTTTTAAATTTTGGTCTAAAAAGCAAAATTTTTTCAAACATCCCGTATGCTTTGACAAAATGGGACTGACTCCTGGTCTCTCTCTTCCCCTTCCTCACAGGTAGCGTCGTCACCGTCCCAAGTGGGCGAGTGGATCTAATGTGTCATACAATGGGGGCGTTCGTAGTAGTAGTGGTGGATAGCCTTTAGCTTTAGCTGATCATTTTTGCTAAAAATAATAGTAATAGTTGAAAAAAGTGATTTTTAAAATGAGAACGTAAATGGTGGGAAGTGTGACAGATATATAAACGAGACAAGAGCGAGAGGAGTAGAGTAAGTGATACGTCTGTAATCTCTGTCTTATCTCTATAATAAGATAGGAACAAAAGAAAAATAAAAACCAATTGGAAAAAATGACTATTCATGGAGAAGTCAAACACGAACCACCCGATACAAGATGCTTGCACATCTATTGATGCGTCATGGTTCGTTGGAATATCGCAAAAAGTTGTCGAGAAAACGGTAAAATAACTTACAAAGGCTTTTTAGGCTGTGATCGTTTTGGCTTCAGCTTTTAGTTTCCGGCTTATTTTTTACTATTCATAAATTTCGTCTTTTTCTGAACTTTTGGCTTTTTGTTGAGCTTTTTTCCCGGTTCTTTTTTCCCGTATTTGTTTGTATTATACGTAATGGGCTTACATATTTTTTATATTTTTTAATTTTTTAAATTTAATTATGCTAAATAAGCCTCTGTCAGCTACAGTGTTTTTTCAGCCAGCTATAGTGCTTTTCAGCTACAGTGTTTTTTAGCTTTTAAACGATATATTTTTTAAGACAAGGTCAATAGAAAAATTATCGTAAAAAATATACTGAATTCAACTATACCAGCCAAAATCGTATGTGACTATTTTCCTCTACGTACTACCTCTCGTCAACAGGCAGAATTCAAATATATAAGCTATAAGCCATTAGCCCAAAAATAACAAACCCATACCTACTCGTTTTATCTTCATCTCTCATACATCTTTGATACAACGAGATCAAGAAGAGGAGAGAGACGAGGAAAAACCAACAAGTCAAGAAGAGGGGAGAGAAGAAGAAAAACCAATCAAGTCAAGAGTAAATCAATCAACACAAGAGAGATTTATGGAGATGAACAAAGATTAATGCATTGCTACATGAAGATGAAGGTTTTACAATCACTCCACATGGAGGACAAGAGAATACACCACAACACTTCTCTCAAACCCTAACCTTAATACTAGGTCTCAAGAGGGAATGGTTGCATAGTTAACCACAAATCTCTATCCCAACTTATTAAATAGATGGACTAGTCAGCCCCATCTAACTCTCAGTGGATACTATCCACTTAGCACAATGGGAAAAACTCGACAACCCCACACACTTGGGTTTTAACTCATACACTATTCCTATGCATGTTTTTAAAAATGTATAAGCCTGAATCCGCTAAGTTCTCATTCTTGATCTAACTTAATCTTCTCAGTTTCCAGTATTTTGGCCAAACTACCAAAATACCATTTCTTGAGCCGGTCTTCTCCTTTCATTCCAAGCAATCACCATGCTTGCTACGTGTTGGTGCACCACTCACTTGCTATGTGTTGGCAAGTCTCCCCCATTTTAGTTTCAATAGACCACTCCTCACCTGAACCAACTAAGCTATATGGTGCAATCAATCACTTGAATTTCTCTTCAACATTTCTCGCATTTCTCTTACCATGTTTGAGCTCAGCCATCTCACCTAGCATTCTTGATGTTCTTGGCCTCGGCTCCTGTCGGAACCTGGAGTAACAACTCCTGGATCCTCTGTGTAAATCGCACTAGTTTAGGATCAGCTAGTGCACACAGTACAACAAAGATAAATACCAAGCACAAATGACCAAATATATTAAATAAAAGGGTACGGCCTTATGGCCAAGTTTTACATCAACGCCCATTGGCAAAGATAAATAAGGGAAATAACTGCGGAAGCAAACTGATAAATAGCGAAGCCCAAGCCTGCCCACAGTCAAACGACAGTAAGACGCAGCCTACTCATCCAGATCTTCACCGTAGTCGACATCATCCTTCTCTGTACGGAGGGTGCAAGGTGAGTACAAACTTGTACTCCACAAATCACACGGAGAAATGCAACATAATGATAAAGGCTTCAATGGAAGGTTTATAGGGTTAGTTTGTATAAAACAACATTTAAATAAATATAGTAAATAGATTGAAAATGCTGAATTTAATACAGTATGTAAAAATAATACTTGTATATGAAAATAATACCGTCAGTGCAGGCTTCGACCAAACGCCAACCTATCCACGGGCATCCCACCCGGACCATCTTTTCCAAAAGATCACGTATGGATTCCATCTATCCACATGTTTCCAAACACTCGTGGATTCCATCCATCCACAATCTTCCAATCTCTCTCATGGGTTCTATCTACCCACAAGGTTTTCATTCTCTCATGAATTCCATCCATCCATAAGGTTTTCGAAAATCATTTTTGAAAAACAAAATCTAATCCATGAAAAACTTTTACTCAGCATGCCCATGACCGTGGGCACGGCTATCCAGGATAGATTATACACTCTGCAATGGTTGTACAACTTTACCCACAAGACACGATCATCCCTTTTTGGCACGCGAGTTACACACTTCCTTAGGTGTGCGGCGAGGAGTCGTGACAAGGCCTTTACAATGTAAAGCCTTCAACCTGGCCAAGCCAACTCTAAGGTTTCACCCCAGTAAGGAATCTACCAGACTGGGACCCTCTCTTGAGCCTGAGTGAGACTTCTCATGGCTACAACCACGCTCACCCAAGTGGGACTTCACATGGCACCAACCACGCCCACCTTCAACCTACGACTTGACTCAGGTTGGGACTTCACAAATTATTCAGCCAGCGCTGTCCCATGCCAGCCATGTGGTCGTACGATAGGGCTTTGCAATAGTAGCTCACAGACCGGTCATTAATTTGACTTAGGCCCAACCACATACCCCTGTGCACGACAGTCAACCACTGCGGCTCCGACCAACATGGCATGCCTGCACCCACCAATCTAACCAGCTGCCTAAATCTAAACCTGTTTTTATATTTTGTTTTCAAAAATACTTCATAAACTCCTTGACTCACCAAAGTCAAGAGTACATTTGAAAAGCTTATCATTTTATGTGAAAAGGTTCGTCATTTCATGTGAAAAGTATCCCAAAACAAATATTATGACTAAGCAGGTCTAAGCATTTGATATAAAATCTCTCTAGCCAATACTAATGTACCAACTAGGGTTTGATCTAGGATGACAAGGTATAAGGATTTCAATATCAATGGAGGAATTAACAAGTAGGCATTAACTATATTTAAAACTGAATTGAAATACGTTGAGTAAAAATATGCATGCATAATAATTTAAAACAACATAATTTTATTTTGAAATCTGGGATCAACATGATCAAGGAGTGTGACTTGCCTTGCTCTTCAACTTGGTTTGAATCTTCGTCGAAGAATTTTCCCGAATCGTTGAAGTCCACACGTGAAAATAACCCATCAAATTCAAACAAATTCAAAATAAATTCAAATTGACTTCAAATATTTGAATTGAGGCTAGAAATGGATAGAGGGGAATTTTTTATGAATCTAGAAATTTGAATTTGCTCAATCGGAGTTAGGACGAAGAAGAACGGGCTCCGGGAAGTTTGAAAAGAGGGAAAAAAAGAAAAAAAAGAGGTTTTTTGGAATTATTTTTGTACTGAAAAATCTAATTATGACGTCAGCAACAATTTAATATTCAGCTGAATTATTTTTCTGAAGAAAAAGATGTTTATGACGCAATGCTGACGTCAGCAGAACTTTGAATTTTCAGACAGCCCACTGACAAGTGGGACCAGGCCCACGAACTCGGGAGGGGCTGAGGTGGCGGGTGTATGCTAACGAGGCAGGGAGGTGCCGAGGTGGCGCACACGCGGCGCACGGTGGCGACCACGTCAGCAGCCACCCCACTGCCCGTGTTGACGTGGCGTGGCGCCGACGGGGGAGCTCGGGGACAGCACGCCCGCTGGAGCTCCGGTGGCCGGCGGCGGACGGCGAGGGCGGGAACGGAGAGAGGAGGGGAATCCATTCACCTTGGCGCGGAGTCCGGGGACGAGCAGAGGCGGCCGGCAGCGAGGGGAGAGCGGTGAAGGCACTCGGGCGGCGGCGGAGATGGCGCTCCGGTGGCGGAGCTCGGCCGAGAGATCCCCGAGGTGTGCACGGGCAAGGTAAAGATGGCGGAGGGGATGGCGAGGCGCGGCGTGGCCCGAGGCAACGGCGATTGCTCGCCGGAGGAGTGGCGAACGGCGGAGGCGGTGCGGGGGCGCTTGGGAGCTCGGGTGCCAATTCGGGAGGTGGGGCTAGAGGCGGAGTGAGGAGAGGGCTTGGGGAGGGCCTTTTATAGGAGGGGAAGGAGGGGGCGCCGAGCGGCGAGCTAACGGTTCACGCGGCAAAGGCGGCAGCGGCGGCCGTTGCGGGAAGAGGTGGGGAGTAGGCGCGAAGAGCGGGGAGGTGGGCGCGGGACGCGGAGAGGGCGGGAGTGGGAGTGGTGGCGCGTGGGAGGGCGGTGGTTGGGCCGGGGGAGTGGGGGTGGTGGCCAGGAAAGGCGGCGGTGACCGTTACGGGCGGCGGCGCGAGAGGAGGAAGAAGGGCGGGGATGAGATGGCAGGTGGGCCAGGGGGCGCAGAGAGAGAGAGAGAGAGAGGGGAGGGGAGGCGCGGGCGGCGAGGATGAGGCCGCGTGGCCCAGGGGTGGACGGGCGGATTGGGCCGACGCGGAGGAGGAGGCCGATCTGGGCCGCACGCGTGTCGGCCGATGGGAGGGGGTAGGCGGGACCGGGTGGGCGACGTGGCCGGCATCTGGCCGTCCACGTGGCGGCCGGAGGAGGGGAGGAGGAGATTTCAGTTTTTAAATTTGGTTTTCATTTTTAGAAAACCCGAATAAATTCTATAAAGCTCAGAAAAATACAAAATAACTTCCAAAAATTCCGAAAAAATTCACAGAAGTTCATGGAGACATTTTGGATTTAATAAAAATATTTTCAACTAATGTTGGTATTATACTTTCATATCTAAAATACTTTTTATTTTCAAAATAGATTTTAAAACTCCAGAAAACCCAAATAAGAGCCAAATAAATCAAAATAATTAATTTAACATAGGATTTTTATAGAAAAACAAGATATCATTTTATTTAATACTATTTTTAGGGTTTACTTGAAATACTTTTTAAATCTAGCTTTTTCAAAACAGAAATTCAGGGCAAATCCAAATCTAAAATTTAGGCAACAAAAATACTTATTAATTTAAATTTTTATTTTAGTATTTTTATTTATTTGTTTGTTTTTTATTTTAATAAAAACTTGGGCTGTTACAGCTCCTCTATGAGTGTAGCCCCGATCCTCGCCATTGACTATGGTTAACTTGAATCGATCTTGCACATCTAAAGACAAAGAAATTATTTTTGAGCACAAATTCTTCACAACTTAACCCATGTTAGCTATAAAATTTCTCATGTAACCTATGTCAACTGACCTAGGTTACTCAAATTCATCCTGAAACTCGAAAACCCTGGCCAAGCCTTACTATCATGCCGGTTTGACCAGACCTCAATCCCGATTAGATCGCTGATGGCCATCAGTTTAGACCACAAATTTGCACCAGTTAGACCGGTGGTGAATTCCGGTTGATCGTCCGCTTGAGTTGGTCTGACCGGCTAGCCTGAGACCTTCTAGAAAAATCTGACAAATTCGCAATTTGAATATTCAATCTTCCTAAACTGTAATGGTTCATCGCAACATAATTCTATACCCTCTCACATGGTCCTTCAATTCCCTCCTTGATGAACCCATTGGAAATTTCTCAAAAATTCAATTTAAAGGCAGTTTTAAACATTAGAGAGAAAAAGATGCAAATAAAGCTCTAAATGGTCGCAGGAAGAATGCAGTAAGCCAAAAGTGACCATTTGAGGCATAGATGGTTTGAAACTATTGAAAATGGTAGGTTTTCCACAAAAATCTTCAATTCCACCAAATGTCGGGAAACATTTGACCTTGGTCATAGTGAGAAGAGATCAAAAGATTAAAAAAACCACAAAAAATATTAAAACTCCAATGTAGCGAGATTTTGCGCAAAAAACTCCAAATCATGTTAGAACAAGACTCTATACCAATTGTTGAATCGTAAATGCTTTCTCATTCCCAAAAGGCTAGCATGTAAGGTGAGAACCCCAACTTTAAAATTAAGTCCTTTGTCCTTTGACAACTAATACGGGGCTATTCCAACAACAATGTGACAATAGTGATCGATTCTTATATTGCAGGTAATTGAAAATTGAAGTACTTAATATTAACATGTTGGTGTAACGTTTATAATTGATCATGGTGCAACTATTAGTTGCCTTCCTCCTAGTTTCTGCAGGGTTACATACCCTATCTTAAAATTCAGAATATGCAACAGCTGTGGCTGTCCAGTGTGCACCATTATTTCTAAACTAATTGAACACTCTCCTTCTAAACTATGAAGTAATAGCATTTTTTTAACGAAAGTCTGGCTTGTGACAAGCTATTTCAGAGTCAGCGATACCATACTTTAACAAAGTCTCTGTCGGTATGGTGAAAAGGAGAAATCTTTGTACTGGATCTTGCAGCATGTTCCTTTTGTGTTAGGGTATTGATAAACATCATTCGGATGTTTTCTTTCTAACTATTATCTAAATTTATGACCATTGGATTAGAGATCCAAGGGCCATAAATTCTCCCCACCCCCTCCAAAAAAAATTCACCCCCCTCCCAAAAAAATTTTTCCCCCTCCAAAAAAAAGAGACTGTTGGATCTCTAATCCAACGGTCCGAAATTTGGATAATTGTTAGGATGTATTATTTCTCTCTTCACAGTCACACAATTTGCATCACAAAATGTGACGCTTCCTTGCATCAGAAGTTTGGGAGACCTCCTCCTTTCTTGCCTTGTTATGGGCTAAGGCCCTGTTTGGATCAGTTTCAGATTCTTAAAAACCAGCTATTACTTCTAGTTTTTAAAAGCTGGTTTCTAAGCAAAAATTGATGGGGTGTTTGGATCCCCTAATTTTTAAAAGCTGATTTCATTTATGATTGGTGCTAATAGACTATTATACCCTTACATTTATTGCTCTTGAACAGCCTGCGCGTGGTCTTTAATGAGGGTAAATGGGTATTTGTGCAAAAAAAAACTGGCAAAAGCTGGGTATCAACAGCTTCTTGGTTTTTAAGAATCTAGGTAGGTAGATTTTAAAAACTGCTCTAAAAACTGGTCTGTTTGGATCCCACCCAGTTTCCAAAAGCCAGATTCTTAAAATCTGGGTGGATCCAAACAGGCCCTAAAGCAAGTCAAAAGCGAATTAGCTGCATAAATAACATTGTCATGGTAATTGCTCATCATGTCAAATCTTGGTGCTGCTGCTGATTTCCAAGATGGATCTGCCATGATTGTGCCCTTGTACTTTACTGGAGAATTGTAAACAACCTTCTCTTTCCTAGAGACCCGGTGCATGCGCTGAAACTGTATGGACAGCTAGAAAGTCTTATGCTTCAAGTAGTACATCTTGACCTTGGTGATGATGATGCACGAACTAGAATGGAAACTCTGATGAACATTACATGTCAAATGATGAAGATGACGTATACTTATTTATATAAAGGATCAGGGGGGGATTCGTAATCGATTTGTCATGCTAGAAATATTTCCAAGAGATTCTGAATTTCGTCATCTTTTTAAAGATTAGTATGTACACAGAGCACTTCCCATCGACAAACTAACTCTAAAATGTACAGTTCCTGCCACATTCATCAAACAACACATTGCTCAAACGAACGATGCTAGGAAAGAAGTTCAAAACGAGCAAAATCAGTTGCATTTTCTTGGGTTCACCGCTGGGACGCCGCTGCGACCGGAACGGCAGTTGAGACCTGGAAGACCTCCGGGTTCCAGTCGCCGCCCGCGACGTCGCCGTCGATGACGAACCCGGCGAACGTGAGGCTGTGCACGTAGTACTTCTCCATGTGTGTCCCTACGTCGTCCTGCTCCTGAACATCCTCCACCTCCACGTCCCCTTCGCAATTGCTCGCCCCGGTGGCGTGGGTTGGCAACGGCGCCACCCTCCGACTCATGTCCAGCTCGCTCCGGCGCGGCCCCGACAGTGCCCGGAACAATGCCGACCATCGCCGGCTCGGACGCGCGGCCGAAATTGTCCGTAACGCCGACGACGCCCACCGCCCGCTTGGTGCGCTCGCTGCCGCGGTCACCGCGCTCACTGCCCTGCGGTGCTGCTTCGCCTCCTCGATCTCCCTCCTCAGCCTCTCCGGCAGACGCAGCGTGTACCGGTCCACGCGCTCCTCCGCCGTCACTGCCTGCCCATGTGACGTGGAATCTTCTCCTGTCGTTGACTCCGATGTCTCGACGTTGACCACCGTGTGATTGGGCGTTTCTGCCTGAGCAGCGAGTTCTGCAGCAAGGACGTGGCCGGCGGCGGCCACGGCCGGGTTCGCGAGGTCGGCGCGGCACACGGGGCAGGTGACGTGCGCCGCGAGCCACACGTCAATGCATGCCGCGTGGAACACGTGGCAGCACCCGGGGAGGAGCCTGAGCTTCTCGCCGTCGTCGGCGAACTCGGCGAGGCAGACCGCGCACTCGAGCGCGCCGCGCCCTGCCTTCACCGCCCTCGCCGTCGCGTACGTCAGCACCGGCAGTGCCTCCATCGCGGCGACGTCGAGTCCCGCGCGCCTCCTGCCGCCGTTCGCCGCGGACGCGAACGCGGCAGCCGCAGCGGCCGCGAGGGCCGCGTTGCGGTTCACGGTGCCCTCTCGGCGCGCGGCCGTGGCGGCGTCGGCGCAGCGGCGTAGGTACGCAGACAAGAAGCCGAGTAAGAAGAGCGCGATGACCAGACCGACGAAGACAAGCGAAGTGGTGACGTTAAAGCTCCCACCGCCTCCACCACCCCCATCGAAGGGCGGTGAAGGCGGCGAGAACGTCCCAGCGAATGTGGCGTCGGGCGGCGGCGTGAAGAGCTGCGACGAGGCCGGCCGGACAATGGGGAGCAGGAGGACTACAGGCGGGAGGAACGGAAAGTGGCGGAAAGGCCACGTGGTGGTCGGCGGCGCAGGCGCCATGGACGTGGAGGTGGTGCGCGGTGTGGAGGGAAGTGGGGCGGTGCGCGTGTGATCTGTGATGTGCTAGAGAAAAATACGAAGAGGTGGAGACGTGCTAGGAGTGATGTGGGAACGAGTAGGAGTTGAAGTTTTCATTTGGGGCCAAGACCAACCATAGAATATTCTAATGGAGTATATTGGTTGTGGGTTACGGCTCTAATGGAGTATATTGGTTGTAGGTTACGGCTGATATTTTTTAGCTAAAAATAGAAAGTATTGGCTGAAAAATGATTTTCACAAAGACGAGCGGTGGGGAAGTAGAGGAGAGATACGTGTGTGGGATAGGAGTGAGAGGAGTGAGATATAAAATTTATACTAAAGGCATATTTGCATATGCATAAAAGTAGGCACTAGGATTTGAACCTTAGTATGTAGAGCCATATACTCATAACTCTACCATCCTACCGAGAGGTGGTTACAGGGTACTTGCATTTGACATTGTTAACAGAGGAATCAAAGTGTGTGTTTAATGCTAACTTGTGTAGTTTGGCAAAGTCAAACCCATCTTGTAGTTGGTGATTAGCTTTGTTGTGGATGGGACCCTTTTGTGAACACCAAGCTTCATTGCCCCACATCATCTTATTATGTAGGATAATAATAAGATCCATACGTCCGGAGCAAACCATAGCATCGAACGCTTACCTTCTATCCTAACTTCTCATCTACACATCCATTGCTGCACTTACTCTCCAATATCCCCATCTCTCTCTTTTATGCCCCATGTACTCTCTCTCTCTCTCTCTCCCCCTAGCACAACGAGTTCCAACCAAGCAACAATACACTGGTCAGCAATTGGTGTTGTGCCTTTGCCAAGCGTAGCAACTTCGAGTGTCGCCGGCTGGCCAAGCTCCCTTGTTGTCTCCTGGTCTTCCACCCTGGCATACCAATCTCCACCGCCGGTTTCCTGGTTCGAGGTTGCCCCCACTCACGCTCGAGGATGGCCATCTGCTGTAGCTGGAGCACATATGAGGCATCCCCTTCTAAGGAGCAGTCAGGGCTCATCGAACCTCTCACTGTTGCGAGCAGAGCTCGCCGGATTTGGCGGGGTTGAGGCCGAGGAAGCAATGTCATATATGGCGAGCGAAGGACAGGTAGTCGAGGGATGGTGAGGTGGTGGTGCTAGGGTGACCTTGCTCTAGCAGATCTGGACTCGCTAGCGACATGGTCTAGTCGGGATATTGTAGATGTTTTCACAATTTGTTGTGCATATTTTTCATAATTGTTGCAAGAAGTATTTTGATTTGTTGCAATTATATCTTCTCAAAATTATTTGTCACAGAAGTTTTGAATGATTGTTGCATCATAATTATTTCTTATTGCAGTAAGAGTGTTAATTTGGTGCACCACATTGATGCGATTGTTTTAGCTATGGTGACGATCTTTTTTTATTTTCTTCATGTCAATTGTTCCATTTGTTGCAAACATTGTTCTTAATTATTGCATACGAAGACCCAGAATGTTGCATCATATATAACATCATATATTTATTTGTTCGATACTTGTGAGGTAGCATAAAAGCACTACTGTGTATATCCAAACAAGATTGGTCATTGGTATGTTTCAATGAGGTTGAGATATCTTTTTTCAAAAATTCTCTATTGAGGTTATGCCTATTTGCTACACCTGTTAATAATATTTTGTTACAACTATTAATCATATTTGTTGTGCATAGTATTATCAAATGTTGCGCCATCTGGGATGGTACCATATGATGAGAACTTTCCTATCGTACGTCCGGACGCTAGCAACTCCCTATTGTATGTTATCCTTGAAGGCAGGGGATCCCCTAGTATCCACATGGAATCTCCTTGGGGCTTCTCTCAATCTCCACTATTTCATCAGAATTCAACGCTTTGGATTAGAGTGGACCCTAGATGCAATTTTTTACTTGAATAACTGAGAGGCCATGTGGAGGTGTCCCTATGTTGTGATGAGTAATTGACTCGGTTTCGGGAAAGTTTGTGTCTGGTTTGGTTGGTTCGCGCCAAGTCGGTGCATGGCGCAGTCCAGTTCGGTTGGACTTGGTCGAACGCGGTCGGATGTGT
Source organism: Dendrocalamus sinicus (assembly GCA_036346575.1). Classification (NCBI taxonomy): domain Eukaryota; kingdom Viridiplantae; phylum Streptophyta; class Magnoliopsida; order Poales; family Poaceae; genus Dendrocalamus; species Dendrocalamus sinicus. The sequence goes on from CM070647.1 coordinate 32,417,928, forward strand.
TTAGGACGCTTGTTCTCTTTCTCGATCGGTTGTTCAGGCTTTTTCGTGTATGAGTATGTTTTACTGATGCTAATGTTGTTTATACTATTTCATGCGGTGCTATGTGACGGTTTGCTTGTCTGTGTGACTGCAGGATCTCGGAGCTAGGTCATGGTGAGGCGTGGGAGGACCGAGACTAGACACAGGAGGTGTTGAGGTTCAGACGGTTGGAGACGTCGAAGATGATCGAGGCTGCTGATGTAGTTGCAAGTCGGGAGACGAGGAACCGGAGCCAGAGCTGCCAGTGGTGGACACGATGGGCAGCGGCGAGGTGGACAGGGACTAGGCTCAGGGAGGAGCTGAGGTCCAGACGGTCAGGATGCCGGGTGCCGTTGTGTGCAGCGGAGCGGACCGGGGCTAGACTCAGGGAGGAGTCGTGGTCCAGACGGTCAGGATGTGTTGTGCGAGCAGGAAGCTTCCAGAAAGTTGCGGCAGGGGCATTTCGGTAAAATATGCAAGGCTGTAAAATGGAAGCGGACTCGGTTGAAGATAACGGGTTGGAGACCCGTTAGTGGTTGTGAAGGTCAAATAGAAAGGGTTTAGGGTTTGGAGTGAAAAGGGATGTTTTCCCTCCAAGTCTCCTGATGAGAGCTTTGATCTTTGCCTTTTGTGTGTGTGTGAGGAAATGGAGTGGAGAGTAGCTGCCATTTCTTGTTTTGACTCTTTGGTGTGAGCTCCCTCCATATAGAGGAGGTGAGGTGCAGGCAGTAGAAGTAAGAAAAACAAGGGAGTGAGCTCTGGGTGTGTGCTTTCTCCTGTGTGAGTGTGTTCAGGAGAGAAGCATGTAGTGACATTTCTTTTCAATTGCGTATGGCGATGTATTGAGTGGGTTTATCTCCTGTGTAATCATTCCTCTAAATGAAATCTTTCATGGAAATGAACCCATTTCAATGCTTTAGTCCTCCTTGTATCTCTCTGTGATGGTTTGTTGCTTCAGTTCTGCTTCTTGATTCTCTTTTCTTCTTTTGATAGTTGAGCTGAATCCTTGAGCAAGGAGTTGCAAAATGGGTTGCTTAGAACTGGGAATAATCTCAAGGCCACTTGGCTAGCACATTCCCAAAAGCATTCATTTTATCTCTGCAATTTTCTTCCTGAGAAATGAGGTTGACCAATTCCTCTGTTTCTCAAAATTAGGGTTTGGAGGCAGGGGAAGCTTGAGCATCTTGATTCTTTTGGTAAAATTTGTGTTAAGCTTGTGTTTCCCTGTTGTGAGATCCTTTCCTGCTGAATTTCAAAGTCCCATGAGCAAAAGTTTAGAGATTGGTAAGAAATTTGGGAATCAGTCTTTTTCTCTGTTGGTTTTTCAGATTTCAGCTCATTTTCAGTTTGTGGCTCTTCTGGATGTATTCTTTGGACTTATGAGGCTATCTTGCTATTTAGTTTAAAGTCTGGATCAATTGACCTAAAGAGAGCAGCAAAGTGTTGGCCAATTCTCTGAATTTCATTGTTCTCAGTATTTTCAGTTTCAGTTTTCAGCCGAGCTGTTTTTCAGCTGTTTCTGCTCCTCTGCAGTCCCTGCTTTAGGCTGTTTACTGTCTTTGCTGCAACCGGCTAAAACACAGCAGTTAATCCAGTTCAAATACAGCAGCCTGTCCGGCTAATACTCTGCAGTTCGGTCTGCAGACTGGTTTCGGCAACAAGTACTCTGTTCATTTCGGTTCTCAATTGCTAGCCGACTGCACAGGGAAAGCAGTATTTTCGGTACTGCAGTTCACTGTTCTTTTGTTTGCTATTTTTGCCTGCCTTTTTTTTTTGTCTAAACAGCAGTTTCAGTTTTGCTCTTCTGTTTTCGTCAGATTGCTGGACTGCTGTCTCTTTCAGCTTTGTTTAGATTTGGGTCAAATGATTTTGTGCTACTTCTTGCGATTGATCCCTTCTCCTGTCCAGTATGTGGTGTGCTCGGTATTCACTGTGCAGTCTTTTGTAGGTTGGTAATGTTTACTCTTCACAGCTCTTCGGCTGATTTTGGTTCAGTTCTAGTGACTGTTATGGATTGCAATAAACCGAGTCTGTTTTCAGTTTTCTCTACTATTCACTTCTGTTTCCCTTGACTGAGTCACCTCCTGTTCTTTTTGTCTGTCTCCCTCTATGCTCTCTGCTTTGTTTGTGCTCAGTTGTCAGTATGGTTTTCGACGTCTAGAGAGCTTAAATCATCTTCTTTATAGCTTTTATAGCTATCGGAGAGAAGAGATCTTTGTGAATACTTTGGGGCGATTTTTTAAAAGGCACCATTCACCCCCTCTGTTGCTATTTCTGATCCTACAATAACCCCCTGACATCTTACATTATATGTATTCTCTTTGAGGGGGGACCACTCGTGTTATTATCAGCTCTTGATTGGTAAGTGATGGACCGGCTGATCGACTCGGTGGCCGAGCAAACTCCCTTTAATTTCTTGTGAAAGTGTTAGTACCATTCATCAAACAGGAGCAACAGGCGTGGAAGAAAATAGAGCTCAAGTAGTCAAGTTTGGTGTCTATTTTCTTTTCTTTTTTGTGTAAGCTACCTGCTGACCATTGTTGGGACAAGTTGAGAAGGCAATGTATTGAATCCGAGATGTTGTTCCAAAGATCATCTCATGCGGTAGAAGGCTCTCCTTATGCATTATCGACTCAGACAACACTCCTTAGAACATGACCCAAGTGTATGATCTACTCGACTTTACCCCTGATGCGTCCAATCAGCCCTACTCACTACTACATTCTACAAAACTACCTAGGGTTAAATACCCAAAGGAACAATCCAAAAACACTAGGGGATGGTGTTCCCCTAGTATATACTCTAGGGAACCCACCCTAGGCATGCATTTGTGGGGGAAACAGGCCTTCTCTTGGGTTTCAAGCCAAAATGCTCAAGAACACTTTATCCCCCTTGGGTTTTCAGCCGTTGGGAACTATTGCACAGGTGGGCAGAGATGCTGACATGGAAAGTAGGTTCCCTTTGGGTTGCATTTACATCACCTAAGGAAAACATTATGTTATATTTAACAGTTGGGTCATAGTGTTCCGTAGGGGTAGACTGTTTGTGAACCCTAAGGACAATTTGTCTGTGTTTTTTCCTAGAAAATGCATATATTCAATGTTTCATTTTTACACATTAATATTTTCAATCAAATGACAATTGTTATATCAGAATTATTGTTCACCCCTCATACAGAAACATAATCAAGATATATATTGTCAAGTCTGTACATATTTCATTCTCCCCAACTACATAGAAAAACAAAGATGATAGCATATTTTGGGAAAACAAAGATGATCACCGATTTGGATAAGATGCAGTTGAGAAAAGCTTTCGACACATGTTCAACACTATTGAACTACAACCAATACAAAGGACCCACAACCAACACTACATATGGCATTATATTTATCACCACTTCCCATGCATTTCATCTTCTCACGATCTCTGGTTTCTCCCTTCAAAAAGTTCTTGATTGGATTTCTGTAAATCTAGAAATCCCCTTGGTATTGTAGTAGCTACCTCGAGTTCTCAATTGATAACCGTGGCGTACAAAAAACACCACCTTGAATCATTAACAAAATATAAATTATGAAGCACATGAACTAAGAATCCAAACACATAATATAAAGTTGTCAAGAGTCATGGAAACTCATGCACATTAGGTTATGTATATATATATGTATACTTACTACAAGAGTCAAGTCCTCTTTGAGATTTGTCTGAACTCTCTATACAATTGCCAGAAAGCAAAGTCATAGAAAGCACGTAGTTTTCACTTACAAAACACGGACAATGCTACAACAATATAAGTTATATAAAATGCTCTACTGCTGTACAGTGCCTCTTCGACATATAATAGAAGGTCTAGGGTATATGTTCATGTGATCTGCGAGCAAGGAAAGCACAACATGGATGAATGGCAATCTATTTCTCACCACTACAATGGAGCAGTCAGCCAGCTAAAGCAACATAGATGTATGCCTCGCATATATTCTACCAATAATGCATATAAAGATCTATGGGAGAGTGAGGAAATGCAATAATGGGAGAGAATGAGGAAATGCAGTAACAGTAGAGGTACAATCTGTTATCAAAATATTTCTGATACATAATATTTTACTCCCTCCGGACACAAATACATATCATTTTGGACATTAACAAGGTCTCCAAAATGTAACTTTGACCACTATTTTCTCTTGCAATATATTTATGAAACTCAATAAAATTATAATATTATGAAAGTACTTTCTAAGACAAATCTACACATATGGGTTTCATGTATCCAATCTAAATATTAAAAAAGATATTGATAACTAAAGTTTTGAAAGTTTGACTGCATGTATACCAAAACGACATGTTTTTGTGAACGGAGGGAGTACTAGAAAAGGTTTAAAACTTAATTTACATCTAATTCCTCATGTATATTGTCTTTCCTAGAAGAATATTTAATTATATTTCAACGTAATCTTTAAATGAATTCTTATATTTTCATTTAAACACTAGGGACATACTGTTCAAGCAAATTTTCTTTATTAACTATTCATTATTAATAAATAGAGCCCTTATGATATTTGGACATTTACACAAAGTTATATTTTATTAATATCTTTAATTAGCATTTGAATTTTTGAAATAAATATTAATGGCACACTAATTATTATTACCATCATCATTATTTTTGCCATATTGATATGCAAATAAATCAATATTAATTTTTCCAATATTTTTAATTTACTTAAAACCTTTTTATATTTCTATAATTTAATTTTATCTATATTTTATTTTACTCATAACTTGAATTATATTTGATTATATTTTTATTTGAATTTCCTTTAATTATTTTGATTTTTCCTGAATTAATTTCTAAATGAAAAAGGGAATAGACATTGACATGTGGGTCTAGGAACAGTACTTGGGCCCACATTCATACACATAGAGAGGAAACATAGGGGAGCAATGTAGACCAAAATAGAGGAAACTGGGGAGGCGGTGGCGCTCGGCCAGGCGAGTTCGCTCGCGGCGAGGCAAACATGGTAGGGCAGTGACAACTAGAAAAATAGAGTGTCGGAGGGAAGAGGGAGCTAGTGGAGGTGGTGTCGTGGCTTGGGGTGGAGCAGAGGTGGGCAGTAATGGTTTATGGAGGTCAGGCACAAGGAGGAAGAAAGAAGCGACGGTGTTGGAGTGAGAGGGGCAAAACAAAGGGGAGCATGAGCATGAGTAGGGTAAAGGGGACTTACCGATGTTGGTCATGGAGGTGAAGGTGAGCCAGAGAGGGCTAGTGATGTGAGCCCGAGGCGGCACAGAGGGGGTCACTGGTGGAGACTCACTAGAGAGGTGGAGGGGAGGAGCCTGCACTCGAGTTAGCTCTAGGGGGTCACCAGGGTGCCTCAAGAGTGAGGAATCGGGGGGAGGTTTGCCGAGAAGGAGGTGATGGTGGTATCCAGCCTAAAGGGGGGAAAGATGGCATTGCAACAAGCTCCGATGAGGTGATCTCCATATTGGATGAGGGGAATCGTAGAGTAGTTCCTAGAGCACCTTTTGACATGAGCCAATTGGCAAGAGGCTTATCTGAGTGGTGGTTGTGCATGAGCAGAGCTTCGGTCGGCACGAGCGGCACAACTTTGGTGCGATTCGACTTAGGAGGAGAAGAAGATGACGGGGAGGAAAATTGAGGGGAGGCCAATTGCTTTTATAGTTAAGGGGTGGTGCTAGTGGCACTGCGGCCAGTGAATAAGTGCCAGCATTGGTGCCACACGTAGTTTTGATGTGGACTTCAGTCGTGGCTCGAACGCCGATGCAGGGCATGGGTGCAATAGGGCTGTTGTGGGCGCAGTGGTCTAAAATTACGGCGCATGGTGTGAGCGTGGCGGTCAAATATTGTGGCGCAAGCGAACGCTGTGGGTCTGTTTGGTTGCCTGCATCAACTCATGCACCTGCATGCGCGTGGCCAGGCTGAGGAGGGAAGCTCCTCCGCGCGTCTGAGCTCACTGCTCCGCTTGCTTTTTTGCATCCTCATGCAGACTCTCACCCCGATGCAGCCAACCAAACACCATCTCTCTGCATGCGCGGGTACGAGCTACCCTGATGCAGGCAACCAAACAGGCCCTGTGTGCGCCTACATGGCACGGTTGACCAGACATGGAGAGGATGGCCAAACGTGGCTTGGCGCGGAGGCATGGGCGTGGCGTGTGCATGGCACGGTGCAGGCACGTGTGGCTTGGCCAAGCAGTGGTGGAAGCAGAGAGAGGAAAAAGAGGCCGATGGGCCAGTGGGCCAAGAGGGAAAAGGAGAGGAGAAATGGGCCGGCCCAAGTAGTTTTGGAAATTTTCTTTTTAATTGAACTTTGGTTATGGATTTGAAATTTGAATCTCAAATTTCAATTTCACTTGGCAGGATTTTGAAAAGTGTATCATTTCTGTTTTTAATTCGCTTCGCCAATTGTACATCCTTTAATCCTAGAATTGGGGTTTTCCTTCTTATTTTTTGAATTTTATATTTAATCGGAGCTTGCATTTTAATTCAAATTTTGTTTTATTTGTTCTCTAGTTACATGGCTCTTAGCACAAGGTTTTATCTTTTATCTGTATTTACCCATTTGGTTAATTTGAAAATTCAACAAGAATTCTGAAACAAAAATCCAGAAAATTCATATAACACCAAAATGAAATCAAAAAATTTAAAATTTTCATATTTTTCAAACATCCTATTGTTGGGGTGTTACACGGGAGGTGAGGGAGCAACAAGCCCTGCACATGACACGACAGCTGATGACGGAGCATACCGGGAGCTAGACGTGGATCTCAGTGAACACCTCGTCCGGGGTGGCAAGGGCCGGCGGCGCTCTTCATCGCATGGCAAAAGGGCTTCCAAGCCCGACTAATATGCCAAGGACTAACTGAAGGCTAGAATTTCAGCCGTGGGAGGCACAAGCGGTGGTGGCATGCCAGAGGATAGCATTGGTGCCGGTGAGGGGAGGGGTAGGGGGCGCACGGGTGGGAGTGGCGACGGCAAGGAGCATGGGTTGCATCGAAGCGAGGAAATTGGGGAGGGGATCAGGGGAAATAGACGCTAGGGTTGACAAATGAATCTCGAAGCTATCTAAGGGATTAAAACGCTACTAGTTTTCGGAAACTGACATGGATATTATTGTAACTGAATGCAAATATGTACTTATAAATTTGATCGGCTACTGTCATACAAGTCTCTCATTCGTGTTTGCGTTCGTAATGGCTTCTACTTGGAAAAGCTAGTTGCCAATATAAACATCTAGCTTTTTGAAACGGTTTCCTCACTCTTTTCACTCCTGTCTCATTCCAGGGATAGGGCAAGAGTCACAGTGCATCATGAACCCACTCCTCTCGCTCTCCATCGCATACGCATCTCTTACTTTTTTTCACTGTTTGCATCCTTGTTCTATAAGTCATTTCTTTCAACAACTATTATTTATTTTTGGCCAATAGTCATCAATCGCAGTCAATAAAAACGCACCCTAAAGCTTCACGAGCATCTGCACGTGTACTGTGATCCCACATAATGCAAAACAACAATGAAATAATGGATGGATGCTGGATGGAATAACAGTAAGCACATGTGCTCATGTAGAAAGCAAAATAATCAGTCTTTTATCCTCTGCCAACACCAGGTTTTGCATCTGGTTTATATCTCTGGTAAAGTACGTGACATATCAAACCAAGTAGTGAAGAATCAGGTACCACATACCCAAGAACAGCAAGCACCACGTAGCAAGTGATAAAACTATTAAAAACAAACTGTTCCTCTGCCACTGCAAGCTTCCATTACATGGAATTCGTGACGTCAGTTTCAAGTAAACAGACTCAACCCTTTACGACCATTACAAACTTGTTTTGCAACGTTTCCCTTAGCAGAGGCGTACACACAAATCCACAGCTTAGCTGCCACGGTAAGTGGTGAACGAAGAAGGAGAATGCAACAGAGGAACATGGAAATGCTCGTCCGTCTGGCTCTCTTTGATCTCAAATATGATGCTCACATAAGGGAAGAACCCTGATGGTGCATACTTGGCGGTGTTGAAACTTACGCGGTAGAAACCAGGAGCGACACTGTCGACGATGTCCATCAGTTGACCGCTGCGTCCATCATTGTTTGTAACCGAAGAGCCTACAGTTGCCCATCCATTGAAATCTTTGTTGTTGAATGACGGAGCACTTGAAGCATCCTTCCACACCTCCAGGTGAACTTCAATCCCAGATGCTGGTGATCCACAAGCGACGTCCGGCACATGGGTTGTGATGGGAGGGCGAGTTCGGTTGGAGCTACCTATAATGCCACACTGACACAACAGCACGAGCAAAGTGCATAAAACAATTGAGGATAATTATGAAAGTACAGAGTAACTGCAGTGCAGAGTTCAACTGTCGAAATTGATCAAAGACGATGCCCAGGAGTTGCCTTCCTGGCACATGGTCATTCAGCAGTGTTAGCTCAATAGTTTATACTTCAGACATGAACTATTTTCTTCTTGTTTCAACACAGTTCTTGTCAAAATATAATGTTTATCTTCCGGAGTTGCATTATTTTCTTCTTGTTTCAACTATAGTAGTTTTCTATCCTTGTTTCGGCTATAGTTTATATTTGTTAAGAGAGAATTTAGCTAGGTTAAGATTAACAAGCAGAGAACATTATCCACTTCTTTACACAGAATATTGGGCAGTAAAGTATAATCAGAGCGAACACGAAAAGACTAATTGCCAATATATCGAAGGAAGAGTACTCAGTATTTCCCGCTTGTTTAGATGTAGTAATCCGCCTATATATTATCTTTTTCCTAAGTAAAGTCGCAATAAACTTTCTCATATCACTTGACATACGGATATATACGGATAGATATCACTTATCTCATATTCTATTCTATATTTTTTTACTCAGAATCGGACACAGATAGCGCCGAATACCCATTTATCTCTTATGTATTCGCTCCATAAACATTCGATCGGTCAGACAAAAATTATCCACTCCGTTTGCACTGTAATGGTTAGGGTGATTTGATCCGAAGGCTCGCATTCGACTGCTTTTGAAAGAAAAAACTGCTGTATACCATTTGACAGCAAATCTTGGGCCCAAAGATGCTCACTTCTGAATTCAGATCGTCGCACAATATTGTTAACTCCAGACCGCTGCTGCCTGTTCCCAACGAAACAAGAAGTGTAACGCTGGCTCGCGCATCAAATTGATCATGTAACGTTATAAACGTAGTGCGTTACAATCGCAAACATGAGAAAGAATGAACTTGAAAGATTTATGTCTACACATTTTTCCAAGAGAGCAGCCGCATCATCCTGAGAGAACAGTGGGAGGAAAAATTGTAACTGTAATGTGAGTTTCCCCAGCAATGCGGGAAATAATTGTTCGGAAGAGTCACAAGGCATTATCCAAGTCAAAAATTTTCTTTTATTTGTAAAGCTCTCCAAAAAAGACGATCCGTCCGCTCCGACTCTGATAACCTGACGCCAGTTACCAACAGAGTGAGGCGAGTTCAACATTTGCGCTCAATTACAGAGGTCCAGGGAAGGTGCCATTTTCCCGTTGCTCGTTCCAACGCTCAACCTGCAGATCAAACGCAAATATGTCATCAAGGTGAGCAGGACAAGATTGTCACACCATGAACTGAGGGCCTAAACATTATTTGGATAACATTTAGTGTCTTAGTTCATCAGGTGCAATCAAACCAAGAATGGCAGATTCAATTATGCTTACATGTGCGCATGTGCAACTATTGATGAAATATTTTTAAATGATTAATATGCATATGGTCAAAGGATGGCATATAGAACAACGTCAATAATTCACTACACATTGTTGTAGTTTCAATTCACTTCTATCTCTAGCTCATGTACAGAATGGTTCATAGCTTATTCACACTCAAATGCCAGCAGTGCCCAGCATAAACAGTAGAAGCAAGCATCACGAGGATTACAACTTTATGCAGCTATATGAGCTAAATTATCAGAAGCAACACAGTAAACAGGAGATATTATTCTAGAAAATAGAGGTATCGGATTGTCCTTCACCAGAAAAACAGATTTAACTTGAATCTGAATTACCAAGTTAATGCATCCACAGGTAGTCAACCTTTCTTGGAAAAAAAAGAACAAACGTATCAAATTTATTGAACATACAGTACAATGTAACCCAAGGCCGTGGAATATTTTTATATCAACAGTTATCCTTAATGAAGTGTGGGTTAATAGCTAAAGCATTAGAGAAGCAGGTTATTTTGGACTCCTCAAATTTCATGTACTTTAAAAATTATCAACAGTGTTGCTGCAAAGTGCAGGAGTTAAGTGCATACACAATGGGCTAATGATCTTCACATGCCACAGCTTTACTAATCTCAACACCACAACAGGGACAGAAGGAATAACAGACATAACAAAAAGTGTGGAAGCAAGAAATACATACCCATTCACCAGGGCAAAGAGATCGATAGTATTTTGCAAACTTATCGCACTCAGGAGCACCCTCCTCTTTTGCAGCTACACACCTGATTAAATAACCACAGTTATTGAGCAGCTGCAAGTAAACAAATATCACCTATTTACCTCAACTTTATGAAAGAGCATAGTCCTACCTGTGATACTCAACATAGCGTGTGAAACAGTGCCTTGTTTGATTTGTTGTTGGGAAACGAAAATCTGCTGGAGCTGTTTCAATCTATATATTGAAACATGCTTAGTAGTTAGTACTTATCAACATGAGCTTATATTTCACCATCAGTTTTTCGTGGTACCATACCTTAATCTCTGGTTTCTCCTCAACCTCTTCCTCCCCAGTTGTCTCACTTGTTTCCTCTGTTGCAGGGTTGATTTCCTCTGCATCTTGCACCCCAGAAGTTTCACTCTTGTCTTCTACAGCAGTTGTGGTCTCATCAGCTGGAGGGGTTTCATCATTTGTTGCGGGGGCAGCTTCAGTCTCAGTGCCAATAGCAGGCTTCTCCTCGGCAGCTTTTTCCACTGGAACATCCTGTGGTGGAAGTGAATATTCCTACAAATGAAAGTTGAATTCAAAAACACTAGTTCTGGATCATAAAAGACCAACAGTGAAAGGAACAACACATCACAGAGGAATCAACTTACAGGTCAGAAAACTTAATAGATCACGTAAACTAACCTAGTAAAAAAAAAAACAGGCATGTGTTCAAAGGAATCAGATTTGCATCTAACATGAACCAAGTGATTCTTATGTCATCACACAGCAAATGCCTAAATACATATATAACCTTGAGAAAGGGACATTTTATACACACACATCTAACTATTTTACTTTTCTCTAGATTCCTTGCAAATTATCGCAATTCACAAAGGCCAGAACCACTTGCACTAAGCAAAAATATATATTCAAGAAGGAAAACTCATGTAAAAGCCTTACTGTATAGCCTTCACCTGTGCTAAACTGCTATTTTGTAAGTGTTAAATGCCAATCTAAAAATTCATTTGTATACTTTTTCCCAATTATTCATATACAACTAGTGCAGGGTAGTGGTTAGTATGTAAGTGGTACTTGCAAACCCATTTAACCAACTTAATCAGACTAAGATCTATAACATTGCAAACAGTTTCAACAAATGACAGATGCATTCAAGTTCCCTACAGCAATTGTCTCCAACCAACATAAGCACGCCCAGAAAGTATAAAAAAGGCAGCAACATATCATAATTTTCATGCAGAACTTTGGGTCCATGCTAGTCGCATACGGAAAAATATGAATATGCATGAGATGCATTTTGTCCAAAAATGTTGACAGACATGACAGATACTAATCCAAATTTGGTTACAAAAAAAAGAGGGTTCACTCTCTGCTCGGGATGCTTACACACACATGATCAGTACCGATAAAAACCTTTATAAATCGAACTATCCCAATTCACATTCACAGTGCCACTGACTCAGATTTTGTTAGAACCACCTACATCATCTTCTGTTCTCCAAAGGCAACGGATGAGTTATTCATGGGACAAGCTAATACCTTTTTTTACGATTCCAACTACAAACACAGCATCCGGAGATTCAAACTCCTTAGTCTAAAATGACAGTTGAGAAGTAGCAATTCATAAATTCTGGAACATTCTAGAAGAATTGAGAATTTGCAATAGTAGATACTTTGCTAAAAAAATCCTAGAATATCCAGATAAAGAATTAGAAAATTTTCTAGAGACTAGATATTTTAGAAGAACTTTTTAGGTACTTATACAATTTACTTGTAAAACAAGGAGCTTGGCACATGACAAGGATCCAATGGACGGGCCAAATTTTTTTTGCCCTATTTATGGATTAGGCCGGCCGATTAGGCTGACTATTGGATCTTTGCCAAGGGGAAAATCCTAGCATTACAAAGAAAATATCGTAATACCTAGAAACTTCTTCTAAAATATCCAATTTCTAGAAAATTTCCTAATTATTTTTGTATATTGTAGAACCCAACCAGCAAAATGGATACTTTTGCAAAAATCTTCAACTCTACTAGAATATTTTTAAAAAGTATGCATTACTGCTTCTCATTGGCACTTGTTGATTACAACAAATCCTTATGCTGCCAACAAACAAAGTTTTTCAGCCTGAAATCTACCACATAACTCAAGGCTCTACTCCTATAGGCGCCAATTTGCTCCAAACTTGCACCAAAAACAACTAAACTACACCAAATATAGCATAACATGTGCAAAATTCGAATCCATCATCACCCAGCACGAGCTAATCACTACCAGCACCGAACCGAATCCAAACCAAGAACACCTAACAGGAAAATTTTCCGCTCAAAATCTTGATACTCTACTCAAACAGTCCCACCAAATTCTCAACCAAACAAACTCACCACTCGTCGTTTCGGAATCTACTACGACAAACAAACGACACCTAGTAAGACTAGTATCGAACCAAAATCCGACGCAAAGCAGCACCCCATCCATCTGGAGGCGCTCGCTAGATCTACCGGTTGGAAAATCTTAGATCGGGGGGGCAGTGAGTACAAGCGGAGGACGAGGGGGGTCAGGGTTCCGCTTACCTCCGCGAGGGACGGTGCCTTGGCTTCGGCGGCCATGGACGCGGTAGTTTAGAAGCTTCTAGAAGTGGCGGCTGGCGAGAGGGTGGGAGAGGTAAGACCGTAAGACCAGGGAGGCGATAAAAGAAGAGGTGGAGATTACGAGGGAGAGCTTAGTGGGCTGGGCTGTAAAGCTCGGAAAATGGGGCCCGCAAGTTTATCTGGGTTCAAAATTTGGTTCCCTGTTGCTGTCGCAAATTCCAAAAATAACGTCGGTGGAAATAAAATTCCGGATATAGCCCCCAGCCGACTGCACGGTTAACTGAGAGCTGACGCGTGGCAATGGTGCGGCCGGGGAGTGCACGACACCGAGGTGGTGCGGTCCCCGACCGCACCACTTGGCTGGCTAACGTGACACGAAATGGTGCGGCGCCCGACCGCACGACACCGCAAATGGTGCGGCGCCCGAGCGCACGACCCCGTCAATGATGCGGTGGCTGGCCGCACCACTCGGTGGCGTCCCATCAACGCCAAAAGCCGGATTCCCTCGCCCGTGCTGCATTGCTTTATTTCCTGCATGCCGGATTCCCCCGCCCGTGCTGCATTCCTTTATTTCCTGCATGCAATGTGTCTATACGTGAGAGTCGGCCCCTACTTCATTTCCTGCATGTGACCGTTGTGTGTCTCGCGATAAAAGGAAGAGAGTGGCCTGCGTTTGGAAGGCTCCAGTGAATGTGCATTTGCGCTAGACAGAGAAGCAGCAAGAGAGGGCGCTGATAGTGAAGGAAAGAAGAACGACAAACACGGCATTTGAAGTAATTTTGGAAGGGATCTGAAGTTCTCGCAATTGTGAAAGTTGTAGATCGTCTCGTGAGCTTCAAGAAAAGGTAAATATCATCTCTATGCGTCTATAATGTTATTATAGTGATTAGCCTGTAATTAGCGTAAACGTTCTGTAAACGTCTATATTTTATGTAATTATGGTGTTGTATTTTATATTTTATGTGAAGAAATTATAACTGTTGTTGTCCACTGTAATGTAAAATGTTTGTAGTTGTTTTGGGTTGTAGTGTATTACATTTTTTTGATAAAATGTTTGTAGTTGTAGTGTATTGTATTTTATATTTTATGTGAAGAATTTTTGTACTGCTCTTGTGAACAGTAATCTTAAAAAAATGTTGACTGGATTGTAACTACATTTAAATGATGTCATTGTGAAGCACACTGCTAGTCGGAAAGACCACTTGCGTAGCTACTGTTTGTATTAACATGTACTCATTCTTGTAGCCAAAATCACAGAATAATATTAGATCTTGCTGTGCATGTTTGTGAGAGCATGCTTCCATAAATCAAAGATTAGGAAAAAATGTAGATATTTCATTTACATAAGAATTCAAAAGTTAAAAATGATGAGAAATGAGTAGTTGGATTGGTGAATTAAGTAGAACAATAATAATAGTAATTAGGAGAGAAATTTGGGAAATTGTAATTTGTTTATTACATAAATTAGAGAGTAAATTTGATTTATGTAGGAATTTGTCAGGGCACTCCGTAAATTAATTAAAAATTAGATTTACAAATACAAAAGTACCATACGAAATTGTGTTGGATCGAAATCGGCAACAGAGGGGAGGGGGTGAATGGTGCCCTTTAAAAAGACGTCCCCAAAGTAATCTCAGTATTTTCTTCTCCTCCGATAGCTATTAACATCTACGAAGGCAAAGAGGTTCTCTCACTGAAAGCCGAAAGTCAGACTGACAAATGAACAAGCAAAAACAAAGGCACAATGGAGCTGTATGGTTTCTATTTCAGTTCTGCATTTAATTTTCAGAGGACTGCTGTAATCAGGATTTACCGAGGAAAAAAACTGAACAAAAGATACTGGGAAGGAATAAACACAAAAGAAACCAACTGGAAACAATGGCTAAATGCTGGCCGAAAACTGCATGCACTTGATTGGGAGCAGAGAATCGAAACTGCACTAAAAACCTGACTGAAAACAGCAACTAGACTAAAGCCTGACAGCAGCCAAAACTGAAAAGTAATGCAATACCGAATAGCTGGAAAGCTGCAGCCGAAAATGGAGTTTGGCCTGCATGAATTAAACCTCCGAGAGAGACACACCCGAAACCAAAACTGGCTATTTTCGCAACAATTAATAGCTGCCAAGCGCAGACAATATGTGCTGCCGAAAGCTGAAATGAGCCAAAAGAGAGAAGTCTTTTGGGAAAGAAGTAGCCGATCAAGTCTGAAAAGAGAAGATAAAAGCAGCAGTCAAGAGGAGAAAGAAAGGACTGCAAGCACAAAGATAAACTGACTGCAGATTTCTTCATTGGCTTTGCTGCAAACCCAAAGCAGAAAGCAAAAGAAGATTAGTGCTGCAGCCGAAGCAAAATAGAGAACCAAGACAATATGCCAGCAAAATGACTACTAGCGAATGAAGTCAGAAAAGAAAACCTGTAATAAGAACCGAACTGAATCAAGCATTACTCTGACCGAAAACACAGTGAATACTGCAGAATACAAGCTTAATTCCTCATGAGCTCTTGGGAATATTTTGACAAAGTATCCTTGAGATTTATTCCCCATTCAGAGCCAACAGAAATCAACTTCTCAAGCAAGAAAAACTTTACTCAAGCACAATCTCAACCACTTTCTCATCAGAAAATGAATTGTTCTTATAGCCAACTACTCTCCACAAAAGTGCACAACCAAAAAATCAAACCAAGAACTTGCTCATACTGCCCCATACGCATGAACACTGAAAGGAAAACAAGAACATAGAGAAGACAAATAATCAAGACAACTCAAGTGAGGCAGAGGCAATAAAAAAGAAAGCACATCACTAAAACATCTCAAAAACAAAAAGATCTCTTAGATTGAGACAAAGAGAGATGGCATGATTGTATTAGAGAGGAATGATTACATAGTCTTGATATCATCAACTCAATCCATCTCTCACAATCTAAAGACACCCAAGAACACAAGTGCTTCCCTAAAAACCTCTACAACTCATGTATGGAGAGAACCAAATAAAACCCTAACTTTCACACACCTCTCACTCTCAACTCTCTCCACTAGAGATCATCCTCTATTTATAGCCTCCACTAATGGGTTTACAACACACTTTACCCATTAGCTCTCAACAACTCATGGCGCTTTATCCACAATCCACTTCCTTTAGTGCAGATTTGCGTATTCACCAAAACGCCCCTCGTGCACCTTCCAGGAAGCTTCCTCATTCCTTGCCCTCCAAGCCATGCAGCCACCTCGAGTCCTCGTCGTCTTTGGCACATCTCGACCGCTTTGACCTCGGCACCACCTGCGCCTAGTCCGGTCATCCCGTGCCTCGCCACGACTCCACCTCGACGTCCTGCAGCCATCACAGACAAGAAACATATCACATAGCACCGCTCGACATATTGTAACCATACATTAGCATTAGGAGAAATATTCAAAGCCCAAACCGATCGAAACGAAAAATAAACGACTTAAGCACGTTCGACCTAGTTCGGCAAGGTCCGACCGAAACCGACTGCACCGTGCAACGACATGGTTCAAACCACACAACCCAAACTCGACTTTCCTAAAACAGATGTCAATTACTCATCACACACACGGGGTCACCTCCACCTGGTCTATCAAATTGAGATGAAAATATTACGCTTGTATCTGCTAGGCGGTACGTGCTGTATGATGCTACACTTGTTACATTTTATATATACTAAGAGGGTTCAGTATGGACTTATGTTAGGTACGCCATGGGTGACATCCAAGACTTGTTCGTGTTCTACAGAAGTGGTCTCGTACACGACGGGCCGTACGGGGCAGACTTGGGTAATTGTGACCGGACCGTGATCCGGGCACCCAATCTGAACACCATGAGCCTGTTTGAGCTACGGAGATGCGTGCATTCCGCATTTGATCGGGACACCGCAAGGAACAAATTACGGATCGAGGCAGTGTATGCCGCAGTGGTAGGTGTTGCAGGGGAGGTAATGTGGCAACTTATAAACGTGACGAGCGACGCTTCATGGGCGAACTATATGGAGGTCGTGTGCAACCGAGACGCAGTGATTTATGCCAGGCCAATGGTGTATGTTCAATTCATAGAGAGGACAGAATCATCCGCCATGGGTGGCTCTGGTGGTGCTGGCGGAGATGTAGAGCCTGCATTACTCTCCGGCGGTCATGAAAATGCTGGTGAAGGAGAAGTCAATGAGTCAATGGGAGATGGAGACCTGCGGAGGCGCGTGGAGAATTTTCAGCCGAATGAAGGTGCGGATAGGTGGTGGGCCGCGCGTGTTGACTGTCACGAGTACCTTGCGAACCAGGTGGAGGAAGTGGAAAGTAAGGAGGAGGAGGATGTGGAAACAGCCAGTTCAGGAGAGGAGGAAGAAGGGGAACCTACAGCGAGAGGTGTGTTAGGTGGTGTTGTAACCACGAAGAGTGTGTACGTGCTGTCCAGATTGGACGACATCGCAGCGGAATCCCTGGTTCTGCCACGGGCGGAGGAGGCAGAGTGGGGATTCAATGAAGGCACACTCTTTGTAGGGCAGAGCTTCCGTAACAAGAGTGCTGCACAGCAAGCTATTGCCACATACGCCGTCAACATCAGCCGGACATATCGGGTGCACAGGTCCAACCCTGACACCTACATTGTGAAGTGTGTTGACGGCTCCTACCCTGGCAAGGTCCGTGCGCAGCGGTTCAGGGGCGCTGCCACGAACTTCCGGATAACGGTACTGAAGGATCACACTTGTGAGCTTGCGGCGCCACTACATAGGCACCGCAACATGACGTCGTCATATGTTGTGGAGCTGATAAGGCATCTTGTGGCTGCAAATGTATCCATTTCTCCCAAGGTTCTCATGGCGGAGGTAGCGAACACGGTGGGGTTTGATGTTAGCTACAAGAAAGTGTGGCGGGGGAAACAGAAGGTCCTGTAGAGTATGTTCGGGACGTATGAGGAGGCAAATGATCTGGTCCCAAGAATGTTGTGTCAGATTGCAGGAGCAAACCCAGGCACGTACATTAACAAGTACGAACGGGTTCATGAGACGCAAGGGCCAAATTGTTTTGTGCTTGACAGAGTGTTCTGGGCCTTCCATCAAGCAATAGAAGGCTTCAACTGGTGCCGACCAGTGCTAACGATGAACGACATATTCCTATTTGGCAAGTACAAGGGTACTATCCTAACCACGGTTGCAGCAAACGCAAATTACCAGTTACTCCTAGTGGCATTTGTAATTGTAGAGAATGAGAATACAGATAGCTGGCTGTGGTTCCTTGCCAATGTGAAGCAGGCCGTAGTACAAGATCGGCCCGATGTGTGTGTTATCTCAGACCGCAATGCAGGCTTGCTGTCTGCAATGCGAACGATGCAGAACGGGACACAGCCTCCGTTCCAGTGGAATGACATGAAGAACCGGTGGTGCATGAGGCATCTTGCGGCGAACTTCTACAGAAGGTTCCATAGCAAGGAACTAATGAAGATGTTCAAAAAGCTTTGTATGTAGAACCAGAAGAGGGAGTTTGAGGCCTTGTGGAGGCACCTTGATCAGGAGACCAGCAAGCATGTGAGGCGTCTCGGGCAGGCTGAAGCTGGGGCCGTGGAGGGAGGCTCCACGAGACTTGGGGAGTTCACACAATGGGTTCAGTCCAATGCACCTGACTTGGAGATGAGGTCTCTACTGCATGACACCAGCGGAGCAAGGTACGAAATCATGATGACAAACATGTCCGAGGTGTACAATGGTGTTCTAAAGGGCGTGAGATCCCTACCTATCACTGTAATCGTGGAAGAGACCTGGAACCGTTCAGTTGGATACTTCGTCAATAGAGCCATGATGGCGAAGAAGCATCTGGACGAAGGCAAAGAATTCGCCGAGGCAACGCAGGCCTACATGGACAAGAAGATGGAGAAGGCTCGTTCGCATATTGCTCAGACCATGGATGGCTTACGGAGGAAGTTTGAGGTCCGCCTCGCATGTAAGTACATGATGGGCCAGCTAGAGGATCGTAGCGGTGTGCACGATTGATGACAGCATCTTGCATCTTGCACCTGCAACAAGCCGCAACTTCTACACAAGCCATGCTCCCACGTGTACGCGGCATGCGCGTTATGGAACCAGGCGCCCACACATTACATCTCAAAGTATTATGACATAAAGCGCCTGTTTGAAACCTAGAGCACAGAGTTCCATTCGTACGGGGTGGACATGCATTATAGGGACCTCTGGTCAGGGCAGATGAAGTGGGCGCCGAACGATGCACTGAAGCACGTCGGCCGTGGGCGACGACAAAGTCATCGCATTCGTAATAACATGGATGACAGCCAGCGTGGGGATCGGGTTCGGCGCCCGAAGCGCAAACTATGCAAGACGGTTGGCCATTCATTTAGGCAGTGCCCAAACAGGCCGACATCAAGTAACGCTCCATAGTATGAAGCACATGGTTCTTCGTTGTTCACTGCTGGTTCCGTGTTTTTAAACTATTAAGGGCCTTTGTTGTGCTCATCTTGTGTATGCGAGCATATGGTCTTGCATCATTAAACCTATGCTGAATGTATCTTACAAAAATATTTGCGTATACAATTTGTTTGAGTCATTTCTTGGAAATGATGTTCTGACTTATTCGATATTTCATTATCATTTGTTGTCGTTCGCTGCGAATTAGGTTTGTTGGAAATTATGTTGTCATTCGCTGCAAATTACGTTTGTTGCATATTGTGTTGTCATTTATTTCACACTTTATTGTCATTACTTGCAAATTACGTATGTTGCATATTCTCATGACACTGCGTACTGACTTGTTTTCATTCATCGGCAGGAGATGGCGTACGAGTTGCTTGAGCCCCGTTGGGATGACTAGCACCGATGCACAGCGTGGTCATCTGCTGACGCTGACGGCCCTCCGAGTTTCATCCTTAGGGGCCCCCAAGAGCACTTGCCTCTAGACGATCGGTACATCCCACTGCTGCGAGACACCGGCCTTTTGCCCATTGCTCGCATGCTGGCTGTTCGAGCAGACGTACCAAGGTTACACGGCGCAGGATTACATGGGTGATTTCACAACGTCATCGTCATTCGGACAGCCGCATGCACCGGTATGTACTCATGTCGTAAACATAACACATGTATTTCAACGTCATCTAATCTCATCGTTCAAAAATTGCAGGGAGTCACGGAGCAACAGGGCTAGCAAGTTCATGCTGGCCCATCAGCGTTTCAAACTTCCCAGGTAAATGCCTTATGATATTAGTACTCATTATGAACATTTTTTGTATTTTACATTGCCTAATTCAGCTGTACCATTTAAGCAGGACGTAGACCCCTCCTCCGAATGGCTGAGCTCTATTTTTGGCCAGCCTTCGCAACTCTCCACGGAGTTGTACCCACCACCGCCTCGGACGCAGCCCTCGCATACGACCTTCGAGATGCACCACGCTCCCCAAGCAGGTTCACCTTCTCGGAGGAATAGATACACCGTTCGAGGCGGCGACGACGAGATGAACAATGAATTTTTGTAATTGTGCTGTTGTGACGTCGCATGGTTTCCTGTGTTCGTACTGTACTGTGCTTATGAAATTATTTGGAGTACAATTACGGCGTCATTCTTATATGACAAGTATGCACGCATGTGGCCACTGTACCTCACAATATGCATTATACATACATAGATTAACTCTCTAGCGGGACAAGACACAATAACAACAAACATAAGGTACAACATAGCATAAAATATTACCAACATACACGAGGACAACCTCCAGCACTACAACTTGACGATAACAATAAACATAAGAAAGAAAATAGCACACAACAATAAATTTATCTTCCACTCCAGTCTATCGAAACGATGCCGTATCTCGACAGGGTCGCAACCCTCCACGACAACTCTCTCATGGCAAACAATGTCTGTCCTAGTGCCCATTTCATCCTCCCACACCCAGAATCGGCAACCACCGGGGGCTTCCTGCGATTCCATGAAAAGAAGATTTGTAAACATACCACCACGATTTGAATTAACCCGAAACAATCTTACTCACCGAGTGATAGGGGCACTTGTAATAGTGTCGTCTAGGATTCGCGGCCGTGTGTGAGGTCTTACGTCTAACAACCGTGTTGCATTTTGGGCAAATCACCGTTGGTGCCGATAAAGAGGTGCTGAGCTGACTCATTGCCTAGTCGGGGGGAGTTAGCACGAAAGAAAACTACACAGATTGGGAACAACTAATTTAGGATGTGAGTGATAACAATGCGAGGGACTAGGTGAGGAATGGCTTCCATTTATAGGCTGTGGGGGGGCAGTCTCACGCACAGAGACCACAGAATAAGAAGACATCACGCAATGACAACATGAAACAACACATACATTGCACGTACATAAAATATAGCAAGTACTACAACCATCAACACACCAACGAACACAACAACTAAAATACAACACAACCATACACCTCGTTGCCTACATGCCAAACGAGCCTTGTGGCACCCACATGGAGAATTGTTGAGGGGGCCGCCTCGGACGTGGCTGCCCGTCGTGGTAGTGGCACGCACATATGCAACTAGGGATCACGCAGCAACATGTGGGATCATACGAGCTTCCTATGTTCACGACCTCCTTGTTGCCCCTCTCGCGTTGCATCTGTTGGCGGAGGTCGTTGTTCTCCTCATTGAGAGTCTCGATTCGGTCCTCCAACTCCAATATTCGATCCCATAATGTATCCATATAACGGACAATATACCGTTCGTGAGGAGGGTCGATCCAGCGGGAGAAGTCGCATTTCGCCATCTGCGGGAAAGGACGGTAAACATGGAGGGTCCATAAGCAATAACAAAAGAAATGTACTATTAGCAATTTGTACCCCATAGCGTGGGCATCGGAAGAAACGGCGCCCGCCATCGAACGGGGCATCCACAACCGCACGACCGCGAACTCATTGTGTCTGCATTTCAGCTATGCTGGTTGAGCACGCTGGCTTGGTATCAAGCGGTACTGTGGACCGAAGATCTCCCTCCTTTCCAAGGGAAGGTCTTCCTTCGGTGACCCAAAATCAACTGGCCCCTCAGCTTTCGACATGGTATGTTCCACCACGAAAGACAGGGTGCTTCTTTGTTCGATTTACAGGGTTCTCTGGCTACAATGTCATGGGACCCCAACCGTGCTATTTATACCAAACAAGATAACTTTGCTCAATGAGAGGTCAGCTTTGCTCAGTGGCATGAGAAAAGAGGCCAGCTTTGCTCAGTGACATAATAAAAGAGTGCAGCTTTGCGCAGGGACATGACAAAACGGGGCAGCTTTGCTCAATGAGATGGCAAGAGATGTCAGGTTTGCGCAGGGACATGACAAAACGGGGCAGCTTTGCTCAGTCAGATGGCAAAAGAGGTCAGCTTTGCACAGTGACAAGACAAAACGGGGCAGCTTTGCTCAGTGACATGACAAAAGAGGCCAGCTTTGCTCAGTGAGATGACAAAAGATGTCAGCTTTTCGCAGTGACATGACAAAACGGGGCAGTTTTGCTCAGTGACATGACAAAAGAGGCTAGCTTTGCTTAGTGAGATGACAAAAGAGGGCAGCTTTGCTCAGTGACATGACAAAAGAGGCCAGCTTTGCTTGGAGACATGACAAAATAGGGCAACTTTGCTCAGTGACATGACAAAAGAGGGCAGCTTTGCGCAGTGAGATGACAAAATAGGGTAGATTTGCTCAGTGAGATGACAAAATATGGCAGCTTTGCTCAGTGAGATGACAAAAGAGGGCAGCTTTGTGCGGAGACATGACAAAAGAGAGGACCTTTGCCAGGTGACATGACAAAAGAGGGCAGCTTTGCGCAGCGACCAAAAATAAATCACATGCCTACCCTTTGGCTTATAAAATGAGCTGCAATGCATCTGCAAGAGAACACTACACAATCTAACACTACATCATACATTCCTTCTCCACGTCGAGATGAACAACAAGCATCTAAAGGAATGGCAGAAATTCACGGACAACATACGGGAGAAAATTACGAAGAATAGGGAGGAGGCCCGCAAGAAGGCACAATGGGAGGAGGCCCGCAAGATAGCAAGGGCTGCGGCGGCTCGCGAGGAACAAGCAAGGGCTGTTGCGGCTATAAGGTAAGCTCCCCGCAATGAGCCGCCGCGTTGCACTAACCCCATCCCGAACGTCCCCACCGAGCGTTCGCCGCAACTCCCACCTGAGGGGGAGACACCCCCCTTTGTTGGTGCGGGGACATGTGCAAGTTTTTCAAGTCTAAGCACCGCATCAGCTTAGGTATGCGTTACTGGGGTTGCGCAAACTACTCCAGTGACTACCCCGACCGCCGTTTTGACACCGCAACCTATCGGCAGCCGGTAACGACCACATGCACCAATTTTCCCCTACCTTTTCTCCTTCACAGCACGCACTAACTATCTCTCCCCTGTATTTACAGTCTCCGGAGCCCCTATGTGGCTACCGCAAATGGATCGATCTTGAGATCCACCCTGCGGACCAATGGACCCTCGACTTCGAGGAGTGGAATGTCACCCGGGACAAAGAGTTGCTGGAGGAGGAGCGCCGCAAGAATGAGCACACCCTGCGTATACAACGCGAGACGCAAGCTCATCTCGAAGCATGCACGCGTAGGGAGCAGGAGGCTCGCGAGATGGAGCGCGAGAGAAAGAGGGAAATGGCGGCTAAGGCAAAAGAGGTCGCGGAGGAGTTCGACGCCGAGTGGGCAAGGAAGGGAAAGTGGCCCCGGTCTACACAGTAGGTCGTACGAGCAGTTGGGTGGGTTAGTCGCATATCATGCTATATGTTATGCATGTAATAAAAATGTACGCGGCATGTTAAGCCCAACAGTATTATGAAGTTTATTTCTATTCAGCTAAGCTTATTATCTTGTCTTTTCGCATTCAATGATTCCCACGTGTTCAATATCACTTTCCTTCCTTTCGTCCAATTGTTCCTATCACAGTTGTCCTCAAAAATATTTTATTAAATTTCTTCCAATAAAACAACATAACATGATCGAAAAATGCTTTTGCCAGTTCAACATATTTTTCACGGTCAGCAATGTACGAAAATCACAAATACACTAACCGTTACTTCACACAAATTTCATTCGTACTCTACCAACCAAAATTCTTAATTTTCATAATTGCAAAAAAATACACTAGCAGGAAACTCCACTCCACATCAAATTCGTATTTTTTTTCAAACACCATTAACAACGTACCAAAATATTTCAAAACAAACAATCTACAAAAACAATTCCTACATATATCATCTGCAATACATAACGAATTTTCAAAATAAATTTTTTATTTTTTTGCATCTCCTATTCTATATTATAAATTTGCTGCACACTCTAAAAATTATATTACATGTGTATGCATAATATTTAACATTTTATCTAACTATCTAATCAAAACAAAAAATAAAACTTATAAATTATTTTGTGCAAAATCGCTGATCGGGGCAAACCCTAACCCTAGCACTATAGCGACCGAGTGGTGCGGTCGGCCGCCGCATGACTCGCCGAGTGGTGCGCTCGGCGATCGCACCACTCGAGTCGTGCGCTACACCACGCACGATTTGCATGGTGCGGTCCAGGACCGCACGACCTCGGTGTCGTGTGCTCCCCGGCCACACCACTGCCACGCGTCAGCTCCCGGTTAATTGTGCGGTCGGCTGGGGGCTACATCTGGAATTTTGTTTCCACCAGCGCAATTTTTGGAATTTGCGGCAGCAACAGTACCAAAAGCGTCCAAACCCAAGCATAATTTTTTTAAAAAATAATACAATGGCTATGGCTACAAGTACTACATGCATAGTCCATAAAACTTCATTTTATTAGGGTTATTTGATTGCGTATACCAAGTAAGTACATGTATAGAATGGTTTAGGAAAAAGTCATCCATATGTTTAGTTGCTTAAACTAAACTATCTGGATACAAATTTGAGAGATATTTTCTCTTGTTGTTGAACATCTCATTCATCGAAAACAACTGAACCTTACGGTATAGAACTATCTCATCCTATCTATCCTCATCTCACCAACCAAACATATCTTTGATGTATCTGTCTGAGAAAAATCAGTAATTTAGTATTCTAAAATATTACAAGTTTACCATGTATTATAAAAAGTTGGATGATTTTGTGGCGTGCGACATGGCATGCATGGCAGGAGCTAGTTGGCGATGGACAAACTACTCTGTATAGGTTTCCAACCGGTCAAGCAAGCAATGGGAGCCGAAAACAAGAGCACAAGCAATTGTTTCTTGGGAATCCATATCATGCAGACATCTGTTGTGTCCGAACGCTTTCACTTAGAAGTACAATCGGAGCGGATATATACGGATATCGTTTATTTTGTATCCTATTCTATAGCTTTTTTTTTTGAGTCAGAGTCGGACACAGATAATATCGGATACCCATTTCTCTGTTCCGTATTCACTCCATAAGCCTTCTGACGATCAGTCGGATGGAAATTATTCGCTTATTTTGCACCCCTATAGAGGACATTGAATAGTAGGGATGCAATCAGAGTGAACATGGAGAGACTAATCACCGAGATGTCAAAGGAAGGGCACTCAATATTTCCTGACTGTTTAGATGCGGCAACCTGTCTATCAATTGTCTTGTTTCAAAGTGAAGTCACAACAGACTTACTCATATCATGTCACATCCTGAATTTTGGATGTCTGAAATTTTGAGTAATTTAAAACTTTTATTTGCATCTTATTGGCATTTGAATTTTGGTTCAACGTCTTATTTGGGTTTTCCTGAGTTTAGTGTTGAGCAAATAATATTTGAAAATAATTCTCGAGCACAAAATAGCAATCATAAAAATAAATAATTAGATAAATGAATACAAATAATTTACATAGTATTTAACCCTAAGAAAGTAACTCCAAAATTCTATCTACGAAGTCAAAACCTGGTTTATAAATTATTTAAAGGGAAATAGCTGAATTAAAAGTACAACTCAAATATATATACATACATAAACTATACAATTAAATTCAAGAATAATCTTAACACTAGAGCTAGAATTCAAATATCGAAAATCATGCACAAATTAAAATTAACAAATCCTAATGAAAACTAAAGTTCAAATTGAAAATCCAAAATTATAAAATTTTGCTCAAGCCTCCTTTCCTTTTCTTTTTCCTCATTCTCTTCTTTCTCTATTACATGTGGGCCCAGCTTTCCTTTTCTCTCTCCTTTTTCCTCCCTCCCGTTTTCTCCCTGCCACTGGCCCCTGCGCGCGCCTTCCCCTTTCTTTTTCCTCCTCCTCTCTTCCTTCTCTGGCTGAGCTTCCTCCACCTCGGTGCCCATTTTCCCGCGTCCGCCAGAGCCCGCTGCTCATCATCACGCCGCCCGTCACGTCCCCTCCGTGCGCCTGCCTTCTCTCTACTCTGCAGCACCGCCGCCTGCCACTGCCCTGCTCTGCGTCGCGCCGAGCCCCGCGCCGGTCCAAGACCGGCGGACCATTCCCGCCACCGGGTCCTCCGCGCCTCCCCGTCCCCTCCGCGACTATAAGGAGCTCCGCGCTCTCCCTTGCGACCCCTGCGCCATCTCCTTTCTTCCCCACTTCGCCTCGCCCGCGCGTGCTCCCGCACTGCCGTCGCCGCCCCTCCCGTCTCGGCCGTCTCCGGTGATTACGACGCAAATCGCCTGCGTCACGGCGTACCCCCGTGCACACGATGCCTCCTCCGGCGATTAATTGGAAAACCGCCACCTGAGAACGTCGCGCGCGCGCCCCCTCCATCCCCGGTCAGCCGTCGCCATTTCCACGACCGCCTCCCCTTCGATCGGCCCCCGGCCGATTCCTCGCGGCGGGAGCTGCCCCTCGGTGCCCCGACGCCACCCCGGAGGTTGGCCGCCACCCTCCGCCGCCCAAGAACCCCTGCCACGGTGACCCGACCGCACTGCCGCCCGCGCACGATGCTTGGCCGCCTCGGCCTCCCTCTGGCTGCCCCGGCAGCTCAGGTGAGTTCCTACCACCTTGCTCATGCTCGCGCACGCCTCCCTTCCTTCCCCCTCTCCTCCGGCGGCCGGCACCCCCTTTCTCCCTCACCGACGGCCGCCTAGCACCGCCGCTAGCCAGCTGTGGCTTCCCCCGGCCGGCGCCAGTACCCCTGGAGCCTCCTCGGCGCTCGGGGGCTCCGTTTTGGTGGCCGTTGTCGTCGCCTCCCAACCGCTCCTCGTCGGCATCGCCGCCGCCATGCCTTCGGCCCCCTCCCCTGCTTCATCAGCTTCTGCTCCCTCTCTGTCAACTCAGCCGAAGGTAGTCTCCTCTCTATCTCTGTTATGGCATAAGGGCCCCACTTTAAATAAGCATCAAGCTAATGGGAATCACTGCCTCCTCCCAATTTTCTTCAAAGAGCAATCTTAAACTATGATTTGTACATGAAAATGAGAATAAAAATGTTGATTGTGTGATTGAACTAAAAGGGTTATGAAATGAGTTTACACATTTAAGTTTGGTTAATGGTATGTAAAGACAATGTGCAGGAGGATAAGAATAAAGGAATTACTTGTAAATTCGTAATGGAAACGATTGATGCAATCGAACTAAAACTTAACTATAGGCTAGTTAAGGTTAATATACTAATCCCCATGAGACACTAAGACAAGATTACCCATGGTCTATCCTTGGATGACAAGAGATCGACATGGATCAATTAGGTATGGATGTTGAACTCTAATATGTGAGTCAAATTAAAAGTTTCTCTTTTATAAACCCAGATTATCCAAAAATCTAATCCTACATAATTAAAGCTGCATAGTTGAAGCATTACAAAGGTAATTTTAACACTCCCAAAATTCTACTCTGGAATCTCGGATAGCAAAATTTAAAATCTCCCCCCTAAAAGTCCGAATGACCTAAAGGGTATCTTCCATCTCTTGACCCAAATCGAAACCCCTAGGTCATCGGATTGTTAAAAGTAATCCACCCAATATAGCAAGGCAAATAGTAACCATCACAAGCACGGCATGGATATAAATAAACCACAACTGTAGATTTAATCGACCATTGATATTAAAGTATAACCTGATATGGTGTGCTCAGTCGTAGAAAAGCAAATTTAAATAACAACATTAACAATAATAATGATAATAACACCATAAAGGTGACTACAATGTACCTAAAATATCTACGATACCTAAAACGAGGGGCATCTTTAATTAAATTCAGATTGGCATGTTTACTAAAAATCCCTAGGTCATTTGTAAATAAAATAATCTCATGAATATACTTTTGTCATGACCCGTCCTAGAAATCCATTTTGGCATGGTCCCTGCCCATTTCTCACTTCACTTCAACTACTTTGATTCCGTCAACGCTCTGCACCCTATCAACTCTGTCTCGAGTCACCTCAAATCACCTACTACCTCATAACCAAGCTAAAGTAAGTTTAATTGGATTTATTTGGATCTTTTGAGTTATTTGTTTTTGCTTGTGTTCAGTCGTTAGCACGTAATTAGAAACTGGAGTTCCGAATATTCTAAGGGCTAAACGAGAGAAAGATCAAAGTAAAGACAAAGACCCGGGACTAAAGGACCATCGCATGAGACAGCTTCGAGTGAGCTCAAGACTGCGGTAAACCGCGCCAGGCGAGTCAATACTTTGATCATGTTGAACCTACAT
This sequence comes from Dendrocalamus sinicus, assembly GCA_036346575.1. Taxonomy (NCBI): domain Eukaryota; kingdom Viridiplantae; phylum Streptophyta; class Magnoliopsida; order Poales; family Poaceae; genus Dendrocalamus; species Dendrocalamus sinicus. The sequence goes on from CM070647.1 coordinate 32,446,597, forward strand.
TTTCTGCAAATTACTTTTGTTTAAAATATCAAAGTGCATGCTGTTAATTTATATGCAAATACATGTTTAATTTAGAATTCTAGTTAAATGCCTATTATCCAACTTGATTAATATTACACCTCCTTTGGAATATTTAAATTGTGAACCATGTCGCCCTAGCAAAAATTATAATAGTAACATTTCAAAAGTAAGTCCGTAATTATATGCCATGCTTAGTATTGTTTAGATACCCATGGGCGCGAGAGCGTCCAAGCATCACTTTAATCATGAGAAAATGTGGTTGGGCAGTCATGGTGGTAATGATTGGTGTATGTTGGATATGGTTATTTTATACTCCCAAAAATCTCAAATTGCTTATTTATATGGGCGGATGGTTCGGGGGTATGGTGCAGGTGTGCATGAGAGTGTGATTTGTGGTAGAACCGCTCAGATACTACTAAGAACTGAATCTTGTCATGACCTCATATGTAAAACAGTACAACCACAAGTCTGTAAAGTACAACTTGGCTAAGTAAATTTATCGAAACCCCCGGACTCATCTCACTGGTAGTGGATGGAAGTGGATACGCAAAGGGCAATGGGAGGCCTAAAGGGACACCGAGTTGGAGGGTGAGGTAACTAGACGTACTAGCGTTGCTGAAAGTGGAGCCTGTGTCTTCGCTAGTAGACGTGGTTACATCCCGTGCATAGATGGGACCCACCGCAAGTGGGCAGGTTCCCATAAGGTGAGATGACAAAAGGGGCTAGATACTTTGAAAAGTCACTGTGATGGTCTACTCAACCACGTGGCTAAGGAATCATGTGGGGCAGCGAGCAGATTGTCTCTTATGGTGAAAGTGTACAAACTCTGCAGAGTCAAAACAATTCGAATAGACGTGCCCACGGTCAAGGGCGGACATGGGAACTTAATCAGATATAGTTCTATTTCAAAAACTTTGTGGGTGGGAATGGAAAAGTGGAGGGCAGTGGAAAGCCCTGATTTGAGTTGTCCTAGGTGTCGTCCCAGTGGTAAGTTAAGTGGCTATAACGCTGAAAGATATTATACGGTGTGATGCCATAAGTATGGAAAATCATGTTAATATTCCTTGAACATTATATTTTGTTCCAAAGCTGCTAGGTCTCAGGAAATTTTATGTATTGTATTTCAAATAGTAGCATTTCTATTCTTACAAAATAAAATATGGGAGGAATAAACAGGGTCGTGAGTAAAGGAGAGGGAAGTTTGTGGTAAAAACATAAAGATATTGGTGGACTCAGGTCGATTATAAAAAGGAAATGATAGTGTGGGATCTGGGAGAAGTAATTTGGTGGAGTCTAAATGAGTATATAGGTTAGATAGATGATTTAAATGATTTTTGGAGTATTAGGGATGCAAAGGTAATTGCGGGATTACAACACTGATAACTAATATAAATTCTTGGAAAATGATGGCAGTAATGGGATTAACAGGATTGGATCAAATACTAGATGGATGAATTGAATTTCTAGGAATATTGGAGGAATGATAACAATTATTGGATTATAATCTTGATTAATGATATTCTTGGTGGATGTATCCTAGTGAGTCATAGACTTAATCATTGAAATTCTTGGTGGATGTATACTAGTGAGTCGTAGATTTGATCATTAATATTCTTGGGGGATGTATACTAGTGAATTAGTTAGAAATAGATAATAGAAAATAAGATTAGTTATTGGGAGAACAAATTATGGTTTTGGATCAATAACAAAAGGATTGAATTATTAGGAAATCCCGATACGAAGGATTTCCGTGGATTTAAAAGCAATTATGTTGAATAGTCATTAGAATTTAGAAATGAAGAGTTGATGACTAGCAACCACAAGATTGGATTTTAGAATACAAAAGATATTGGTGGATCTAAATAAAGGATGATCCTCACTGTTTGGAGTCTTAGGCAGCAATGAGTGTATGATTGGTGGATTAAATAAATGATGATATTCGCTGTTTGGAGTTTTAGACAAAGAACCAATACGAGAAAGAATATGATCGGTGGATTGAATAGAGGATGACACATGTTGTTTGGAGTTTAGAGAGCACTCAATAAAGGAAGTGTAATTTCGGTGGATTAAGTCAATTATGGCAATCGCTGTTGGGAGTCTTAGACAGCAGTTAATAAAGAGCGTGAATCTTTGGTGGATTAAGTCAATGATGTCATTTGCGGTGAGGAGTATTTAGGTCACAAAAACAACAATATGATATAATAATAGAAATGCTACTAGACGCGTTTTACGGCAAATAAAACAACCCGAGCCTCTCCTTTGTTAAGCCATGCATACTATTTATTTGCATTATGTGTATTGGCTCGCGGAGCACGGGGTTGGAGTGCTCACACTCGCTTTTGCGACAAAATACAGAATCAGGAATCAAATCACCTCATCTCAGCAACAAGATTGGACAAGTTGGCCGAGAAGATGAAGATGTCATGGGCTAGGTCGCGAACCTCCAGTTAGCTGTCTGTGGGCATGTCCTGAGGGTCCCACCTGTGTGCTTCATTCCGCTGCTGCCATTTATTGATTTCAGCCTAATCGACCCATGAGTAAGTTTACTATTATATTTACGCTTCCGCATGATATGTACTTTGATAATCAGAACTGTAATCTGTGAGCACTATCTACTGATCCAGGGAATAGTGCGGTGGAATCACAGAGGAATCCGGATTGTAATATCTAGGCTCTTACATATCACTTGACATATGGATATATACAGACGGATATCACTCATCTCGTATCCTATTTCGTATTTTTTTCTCGGAGTCGGAGTTAGACACGGATAGTATCGGATACTCATTTACCTCTTCTATATTCATTCCATCAGTCTTTGGTTGGTCAGTCGGATGAAAATTATCTGGTCCATTTACACCCTACTTTCACTCCTGTACCTACTCCCATTCGGCCTTATCTACCTACATCAACCCAACACCAACCACACATTTCAATCACTCTCTCATGCATGTTTCCAACTCCATTTCCTTCTTCTCCTGTTTGCCACTCTCTCCCTTAAGAACTCTCACCGGACGTCGCCACAACTACCAACCTCACAAGTCCCTCATGGACCTGGTGCACGAGTAGCAACCTACTGCCCCTTGAGCCTTGCCATGGTGAGTAGAGCTCCGTCATCGTGGAATCCTCGTCAGTGCCATTTCAACCTCCTTGTGCGAGCTATGCTATTCGCAACTGTCCACGCGCCTCTTTGTCTGGTAGGTTTGTTGTGGGTGTTTCTTGATTTGTTGTAGCTCGTTTCCTCTATTGTTGCAAGAAATGTTTTTTTGCAATGCCTCTTTCTTAGATCTAGTAGCAAAATCTAATTTTCTTGTAGTTGGGTGCTTTGTTACACAATAGGTTTTTTTGCAAGAGGGTAATTATTTTGTTGCATATTTTTATTGCAATGGGGTTGTTGTAATAGGTTATTTGTGTTGTTGCAGAAGGTATTTTTGATTGTTGCATATGTATCATCAAACTGTTGCAGGGATGTAACATCTTTTTAAAGATAGATTTATTGTTTTTGAATTTTTTTTACGCATAGAGTAAGCGTCGCTAAGGCCATGGTGACGATGGTGAGCTCCACGACCACCATGAACCAGCTGCTCTAGCTATTCCTTCTCTGACAGCCATGAGGAGAGGGCATCCTAGTGGTAGTGGTCGAAAGTGCACTGGCCCAGCCTTGCCCCTCTAGATTTGTTTCTCCTACGAACACCAAGGCACCGGATTGATCGTACATTGTCTCGTGGAAGAAATGTGTTTTGTTAGAAGGAATCGATCGGACGGTGAAAGTCACTTGCGGACAGACCCGATGACAAAGCATAGTGTATGAAGCTAGCGTCCAGATCGAACTCCCTTGTTTCTCTGAAAACCCCATGGAGTATGAACAAAATCTCTACTCTTAAAAGAACGAGTTCAAGGTGATGGTGCGTCCGACGCTCTGCCGCCTCTCACAGGAAAAAAAGCGCCGACATGTGGGCCTCCCTCTGCTTCTCTCCTCCCCCAAAATCGAATGTCGTGCGCTGAGACCTCCTCCCAATGAATCCTCCGCGATACCTCCGTCCTCCGGCGCCGCCTCCCACCGAATCGGTCGCCTCCTCCTCCCTCCTCCACCGCCGCTCCGCCCGTCGCTCCTCCCCTCCCTCCTCCGCCGCCGCTCTGCCCTCGCCTGCTCCCCTCCCTCCTCTACCGCTCCGCCCTCGCCTGCTATCCTTCGCCGCTCTGCCCTCACCTCCTCCTCCCCACCCCGCGCCACCATCGCCGCCTCCCCGTGGCGGCTGGCTCAGAGAGGAAGGGGGCGGAGGAAGGAGGAGGCGCTGCTGCGGCGGGGGAGAGGAAGGAGGCGACGGCGGGGGCGGAGGAAGTAGGCGGCGCGACCTCCATCTCACCGGTTGGGGGCAGAGGTAGGAGGAGGCGCAGAGGAGCGGTAGAGGAGGCGTCGGAGGTGACCCGAGAGGTTTTCGAAGGTCACCCGAGAGGTTTTCGACCACTTTGGCCATGGTCAAAAGCCACTACGACCACATTGGCCATGGTCGGAGGTCGCAAGACAGCTTTACGACCACGTTAGCACGAGAGGAAGTCAGAAGTCGAGGCTTTGACTGCCGCGGTCGATAGTCGGCCGACGAACTTCGACCACGTTGTGAGGCGGTCAGATGTGCTCAAAGCGCAGTCAGACTCAGTCGGTTGAGGTCGTAAGCGGTCGGATGAGGTTGGAACGTAGTCGGAAGTGGTCAATCGTGATCGAAAGGGCTTCGACCACGGTGAAACTCGGTGTACGTGGTCTGAATGGGTTTCGACCACGGTGGAAAGCGATCAACGTGGTCGGAAGGTGGTTCGATCATGCAATAAGCGGTCATAGCTTCTGTTACTACCTTTCGACCACGTTGAGTAGTCGTGGCCTATGACCACGTTATCGTAGTTAGCGCCGAAGCACTCGGTGTAGTCGTAGCGCGATCTGTTGTGGTCAAGTCCATTCGATCACGTTATAGACTTAGGCTGAAAGTCGTAGCTTCGTTGTCCAGTCGTATGGCTTTCGAAGCGGTCGTATCAGTGAGGAATCGGTCGTAACAGCCGGGAATCGGTTGTAAAGACTTATGAGGTGGTGCAGGTCCGAAGAGGCGAGCGCGGGTGGCGCAGGGTGGCGGAGGAATTTTTGAAGTGCAGAGGGCGGGAGCACGGGCTGGCACGGGGGTGGCGGATGAATTTTTGAAGTGCAGAGGGTGGGAGCGGAGCGCGGGGAGGCGGCGGCGGAGGAGCGGTAGAGGGGTCGGAGGAGGAGCGGGGGAGGAGGCGATGATGGCGCGGGGGGAGGAGGAGGCGAGGGCAGAGCGGCGAAGGATGGTCGTAAGTCTTCTTACGACCACTTACACCATGATCGTAGCCTTCTTCGACCACGCTCAGTGACTTTACAACGTGGTCGTTGCCTCCTTATGACCACGTTCAAACTTCTTCGTTGCGGTTATCTTTCTCTGATGTGGTCGTATCACCTACCGATCTCACCTCTTCTGGTTTTGTCGTGGTTGAACACCTTTCACCACGCCTACTATAGCTTGTCGTGGTCGTAAAAACACGTTCCTTGGCCATGATCAATAACGCTTTACAACCACGCTCGCGCTCCTACAACGTGGTCGTAAACCTCTCGATCACCTCCTACTTTGCCTTGCCGTGGTCGTAGGTCCTGCCGATGACGCCTCCTTCAGTTTTGCCGTGGTCGAACGCCTTTCGATCACATCTATTGACGATTTGCCGTGGTCGTAAGTCATTACGACCATGTTTGTCGTGGTCGTAAGTCATTACGACCATGTTTGTCGTGGTCGTAAGCCACTGCTTCCCTGGGTTTCATGGTCATGACTGCAGCAGAAGTGAGTATAAGGCTAAACATTATCCTTTAGTTTGTATTGAACCGACACCTTGGATGTGGATTTTCTTGATTTCCCAGTTATCAAGTTTTTCAACGCTAAATTCTCTTAATTTTGTATCCCGAAAATGATTAGTGAATAGGTTGGATGTTCACGTGGAATATGTTTACAGCCAAGCAATGTCTTCAAGTAATAATTTTGGGTGAAAAAATGCCATGCAAATATATGTTTGATGAGACCAAGGTATCGACCTTTTGATTAACTTGCTAAGCAATTAGAAGTTGTTGAGACATTGAGAGCAGACGTGCGATGCTACGGATTTAAAAAAAATAGAACATATTTGTATGCACGTTCCAACAAATTTACCACCTGTTAGTTTTAGAACATGTAATATGATAAAATTTTAAAATCCGACCGGCTACGACCACAATAGACCGAGCCCGAGGCGATCTGACCACGTTCAACCACCTCACAACGTGGTCGAAGACTGCCGACAACCCACGTGGTTGAAGTCGAAGTCTGCCGACTTCCGACCACAGCGGTCCAAGCCTTGGCTTCCGACTGCTTCTCGCTACAACGTGGTCGTAAGCTACTAACTTCTTAACGTGGTCGTAAGCCAGAGCACCGACTATCGACCGTAGTGGTCGAAGCCTCGACCGCCGACTTCTTCTCGCGTTAATGTGGTCGTAAGCCGCCGACTACCCAACGTGGTCGTAAACCACAGCGCCAACTTCTAATGCCTTCACTCGACAACGTGGTCGTGGCGCCGACTCCTGGCGTGGTCGTAAACCACAACGCCGACTTCCGACCGCGGTGGTCGTGGCCGACTTCGACTACCGACCACGGCCAAGGTGGTCATAGCTGCATTCGACCACGGCAAGAGTGGTCGTAAACGACACTACGTGGTCGTAAACGGTCCTGATGCCCTTTGACCACGGCCAGAGTGGTCGTAAACCTATCAGATGGCCTTCGACCGCGCCCAATGTGGTCGTAAACAATTCTGGTGGCCTTCGACCACGGCCAAAGTGGTCATAAACGCCACAATGTGGTCGTAAACTACTCTGAGAGCTTTCTTGGTAGAGATGTTGAAGTACAAGGACAACGAATCTAAAGACAACATTCCTGAAGATATACAAGAACTTATTATGCGTGTGAGGATTTAGGTGGCTTCAAAAGATGTAATAGTTGTGATGTTATTTATTGGCAATGTTGCTCTTTAAGCATAATTGCTATGGACTCAACAATATGATAACTCATCATAAATCTCTTTGGGCATGAGTCTTAATCTACCTCACTATTTACTTCATTTTTAAGAAACATAGTCTTAATAAGTGTGACTTGAGGTAGTCTTCTGCTGCTGAGCAACTAGAGGTAGTCTTCACTGCAAGGTTGTCTTAGCTGTCACCAACTGCACCATTGGCATCCATGCACTTCTGGGAACGCATTTCGGTAGTCATCCGGCCCTCTCCGACCGCCGCTCGCCACCGACGACATAGCCTCACCGCCGCCTTCGACCTCCTCTGCCCGGCCCCCCAGCATGTTGTAAATAATCTTGTTTTAGAGTCATGGGCAAAATTTGGGTGTAATCGAAGTCGAATTGTAGCCGCAATTCAAAGTCGTAGAAGAAACAGAGTAGAAGTCGTATCTGGAACGGACTCGGAATCCGAGTTGTAATCATAGTCGAACCCTTGTTATAGTCGTAGAACCGGGTATAAAAAGAGGCTTAGAGCCATGTATTCGATGGACCAAGCCATTGAGAAAATACCAAAAAGAGGGAGAAACACAGAGCATTGTTTTGTCGTGTGTTTGCGCAAGACGTGGTCGAAAGGACTCACGACCACGGGAAACGTGGTCGGGAGGAGTTACGACCACGGCAAAGTTCCCGCAGGCATGATCGAGAGGAGTTACGACCTTGGCTTCCGACTGCTTCTCGCTACAACGTGGTCATAAGCTACTGACTTCTTAACGTGGTCGTAAGCCAGAGCGCCGACTATCGACCGTAGCGGTCGAAGCCTCGACCGCCGACTTCTTCTCGCGTTAATGTGGTCGTAAGCCGCCGACTACCCAACGTGGTCGTAAACCACAGCACCAACTTCTAATCCCTTCAGCTCTCTGTTGTAAATAATCTTGTTTTAGAGTCATGTGCAAAATTTGGGTGTAATCTAAGTCGAATTGCAGCCGCAATTCAAAGTCGTAGAAGGAAAAGAGTAGAAGTCGTATCGGAAGCGGAGTTGAAGTAGAAGTCGTATCGGAGTCGGAATCCGAGTTTAAATCGTAGTGAGAACCCGTGTTGAAGTAGGACAGCCAGGTATAGGACAGTGAGAACATTCTTTATCTGTTAACAACAAGCGGTGGGGCAGAGGCTTTATTTGAATTCTTGGGTAGTGGCTTATGTTCGTAAAGTAATAAGCATGCTTATTATATGCATATGTCAACCTTTCGATTATTTCATTTTTTCATGGTAGATTGTTCACTATTTTGTTGTGCACCGCATCAGATTAAGCATTAATCTATATTATTAACTCCATGGAAACAACAAGTTTGATATATGTAATTTTGAACTATTATAGTTTTCTTGCATATATGCTGAAATTTTGTACAGATTCATCTTAATGCTTTTGTATTGTTATTAGTTTTTCTTAATATTGGTGTAATGTGTTTTTATGCAGGAGGAATGAGCGCTGTAAGGTAATAGCAAAGGACTTCTTTCTTGATTTGCCGAATGGAACTCTGGACCTGTGAGTTATGCTTGTATAGTTTGTTTTATGATATGGACCTGTGAGTTATGCTTGTATAGTTTGTTTTATGATATTCTTTTGGACTTCTTATTTATACCTTGATATTCTGCTGAACAGTGGCCCTGGAATAATCGCAACCGCAGAAGCAAATCAGAAGTGGCAGCGATGGGAACTCGAGGATGATGGAGACGGTGACAAGAGAAGAAAGCATGGGAGGATTCCTCAAAAGAAATGCACCCTCTTTCGATGCTCCCAAGGCTCATCCATCGACTCAATCTCGGCAATTCAAGTGACATAGAACAAAATCCTTGGTGTTCTCAATTCTGTATTTAGCCGGCGGCCTATAGTTTCTCTGCAATTTCTTCCCTCTTTTGCAACATTGTAGCTTGTATTCCATCGCATTATGCATGTACAATATGATATTGCGCTCACATTTCTTCGCTACTCTAATCGTTTTTCAACGTGGTCGTAAACTAACTGTAGCAGTTTACGACCGCTCAGATCTTCCCGCTGAAGTCGCTGCTCCTTACGATCAATTACACCGTGGTCGTAGCCTTCAACGTGATCGCAGCCCCTCTTACAACGTGGTCGTAGCCTCCTTACGACCACGTCACCCTTCACGATCACGTGGTGACCAAACCGGAAGTCTATCGACCATGCTCACTCTCTCACAATGTGGTCGTGACCCCCACCGACCATTCAGAAACACCCTCTGACCACTTATACTGTGGTCGAAGCCCCCACCGACCCCTCACAACGTGGTCAAACGCCATCCGATCTCCCCGAGCCGCTTGGAGGCCGTCCGATCTCCCCGCGTCGCTCGGACGCTGTTCGATCTCCCCGAGCCACTCGGACGCCGTCCGATCTCCCCGAGCCACTCGAACGCCGTCCGATCTCCCCGAGTTCCCCGTGCCGCTCGGACGCCATCCGATCTCCCCGCGCCGCTCGAACGTCGTCCGATCTCCCCGAGCCGCTCGGACACCGTCCGATCTCCCCGCGCTACTCGAACGCCGTCCGATCTCCCCGAGTTCCCCGTGCCGCTCGGACGCCATCCGATCTCCCCACGCCGCTCGAACACCGTCCGATCTCCCCGAGCCGCTCGGACGCCGTCCGATCTCCCCGCGCCACTCGAACGTCGTCCGATCTCCCCGAGTTCCCCGTGCCGCTCGGACGCCATCCGATCTCCCCGCGTCGCTCGAATGCCGTCCGATCTCCCCGAGCCGCTCGGACGCCGTCCGATCTCCCTGCGCCACTCGAACGCCGTCCGATCTCCCCGAGCCGCTTGGACGCCGTCCGATCTCCCCGCGCCGCTCGGACGCCGTCCGATCTCCCCGAGCCACTCGAACGCCGTCCGATCTCCCCGAGTTCCCCGTGCCGCTCGGACGCCATCCGATCTCCCCGCGCCGCTCGAACGCCGTCCGATCTCCCCGAGCCGCTCGGACGCCGTCCGATCTCCCCGCGCCGCTCGGACGCCGTCCGATCTCCCCGCGCCACTCGAACGCCATCCGATCTCCCCGAGTTCCCCATGCCGCTCGGACGCCATCCGATCTCCCGCGCGCTTCGGGCGCCGTCCGATCTCCCGCGCCACTCGAACGCCATCCGATCTCCCGAAGTTCCCATGCCGCTCGGGCGCCATCCGATCTCCCGCGCGCTCGAATGCCGTCCGATCTCCGGAGTTCTCGAGCCGCTCGGACGCCGTCCGATCTCCCCGCGCCACTCGAACGCCGTCCGATCTCCCCGAGTTCCCCATGCCGCTCGGACGCCATCCGATCTCCCCGCGCCGCTCGAACGCCGTCCGATCTCGACAACGTGGTCGTAAGGCGCCGACTCCACAACGTGGTCGTAAACCACACCGCCGACTTCCGACCGCAGTGGTCGTGGCCCGATCGCCGACTTCCGACCACAGTGGTCGGAGCTCTCCGAGTCCATGCGCCAGGCGGCCTCGCTCCTCACCGACGACGACCCCTCCGACGACGCCGCGTCGCGCCGCCCCTCCACCTTCCTCAACGCCGTCACCCTGGGCAACGTCGTGAGTATCGGGATCCGCCGGCCCCCCGCCCGACGCCAAAATCCCCCCGGCGATCTGCCGCTCGTGCTCCGATCTGATCCATTCTGATCTGTTCCCGCCGGGTCGCCGCCGGCGTCGGACCTCTCCCCGAGCTCGCTCTCCCCCGTCATGATCCCGCTGCCGCGCCACGCCGACCTCCTCGCCCCCGGCTCCCCCTCTCCCGCGGTTGACAGTAAATGATATTTTGACAGTAATGCCATCCGTTTTGATGGAGGTTAAGGTTTAGGTTTTTTAGGCTGTGCAAAAACTAATCTTCTTAGTATTTAGTATAAGTACGGATTTCTTTGTCAATGTACTATGTACTATTCCATTAGTTTGCTTTAGATTTGCAGTCTATCTTATTGCTATTAGGAGTCGCCTTTTAGAGAAAGGAGCACAAAGCTCCTGTTTGATAGTTGAATTTGAGAAGTCGTCATATTGCAGATTTTGTAATGTCAAGACATCAAGGACTCCCCTCCACCGATCCGATGAGCCTTCCAATGTTGCGCAGCTATTGCCTCGTGGGGCCTTGATTACATAGTCATTACAAGTGTTGATCGAGATGATTTACCCGATCAAGGGAGTGGTCACTTTGCTGAAACAAGATCTGAAGTTAAAGGTTTTGAAGCGAAAATGCTTATTGAAGCACTTGGTAAGCCACATATATCTTGTCATATTGTTTGGTCATTTCATTATTTTGATACATCATCTATCCTCTGTTAATATTAGGCATTCCAATATTCCATGTATTGTACCCTTAATTCTTAAAGTAGTAATTTTGTAGTACCAGATTTCGAGGATTCTAGCTGTAGAGAAGGTTGTAACTTCCGGGTTGCATGTTTTTGCACACAATATTGAAACAGATGGAAGAGCTGCAAAGAAATGTGCGAGACTATCGTGCTAATTTTAAGCGATCCATAGATGTTCGAAAATGGCAAAAGAGTATGCCCTCCCGGCACCCTTACGAAGACATCAATTATCTTTGGGTTGTAGGAGACTCTGATCGAGTTATTGGCATAATGGAAAAGTTGAGGGTCTCTTGGTGTTGATGTCATGACATTTGGTCAATACATGAGACCGTCAAAACGTCATATGCCTGTTTACGAGTATGTTACTCCCAAGCCTTCGAGAAGTATCGATCTCGTGGTGTTGAAATGGTATGACCATCTGCCTCATTTAAGCTTTCACATTGAACAGAGTAAATTCTATTATTGACCATAATTTCTATTATTATTGACCATAATTTCTATTATACATCTTATACGTGGCAAAGCTATCATTAACAACAGTACCAGCTTCACATCTTATACACAATAAAAAAACTTTTCTCAAATGTAATTACTTGATGTAAACTAATAGTCTATTGGTTGTCAATCTGTACCACATATAATGCACCTAAAAAACAATCCTAAAGCCACACAGAAAATTGTACAACACAGTCATTAGCTATCCTTGTTAAGATTGATCACTTAAAGTTTTAGTTTTGTGATTGCTGACTTGTTTTTCTAATTGTGATTGATGGATCAGCTTATAGAGTTTGACCCTTTTATGTGATTGATTGATTAGGAAGCTGTTGATCTTTGCTAACATCGAGGAAACTGCTGCTGCGGCAGAGGATGAGAAGAAACCCAAAGATGCACTGCAGTCTGAGGTTGAGAAGGACAAGGAGGGTGCAGAGAATGAAGACGAAGAAAAAGAACCAGAGGATAAGGTATATAAATATTTCTGATTTGTGCCATAATGATATCACCTGATTGCTTTGCAATGTGTCTGGGTGTAGTATGGCGTGCACATTTGGTATTGGTGACTAGGGTTATGGCAACTCTCTTTCTGGACATGCCAAATAGGTTGTTTTGTGGGCTTGGTAATATATGGTTTGGAATATCATGTCATTTTAAAAGCTCAAAAGTTATGGATATATTTTGAGCAATAATGATGCGTAGACATACTTTTGGCTTTTTGTTGCATTCAAAACAAGCTAGAGGTCATCCGTTTAGTGAAGTGAAATATAAGAGAACATATGTGGTCAGCTATACTATTTTACGGAATGTAATGCAATTACTCAACTGGTCTAGATTTTTATCATAGAAAGCCTTTCTATTTACGGTACAAAAATGTGGTTTGATTTAACCTTCTTGAAAATGCATTATTTTTTTGTTTTTCAGTTCTTCGATTTTCACTAGATTAGTTTTGCACTTGTGCCCAATGCAATATGCTTCTGTTGGAATGTATTATCTTACTTTTTTATCAGTTTGTCAGTTTTCCTATCACACGTTATTTGGTACTAGGTTAGATCATTGTGTGAACCACTAACTGTGACCTCAGTGAGCCATTGCTGCACTGCTGGCACCATGTGTTAATGTTGAATCCGCTTTCCTGAGTGCTCGTTGCTCCCCTCATGCCGTCCGCCCGCCCGCCGTTGGCCTGCAACATGGGTGAGGGCAGAGCCTTGGACAGTAGTGGAGCCCAGGGTAGATCTGCTACAATGATAATTTCAGGTTAGGCCCTCTGTGATTTTTTATACTCTACAATGTGCACTAGAGTCACAATGCCACTCCACTACTCTTCAGCCTACAGGACAAAACAATAGAAAGGCTATATACCTAAAGGCAGGCATCTCACTGAGTCATGTCTCTTCACATACCACCACTCTCTCCTTCCGCAGGAAATTTCCCCATCTTCCCAATGTCTTTGCAGCAGTCCCCTCGATCTCTCTCATGCATCTGTCTCCATCTCAGTAAAATCGGCAGAGTGTGTCTTGTCGAGATCGATTTCTGATAGATCATGCAGCTCTCTCTCTCTCTCTTTCTCTCTCCTGTGTAGCAAATCGATCCGCTAAATCATGCTGCAGATATCCCTCCCTCTCTCAATCGAGATGCACACAATCTGGTGCTCCATTTAGCGCCAAAATATGGGAGAGAGGTGCAGGGGTTCAAACTTTTGGCGCCCAATATTTTGTGATTGTAGCTATAAATAAACATTCAGTGTGCCTTGCTCCATTGTTGTTATCGGACCGGTGTGCTCTATCAGTGCGAGTCAATTGCAATTTTTCTTTATGCACCGATTTGAACTTCATGTTTATATTTTTTCGGGGGATTTAGGATGAGGCCCTTGAAGCGTCTTAGAGTTGAAGCTCCATGTGTTCCAACCTTTGGTGATTTTCATCCTTCAACAAAATGGAGCATAGGTGTTCGAGTTTATCACAAGTATCATGTTGAGACATTCGCTCCTGGTAGGAAGAGGCTAACCTTGGTTTTGTTGGATGAGCAGGTAATGTTCACACATGTTTTTTTAGATATGCTTAGTTATATTCTGTTGAATTTTAATGGTGTCTGACTTTGCCTGCTGTTAATAGGGCAAAAAAATGGTAGCCACTGTTTACGATGACCAGGTGCATCGTTTAGATCCCCTACTTCGAGAGGGCTGCGCATATTATGTGTCAAGGTTGTCCGTAGAGCCTACGAGGAGAATAGAGCATAAGTGGCTTGCAGAGCATGCTTATGGGTGTGTTTTCACACGTGTCACTACGTGAGTGAGATACCAAACATGAGTGAGAAGGCATTGCCGCTTTTTCCGCCGCTCATGCCACTTAGTGAAGTTTTTGAATTCACCTATCATAATGACATTTATGTTGGTATGTATTTCAGTTGACCACCCAAGTAATACTGCTTTGTAATGAATCAAAGTTTTACTAACATTTTTTTCACATGTCAGATGTTATTGGAATGGTCATGTTTGTAAGCACTGTAGGCTATATGCAAGGCTACTACAATAGAAATATACCTTTTAGAAATGTTCTTATAATTGATGGCAGATATGTACTTTGTTGTAGTATCTTCTTGATTTTATGGTTGCACATCTAAATTATTTATGTTACTATCTTGGTTTCGAAATCATTATTGTCCATGGCTCCCAAAGTTTGCTCCTTTGGCACTTAGAACATTACGGTTTGCTGCTATATTTGGTTGTTTTTGCATAGAATGGAACCCCTCTTGTATAATTAATCTATAAATGCTAATGGCCTTCCTGTATAATTAATCTATACATGCTAATTGCCTTACAAAATTTCCCTTCCCTTCATGACTTGTCTGGTTAGAATATATAATCATGTTTGGTGATTACATTTTCAAGCAGATGGAATACCTTCTCGATTTTTATATAATAGTGATAGTGATAATATATGAATCAGAAAATGTTTTTTCTTGAGTCTCCCAAATTTTTTATAAAGTAGAATAACCTGCTAAGTTCATATGTTGGATAAAGTGCCATGTTTATAGAGCTTTTATAACACAAAATGGAAACTCAGCCCATGTTTATATTCCTGTAGCTTCAAACCTGTGAAATTAGTTGTTAAGGACAAAGTACTTACCACCATTTGACTAAATGGACGAGATGCTCGATGATCGAACTATCATCGTGGCAACTATGCTTGAGCAAGGCGTGAACAAGGTGAGTTGATGTGTGTTCCTTGTTCATTTTGTGTTGATCTACTCTATGTTTTATACTTACTTGTTTACTTTTTAGATCATAGCCTGCACACTACATGCTTCAGTAGGGTGCACTTTGAACCTAATGTTGCAGTTGCACGCGATCTGAGACGGAGGTAAACATAATTTTGATTATAAATTTTTTAGTAATTAGTTTTAGCTATATGGTTTATCATTTATGGAATCTTTTGTAGGGTCAACAACGAGCTTATTGGAAATGCTTCTCCATGACATTACTAGGGGAAGTAAATGCAAATCTTTTGGCTAAGGGACCTTTAGCTATATAATTGCTAGAAGTGCAAGACTCATTTTGGTGGAAGTAGATGTGATTTGTCATGAAGGAAGTTGATATGGTTCTTTTGGTTAGGATATTCATAGCTAGGATGCTTGCTAGAAGTAGATGCAAATGTTGTGGCTAAGATACTTCTAGCTATCATGCTTGCTAGATGATTGTGCTTCAATGTGTAATTTGACGCATAGCAAATTGGACATGCGTTCATGCCATTCTATCTAATTTTAGTGGTAGTATTTGTAGTATCAAGAAACTTTCTTATATATCTGTGGAATGGAGTTATATCCTAATTGAATATCACTAGGAACAATGAGTGCATCCATTTGTGAATTGTTCGACGACGTCTTGTCAATATCTTTTATCTTGTCCATGGGATATGCTCATACAGGTGTTTAGCTTGCTGTTTTCTGGATGCGAGATTTCCCATATGTAACTGGGTGTTCTCTTTTCAGCTTGTACCATGTAACCCCTGTGGAAAGTTTTTATTTGTGAATTGCAATTAATTACGTCTCTCCTTTTTTTGGCAATCCTTGTAAGTCAAAGTCTTTCTATATGTGGATCTATAGTGTTCTTGTTTGATAGACTAATTTTAGAGTATTTCCTTTGCTCCCTATCATTTTGTAATTAGACTTTTTAAATGTTATGATTATGTTTTAATCCGTAGCAACGCACGGGCATCCAACTAGTTCTAAAGTTTAAACACCTCCTATTTCCAACCGGGGTAATTTCAACACTAGTACTAACTTTGTCACACCAGACAAAGCACGTGCTCCTCTGACCCCTCCTCCTTCATCCTCTATGCCACCTAGCCAGTGGTGGCGCCTCCCCCATGCGCTACGGTGCTGGCCATGTCCACCATTGATGAGCGCCTTGACCTCAACATGCTTGTCAGCGGCGGTGGCACCATGAGCAATGGCATTGTACTTAATGAATATCAGGGCATAGTGGTTCAATGGATAAAAAGCACTAGGCAAGATTATTCCATCCTGGTAGAAGTGAAACCATCAACTCCCAAATTGATGCAGCGGCAACCATCCATGACTTTGCAAGCAACGTGGCAGTAGACGATAGCACGATTTTGCAAATGCAGGAGGCTACAAGCACTACATTGACCAACAAGAAGCTCTCTGGTTGTCTTGCTTGAAACATCATCATTAGCTCTGTACTGGTCAACAACTAGCTTGAGGGCTACCAACCATTGCCATTGTTCGACCTTAACAACCATACGATGCTCAACATCTCAACACTAGTTCAGTGGAAGTGCATGGCTACTGACATCGTATCCACGGCCACGAGGCGCAATCACCGATAGTAATAAGGGCGGCAGTGCAAGACGAGAGAGACAAAGAGACAATTACTGAAATATCTTCTGCCTATTGACAGGATTCACCCAAAAAGCTGAAATGCATGATGACATCGATAATGAACCAGTTTTGTCCTTGCACTGAGCTCTAGTCGACTCGAGTGTTGTTGCTTCCTACCAAACCTACATGGCTACATCTAGTTGCTCTAGTTACTAAGAGCAGCAGGAACTATCTAAAATATCTACAGCATTGCACTATATTTTGTTTGCTTCTGCATTACAAAGAGAAATAAGATTTAATAATTCAAGGAGTGTGTCCATACTGGATAGAAGAGAATGTCCCTTTTCTTGAAGAAAACAGGGAGCTTTCCAATACTTAGGCTTGCTTCAAATTTTTTCTTATACCAAAAATTTAGATGTTGGCTGATCAGTGCTGTACTACTTAGAACAACTTTGAGCTCGCCCTCATCACTGGCCAGCATGGCAACATCAAAGCCACAAGATGAAAGCCATGTTGTGGCAAATGGGCAATAGGGGTTCTCTGGTGGCTAGCAACATTACATTAGAGCAACAGGCCAACAACAGTCAGCATGAAGAGATCTGGCCATAGAACACAATGGGCCAACTACCTCCCACCCAAGAGAGAGTCAGGACCGACCCTTTACCCTTCTTTTCTACACATGGGCCCTGGGATTAGGGAATGGGTTTGATCGGACCGCCCCATTTGCACCCCTAATGGAGAAAGGGAATAAGCATATGCACTACCATCTATGGCTCGATCGAAAATGATGTGCTCATATGGCGATGGGCATCTCTTTGATGGGACGATAGAGCTGTGGGCATATCACTTTACTAGATTTAAATTTTGGTGTTCATCTATACATGCCATAAGTACGATATCAGTAAGAATTTTATGAGGTTGTGGATTTATCCTTAACCTCTGTCTTTCTATGTGTGCTAAAAGTATTCTCAGTCTCCGTCTTTCTAAACATGTACTAAATGAGCGCACTCATATGTGGTGTGCGCACATGGTGGTATACATGCTTGCATGTCTTTCTTGTAAAGGAAAAGAGGCACCACGACACTACATCGACAGTCATGTAGTACAGTTGCCATGCTTCCATCGGTGACACCATCACACATATAACATCCCGCATGCTATAGCTTTGCCCATATCACTAATAGACCAGATCCACAACATATGATCTTAGAGATTCGTGCTAGCCAGCCACTGATGTGTGCAAGTTGTATCCTTCCATCAAAGTGATTACAATGGGTGGGTTATTTTGGGTGTGTCTTATGGCTTTTGGCTTAAAATTTTGAATTCTGATTGTTTGTAAGAGAGAGTACAAAGAGAGAAACACTCGCGTGTGATTTTGACCAATATAGATGACTTCGATACAGTGTCTACTACAATCGGCTTGTAAATCTCTCCTTGAAAAGACACACCGTTTGAAAGCTAGTTAATGTAGCATAAGCCAAAAGCATAAGCCTAAAGGCTAAAAAACTAGCTAATATTCTCCGTCCATGCCGTTGGCAGCATTTTGTTGATGGCAATGCCAACACCAGGAACCTACCCTAATACATACAGCTCGCCTCAATTCAACCAAACCAACCAGGCCATTGTCGCGGATCTTGTCCTCATTTTCCCCCTTCTCATGCATTGCATATGCTATTAAACAACTAGGATAGTTGTGTTTTCACTATTATTTAATATTTTTCACTAGTGTGTGTTTCCAGTGTTGTTTAGTATTCCCATTAGTGTTGATGTTCTCACTAGAGGTTCTCACTAGAGGTAGTGCTTAGTATTCACACATAAAAGTGTTCACACTTATGTATTTGTATATAAATAAATGATCAATAGAAGGTAAATGTGTGCCAGTTGTAAACTACTCTCTTAATATCTTTTGACATGGTATCAAAGCCTACTCTTCCCATCCAGTGACAACCTCTACAAATACATATCCTAGCCTAGGATCATCAATCTCAGAATCGTTTGGTACTCAAGTTGTCGGCCTAATGTTCACTGGTCACTCATCCTTTGGTAATCCTACCAAAGTGAAGCTATCTCACGACACCTACCTGCTATGGAAGGTGCATGTTCTTCCTATCCTTCACGGCACACAGTGGCTTGGTCTCACAAAAAGAACTGATCTGGTGCTATCCTAGCTAATTGTGACATTGACAGAAGATGATCCGCATAGGTTCCTAATCCTGTATATACCATTTGGCTCCAATGAGATCAGACGTGCCTAAGCCTACTACTATCACCCTCTCACCGGAGGTGTTGGGGCAGGTGTTGTTTATGTCATCATCGACTGTAGTCTGGAATGCCCTGAAGTGCAAGTTTGCAACTCAATCTAAGGTGTGTTTTATGCAAATCTGATGGCAGTTGGCTTGCTTCAAAAGCGAGACATGATGACAATCGACTACTTCAAAAAGTCAAGAGCCTTACCAATGTGTTCACAGCCACCGGCAAACAATTTGAAGAGGAGGTTATCATTTATCTTCTCACCAACCTCGACAACTCCTACTGATATCCATCACCACCTGAATGGAGCTGATCGCCCTCACCGATCTCTACTCACACATACTAGACTATGAAATGTGTCAAGAGCAAAGCAATCTCTTGTTCTAGCCCTCCACAAACATGGTGTCTCGGGGCAATCAAGGAAGATGTGGGTGAGGCGGTGGTGGTGGCTGCGGACAGTACCAAGGTACCAGTTATGGCAACCATCATGCGGCAATCAACTTGCTATTGAAGTGTCTAGATGATTGGAGATTGATTTGAAAAGGTTATCTCCATCTCATTCATGTCCTTGGCATAGCAAGATCAAGACAAGGGTAGAAGAGAGATCAAACCAATTAAAACAAGAGCAACTCACTCAACAAGATAAGATCAAGAAGGGTTAGAGAAGAGAGGAAAAACCAACTCAAAACCATAGCAAAATCAATCAGTCAAAAAGATGCACAAAAGGTATAACAAAGATTGATGTATTGCTCATTTGAGATGATTAGTTTTACAGCCACTCCACTCAGGAGACAGGGCTCTAAGTCTAGACTGCACACACACTCTAACCTATCTCCCATAGGAGGGAGGAGGTGCTAGCCACCAAAAGGCTTAGCCAACCTTCTCGAACCCTAGCCCTTGTCTCTCCTCCCCCATATATAGGCTCACAACCTGAACCAAGATCTAATAGATCTACCCATTAGGCCAAATCAGGGATAACTCGTTAACCCCACCTAACACTGGGTTTTACTCTCTCACACACGCTTCTCAAAGCAACTTACAACCATTAGCCTATTAGTGAATCAACACTTGATCTACTTCACATTTTCAACATATGCAAGACCTAAACCACTTATGTCAACGCTGCGGTTTCACACACCGTCACTTTTCCAGTATTGGGCAAGTGCCCCTCTACCACTTTCGGCGAAGCTTCCCACTTCCTTTGCCACGAAGCATCGCTCATACTTTGCTGTCTTCCATGTGGCCCTAATGACTTGCCACCAAGCCTCTCACGCGTCCGAATCCCACCGAACTGTCATCGCTTGCAAACGACCCAAGTCACTTGGCACATCACATGCTTTTCCTCGTGCATGACAGCACCTGGCTTCCTGACCGTCTACACCTCGCCTCCTCTTTGAGCCTAGTCCCGGTTTACCTTACTGTTGCCCGTCATGTCCACCACGGGTAATTCCCACTCTAGTTTCTTGTCGTCCTGCCTTGCAACCACCCCACAAGCCTCGGTCATCTTCAGCGTCTCTCTGATCATTCTGGACCTCAGCACCACCCTGTGCCTAGTCCTGGTCCTCTTACGCTACACTATGACCTAGCTCCGAAGTCCTGTAACTAACACCAACAAGCAAACTGTCATAATAACACCACACAATACACAAGGTCATCAATTTGCACAGTTGATCTATACAATGCACAATGCAAAATGTATGCACCCAAATACTGATCCTAAAATTAGGACCAAACAATAAACACATATACACACAAGCAGCAATTTTAGATCACTCAGAAAGATTGGTCTAACCGCCATCCACAGGCCGGTCAGACTGCTGGCCACGAGTACTCGGTTACTCGAGGAATACAAGACATGAGGCACTCGAAGCCAACGAGTACCGACCATGAATCCTATGAACAGCACAATAAATCACTACGACCAAGAAGCCAACGAGAGAACTACAACCATTGACTACCGAGACCTCTCGACTACAGAGTACCGAGTCCTCTCGACTACAGAGAACTTTCGGACTAGCTCTTTTTCCCCTAGTTAGCTTAATTCTGTCTTGCCTCTGGCAGTGTTCCTCACTACTCAGGGAAGTTGGTTGTTATTTAGATTGCCAGGGCATTGATCAAGCACATCATGACAGGCTTCCAATTGACAATAAAAGAAATGACTATTCCAATTGACACCTGACAGGCTTAGTGCCACTTCTGCTGCTGCAGCAGCTTGTTAGGTGTTCTGTTAAATATCTTGTTTCGTTTGCACCCAGTACTTTCTATTGTGGTTCTACATACCTGATTTACTAATTTAAATGTTCCTATTGAGCTAGGCTATTGAGGGTACTTAACCAATAGAGAGATGTTGGGCATGTGCTTTTGGATAATCTTTGGTGTGAGCATTTCCTCTTGGTTGGGTGATTTTGATTTTCCAAAACTGTTTGAAATGAAAAGGTCTCATCTGGTATCGTCTTGTATTAAGAAACGTCTTTACCTTATTTGGCCTTTTTTTTGTTTATGCACAGTTGTGATCAGGGCTACTTTAGATTCTTTGTCTGTTTCCTTTCGGGAATATATACTTTGCCTGTTGAGCATGAAGCTTGGAAACATGGGAGCCTTGTGAATGTTGCTAGCTGTTTCCGCAGCTGTTTCTTTCCATTCATAATGAAACATCTCTGTTTGTCTGTTTGTCAAGGTTTAGGCTTAAAAATTGAAGCAGCACTTAGTTTTTCAGGTCGCGCTAACTCCGACACATTTGGCAATAGTTATGGAATATGCCTCTAGAGATGAGTTATTTGAAAGGATTTGCAACACGGGGAGATTTAGTGAGGATGCGTTAGAGAATATTCACAACAGTCTTTGGTGTTAGACAGGCATAATGGCCGGCCCTATGGGCTTATGGCCTTGGGTCCATGTGTATTTAGTATGGTTGGTTAGCTGCTTATTATAGGCAAGGATCTCTCTGATTGGCTCATGATTCTATTAGCCATAATCCTAGACATCCTTGCCTATATATATTCTTTGTACTGCTGCTTCTTCAATCAATCTACTATTCCGTGCCATATACTTTCCTACATTTGGGATTTTCTTGTGAGGACACATGTCATTACATTGACTAAATACTTGTTATTCTCACCAGGCAAGGTTCTTCTTCCAACAACTGATTTCTGGAGTGAGCTATTGTCATTCTATGGTACCTATCATTCGCCCCAGAATGGTAAAGCTGAGCGTATCATTCGTTCTATCAACAATGTCATTCGCTCACTTTTGTTTCAGGCGTCTATGCCACCGTCCTATTGGGTTGAGGCGTTGGCCATTACCACTTATCTCCTCAACATCCTACCCACCAAAACGCTGAATTTCTCCACGCCGCACCATGCCCTCTTTGGGTCTTCACCATCGTATGATCACCTTTGCGTCTTTGCGTGCAAATGCTCCCCAAATCTTACCTCCACAGCCACCCACAAACTCGCCCCTCGCTCTGCCTTGTGTACCTTCCTTGGCTACTCCACCCACCATAAGGGATACCAATGTCTCGACATGGTCTCCAATCGGGTCTACCTCTCCCGTCATGTCATTTTTGATGAAACATCCTTTCCCTTTGCCGATCTTTCTCCCACCCCGTCCACGGCGGATTTTGAGTTTCTGGATGACTACACTAATCCTATGCCGACGCCTATAGGTCCGTCGCGCACCTCTTTGCATGCAGGTTTTCCCACAGCAACCCCTCCCGCGCACCTGGATCTCGCGCGTGCTGACGTCCCCACACCCATGCCACGCGCGGCCCCAGACGATGCTGCGCTCGCACCTCTGTCGTGCGCGACCGCGAGGACATCGCAAGCGACGACCGCCACGCCGCGACAATGGAGGCCGATCGTTGCGCGCAGGCATCTCCCACTCCGCGCCAAGATCGCCACAGCGGCGCCGCCGCGCGCATTGCCACGTGCGGCCCCCGCCGAACGCACATTTCGCCACGTCTACACACGGCGTGCGAAGATGGCGTCCGCCCCGGGCCCTCCATCCTCCGCCCCGGCGCATTCCCCAGCGCGTCTTCCCCCGGGCACGGCGCCCTCCCCGGTGCGTCTTCCCCCGGGCGCAATGCTGGTGTCTCCCGTGCTGAATCAGCACCCGATGACAACGTGCGGCAAGTCCGATTTTTGGCTACCTGCCCTCTACCACGCCACGCCGCTGTCGCCTGTACCTCGGACGTACAGCAGCGCCCTCGTCGACCCTAATTGGCGGGCTGCTATGGAGGAAGAGTACGCTGCCCTCTTGCAGAACCACACTTGGGACTTGGTTCCTCGACCACACAAGGCGAATGTCGTACCTGGTAAATGGATCTTCAAGCACAAACTCAAGGTAGATGGTTCTCTCGAGCGCTATAAAGCACGTTGGGTGCTGCGTGGTTTTACACAACGCCCAGGAGTGGATTTCGTCGAGACATTTAGTCCC
The DNA here is from genome assembly GCA_036346575.1 of Dendrocalamus sinicus. Classification (NCBI taxonomy): domain Eukaryota; kingdom Viridiplantae; phylum Streptophyta; class Magnoliopsida; order Poales; family Poaceae; genus Dendrocalamus; species Dendrocalamus sinicus. The sequence continues at coordinate 32,470,007 of CM070647.1, forward strand.
GTTGTGAAGCCAGCGACCGTGCGGACAGTGTTGGCTCTTGCTCTTTCCAGGAAGTGGCCGATTCATCAACTCGATGCGAAGAACGCCTTTCTTCACGGGACCTTGTCTAAGATAGTTTATTGTTCATAGCCATCAGGATTGGAGGAATCTACTCATCCGGAGTTTGTCTGCCGCCTGAACAAATCACTCTATAGTCTCAAGCAGGCTCCCCGTGCATGGTACAGCAGGTTTGCTTCATATCTACTATCTCTTGGGTTCATTGAGGCCAAGTTTGACACATCACTGTTTGTGTACCACCGCGGCACTGAGATTGTCTACTTGCTTCTTTATGTTGATGACATCGTTCTCACCGCCTCATCTGCCGAGCTCCTCCGACTCATCATCATTGCATTGCAGCGGGAGTTCTCTATGAAGGATTTTGGTGAGCTTCATCACTTTTTGGGGATGCATGTGCAGAAGTGTCGTGGTGGTCTTCTCCTCTCACACGTCGAAGACATGATGGAAATCTGGAGCGGCGGCATGGCGGCGCAAGCCATGCACCACCCCTGTTGACACCAATCTGAAGGCGTCAGCCTCAGCCAGTGACCCTGTCAGTGATCCCAGCGACTTTTGAAGTCTAGCCGGGGCCCTACAGTATCTCACCTTCACCAAGCCGAACATCTCCTATGCACTTCAGCAGGTGTGTCTTCATATGCACGACCCTTGCGAGCCCCACCTTACTGCTCTCAAGCGGATTCTTCGGTATATTCGTGGCACTCTCCATCTGGGACTCCTTCTTCAGCCATCCTCGTAGTCTGATCTCGTGGTTTACTCTGATGCTGACTGGGACGGTTGCCCGTACACGCGCAAGTCCACCTCGGGCTATGCCGTGTTTCTCGAAGATAACCTGGTTTCCTGGTCCTCCAAGCGTCAGAACACGGTGTCATGCTCCAGCGCAGAGGCTGAGTATCGCGGTGTGACCAATGCTGTTGCCGAGGCTTCCTGGTTGCGTCACCTTCTGTTGGAACTGCATACTCCGCTTCAGCAGGCTACCTTGGTGTATTGCGACAACATCAGTTCAGTCTATATGTCCTCGAACCCAGTCCAGCATCAGCGCACCAAGCACATTGAGATTGACCTACACTTTGTTCGCGAGAAAGTGGCTCTTGGCGATGTTCGTGTACTACATGTTCCCACCACTTCACAGTATGCCGACATCTTCACCAAGGATCTTTCTTCATCGGTTTTCAGTGAATTTCGGTCCAGTCTAAATGTCCGAGGTGCAGACGCTCCGACTGCGGGGTGGTGTTAGACAGGCATAATGGCCGGCCCTATGGGCTTATGGCCTTGGGCCCATGTGCTTTTAGTATGGTTGGTTAGCGCAAGGATCTCTCTGATTGGCCCATGATTCTATTAGCCATAACCCTAGACATCTTTGCCTATATATATTCTTTGTACTGCTGCTTCTTCAATCAATCTACTATTCCGTGCCATATACTTTCCTACATTTGGGATTTTCTTGTGAGGACACATGTCATTACATTGACTAAATACTTGTTATTCTCATCAGGCAAGGTTCTTCTTCCAACAACTGATTTCTGGAGTGAGCTATTGTCATTCTATGGTACCTATTCTATCAAGTCGACATACAAATAGAAACTTAAGTGAAACACTACTCACGCTGTACCATCTTTATCTTTCTTTCTTCTTCTTCTTCTTCTTTTTTTTTTTGCCTGCAGCAAGTATGTCAGAGAGATCTGAAACTAGAAAAATATACTCTCTTGGATGGTAGTGTCGCACCTCGGCTTAAGATTTGTGACTTCGGTTACTCCAAGGTACACCCGTGCAGATTATAACCTCCAATGACCACATTTTCATTGCCTAAACCAGTACCCTCCCTTTGGCTCTTTTTCATTTTCAATCTTCTGTCTTGCACTCTCAACCGAAATCAATTGTTGGCACACCGGCATACATTGCCCCAGAGGTCCTCTCCAGAATAGAATATATGATGGAAAGGTAAAGTCTATTTTGCTACTGCATAATTTCAATGGTCTTAAGTACTGCATCCGAAGCCTTCAGACACCACCACGTGCAATCTTAGGTCGCTGTTTCTGGTTTTGTGGAGTAACACCGTATGTGATGCTTGTCGGTGCATATCCTTCTGAGGACCCTGATGGCCCAAGGAATTTCCGCAAGACAATCACTGTGAGTACACCCGTTCCCATTTTTCTTTACGATATTTTTGGATCATTTGTGTCTGATCCTAATTACTGTCTTAATATGAAACTTATTGGTGTCTGATCATTCGAGTTTCAATGGAGTGCAGATATCTGCTGTCCTGAATTCTTGTCCCGAAATAATTTAGTTCTTAAGCGTTAAGAAGCATCAGTTTTGCAAGTGTTAATACTCACCTTTTGATTTGTGCAGCGCATAACCATCCGAGATCAAGAACTACCCCATGGTTCCTAAAAAACCTGCCAATTGAGATGACTGATAAGTACCAAAGGAGCATGCAGTTGGCAGACATGAACACATCGTCACAGAACCTGGAGGAAGTCATAGCGATCATTCAGGAGGCACCGAAACCAGCGATGCCACGATCTTGCTTGGGCGGTAGCTTTGCACTGGGAGCTGGATCTTGATGACATTGATATCGATCAATGATATCGACAACATTGACATTGAGAACAATGGGGATTTTGTATGTGCCTTGTGATGTTCATGCGTGGTTCAAGTAGCAGCGAGCTTTCTTGGTGTTCGATCTGTATGTTTCGCTTTGCGTCTGGATCACATATTTCCTGTAACCGAGAGACTGGCATTGCTGTGTATAAATAAGATGAATTTACATGCTGGTATTCTTAGCAAAATCCTTGGTGTTCCCAATTCTGTATTTAGCCGCCGGCCTATAGTTTCTCTGCAATTTCTTCCATCTTTTGCAACATTGTAGCTTGTATTCCGTCGCACTATGCATGTACAATATGATATTGCGCTCACATTTCTTCGCTACTCTAATCGTAAATATCGTATTTCAGAGCTGACGTTAAACTCTTTGGTGCATCATGCATGTATGGTAAATAGTGGTTAAACTTACGTGCTTAGTTTAGGAACATGAAGTTGTGCAAACATCTGGAAACAAAAAGAAACTAACAAAGCAAATTTGCTCTTCAGGACCTATTTGGATGGGCGGAGATTCGGTCCGATCCTGGACCATCCAAACGAGGCCTCAATGTATATGTTCAAACATAGTACAAAACCAGCAAAAATTATATTGTATTACACCCAACTGAAAACGTCGGTGCGTCCCCAACCCTTCCCCGGCTCCGGCGAACACAAGAGGTGAACAGCCGTCTCCGGTGAAGCCAGCTCTGGCTCTGACTTAGCGCCGCTGTTGGCGAAACCGCTCGCGCCCGTCGCTGTCGAGTGTGCTAGTTCGACGAGGCCGCTTCACCGAATGTCCCCGATCTTTTTCCTTAAGGGTTTTGAGTTTTCTCTGGTGTTGGAGGTTGCCACCGTCTTTGTTTTCAGTGGCCAAGGCGACGGTCATGGCAGTGGCGAGCGAAAGTAGCGTTGCGGGGAGAGACGCCGGCGGCACCGGTGAATATGGGAGGAGGCGGCGGCGACAGTGGCGGTGACGACACAACTGTGTCGAACCAACTCGAGGGGGAGGCAAATAGTTTTATACATGTCAAACATCAAGATAGGGTGGGATTTGATGCGATGGCCCAAAATACGACTGAAATTCCACAAATTTTAAGTTGAGTGTTGTACAGACCATCCCGGGACCAACTAATCCATATAACCCTATTACATAATCGATCAAACTACTCATCGACCAGGAAGACGAAAGAAAGAAAAAAAGAAACGTCTCATTGCCACACCGGTTCTTGCATCCAGAAGAAGATCGAACACTTTACGACGAAGCATGCAGGGACACAGGCTACACCGCAGGAGGCTTCTTGCCTTGTGGGGGTTGCGCGAGCGGGGTGGACGGCGTCCTCTTTAGCTCGCGAGCCAGATGCGGCGGCGCGCGCAGCAACGTGGCAGTGTTTATCTTAAACGCGGGCGGCGGCGGTGGCGGCGAAGAGTCGGGCTTGGACGGCTGCCATGGCTCGAAGAAGCGCGCGTGCGGGTGGTCACCCTCCTCCTCCCCCTTCCCGGCCCGACGGGCGATCTCCTTGTACTCCGCCGCGGCGTCCTGCATGAGCGCCTCCCAGAACAGCTCCTCCGCCACCTCCTTGTCCTCGTCCATGAGGTCCTCCCAGAGCTTCACCAGCTCCTTCTTCGACATGGCTGCGAAACTGGCGCCCTCGCCGCCGGCGCTGTTGCCTTCTTGTCCGTGCTTATGTGTAGGTGCTCTGCGAGCCCGAGATAGCGTACTAGGTATAGCTGCGAGGATGGAAAGATCGATGGAATTGCTGTTGGGTGCGTGCGTACGTGAGGTTTATATGGAGGCATGCATGCCGATATGGACCGCCAATACGCGCGATGTGAAGCCGACACGGACTAGGGTTAACAATTTATGTTGGGAACAGAAATTGGAGGATAGCGTAATTACCGAAATTTCGGCAATTTTGGTTTGGGTTTTCAATCAAATTTCGGTAATTTGAATTTGAATTTTTATGAAACTTAAGAAATTTGAGGAAAAATGCTATCAAAGATGGTAGAGAAGAACTAGATATTGGATATAGATGAAAATAGAGATGAAAGTTTCTCTACTATTTGAAATTCATATGAAGACTTGAATTTGAACTCAAATTTCGATCCTACAAAATAATCTTGGATGGGACCGAAATACCTAAAACCACCGAAATTTCGTCGAAATTGTTAACGACGATGACTCGGACACGGACTTGGTTTTCCAGTATCCCAATCAGGCAAATCGTTTTTCGTCCTTTAATAAACTCTACTGTCCGGCCATGTTAGCGGTTTGCTAGATTACCGGCCATCATGCATGTAATATTATCTCTATATTAAAGCTAAGTGCAAAACCTAGCATGAGAGATCGTTGTATCACTACATTTTTCTCTCTACTGTCCGATTCAGATCAAACGAACAAAAAATGCACATAAAAATGACTGGATAATTAAATCGTATAACCAAAACTTTCTAAAGGCTTCAAAGGAAAGCTACAACTTAATCGTCCATTCTCTTACACACACATCAAAAACAAAAACTTATGCCATGTGGTTGTAATCATGCATTCAACATTATCTAACTAACTAGTTGCATGCCCGTGCGTTGCAACGGAAAATAAGTACTATATAGATATTACATCTTTGATAACCATAATCTAATCATTGGTATCGCAAGAGAAAGTAAAATCAGTTTCAGTCATGCTGCTTTTAGCATGCTTAGCTAATGCACCAAAATTTCCTTGATTGATGAGAACTTTGCTCTAGGCTTATATCAAACTTGTTTTTCCAGTTATCAAATGGTTCATAGGATTATTACTCTGGAATTGACAGGAGTGGAATGTGAACATGAGGACATGAGATAGTTAATTCACAATGTGAATTTTGAAATGCACAGAATAACTCGTCGTAGAAGCTCCAATGAAATGCTTAAAAAAGTCAACAGCTGAAGCAAAATTCCTACAGATCCAGCTGCCGGGTAGTCATCTTTGTCGGCAAACTCACACATGTGATACATACTATCAAATATGATCTCAAACTGAACATTGAACATCAATTTTATCTTACGCCATCATGTATCAAGCAAAGTATATATGTTCACACTCGTAAATAAATCAAATTAGAACATACAACGAAACACTAAACTTTACATAAATAACAATATTTCCCTTTAACACATATAGCGAATCAACAAATTAAAAGATGGTGATACATACACACACAAGCATCATATTTATCTACAAGCATCATATTAGTGAAGCATGATAGAACAAGCACCACATACGACAACTATGAACAAAAATGGTTGTAAACAATATTTTTCTATAGTACACTTAATTCATAAATAACTGTGAGGCCATCTTAGAGAATAACAAACAACAACTATGTACAAAAATGTTCATAAGTCGGAAGCCATCAATTATCGCGCATGATCGTAGGTCAGGAGCGGGCGACCATCTCTAGTCATCGTAAGTATTTAGCGATCGGCCATCGATCACTGTCCTAAATCAGGAGCTTTCGACCAGGGCTCGTGGTCATCAGAAGACCTTGACCACACCTCATGATCGTAAGTCAGAAGCCATCGAAGACACCTCGTGATCATAAATTAGAATACCTCGACTAGCGCTCGTGGTCGTAAGTCGGAAGACATCGACCACACCTCGTGGTCATAAGTCAGAAGCCATTGATCACACTTCGTGGTCGTTAATCAAAAGTCGTCGATCACACCTCATAGTCGTAAGTCAGAAGCCATCGATCATCACCCGTGATTGTAGATCGGGAGTGGTCGACCATCGCTAGTGGTCATATGTTGACAACGGTCGACCATCGATCGTGATCTTAAATTGGGAGCCTTCGACTAGGGCTCGTGGTCGTAAGTTGGAAGACCTTGACCACACCTCGTGGTCGTAAGTTGGAAGACATCAAGGACACTTCTTGGCTAGAAGTCAGAAGATATTGACCACACCTGGTGGTCGTATGTCAGAAGCCATCAATCACACCTTGTGGTCGTATGTCAGAATACATCGACCATCGCTCATGATCGCAAGTCGAAAGCCCTTGACCACACCTCATGGTTGTAAGTCAGAATACATCAACCATCGCTCGTGGTGGTAATTCGAAAGACATTGACCACACCTCGTGGTCGTAAGTTAGAAGTCGTCAATCATACCTCGTTGTTGTAAGTCGGAAGCCGTCAATCACACTTTGTGGTCGTAAGTCGGAAGCCGTCGACCATCGCGTGCAATCATAGGTCAGGAGCGGGTGACCATCGCTAGTCATCGTAAGTATTCAGCGATCAACCATCGATCGTGGTCGTACGTCAGTAGACATTGACCACACCTTGTGGTCGTGGGTCAGGAGCCCTCGAGCACACCTCGACCTCGTACGTCGGAAACCATCGAGGACACCTCATGGTCGTACGTCGGAAGCCCTCGAGCACACCTCATGGTCATAAGTCAAAAGCCATCAAGGACACCTCGTGGTCGTATGTCGGAATACATTGACCATCACTCATGGTCATAAGTCGGAATACATCGGCCATCACTTATGATCATAAGTCGGAAGCCCTTGACCACACTTCATGGTCGTAAGTCGGAATACATCGGTCATCGCTCATAGTCGTAAGTTGGAAGACATCGACAACACCTCATGGTCGTAAGTCAGAAATCATTGACTATCTTGCATGATTGTAGGTCGGGAGAAAGTGACCATCCCTAGTGGTTGTAAGTAGGCAACGGTCAACCATCGATCGTGGTCGTAAGTTGGAAGACCTCGACCACACCTTAGGGTCGTAGGTTGGGAGGCGTTGACCACACCTCATTGTCGTACGTCAGAAGCCATCGAAGACACCTCGTAGTCGTACGTCGGTAGACATCGACTGCACCTCATGGTCATAAGTCGGAAACCCTCGACCACACCTCATGGTCGTACGTCGGCAGACATCAACTACACCTCGTGGTCGTAAGTCGGAACCCCTCGACCACACCTCGTGGTCATAAGTCGAAAGCCATCGATCATCGCGCATGATCGTAGATCGGGAGTGGTCAACCATCGCTTGTGGTCATACGTTGGCAGCGGTCAACCATCGATCGTGGTCCTAAATTGGGAGCCTTCGACCAGGGCTTGTGGTCATAAGTCGAAAGACATCAAGGACCTCATGGTCATAAGTCGAAAGACATCGACCACACCTCGTGGTCATAAGTCGGAAGATGTTGACCATCGCGCGTGATCGTAGATTAGGAGCTGTCAACCATCATGCGTGATTGTAGGTCGAGAGCCATTGACCATAACCACTATGACCACGGCCACAGGCGCTACGACTATGACCATAACCACTACGACCATGGCCACGGGTGCTACGACTGCGATCATGACCGCTACGACCAAGGCCACGTATCAAGGAACACCTATACTGACTCTTACACACATATGCTTACAGACTCTTACACACTTTGGCTCGTAAGAATGAGTCTTTGTTTAGGATACATAGATAATTATACAAACATATTCTTATAGACTTACATCCTCTGACTCATAAGATCGAGTCTTTATTTTGGATACATAGATATATCCATAATTATACAAGACACACATATACTTACTGACTCTTACATATTCTGACTTGTAAGAGTCAGATACTACTTATGTACACTGCATCATGGAGTGATAGTGAAGGGACTTCGATGGAACTACGACCATGGCCACGGGTGCTACTACTATGACTATGACTTCTACGACCACGGCTACTCCTGGTCGTAATGACTACACACAAATTGTAGTCGCTCTAACAACACACACCGGTCGTAATGACTTAACATAACTGGTCATAGCGACACCACATACAAACTGATCGTAACGATCACAGCACATCAACTCAAAGCTTCGACCACAACACATCTAATCAACTCGAAGTTTTAACCACGGCTTCTCACTTACTCGGAGTGTTTGACTGCGACTACCGCAGCTTCGACTGCTACTATGACCATGGCTTCGGGGACTGCTTCGACCACGCCTTTAAGTGTGGCTTTGACCACTTACAAATCATCAAGATTAACAAAAACCTCACCCTACAAACACACACAAAGCACAAAGAAATCATCAGCACTGTCGTAGCAAAGTCGCAAGGCATATGCACCAAGTAGCTAGCTAATCGAGAGAGGGAAAAAAATCTGCGGGTCTCCAAGCAGAGCGACAACCAGCTTGGAAGACCAAAGTTGCCAGACAGCGCGACAGGCTCCGAGCGAAGAGCAGAAGGAGGTAGAGAGGCTCATCGGGCGAGCGACTACTGAGTAGCGGTGGCAGGGGGAGAGCCACGTGGGCAGGCGCAGGAAGAGGAAGCCACCGCCATCACACGACACCGAGCAATGGCAGCAGCAGGGTTGGGTGTGACAAGGGGAGGAGAACCATGGTGACACAATGCTAGGGGGGCGAGGAGGGATCAGGGGCGGCCATCGGATCCAACAGTCGCCGTCTATGAGCACCCGTCTCTTGGATCTACTGGCCGCCATCGTCGAGCACCCTTCTCTTCGAGCCACCGGCCGCTGTCGTCGAGCGTCGTGCCGTCGAATCGCTTCGCCACACTATTTATGTAATGAAAAATCTTGGTTGGAGGGGCGATGGGAGATGGGGCGACGGCGGTGGGGAGGGGCCCGATGGCCAGAGAGGAGGGAGAGGGGAGATGGGGTGGTGGCAGTGGGGAGATGCCCAATGGGCGGAGAGGAGGGAGAGAGGAGATGAGGTGACAGGTCTGCGAGGGAGAGCGTGAGAGAGAGATCTGTAGAGAATGAGAGAACAGAATAACCGAAGGTGGAAGTGAAGAGGAGGGACAGTTAGCGAGAGAGAGAAGGGGGGATGTAGATGATCCAGATTCCTGTGTTTAGATCGGACAGCTGAGAAGAGAGAAAGGAGAATACACCGACGACTACCAACTCCTCTTTATATAATAGTAGAGATGGACTACAATGATCTAGGCATTTTTGTTGGCCAATGATAATACAAAGCTCTCCTATGAATGTGCTATTTACTTTCTACATAAATCCGAGAAATGTGCTATCGAGACTACTGATTTCAAGTGCAAAGCTTTCCTATGAGTGTGCTATCTAAGCATTTAACTAGTTTCAACTATCGAGACTACTGATTTCAAGTACATAGCTCTCCTATGAATGTGCTATTTACTTTCTTGTATTTTGTTAGACCATATGGTTAGATTTAGAATATTTTGGTGATGAATAATTGACAATGGTTAGTATATGATGACGAATATTTGATAATATTGCTTATCGATGTTATGCGAGGTGTGTTGGTGTGTGTGCGTATGGATTGATATTGCTCAAGTTTGGATAAACTTATGCCGGAAGAATGTTCTTTGGTCTTTGCATGTGTAGGTTGAGCATGAAGGCGATCATGTTCGGTGACGATGTGGACTGGAACTAGGATGGTGAGATCTGAGGTTCAGACGGTCAAGAAGGTCACGAGATGGACGGGCTCATGCTTGGGGCGCATGGAGATCAGAGATGGATGATACGCGTTGGAGCTACGGAGGTGCGGTCCGGAGGCTACGACACGTGGTGGATGATGCGTGGAGAAGATACAGGAGGTGCGGTCCTGGAGGCTTCACACGTGATGAATTGGAGAAGTTGGAATTTTGAAAAACCCGTGTTAGGAAGGGTTTTGGGCCCCTTTGCTTTTGGAATTGGATTAGAACTCGTGGACTTAGATTCAACCCAGGTTTTGGGTCCTAGACTATAAATAAAGGTGGGGTTAGAGGCTAACCCTGTGGCTTTTAAATAGACTAATTTTGTGCTAGAGTTTAGAGGTATCAGAAGGACACTTTGTAACCACTATGATTCAGAAATAATAGATCTATTTCGAGAAAATTCCTGCGTGCGGGAGACAATCGATTGCTGGGCACGTGCACAGAGACGGTGTCTGTTTGCTTTCGGTTCGCTGCTATTCACATAGCCAATCAGAAGAGAGAAGAAAAAGAGATTAGCCAAGGAGAGAGGAAAAGGAGATTAGTCAAGGAGAGAGGAAAAGGAGACGCCACAATGCCACATCCATCTGCATGGTTTGCATGCATTACTTTGTTTGGTTGATCGAGTAAAAAAAAGGAAAGCGTTGCATGCATGAGGGCTGATGGATAATCGTTTTCTTGGCTGAGGCTTGTTGATTGTTGGATGCATGGCGGCCGTGGTTTTTGGTCTGATGGATAGCTATGCTTGCATGCATTAAGAGCATCTCTCCAACAGTATGAGTTAGTTACTAGTTCTAAGATAACTTCTTCAATAGTACTAACTTTTAGCATATAGCTCATAACATAAATAACCTCATATGACACTCTCACATAATCTTGAAATGTGTGTATGAGACTAACTTTTGATCAAGAGCTAGCTTTTCTCTCTCTTCTATTAAAATATAAAATAATATGTTTAGAGTTAGCTCATAAGTCACTATTGAAGATGCTCTCTAAGCATATTATTCGGATGTTTGCAGCAGCCGTGTTTGCTTTTTGTGTTCGGATGTTGTGGGCGGCGGCGTTTTTTCTTCTCGTCGGATCGTTCACCGGAGTCTCAAATTCGGTAGGCGGGTCCAAAACTTTGGTCGATGTCTTCTCGTGCCTCAGTACGCGTGCGTGAACTCAACACAAAGCGTACGTCGCCGAATCCGATCGGTGTGCTCGAGTCGTGGCCGTTCTCAGTCAACGGGAAAAGAAAGCGCCACTAGAAACTAGAAAGCAACGCATTCAGCAAATAGTGTTCAAAGCCATCACCTGAATCAGTAGTTGGAGAGAGAGAAAAAATTAACCGACGTGTGGTCTCAATTTGCAAACAACAAAAGATCAAAGCAGCAAGCAAAGTTCACATTGTCATTCGGTTGCTACAGTAAATTGGTATAGTACACAGGGAAGAGAAGATATTTTATTACTATCCTTTTTACTGTTTTTTGTCTTTGTTTTATTTTGCATTGATAGGTTGAAAATCAGGTGACAACATATTTTAAAAAAAATTGCTGTGCGCTATAATTATTCACCTTTTTTCTGATTGCCATCGACGATCCTACAACTTTCTACATAAATCCGAGAAATGTAGCAAGCTCTTTATTGCACCATAACCGATTCTCTTCTTGCAGCTCTGGCCAATCTACTCATCACTGCAAATACCTGCTCGTTACTCTTCAATTATATAGGTCCAATTTTGCTTGATGGGTGCTCATCAGATCTGGTTCCCCATCCGAGGAAGAGATAGTACGTATCTAGTAAGTATGCCCTGGAATTCATGTTCTCATCCAGTCTTCCTCAAAGCTAGTGCTTCGATTCCAACTCTTTCTTATTCTACCGGTTAAACCTCGTATGATGTATGCCTTAGAAAATCTCATGAGTGGTAGCAGGTCATATATAGGCTACATCACCCTTTTCAACACAGTTTATCTATACCAAATGGCTTGGTTGGAAGCTACATTTTGCTACACTTCTTTTCAGCAAAGAATGGTGTGCCGCACTTTCTGTGATAACAAATCCTTTGTCACAGGTGTGGCCAATTTTGGTAAGAAGTCATGTCTAATAGTCTATGACAAGTAGGGAGTAGAACTACAAAAGTGCAATGTGCCATACATTTGGCAATAATCCAAGTATTAATCTAAAACCATCCACAATGTGACTTTTTCTTTTGTCTCTAAGAAGAGAGATGGTGGTGGACCCAAAACATCCTCCAAACAAATTTTCTTGGCCTTGCCTCCATGGCAAGAGGCAGCCTACAGCCAATAAAAAAAATTGCGTTAGTGAAGTGTGGCAAGTTGGGGCTTTCAACCCAATAACCAAATGTCCCCGTAAATTTAGAATAGAGAGGGACTTTTCAATATCATGTGTTTATTGGGTCACTTGTATAAAACTTTCTGGTTTGTAATAGATTGACCAAGCAAATCAGGGAGATCAGGCCCATCAGACCACATGCGGACCCAAAACACATGACGTGCTCCTAGCAGATAATCCAATATAGAGATGGCCAAATGGGCCGGACTAACTGTGCTAGTCCGAAGTACGGTACTATTGGCTCTGGCAAAGCATGGCATGACCCAAGACTAAACATGTCATGATGACCTGGCCCGACGTAGCATGTGATGCTTGGATCACGACCTCGGCCCAACGAGGCGACTTGGTCGTGCCGAGCTTGGCACAGCTAAGCTCGGCATGGCCCATGAGGGACTAAGGGAGGAAAGGGCAGAGCAGGCATGGATGCACGACGATGGTAGAGGAGGTGGCATGGTGGAAAGGAGGCTCACCAAAGAGAGAGGGGAACGACCGAGTAGTGGAGTGTGAGAGGGAGGAGGTGGCTGGGAGGGAGAAGGCGAGGGGAGGGGGCGAGGAGGGAGAAGCCAAGGAGGGGGAGGCGGCGGTGAGGGAGGAAGCGGCGAGGGTTAAGGAGTGAGAAGCTGAGGAGGGGAGGAGGCGACGATTAAGTGGAATGAGCAGTGGAGCACGAGAGGGAGGAGGTGGCGGGGGATCAGGGAGGGAGGAGCCGAAGAGGGAAGGAAGCAGCGGGGAGGGAGGAGGTGAAGCTGGAGCTCAAGGGGGGGAGTCAAGGAGGCACTTGGGAGGAGCCAAGGAAAGGAGGAGGCAACGAGCGGTGGAGTGTAAGAAGGAGGAGGAAGCAAGGAAGGAGGAGGCATCATTGTGCCAAGGAATAAGGAGGTAGAGCCGGAGCGTGAAAGAGAGGAGACGAGGATGCGCCAGGTAGGCAGGAGCCAAAGAAGGGAGGAGGCAATGGCTGAGCAGGCTGAGTAGTGGAGCGCAACAGGGAGGAGGTAGTGGGGGTTCAAGGAGGGAGGAGCCGACAAGGAAGGAGGCATGGCCGCGAGAGAGGGAAGAGCCAAGGAGGCACCGGGGAGGAAAGAGCCAATGAGGGGAGGATGCGATGGCCGAGCGGGCTGAGCGATGGAGTGCAAGAGGGAGGAGGTGGCGAGGGTGACGAAGGGAGTAGGCGGCGGTGATGTTGGTGGCAACATGGAGTGCTGCAAGCAAATAGGGCAGCTGGGCAGGCAAATAACACGTCGCCCCGTCCCTCTCACACTCCGTTGCTCGGTTCGCTCGGTCACCGCCTCCTCCCTTCCCAGCACCCCTGGCTGCCGCCTCCTCCCCTCCTTAGCTCCTCCCTACCCGGCCCCCATCTCATCCTCATTCTCACACTCTGTCGCTCCCTTCTCTCCCTCTAGCGAGCCTTCCTCCCTGCCACCTTCTCCTCTCACAGCTCATGCTCCCCTCTCTCCCACTTGTCAGCATCGACATGGCAACGGTAGCACAGGCATGAGGAAATGCGTGGCATAGGCGATAGCGGGCTTATGTGCTAAACCGGCCATCTTTGGCCCATCGTGCTACACGTGCCTGGGCCAACACAGTATGGCCCTTGACCTTATTGGGTTGTGCCTGGGTTCGAGGCTAAGCACGTAGGCTAGCATGACAATGCTTGTTTTGCTAACCGAGTCAACCAAACTGATTTAGTTAACTGAGTCAACCAAGCCATGTCTAAACAGGCCATGCCTACACGTGCTTATGCCGGGTGGCCCATTTGGCTAGGTCTTATCTAATCTAATGTAGCAACTAACAACCAATGGTTGACATCAACTCTCACGTGCACTCACAAATCCCTAGCTCCTCGTGCCCACTATGACCACATTCTAAACATCTTTTAGGTTTTGCCTTTTAGAAGCCATCTTTTAAATGGAGTGACTTCTCGAGATGGTTTCTATAAGGTATTTGTAGGAGTTATTATAGGAGCTACTTTGAATGATTTTGTCCCTGATTTTTTTTCACAATTGAACATCGCTAACCTGACCACTGGGTGCCAGAAGAAGCTCAAGATTGGTGACAACCAGAAGCTGTGAGTATTCTTGTCTTTCTTTCGATCTCGATCTGTGCTTAGATATATGGAAAGTGACAGATGCTTTTGAGTGTTAAAGGCTACTACTTTTTAGTATGTTAGCTTTGCTTCAACATTACGAATTGTCTAAATTAAATCTGAACCGTTGTATGATCGAGTTGTGTTGTTTGAGGTCCATGCGTTTCAGCATTTGTACACATGATAGATAGTGACGTTTATGGTTTTGCTTTTTTGTTTAGTTGGGAAAGATTAGAAAAATTGGTTGGGTTGATATTTTGATTATGATTTAGTGCGGAAGAGCAATGGTATATCAAATCAGGTTAGGGAAATCTTGAAGACTTCTGTTCACAGTGGGTTAGGTTGGCATGTTTTGTTAGAAAGCATGATGGTGAATGGGGATGTGGAATTGGTTGTTGTGTTTGATCTTGCTATGCTTCGAATGATCAATCTTGCGTAAAAACACTCTTGTCACATGAGTCTAAAGAGAATGGTAGTATTTTGGTCACTGTTTTGTAATACTAGAAAAGAGAAAAGCGAAGAACAAAAACAATCCAAGGGAAGAACAAAACAAACAAAAGAAAGTTGGCCATAGAGAAAATATGACAATCATCATTCAGCAGTAGAGAAAATCCAGCGCCCACGATTTACCGACTTACCTTTCGTAGTTAAAAAAAGCCAACAAACAGTGCCAGGAAACCCCTTTGGACCAAAGGTCCTTGAAGCAAACAACCACTTGAGAGAGGAATGAGGATAAGGGAGGGGCAGCCAGGGCTTTATACATAGCCATGAGAGAGAGACCCAACGAAGCCTTCTCACTTATAAGCAAACACAGCACAAGCCAACCATCCACAGAACCTCATTCCCTATTCATTTCCTCTCCCAAACCGAGAGCCAAGCGGGAACCACTCTCTCTTGCTTTACTCGGCCAATAACAGAGACAAGCCGAGCACTCCCGCCATCACCACACCCACAACCAGCCACAAAGGAGAGTGAAGAAGAGAGAGAGAGAGCCTAGAGGAGAGGAGCACAAGGTATAGGGGAAGACGAAGGAGAGGAGCAAGGACCACGATCAACCACGACAGCAGGGGGAACCACAACACAGCCATCGCAATAGTCATCAACGCTTCTTGCCAACCTCAACCCAACATCAAGTAGGCCCATGTTTCCCTTTACCTTGCCCCTAACGAAACCCCATAGCATGACCCTTAAGCACCAAGCCAGTAGGCCCACTGCGCCTCCGACGGTGAGCTCTTAGATGCCACCGCACACGCATGAGTGAGAGGACATGCTCCCTGGTGCACACCCTCTCAATCAAGTACCGGCACACATAAGAGTAAGAGCAAGTAAAATAGATGCTCGAATGAAATGCATGTAGTAGAAGGGAGGAGAGAGGACTATCCTGGGTAGTGGTAAGCCAGTGAAGCCATAGCAAGTCAGGGGAGAACTGGTCACCAGGAAGCCAGAATTAGAGGTGGAGCCAAGTGAGGCATAGCCGCCAAGGAGGGGAAGAGGAGGGGGCTGGGAGGCCACCGGCGGGCAGCATCTAGCCAGTGAGCTGCATCACCAAAACCCTAGCTAGAGACCTAGCCATGGCAATGGTGCATGGGACCAGAGGCCAGGCAAGACGTCAAGCCCTCCGACGACGATAAGGCCGAAAAGAAGGCAGTGGCACGTAGATCAGGCGAGGGGGCAGAAGAGCAGCACTGAGAGGCGATGAGGGAGGTGACCGAAACTGAACTGGTCAGCTAGATCTGAGGGGGCTAGGAAGGGGACCATGAGAGGAGAGGATAGGGGTATAGGCATAACATGGGAGCATGGTTAAACATTTCTATGAAATTTTGGTTGAAATACCAAAATTTCATTCATTTTGGTGGGTGCTGAAAGGAAAACCATTCGACCAAATTTTGGTCGAATTTATCCTTGTTTGAAATTTGTGTAAAATTTGTCTAAATTTTTGTTAAATTTTGTCAAAATTCAAATGATGTTTGAATATTTCATTTGAATCTTTAGTCAAAATGAACAAAATTTTGATATTTCATTCATTTCACCACCCTCTGAATTTCTTTGCAAACCAAATTATTTTCCCTACATAGGAGGATCTAACAGAGGAACTCGGCGGCCGGCGGTGAGCTCGGGGCCGACATGCCCGAGTGCAACCATGAACGGCTGCGCTACCTAGAGTAACACCAAAGAGAGTGAGGGAGTGAAGGAGGGGATGAGGGAAGAGATAGGGCTATTTGGCCAAACAAAAAAGAGAGAAAGAGAGAAATGAGAGACTGGGTGGAAAAAAGAGAAAAGAAAAGGGAAGGAAGGAAGAAAGAAAAGAGAGAAAAAGGAGAGAGATTACGTGCATGCAAATAAAATTCCACTCGTGAGTAGATGGAGAGACCTTTTAAATTTGGTTGGTTGAGCACTAAGACAGTGTGGAGGTGTCCAGTGAGAGGGGGATAGTTTGTGTCAGTTTTGCACGTAGTATTGATGCCGTTCATTTAAGTGTGTGCGTCATTATAGTGTATTGAGTTGGGTTGATGCTTGTACAGGTGGAGGTCCTGGTTTAGAGCCGTCCACGCATCGTCCCCAAGGATAAACAGGCAAGTACATAGTAAAGCGGTAAATTTAGGTAATGATTGCTATTAGTTGAATTTTGATGCACTACCTACCATACTATCATGGGTTGATTAGTCATGTTTACATCTTGACATATTGAAGAATGACGGGTAATGGTACATGACATGAATTATTGAAGTTTATATGTTGACAAATAATGGTTATTGGAACATGACTTATTGACATGCTTAAATGGAAAGGTTGCATTGCATACATTCATGTTATGAAAATACATAGCCTTTGTGGCATCTACGGTCTACTTTATATAGACACTCCACGGGAGTGGAGGCTGAGATTCCCACATGAAAAAGGACGGACTATTGAAGTCCTCATATGAAAAAGGGCGGGCTTGGGTGAGCATCGACAGGTGCTCACTCCGCTATACCGATATAAACTAAAGAGTTGAAAGAGATGTGCATACGCATTTGCATTCATATGCATAAGGGATGGTTGATGAAAAATGAAAGAGGTTAAATAAAAATGAGTGGTTAAAGAGACTGTGATGGAATATAAGTGGTACGTGTAATTGTTGCTTACTATTTTACTTTATACTTGTTGAGCCTTTGGACTCACATTTGCTTTGTTGTTATTTTTAGATGAATGTTGAAAGCGACATATATGGGCGGGTGTAACACATTTATTTCATATGCAAGTAGAAATTCACAGGTCGCCTTTAGTTGACATAATCTAACCTTATTGGCATGCTTAGGTAGTTAGCTTTAAAATATGTTTTAGGAAAAACTCTTTGTATTGTGTGGCATGTGTTTCTTTCAATAGTTGGTGAACTGGTACAGTTGCTTCAGTGCTCTTCGGTGGATAAAAATGGTAGGGTTAAAAAGAAATGGTAGCATTCTGGCTCAGAGGATGAGCTGGGGTGTTATAGTTTATCTGCGAGCTCATGTGTTTTGTAACTTGTATGTTGATCAAGTGTGATGCTAATATGTGAGTAGGGGTGAAAACGGATCGAATAGTTTCCGACCGATCCGGATGAAAACGAATACGGATTGTGTCGGATCGGATTTTCTTCGGATAATTCTCGGATAGGAAACAAATACGGATATTTTTGTCGGAAACGAATACGAATACAGTAGGCCTAATATCCGGCGAATACAGATTATCCAGATAATATGGATTCGAATATCCGAGATTTCAGCCCAACATTGCCTAGCCCAAGCCAGCCTCTCTCATCTCCCCTGCTACCAGCCCACTAGCAAATATTTATGTTTATTAAAAATAAATTTAGTATTGTCAGTAGATTAAATTTTGTACTGATTAAATTGATGTACTGCTGTTTAAATCATTCTGATGCAAATTTAAATTCTTAATTAATTTATTAGTCACATGTAAATGGTAGAAATCCATTAAGAATTATTTAGGAATTTAGGAAAAATTAACTGCCATTTGAAGATTTAAAATCTGTACAATGGTATGACTATTGTAGATAAAAATACTTATACTTGTTTAGATTTCATTAATGTTTTGACAAGATAAACTATTTATGTGTTTTTATTGATTTTGGATGTATAGTTTAAGAGGTTTTTATGTTCCGATAAATATTCGTGACCGTATTTGTTT
This sequence comes from Dendrocalamus sinicus, assembly GCA_036346575.1. Classification (NCBI taxonomy): domain Eukaryota; kingdom Viridiplantae; phylum Streptophyta; class Magnoliopsida; order Poales; family Poaceae; genus Dendrocalamus; species Dendrocalamus sinicus. The sequence goes on from CM070647.1 coordinate 32,488,671, forward strand.
CGATTTGTATATGCTCCGTATCTATATTCAATATTATTCGTATTTGTATTTGTATCCGAGGTATCCGTATTCGTATCCGCATCCGAGAAAAAAATATGAAAACAAATATGGTAGAGACATTATCCGTTCGTATTCGATCCGTTTGCATCCCTATATGTGAGCTTTCTTGCCCCTATATGTTGTAAAAGAGTATGCTTGGTTTTAATTATTTGTTGGTAGAGGCAGAATGTGGATAATTATCTGTGAACATTTGGTGTGAGATTTTTTTAGGAACTTTTGTTGTAATGATCTTTAACTACTTTTCTTACCAATCGTGCAGCCGTGCATTTTATGATAAGAGGATCTCCCAGGAAGTCAGCGGTGATGCTCTTGGCGAAGTAATTTCTTTGACAATTTATTTGATGATTCTTAACTGTTTTACTTTCTAAAGAATTGGGTCACTAAATTTGTTTGTTTTTTCAGGAATTCAAAGGTTATGTGTTCAAGATTATGGGAGGTTGTGACAAGCAAGCTTTCCCCATGAAGCAGGGTGTCCTTAGTTCTGGACGTGTCCGCCTTCTGCTCCACAGGGGTTGTTGTCTTGTACTTCATTTTCACAATAATCTGATTCCATATATACATCAGTTCTTATGTGAATATTGAATATTGACAGGTACCCCTGCTTCCATGGATATGGCAAGCGTGAGGTGAGCGTAGAAGAAAGTCTGTCCGTGGTTGTATCGTCCGCCAAGATCTCTTTGTCATCCTAGGGCGGACCTAGGCCTCAAGCTGGGTAGGCTGTAGCTTGAGGCCTGAAAATTTAAGTAGTGCAATCCGCTCTATATAAGCCAAAAAACTCGTATTCACCGGTGGTCTAGCCTGAGGCCAAGGCGCATGTCCCAGCTCCACAGTCCAGCCCATCTGCGAATATCATCAGGTAGTCCATCAGTCTCTTCTCTAGCACTCAACGAGACATCTCAACCCTACTCGCACAGTCACACTCAGGTCAGGGCCATCTGTTGCGCCATCGCCCTAGCTCTCTCGCTCGATGCGTGTGACCATAGAGAGCACCGTGCACTCGCCATGCGGCCATGCCCTACTCGACGGCTTGTCAGCGACGCCCTATGTCAAATGCTGGACATCGTCCTTGCTGCCCACGGCGATCCAGCGCTAGTGTTACTACCTCTGCCTCCGGCCCTCCGCCCTCCCCTCTGCGGCTCCGCCTCCGGCCTCCCCAGTCCCTAGGCAACAGGCGACACGCTACCACACACAGCGATTGACCACCCAAGCCGGCTGTAGTGCGCTCACATCCGGTACTCTCTATTCCTTTGTCTCCCTTTTGATATGAAATTTGAATGACAAAATGAAATGAATGCCATGTATTTTGCATTTTCTATTTAGGAATTAGAGATACGAAATGAAGAGGAGCAAAATATTGTCATCTTATTTTGTAATACAAACACAATCCACTCCAACCAATCTCTTTAAAAAATGGTCGGATCTTTACCATGCTATGTTATTTATGTTTTACCATGTTTTTCTTATTACATTTTCTGTTGAAGCATTGAACTAAAGTTTCATATCAATGATATACTTGTGGCTTACTTTTGTTATGTTGTGCTGTGGGTATAAATTAGCGTTAGTTTTATAATGTTAGTCTATTAGAGTTTAGCCCTAGACGTGATGAAATCCTGAATCTAACACTGCTGTCATCAACTTGGTGACTGTTAAGAAGGGAAAGGATGATCTTCCTGGCTTGACTAACACTGAGAAGCCCAGGATGAGGGGACCCAAGAGGGCATCTAAAGATCCGGACGCTGTTCAACCTTGCCAAGGATGATGATGTCCGCAAATACGTGAACACTTACCGCAAGACCTTCACTACAAAGAACGGTGGGCATTCCTAATCTCTTATGTTATACTTTAGTTGCCTTGCTATATTATGTTTGTCTTTGACTGCATGGTTGTGCTACTTTTCTGGCTGCTGCCAAGAGGATGCCTTGCTTGTCACTATACAGAACAAACCAATTTAGGGAATGTTCAAATATGTGATACAGAAATTTTTTTTGAGAGGTTTAAGGTGTCAATTCCATGACCCTTAGGGTCCGTTTGGTTGGGCTGTGAGCTGTGAAAAAGCTGCTGTGGGTTGTGAGCTGTGAGAAAGCTGCTGTAGGCTGAGAGCTGTGAGAAAAGCTGAAAGCCGTTTCGTTGAAACAGCTGTGACCCCGGGCGACGGGCTTGGAGCGGTGGGCTTGGGGCGGCGGGCGCGGAGCGGAGGGAGCGGAGCGCAGCGGCCGAAGAAGCGCCGCCGCCGGGAACCCTAGCCGAGACCGGAGACCGGAGAGGCTGGAGCGGAGGGAGTCGAGACCGGAGAGGCTGGAGCAGAGCGCAGCGGCTGGAGCGGAGGGAGAAGCGCCGCCGCCGGGAACCCTAGCCGAGACCCGAGACCGGAGAGGCTGGAGCGGAGCGCAGCGGCCGGAGCGGAGGGAGCGGAGCGGAGCGGCCGGAGAAGCACCGCCGCCGGGAACCCTAGCCGAGACCGGAGACCGGAGAGGCTGGAGCGGAGGGAGCCGAGACCAGAGAGGTTGGAGCGGAGCGCAGCGGAGCGGAGCGGAGGAAGCAAAAGTCGGTGGAAGCACCTCTGTACCTGCTGTGAAAAATGAACTGTGCAAAAGTAGCTTTCTTCAAGAAGCAGCTTTTGTCTTCCACTCCTTTGGTTAGCTTTTGGCTTTTTGGAAGCAAAAGCACCTCCAGGAAGCCCAACCAAACGGACCATTAGTCTTCCACGGGCATAGGTCAATGTAATGGCGAGTTCGGAGCTGACATGAAACTACCCTTCCGTCAACAGTTAATTTTGTCCTGCAGGCAAGAAGGTGAGCAAGGCTCCTAAGTGTTGAGGAACCGACGCTGGAGACCACCCAAGCGATTCCTCCGCTTAGAACAAGAACGAATCAATCACGAAATCACGAAATAATAGATTGAACACGAGAGGTAGAGAGAACTCTGGTCTTTCTTTATTGCTTTAGATTGCATCGGGTACATAATGAGGGGGTCTAGGTCCCTATTTATAGTCTACGGTGGGGTGCCCAATCGATAAGGACTCGGATAGAGTCCTGGTTTCCTAACACTCCCCTTGGGCACTCACCCAACATGCTCATGCCTCTTCAAAACTCCATAAAAACCCAGTGGGAAAAATTTGGAGAAAGAGTGCATGATACATGTGATGCTGCGATGCACGAATTGCCTCATTAAAAACCTTGGTCGAGAAACTTCATGGAAAACTCGTCAAGGGAAAAAGAGTACAATTCACCCAAATTCATTTAGTCTGCAAGACTTTATTTTTGGGTACTTAATCTTCATGATCAAGATTTATTAGCGGGCTTGTGAGAATTCTCCCCCTGAATTCTGCACTTCTCTAAGTCTCATCATTCCAATTCCACGCACGCACCTTTCAAACTTGGTCTTGCCCAAATCTTTCATTTCAAATTCTGACTCCAAGTAGGAGCTTGCTTCTTTTATGTCTTCGGCTGTCCCGATGATATTCAGATCATCTACATACAGAGATTATCAGTAATCCATTCAGGATCGCCGTATAAATACACAAGGACAGTCTTCATTGTTCGTGTAGCCTTTCTTGCAGAAAGTCGCTCAGCGATTATACCACATTCTTCCAGTTGTTTCAATCCATACTGGTGACTTTCTGAGTTTCACACTGCATGATTTCTATTTGCTCTGTCTTGGTTGGAGAGGAATTCCTTCAGGGACTTTCATATAAATCTCCGAATCCAAGTTACCAGTAAGGTATGCAAATCACAACATCCATCAATTTCATTTCCAAATTCAAGTTCACGCCATTGAGATCAAGTATCTAAAGGTAATTCCACTCATGGTGGGAGTAGGTTTCTTCATAATCAACTCCGGGACGTTGAGTGAAACCTTGGGCTACCAACCTTGCTTTGTATCTCACTACTTCATTTCTTTCATTTCTCTTTCGAACAAATACCCACTTGTGCCCAACGGGTGTATGTGGGGAGGTGTGCGACATCTGAGCCCAAACACCTCTCTTTTATTCAGAGATAGCAATTCGGTTGCTATTGCCTTCTTCCAATCTTCCCAATCTGATCTTTTCTTACATTCAATGAGCGATGCGGCTCGGGATCAAGATCGATGATGGTGGCAATTTTCTTTGCGAAGTAGATATCGATATTAGCCGTTGTCCTATTCAGGACTCTCCGTGTGCACATAATTTATAGCTATTTCTTCATGAGTTGCTTCTTCGGAGCTTCACCTTGCATCGCTTCTTTCAATTGCGGTGGCAAGTCCCTTTAGTTTTTCGGCTCCGATGTGTGCGCACACATCCATGCCGATGGGGATATTCAGATCCGGTATGCCCTTTTCTGAAGGTGTCATACTTGTGTCAGGTCTCAACTGGCTCCCCTTCTCATTCTGGGGACTTCAATGATCGGCTGTGATAAATCCCTTTTATCCTTTTTCGCCGGGCGTCCCCGGTTACTTTGGACTCGAGGAACCGGAGTTCTCGTCCTTTTATTCTGAGGCCTCTGGACGGGATTAGGGATACCTTCAATTTTCTTTGGTATTTCAACCTCTCCGGTGCATTGCGTGCGAGCACATGCGACTTAATCACGCTCTTCAAATCACTAAAGTGATCGGGCGGTTGATTTGCTAATGCTTGCAAATCGATGATCTTCGGACCTCTTTATCAGTTTCACTAGTGCGCGGTCATGTGCATGAATTCCGTGGCTTCCCACGTAATTTCCGACATTTTCATCAACGGGTTGATTTCCTCCTCTAATGACGGAAATTATCTTCATCAAAAATGCAATCAGCGGCGGCGGTATGCAAATCTCCGACATGGGTTCCAAATACGATTATGGATGCGTCTCATAACCAACGTATATCCCGTCTTGCGGAGTGGGCCCATTGCGATTCATTGCGGAGGTGGTATCGGTACATAAACCTTACATCCAAACCTCCTAAGATGGGAAACTTTCGGTGGTGACCCTTGCGCTAGTTGCATAGGTGAATGGATGTTGTAGGCCGAAGGTCTAAGGTTGATGAGATTCGCTGCATGAAGGACTGCGTGTCCCCAACATGTAGCTGGCAAATTACTTTTATGCAAGAGGGGTCGGGCAATAAATTTAATTCTTTTAATTAAAGCCTCTGCCAAACCATTCTGAGTATGGACATGCGGTGCAGTGCTCAACTGCAATTCCCATCGCCATGCAATAATCATCAAATGCCTTTGAAGTAAATTCTCCGGCGTTGTCCATTCGAATGGACTTGATATGATGATCTGGAAACACATTTCTGATGCGAATGATCTGCGAGATCAATTTTGCAAAGGCGTGGTTTCTTGTGGACAACAAACCCACATATGACCACTTCGAAGAAGCGTCAATAAGCACTATGAAATACTTAAGCGGCCCTGAGACGGGCTGAATGGGACCGCAAATGTCTCCCTGGATGCATTCCAGGAATGCAGGGACTTCATCCTTCACTTTCAGAGTGGAGGGTCTAGTAATTAGTTTCCCGGTGGCACATGCAGGGCACACAAAATCTTCATGATTCGGGAAATTCTTCACATTAATATTATGCCCATGTGAGTTATTTATTATGTTTCTCATCATCCTAAGACTTGGGTGGCCTAATCATCATGCCGAGACGTAAGAGTTCGAGCTTCTAAACACCGCTTTGAGCGATTATGCGTTGCTGCGCTTTAATTGTGGTATAATATAGCCTGTTTCAAGTGAAGGAAGCTTTTCTAATATTCTTTGCCATTCTCTTCGCGCCGTGATGAGCGGTATTCCTTACCGTACTCTTCGTCGGTCTCAACGTGGAAACCATTGGCGCGAATATCCTTAAAGCTTAGGAGAATTCTAGTCGATTCTGGTACAATAAGGCTTCTTCAATGACCAAAGTTGTGCCCATGGGAAGTATAATTGTGGCTCTTCCAAACCGATTATACATGCATCGCTTCGCGATTGTCGTAAGGTCGCCGGTGCTCTTACGGATCGATTGAAATACTTAGTCTCTCTTAAGATGGTATTCGTTGTGCATTGTCGGCAAGGCATACTTCCTCCATAGGCGCCACACGTGTTCTAATATAACGTATTTAATTAACATGTATTAGAAGGCACTCAACACATAAAATACGCAAATATAAGAACATAACATGCCATCATGAACTGAATAAATGAATGCTTTATTCCTAAATCATCCAACCATTACGAGAAAGCAAAATCCTAAAGCACCGACCATGCAAGTTCTAAACTTGTCCATTTAACACAAAATAAATGACAATTAACGTCTCATGCATTACATGCATCGACGGAATCAACTAGAAAATCATCGACTTCTTGGCTATTTTCTCAGCAGTGACATTCTCTTCAAGAGAGATCATGGTCGTGGCTGCCTCTAAGTCGTAAGGGGTCTTCTTGCGCCAGATGGACTCAACCTCCATCATCTCCGGCAACTGCTCAGGCTGCTCCCCCTCAATGACTGCAAAGTGGGCTTCAGGTTGCCCTTTGCCATTCTTCTTCTGAGCTTGGTGGGCATCAATGACATGTTGCGATGCTTTGCATATCCGCGACCAATGTCCCCACTTGCCACATTTGTAACAACCCTGATTCTGCTGGCCATAGGTCTTGTCACTCTTTTTAGCCTTTTTGTCGTTTGGAGCATCTGACTTGCCTTTCTGGGCAACGACCTTACCCTTCTTCCCCCTTTTCTTCATCAAGGGCTTCCGCACCTTGAGGCTGCTAGCGTTGGCTTCATGGCGGCCGAGCTGCTTGTGGTCGCGAGCGTAATTCTTGCGGAGAAGTTCGTCCTGAGCCTCAGCTACCTGCATCATATCAATCAATTCGGCGTACTCCTTGTAGCCGTTTTGACGATAGTTGCGGGCAACCTGTACAGCACTGGGGTGGAAAGTGGACAGGGTCTTTTCGATCTTCTGGTCCTCTGTGATCTCCTTGCCACAAAGTTTAAGGTTTGTACAAATCTGTGCAAGGCGATTGTACTCCCGACCGCTTTAAAGTCGGCAAACCTCGATCGATCCACTCTGCTCGCTTGAGGAAGAATGGTGTACTTGAGCCTCTCAAACCGCTTCTTGAGTGCGGTCCAGAGTGCTAGCGCATTTCTCTCGCCATATACTCATTCTTGAGAGTTGAGCGAGAGATGGTGCTGAAAATGAAGTGCTCGATCATTCTCCTCGGTGTGGGTGTAGCGTCTTTCGTCCGCTTATCCCAATAGCTGCACCGAGCTTCCGCCCCAAGCACAATCTCGACATCGGATGCCCATGTCAAATAGTTTCGCCATCTTGGGCGACTCCTCGAACTCCGGTTCAAATTCCATCATCTACATGTGCATGAATGAAATAAAATAAGTTTCTGCAGTAAACATGCATGGAAATTTTACTACAGGTAAATAAAGTGGTGCAATAGTTTCCCATAATGTTTCATAATTTTACTGCATTTTCTATAATTTTACTGCTAATTTCAGTGATTAAAAGCAATTAAAACAATTACAATTAACCAAAAACAGTAAATAAATACAGAAAATACAAAGAATAATAATGGCATAAATAAGTAAGCTTCAAATGCAAAAATTGATGCAAAATTCGGATTCCCGAGGCCCATTTATGCTAAAATATGAAATTTCAGCAAATTCTGCAATTCCAGAGGGTTTTTACGCAAAAATTTCAGTTCAGAGAAAAATTCGCGCAATTTTCTAATTTACAGGGGGTTTTCTGCAAAATTCTGGACCCACTCGTAAATTTGAGGGCTTATTCGTAATTTTTGGAACTACGAAGCCTTTTATACAAAATCTGGACTTAGATGCAATTTTTAGGGGCTCATCGGTAATTTCTAATAATTTCAGGCCCTTTTTCGGAAAATATCCGGCACCGGCCCATTGCCCCCTTTTATCCCTTTTTTTTTCATCGGACCCACCGCAATTCGGCCCATGCTGTCCCCCTGGCCCGAATTTGCCCGTCGGCTGGAAAGCCTGTTCGGCCCAGTGGCCCACTTGACCGCCTTTTAGGGTTTCCCCTGCCGGCCTTCCGTGGTGGCGGCGGCAGCCTGAGCCGCAGCTCGGGTGGAGGAGAAGACGGCGGCGGCGGCGGCGTGCACGAGGCGTCGCGACGCCTTGCGGGCGAGGCGGCCGGCGGTGGATGATCGGCCGGCGGCGCGGCTCGAGTGCGCCCAATCGGCGTAAGCGCAGCCGAGCGAGGCGGAGGCGGTCGGCGGCGGCGTGCTGCGGAAAAGAGCGTCGCGCGCGGGCGGCGAGGCGAGGCGGTGCTGCGCGGAGGGCTCGGCCGGGCGAGCCGCGCGGTGGCGGACCGGCCGGCGGCGGTGTGCGCATGCGAGCACGCGGCGAGGAAGCCGAGCGGCGCGCCTCGGACCGATGGTCGGCCGTTGTTGGCCGGCTTGCGCGCGACGACTTCGGGAAGGCGGTTTCGGGCCGGCCGGCGCAAGGAGCGCGCGTGCGGGAGGTGCCGTCTGCAGCCGGCGGATGGGGCAAGTTGGCGGCGCATGGCGCACTCAGTGGCCGAGCAAGGCGCGCTTGGTGGCTCGGCCGCGGCGGCGGTGGCGCGCCCTATACGGCGCGGGCAGGGGAGTTGAAGCGCCGGATTCGGGCGGCGGCTTCATGCGGCGTGCTGGCCGGGCTCCCTTGGGTGGCACGCACGACGACAGGCGGCGGTCTTGTGGTGGTGGCGCGTGGCGCCGCACCAAACTTCGGCCGGCGGCGATGTATGTCGATCCGTCGGCCATGCGGGCGGCCGTGCCAAGATTTTTTTCCATATGCAATGCCGTGCAGAGCAAAAGAAGATCCGAAAATTTCAATCTGTAATGCTGTGCAGGAACAGAGAACTAATGCATATATTATATTGTGCTTGTGATCATGCAGGATCAGCCAACACTATGCAAAATTTGTTTCCAATCTATGATGCAATCAACATCTACCATGTTTCGCAATCTACCGATCGACATTGTGCCGGCGACTTCAAGTCTGCTCGCGGTAGATTAGGGCGGATTTGCATCGTTCTACAGTACAATCAACATCTACCCCGTTTCACAATCTACCGATCGGCATTGTGCCGGCGACTTCAAGTCTGCTCGCGGTAGATTGGGGCGGATTTGCACCGTAGAAAATCAATCTAGAACGCGAAAGAAAAAACAGATTCAAAGCGATCTAGAAAATCAATCTGTGCTTCGATGATTACCTCGTTCACCAGAGCGAAGTCGTGCTGATAACGTGTTGAGGAACCGACGCTGGAGACCAGTCCGAGCGATTCCTCTGCTTAGAACAAGAACGAATCAATCACGAAATCACGAAATAATAGATTGAACACAGAGAGGTAGAGAGAACTCCTGGTCTTTCTTTATTGCTTTAGATTGCATCGGGGTACATAATGAGGGGGGTCTAGGTCCCTATTTATAGTCTACGGTGGGGGTGCCCAATCAGATAAGGACTCCAGATAGAGTCCTGGTTTCCTAACACTAAGATCCAGAGGCTTGTCACTCCCTTGACACTCCAGAAGGAGAGGGCGAGGATTGCCAAGAAGCAGCACAGAATTGCCAAGAAGTCTTGTGGCTGCTCAGTACCAGAAGCTGCTTGCCCAGAGGCTCAAGGAGCAGAGGGAGAGCCGGAGCAGAGGAGCTTGGCGAAGAAGAGCTTGAATACTCATTGTGGCGATGTTATTTCCGAAGCTATAACTTGTGCCAAATATTTACCTTGGTTTTACATATGCTGCTTATGCCGTACCGTGGTTTCATCTGCCTGTGATCTTTTAAGTTAGGCTTGCCTTCTCTCAGCTATGGTTTGCTTATGATATGAGGCTTCACATGCACAGTTTTTATGTGAATCTGATAAGGTTCTGTTGCACTCCACAGTTCCCATATGATCTGGTGCTGTCTGACATGAAGGGTAATCGTGGATATTACCTATGCATGTAGCAATCTTGCGAACTGCAACGTTGGTGCTACGTGAGCATGTGTGGACAAAGGAATCACTAAGCCGTATCCGAACGAAGGTCGGTCAACACAACGCATCAAAATTGATCCATCTCCAAGCAGCTGGTGTTTAGCAAGCACGTGGTGTTAATGTATAGCTGTTGCAAAGTACGAATTATGTGTTACAATTGCAAGCTACATGACCCATTCAACGATGCTTCACACATCGCAGAATTATTGCCTACTACTGCCCCGAAAGAAATAAACCAAAAGTTAGGCCCTTATTATTTTCTGCTCTTTAAAGTTGAACATGTCGAGTGAATAGTGGTATTACACATTTTTTTAGCATCTTTACTTTGTGTCGCCGGTGTTAGTTGCGCCGAGTCAACTAGAGAGTGCAGGAGACTGTTGGTATCCATTCAGCTCGCCCCAGACGATGTGTTCTACATCCTCCCAGGAAGTCGCAGTCCTCAGCTCCTTCCACAAGCTAAATATAGCTCCCAAGACGTTGTCATCGTGTAGTATGCAGTAGCACCTGTAAACAGGGCAGATCAGGCATGATTTACCCTTGGCAAGTGAGAAATCAAGAGAATCTACGAGTATAGCAAGTTACGCGCATTGTTCATCAGTAGGCCAGCTAAATTTGGTATTGCAAGTATAGAAAAAAACTTGTGGTGGGGAAGTGGTTGAGCCGATATCTTTGCTTCTACTACCTCTGTTATATTACACGTTAAAGAGACATGTTGGAATAGGGGTGAAAACGGATCGGATACGGACGGATAATGCCTCTATCATATTTGTTTTCATATTGTTTTTCGGATACGGATACGAATACGGATAACTCAAATACGAATACAAATACGAATAATATCGAATACAGATACAAATCGAATACGAATCGAAACGAATACGGTTACGAATATTTATCGGAACATTAAAACCTCTTAAACTATACATCCAAATTAACGAAAATACGTAAATAGTTCATCTTGTCAAACATTCATGAAATCTAAACAAGCATAGTCTTTTCATCCACAATGAAAATATACTCAATAGTCGATCATAACATAACTACATAAGTAACGACAACGTGCAATTCATGGAATACACATGATGACATGATAGCAATTTGAACAAACATAAGAACATTTCATTCTTTCATCCATCAAGTTGTAACAGCCCAGATTTTTATTAAAATAAAAATAAATAAATAAATATTAATTAAATTAAAATTAAAATAAGTATTTTTGTTGCCTAAATTTTATTTGTGGGTTTTGCCCTGGATTTTCTGTTTTTGAAAAAGCCTGATTTGAAAAGTAAATTAAGTGAAAACCAAAAAAATAGACATTAAATAAAATAATATTTTGATTTTCTATAAAAATCCTACTTTAAATTAATTATTTGGAGTTATTTGGCTTTTATTTGGTTTCCTGGATTTTCTGGAGTTTAAAGGTCTACTTTTGAAATTACAAAGTATTTTTAAGTATGAAAATTAAATACCAACATTAGTTGGAAATATTTTTATTAAGTCCAAAATGTCAACAGGAACTTCTGTGAATTTTCCTGGAATTTTTGGAGTTTATTTCATATTTTTCTGAGCTTAAATGAATTTCCCAGACTTTTCTGAAATCCAAAAATCAAAAATAAAAATTAAAGTCCCTCCCCTTCCCTCGGATATCCGTTTTCGTATTATCCGGATAATCCGTATCCGTATTCGACGAATACTAGGCTTACTGTATTCGTATCCGTATCCGATAAAAAAAATCCGTATCCGATCCGAGAACTATCCGAAAAAAATCCGATCCGACACAATCCGTATCTGTATCCGTTCGGATCCGGCGGAAACTATCCGATCCGTTTTCACCCCTATGTTGGATGAGAGACTTCAGCTAAAATTCCTACATCGATATCAGCACCCCAAAAAAACTCAGTTTTTCAAATGTGAGTTAACTGGAGCTATTGATTGTGGAATGTTAGTCCAAGGTTCAATCCTAGAGGGTCATGATAGACCCATGGATTGATTTAAAAAAATTAGCGTAGACTTATTCAATAAGTATATGTCATAGTTTTCTGGGCCAGGCTTATTTTCCCAACCAACAGCTCTGCTTTGCAGGAAACCTCTATCTGTTGCATACTGTACATACTTATGAAACTACTACAAATACCAGAATTGCGTGTCATGGAGTCTTTATAATAAATACTATTAACTAGTTATGTTTTGCAATTTACAGCAAGCATTCATTATATATGCCTCGGTGGCTAGGTTATTCACGGACCAGCTGTTCCAATTTTTAGGTTCTATTTGAAACTCCCTCAGATGGTTTCTTGTATTGGCCAGCAGTTTAAAGTTCCAACTACCAAGAGTAACCTATACTGAACAATCCTAGATGCAACGGAGAGAAGGGTGAAGAATGAGTGATGGGATTTACTCAGATTTCTGAAACAAGCAAACGTACTTACATTGCACGATATGATGCCCTGCTGAACTTCGAATTTTGAACTGACTTGTAGATATCATTATTTGATTCCCCTCTCAGAAAAGGAAGCTGATAGCTTTGCAGGAACTCCCTGAGAAGATCAATATCACCACGGAAAACATCCAAGTGCAGCGGAATTAAGTCACATAAAGGATCCCCTGTTAACAAAAAACAACATTTGATCTCACAAGTTCAATGTAAACTTTATTTGGAATTTGACAAAACTTTTAAGATTGCACACTCGTGGATCTTGTGCTCTCTCCAAGAAGAAAACAATGAACACGGGAAATGAGCAGCTCAATATATACATCACATGGCAATTCCATCTTCAATTTCAACAATCAGTAATGCATCATGCAAATTGTTTTTAATATAGACATGAAAACAAATATTTATTCAATGCCTAGTTTATAGGAAATAAAGTTAATTGGCTGCTCACCAATGGACAGATCACTGAAATCAATTATATGAATTGTATTCAGTTTTTCCAGCTCTCCATCAGTTCTTTTGACATCAGTGGAAGAGCCCAGTTTTGTGGCCCCCTCAATGAGAATGTTGTCGTCCATAATATCTGAATGTATCCAAGAAGGGAATGTGTAGACCGAGTCACCATCGTCATCCTAATTGTTCAATCAGAGAACATTAAACACAAAGTTTGACACAACATACATATAAAGAAGACAGAACTGCAAATTTACCTTAACAAACTTGATTAGAAAGCCCATATCAGGAGGGAGATATTCTTCAGCCTTCTCAAGTAGAACTTGTGGGACAGAACCCCCCCTATACACAGACGAATAAGAATGTTGAGGTCTCAGGCAATGCCTGAAATTCAGTAGCAATAAAATATCGTGATAGCATATTGGGCTAAAACAAGTCAACACCAAATCAATGCATAGTCATTGCAATTTAGGTTTTGCTAATGTTAAAACTTAATACTGTTTAAAGAAAAAGGAATGGACTAGTAGTGTACTCCATGGTTCACTGAAGACCTATCTGACATGCCTCTAGCAATGTTTTGCCTTTTTGGAACTCCCAAGTACACCAAAGTATAAAAATTTTAACTTGCAGTGAAACTTCCTATAGTTTAACAATATTCTCATTATTCACTTTACATGCAACTTATTTTGGACAAAAATTGTCTTGGAGACCCTCAATGATTGAAACATTACATGTTCTGGACAAAATAAAAATCAGAGCAAAGAAAATATCTGTTTGAGACACTCATGAAACCTATGCTGAACAAACGTGCTTCAGAAGATTTTCACCTACCAGTTAGCAAGGTGCTTCTTTATATTATTCTTTCTTCCTTCTAGAGTAGAAACTAGCTGTTTCCATTGAGGTGGAACATTGCCATCATTACAGAATGGTTTTGACATTTCTTTCACATTATTTTCCTCAGATTTAGGTATAGGCTCCACACATGGAAGGGGTAATAGATGGATATTTCGCATTTGAACTCCCAAGGATGATGCAAGATTCAAAATGTCAGTCTTGGACAACGTATCACGGCTGAAAAATACAGAAGAAAATAAGTTCATATTTTCATAATTAATTAGATAATCACATTTTCTCTCGAGAAAAGAACAAAACTTACACGCGAGCAAATATATCCCCTTTGCATTTCCTGGTAACCATGTAAGGCCAAATCGGTTTGTTTGAAACGTCAGTTGAATTACTCATTCCAAACTGTTGTTTGCTCCATAACCCAAGAGGGAAACAGCTGTTTGCATAAGAAACCTCAAAAGGATAGTATTTAGCCAAAACATCTGGCATTCCTTTTCCATCCCATGGTACTGTCCTGTAGATACCATCCTGATTCACAAGAAAGCCACTTGCAATGATCTCAGGGATGTGGTTGATCAAAGGTGAGCCAACTTTTCGCAGAAGATCATAGAACTCAAGCTGCGTCAGGAAAAAGATCAAGATCAGAAGTGTGACACTCAATTGTATTAATTTGCAGGAGCCAATGCGATACCTCTGTGCCCAAACCATGGACAGAATAACCCAACCCTCCTTCAGCATAAATTTTAATCACATTGTCAGAGACAATGAAGACCTGAAAAAATCGTAGTATAGGTTACATAATGTGGGAAGGTGTGGCACAGTAATGTATTGAATAGAGTTGTATTCATGTATTGCAAGCAGCAGTACAGGGAGAATAAATAGACAAGGGGTTTAGGGTTGGTCTGTAGACCACCCTGGAAACCCTAACAGAAAGTCTAACAACCCTAACAGAAAGGCATTGAAGGCACATGGGCATAAGCCAGCCTTAACATGTAACAACCTGTCTAACACCCCCCCGCAGTCGTAGCGTCCGCTCCGCGGACGTTGAGACTGGACCGAAACTCACTAAAGACCGATGAAGGAAGGCCCTTGGTGAAGATGTCGGCATACTGTGAAGTAGTGGGGACATGCAGTACGCGAACATCACCAAGTGCTACTTTCTCACGGACGAAGTGAAGATCGATCTCAATGTGCTTGGTGCGATCTGCCGGGTGGGTTGGAGGACATATAGACTGAGCTGATGTTGTCGCAATACACCAAGGTAGTCTGCCGAAGAGGAGTATGCAGTTCCAACAGAAGATGGCGTAACCAGGAGGCCTCGGCAACAACATTGGCCACACCGCGATACTCAGCTTCCGCGCTGGAGCGTGACACCGTGTTCGGCGCTTGGAAGACCAGGAAACAAGGTTGTCTCCAAGAAACACGGCATAGCCCGAGGTGGACTTGCGTGTATCCGGCAACCGGCCCAGTCAGCATCAGAGTAAACCACGAGGTCAGACTGCGAGGATGGCTGAATAAGGAGGCCGAGATGGAGAGTGCCACGAATGTACCGAAGAATCCGTTTGAGGGCAGCAAGGTGGGGCTCTCGGGTCGTGCATATGAAGACACACTGCTGAATCGCATATGAGATGTCCGCCCGTGAATGTGAGTCTCGTAGGGCCCCGCTAAGCCGCGAAATCACCGGGATCACCGACAGATCACCACCGAGGCCGACACTTTGGGATTGGTGTCAGCGAGTGGTGCATGGCTTGCAACCCGCCATGCCTGCACGCTCCAGGATGTCCAGCATATACTGTCGTTGTGAGAGAAGAAGACCATCACGACACCTCTGCACATGCATTCCCAAGAAGTGATGAAGCTCACCAAGATCCTTCATGGAAAACTCCTGCTGCAGTGCAGATATGATGTGACGGGAGGCGCGCCGATGGCGGTGAGAACAATGTCATCAACATAAAGGAGCAGGTAGACCATCTCAGTGCCGCGGTGGTACACAAACAGGGAGGTGTCAGACTTGGCCTCAATGAACCCAAGGGATAGGAGATATGAGGCAAACCGGCTGTACCAAGCACGTGGAGCTTGCTTGAGACCATATAGTGATTTGTTCAGGCGGCAGACAAATTCCGGATGAGCAGAGTCCTGAAATCCTGATGGCTGTGAACAATAAACTGTCTCAGACAAGGTCCCATGAAGGAAGGCGTTCTTCACGTCAAGCTGATGGATTGGCCACTTCCGGGAGAGAGCAAGAGCCAGCACTGTCCGCACGGTTGCCGGTTTCACAACGGGACTAAAGGTCTCGGCGAAATCCACTCCCGGGCGCTGAGTAAAACCACGTAGCACCCAACGGGCTTTATAGCGCTCGAGAGATCCATCTGACTTGAGCTTGTGCTTGAAGATCCATTTGCCAGAAACAACATTTGCCTTGCTCGGGCGAGGAACCAAATCCCAGGTATGGTTTTGCAAAAGAGCCGCATATTCTTCTTCCATAGCAGACCGCCAATTGGGATCGGCGAGAGCTGCGCGGTAAGTGCGAGGGACAGGTGACAACTGCGTGACGTGGTAGAGAGCGGGTAGCCGAAAACCGGACTTGCCACGTGTCGTCATCGGATGTTGATTGAGCACGGGAGGCACCGACGCGCACCGGAGGAAGAAGCGCCGTGGAGGATGCTACACCGGTGCAGAGGTGGAGGATCCATCTTCGCCGCGCGGGTGTAGACATGGCGTATGATGCGGCCGACGGGCGCCGCGTGGCAATGCGGGGGAGGCGACACCGCGCACACGCATCGACCTCCACCGGTGTGCGCGGCAGGGATGGCGGTGCAGTGTCGTCGACGGCCGCGCACGGCAGAGTGGCGGGTGCGGCAACGTCCGGGGCCGCACGTGGCACGGGCGCGGAAACGTCAGCACGCTTGTCGGCCAGGTGCGCGGGAGTCGGCGTGGGAAGACCTGCAGGCAAAGAGGTGCACGACGGTCCAATGGGAGTCGGCACAGGGTTAGTGTAGTCATCCAGAAACTCAAAGTCTGCCGTGGAAGGGGTGGAAGGAAGGCCAGCAAAGGGAAAGGAAGTTTCATCAAAGGTGACATGACGAGAGATGTAGACACGATTGGAGGCCATGTCGAGACATCGGTATCCCTTATGATGGGCGGAGTAGCCAAGGAAAGTACATAAGGCGGAGCGAGGGGCGAGTTTGTGGGAGGCTGTGGAGGCAAGGTTTGGGTAGCATGTACATCCAAAGACGCGAAGATGATCATACGAGGGTGAAGACCCCAAGAGTGCATGGTGAGGTGTGGAGAAATTCAGCGTCTTGGTGGGAAGGATGTTGAGGAGGTAGGTGGAAGTGGTCAAAGCCTCAACCCAAAGGACGGTGGCATAGGCGCTGAAATAAAAGTGAGCGAATGACATTGTTGATGGAGCGAATGATACGCCGACTTTACCATTCTGTTGGGAGGTGTAGGGCGGGACATTCGGAGGTGGACACCACGGGTGAGGAAGAACGTGCGCGCTGGAGTTGTCAAACTTCGCGCCGTTGTCGCATCGAATCGCCTTGATGGTGACGCCGAACGAGTGGAAACAAGTGAGAAGAAGTTAGCGAGTGTCGAAAAAGTGTCGACTTGAACCAAGAGGAAAAGTCCACGATGATGTGAGTAGTCGTCGAGAATGACCAAATAATACTTGTAACGAAACACTATCAACGGTGATGTCCAAAGGTCACAATGTATAAGATCAAACTTGTGGGAAGCACGGACGGCGACACATGAAAAGGAGACGAACATGACGACCAGGTTGGCAAGCATGACAAATGTAAGGACTTGTAGTCTTATTACATGAAGGATGGTAGATGAACTTGCTAACTTAGACAAAACTTCATGGCCGGATGACCGAGGCGTCGATGCCAAAGCGGAGCGGAGGAAGTGGCGAGGCGACTCGGCGGTGGGAAGATGCGGGGTAGAGTGGTCCGGAGCTATTGCACCTGATGATCACGTTCCGAGACCGAAGATCCTTCACAGAACAACCAGTGGGATCAAATTCAACAGAACAGTTATTATCAGATGTAAACTGGCGGACAGAAATGAGGTTTTTAATAAGGGTGGGAGAAACAAGGACATTGTTAAGACGAAGGGAACCATGAATGTTGGTCATGCTTGAGAAGAAACGTGAGTAAAAAGAGCCGTTGCCAACAACAATGGAGGAAGGAGTGGAATACCGAATAGCGGAGGAGTGAGAGAGGATACCAGGGTCGGAGGCCATGTGGGAGGTAGCGCCGGAGTCGAAATACCACTCGGGTTGCGGGGGTGGGGTGAGCGTCATGGTGGAGAAGGCACTCGCAAGACTGCGCTGGTCCCAGGAATGCCCAGAGGCTTGGCCAGCAGAGGAGCCACCGTAGAGACCAGGGTTCTGGGGGGGAGGAGCCCACTGGTGCTGGGCGGTCAGCAGGGCTTGCGGCGTAGCCTGGCCGGGAAGAGCAGACGGATGCTGGGCGGCCAGCAGAGCAGGAGGCGGAGCGTGATCGGGAGGAGTCCACTGGGGGTGTGTGGCCAGGAAAGCATGGTGCTGTGGAGGTGCCGGTGACGCCCGGGGGGAAACGGCCGGCGCGGAGACACGTCCTGGCGGAAGAGGAGCAAGAGGAGGATGCGGACCAGGCCACATCTGGATGGTACCGGACCAAGGGTTGTAGAAGCTGGGCCAACCACCAAGTTTGGGTGCGCCGGAGCCGCCCGCGCCGCCGCCGCTTATTCTCGCCGTTACGGCGGCGCGGCGAGCGCTTGCCGCGCGCCTCGGCGTGGGAGGAGCCGCGCTCCGCTGCCGTTCTTGCCTCGGGGCTGCCGAGCGATGGAGGAGCGGTTGGTGGTGGTCGAGGCAGATTGGCCGCCGGAGGAGAGCAGAGCGGTGGCCGGAAGATGTTTGCGGTTGGCCATATGGAGTTCTTCCAGGAGGAGGTCAGCACGAGCCTCAAGGAAGGAGGGGAAAGGCCTACTGCGCTGGAGGTGGAGGCCGATGGCGGTGAACTTCTCGTTGAGGCCGCGAATGACATGCAGGACGAGAGTCCGGTCGGCGACGACTTCCCCGAGGTCGGTGAGTGCGTCGGCCATGCTTTTGAAGCGGCGGCAGTAATCAGCAATGGAGAGGTCTCCTTGGACGAACGTACGGAACTCGGTGTCGAGGTAGAGGACGCGCGATTCCCGGTTGCCGAGAAATTGGGTCTCGACGGCGAGCCAGGTGACGCGCGCGGTGGCCCGGCGCTCCAGCACAGTCTCGACGAGCTCGGTGGAGAGGGTGCCGAGAATCCACGACTTGACGACGCAATCCATGCGGATCCAATCGGAAGACTGGATTGAGAGCATCGCGAGAGGGCGTGGTCTTGAGCGAGTATTTCCCAGGCGAGGAGGAAGAGCTCGCGCCACCGTGTAGTGGCCGGAGGTGAGGTCGAGGACGAGAGGAACCGGCCGACCGGATGTTACGGACACCGACGGCGAGCGTGAAGATTGGCGATGGCGGCGGCCTCATGGAGAGAAGAGCGTCGTGAAGGGAGAAGTGCGCGCGGACGGACTCGGCGTCGAGTCGTCTTCCCGAAGCGGCGCGCGCTCACGAGGCTGCGCGTGCGAGCGGCGCTTTCGGTCGGCGGCGGCGCGCGGTCTTAAGCGGCGGCGACCTCGCGCTCGGCGGCCGGCCCGTCGCGAAAGCGGCAGCACGAGCCGTGGCGGCGGCGGCGAGGCGCGCATCTCGGATCACCGTGGCGGCGCGGACATCAGCTGCAGCTCTGGCGGCGGCGTCGGCCGTGGAAGGATCGGCTTCGGCTGCCGCAGCGGGAGCAGAGGATGGAGGCGGCGGATCGCCAGGCATGGCGTGGGAGGCGGAGAAATTAGGGTTAGGCGGAGACGGAAGGCCGAGATCGACCGGATGGTCGGGATCGAACGGCTGATACCATGTGGGAAGGTGTGGCACAGTAATGTATTGAATAGAGTTGTATTCATGTATTGCAAGCAGCAGTACAGGGAGAATAAATAGACAAGGGGTTTAGGGTTGGTCTGTAGACCACCCTGGAAACCCTAACAGAAAGTCTAACAACCCTAACAGAAAGGCATTGAAGGCACATGGGCATAAGCCAGCCTTAACATGTAACAACCTGTCTAACACATAATACTATAAACCGACCGGCAACCATACATTGCAGTTTGACGTTATGTGGCATTTTAATAGAATGTTAAATTTCACACTAATAGCTCATATCTGTTACATGTCATGGCACAGCAGGGAGCAATTATGCAGCACCTATAAATCTGCCGAAGTTAGAACCTTACTAAGCTGAAGCCACAGATGCATTAACAAGTTACAAGTAAACTAGGATATGCTACATGAATCAGTTTCTGCGTGTGATATCTGCAGCATGTGGAGTAAGTATTTAGAATCAACACAATACTATGAAGATTCTTAGTGATTTTTTATGATATTTAAGAATTGCCGAGTTAACATGCCACAATAGTTTATTGATAGTTTTAACTTTTGAGACGCTCAATAAAAAATAAAGGTAAGAGTGTATACTTACGGGGTTGCTACCTGTGCCAACAGGAAGCTTCTCATCCTCAGAGGGTGGTGCTAAACTATGGCATGCCCTTATTTCCTCTAAGCATGCATACCATTTGTCCACATTTATTGCTAGGCATGCACCCTACAGGAACAAACATAGGAACAGAGCATCCTCAAGAAACAGATAACATCTTCCAAAAAAACACACACTGTAACTTCGTAGACAGAAAAATGAGGACAGAAATTTTACATAAATGATAGGACAAAGCTCACCTTCCATATTAGCTCTCTCAGTTCAGGTTTAAGAACCCATAGCCTGCGCAACCATTCTCTTGCTTCTCTCTGCCCAATTGAATTAGTAGGGCTCCAGACAGAAGAATAGTGATCTCGTTCTTTCTCAAGGAATTGGGACAAGAAATCTATATCATATGAGAAAATTTGGTTCTCCAAACTTTCATGAACATCTGAGAACTCAAATGAAGAACATTGATTTACACTATTTGATGTTCTTACAGGCTCTGAACCTTTCAATCTTTTTTCCTTACGGGTCATGTCAGGGTGGTTCCATCTAGTCATTGTCCCAATTAGATGATTTTCAATATCTCTAATAGATTTGCCAGGAACAGCAAGTAAGCCAGCACGGCAAACTCCTTTGTGACAATGACCAGGTGCCATGTCCAGACAAACATGCTCAAAATTTGATTGATTGACAAAGTTTTGTGTCACTGCAACTGTCATCTCGAGGTTCAAAACACAATGCCACCACCCACTAGGAACAAATATGGTCTCTCCTGGTAATTGTGTGCATTCCAGTGGTTTCTCGTGTTCAGCAAGATGTGGATAGATATCAAGCCACCACTGCAAATGAACAAATTAATGTTGAATGATATGGAGAAAACAAGAGAAGTCGGGGGGAAAGATAAAACAATAGTAAGTACATTACCTGCAAAGATGTTGGAGTCTCAATGTCAACATCACCATCTTCATCACTTACATGTACTGTGACACCACCCGGCACTCTTCCTGGAGGGTACAATGCCCATCTATGAAATAAGATGGACATTGTCAGTGGAAAGCCAGAATCTTACTCATTCCAAATTTTTAGCATTTTATAGCACGGGGCAATCAGTTTAACAGTGCAAAAGCAGTCTAGGTTGGATCCTAACATACACTTTTATTTGTCCAGAATATAAGTGTATTGAACATACATAAGTAACGTTGCAAATTTATGATTAAAAACTACAGTAAGTAGATCAAGGTTTTAAATTTTTTTGCAGTGATTTTTGAAAGCTAAATAAAACTAAAATAGTAAAAAAAATCAATGTTATAACCTCAGTGCCATAAGTTGAGGAATTGCATGAATTCAATATATGTTCATTTAATTGTTACTACCTTCCAAAATTTTATTCGAGTACAACTGTTGGGGTGCACTATCAGGTATATATGACGCTGAAATAGGGCATCATAGTGTCTGGGCACCAAATCTCCCTACCTTTGGATTACTTTTAGATACGTACAAGTGCAATGATATATAATGTATCACGTAAACCCGTTAATATTCATTAATTCGAAAAGGCATCGATTTGGAAAGAAATTCATTGATTTAGCATGCTGAATCAATTATGGATGAAAAGTCTTAATCATGGATGGAAACTCTCAATCATGTAACTTGGGCACCATAGCGCATATATATATATATATATATATATATATATATATATATATATATATATATATATATATATATATATATATATATATATATATATATATATATATATATATATATATATATAACACAAAGCAAATCCAACCTTTTCTGGCCACAAAGAAGAGTGTTCCATGCACTGGTAAGTCCTGGATCAACATGCCAAGAAGCACCTGATCTCTCTGGTCCAATAATAAACCATCTGAAAGCTGGCCGTTGTTCATAATCCAAGATATCAAAAAAATCTTCTTGGAACAAATGAGGGACACTGTAATCTTCCAATAGTTCCGGTGCTGATTCTCCAAACTGTAACGATTTGTCAACTGAGATTCTGCTTGTCATAACTTTTGTAGCAAATGAAATGAAGTTATGATCACCTTATCATCAAATATGTAAAGAGGATCTTCATCATGCTGGAGTTCCATGTAAGAAACATAATCTTTTAGTTTCATTGTAAGCTTCTGAGGACTTCTTTGTGATATCCTAAATGGAACTTCACCATAATCGTGCACCAATTGCTGCATTGTCCATTTAGTCCTTGCTGGCCAGGTTTCAGCCAGCTTAGTCAGCAAAACCTAGTGGTGCAATACCAATAATACGCTTTCAGGAAAACAAAAACAACAACAACAACGTAGAAAATCCACATGTTGTTAAATCTGAATGAAAACTAAAAGTTAACTCAATTCTTACTGGGCTTTTTCCATCATATTGAGAACGAAATTGATCCAAAGAAAGGTCATCTTTCCTTTCCACATGTCCATTGTCAAAGGAAAAACTACTCAAAGTAGTAAAACATCTATACCATCTCCTGTATAAGTACAAGGAATTGAATCCTGCAGGAAAATAAGTGTAAATAAGGAGATGATATAAGCAGAAACAACAAACATACAGTAGATGTATCTTACCGTCAAAATGACGAGTCCTCTGGTAAATCTCGTTGTTTTCTGAACAAAGACTAAGCCTGAAAGCGAAGCAATTAGTCGGTGTCCAACCTTTTTAGTGGTGATCATTGATAACTAAGAATGATATCCAAAATACTAAATATAACACATTAGAATGGCATAGACATAAATACATAACACTTTACCAAATGTAACATGACATGATAGAATGGTTGCATACCTACACAATGCTGTCTTCTTCCAAGAACCTTTGTACTCAAGAAGACCCCCAACTGAAAGACATTTGCTCATCCAGAGAGGTTCCTCATTGCAAAGTATGTACATGACACTGCCGAGTGATTTAAGATAATGTCACAACCTACTACATTATAATTTCCCTTAAAAAATACAAATATACTACACAGGCATAACAAATGTTTGAAGGAAGCAAAGTTTTCAACATCATGATCTCTAAGTAACGACAAAATACCTAATATTAGGAACTGTTATTTTATACTCCCTCCGGTCCAAAATGGATGTCATGTTTTAGCAGCAAGTACATAGAAGAAGGAAGAAGTTAATGGTTTAGTTTTTGATTGCTTGGCCCTAATAATTATATAGTAGTACCAATAAGCACTTAATAAATGGGCATTAGTGGGGTATGTTGCCTTAGAAAAAAAAACAAGTGTCCAGCAGAAGGGCTTACTGTACCACAAATCGTTTTATCTTTCGATCTTCATTTTTTCCTAACACCGTGTAACTCATATCTTCAAATGCTAAAATCCTAAGACACCACTATGAAGTACCAATCCTTTGAATTCGTTCAACTGTCTAAGACTATAATCTGTGCAATTCGGCTCATTTCACTCATATCTGAGCGCAAATCAAACAGAATGCGGAACCAAGCACAGTTTGCTAGTCGATTTCGAAGGGGAAAAAACGAAAGTATAGTTTGCTGGTCCACTTGAGCGATCATGATACTAGTAGTAATCCAATTATCCAAACATCAGAACCCGATATTTCCAGCAAACACAGGGAGCTAATTGCAAAAGGACAAGACGAGAGAGACAAAGAGAAGAAGCGTAAAAGAGAGCTGCGGCGACCTGCTCACGCATGCGAGGCGGCCGATGTCGGTGGGCGAGAGGAGGTCGACGACGGCGCAGAGCACCTCGTCGGGGAGCACCGCGAGGCCGCCGAGCGCCGCCCCCTCCGGCCGTTCTCCGCCTCCGCCGCAGCTTCCATCGCCGACGACCGGGCCCGGATCGGCGGCGGGTTGGGTTCGGTGGGGTGGGGTGTGGTGTGGAATCAGATCGCGCGTTGGGAATTGCGCGTTGGAATTGAGACGCGGACCACGCGGCTGTCTTGTGGGGCGGAGGAATTTATAGACGGCGAGTTTTTGAAACCGTGGACGGCAATTGGATCCGGCCCCTCGACTCGATCCTTCCGGCGGCGTAGTACAAGGAAATCCGTAATATCAGCTAGAAGGCGTATTTCCGGCGTGCCTGAAATCGTCTGCATTTATGATGTGGTTTATTTACTCCATTCGATGCACTATCATCTCGGAACCGAAAGCTAAAGTCTTGAAGCAGAAATAAATTATCTGATATTGCACCAACGTACACGTGTCCCGAATGATAGGTAACTGATGCTCGAATCCTGTTCTTTCCTTCTTTTGGTTAAGTGCCGAATCCCGCGTGTGCAGCCGCTGGAAATGCTCTCTTGAAGCATCTCGAACAAAGTAATTACTTTCGTAAATGCCTAACGCGTGCGTTAAGACCACGCCGCAACGCGCCCGCCATGCTATTGTTTGATCCTCCCATCGAACGATCGGAACATGCTTTTATCTACAACTAATAGCTTTTAGCTAAAATTAATACTGTAATATTGAAAGAAGTCATGGCTAAAACTAGGTTAGCTAGCTAATGGCTCTAAACAAGCTACCATAAAATCCTAAGTAAGCTTTTGTTGCTAAGGCGTTGTGTCCTCTGCCTAGCTAGGTTTATGTGATGACACGTGCATTACTATCTTAGATAATAGTACTAGTCTATGGTTATTATCCGATAAAACAGAATATTTTCTATTTTATTAAATAATAAATCATATCAGAGTATTACAGTAGAACAATAACTAGGAACGGCACATTATTATTATAATATCATTGCCACACAAAGCAATAGACTTAACCAGGGTTTAACAAGTTATGTCGATGTTACAACACTTGAAAAAGAAGAGATTTCAACTGATAATTATACAAAGAAGGAGACGAGTAGATAACAACACACTAATGTACTCGTTTCACGTAAACGGCTCTCGAACGTGACCTACTCATCTCAACTTCCATATGGGGCGTCTGTCTCGTACATGTCATACTTTGAGTCCTCTGCACTCCAACCAATGTGGTAGTTATCCTCCACGCAGACTTCACCCGAACCAAGTAAATCTCTAGACTGACCTTCTTCTAAATAAAGAAAAATAGTAGTAAGAGTGAGTACAAAAGTACACAGCTAACATTAATAGCACCATGCAATTTCATGCCAACAATTCCTCATCTCAGCAATCTTGTCTCATTCATCATCATTTCAAAAATAGATTTTTATGTTGTAAAAAGTTTTGATTGTAGTTTATAAATCTACTAATCACTTGTATTTAGAAAAGAGACTATCAATAGGCTCTCGTAGCCTCCAGTCTAGGAGACATGCGCCAATCACGATTGAAACCCTGCGCAGGTTGGTATCACTTTACCCATAGCTACTCTGACTTTAATTGCAATCGATTTCCTCACATTTTCTTATATGCGGTGCTCAAATCAGAGTACATAGTCGCTTCCATTATTTTTGTATATTATACATCCACCTGGCTAGTCACAGGGCTCAGTTGGTTTCTCACTCTTGTCCCACACTTACCCGACTATGAGCTAATCGTTGGTCAGGTCGGACTCAACTTCACCCAACACTCTATCATGCTACTTATAGAAGTCTAGGTTTTACCCTCTCTGGCCTTACTCTAACCTCACAATCATATACTCCTTATCCATGTGGAGTGTATAGCAACTTAATAAGGTAATTAAGCTCTACCCGTCTTCGATGAGACCATAGCCGATACAATAAATATAGCCCGTCACACAACTGAGAGTTGATTCATCCTTGTATAAATATACAGAGGCCCCACAACCGCCACTCACCTCTTATTTATTGGTAAGATAGTGGCTTCTTCAACTACCTACCCTTTTTATATTCATCCTCATTATTAATCTCAAACACATGTTCATTATCATCAAGCACATAATTTCTTTAAAATTTTATTTTATTCCCACCAGTGCCGTGCCTTGGTCTCCTTGGCTAGTTCTCCTCTTCCTCGTCGGCTCTGCTACTGCCCTTTAGCTCGCCTCCTCCTAGTCGCCTCCTTAGCCCAATTCGGCTGCCACTGGTTGCCTGAGCACCTCCCTAGCTTGCCTCCAGCCAGATTCGACCCTTGGCACCACAGATCTGACTCCAACCAGTAGGATACGAGCTTCCCCCTCTATAGACTTTTTCCCTTTTCCATTTACTTTTAGTTCATAAATTTTACTTGATTTACTATTTGATTTGTGTTGTTTTAGACAAGAATAGGGTAGAGGTGGTGATGGTTGTAGAACTTGTGGGCTTGCCATGGCGGGGCTCGAGGTTCCCACACGTTGGAAAGTGTGGTGGCTGTCGGGTGCGCATAGTGGCCAACAGTGACATGTCATCACCATGGATGCTCTTCTTTGGTATATAATGTTCAAGAAGGCGCTAGGCGGGCGGCGAGGTGGGGCCTAGCGCCTAGAGGGCCTAGGCGGGGCCTAGGCGGTGGAATTAAAACTAAGGTTTACTAATTTTTATTTTATTTTCTTGCTATCCTATTAAATCTTTAGGACTATTTATGTATATAACTGGCCCACCAGCCCATTTACCTCTCCTTACCTCTCCCCTCTCTCTCGCCTTGATTCACTTCTCACCGCTCTCACTCTCGCACGCCCGCCGCTGACTTTTCTCTGTCTCCCCCCGTTCTCACCGCGCTCGCACGCCTCCCGTCCCTCACCTTTGCTCTCTCCCCCGCTCCCCTTCTCCTCCAATGTGGTCGCCGCCTCCCTTCTTCCCAGCGCCACCTCCCTTCTCAACAACGCCGCCTCCTCCTGCTCCCCATAAGATGTCGCCATCGCCACCCAGCTGCGGCGACGGTGGAAGCAGCGGATCCGGTGGCGGCGGCAGCGGCAGCAGATCCGGCGGTGGCGACGGTGGATCCGGCGGCGGCGGCGGCAGAGGCAGCAGATCCGGCGGCGGCGACGACGGATCCGGCTGCGGCGACGACGGATCCGGCGGCGGCGGAGGCGATGGATCCGGCGACGACGACGGCCGATAACGCGCGTGGTGACAAAGATCTCCGTGTGCCTCTCTCCCTAGAACACCTTCCGTCGCCTCGACCCGCTTTGACCCGCCGACGGCGCTTTTTGACCGCCGACGATCGGCAGGCGGGCTCGCCGCCTAGCTCACCGATTTTGGCCAAGGCGCGGCGGCGGGGCTCCGCCCAGCGCCTAGGCCCGCCTAGGCGGCCGCCTAATACCGATTTCTTGAACATACTATTCCCTTCCATAGTTCTCCTCTTGTTTATCTCTATGTATGCCATGGATTTAGTGGATGGTTTGTGAATAATGATGCACGTGGTGTGGTCCCATGATGGTGATGGCAAGATCGAAATTGGATTGTCAGGCTACCTTGTCGGATGATGGTTGGCTTGATTTTGGAAAAAACCAAGGCTCGATCTTCTCGGTTGCCTGCTTGGCTCCACTATGTTCCGATTAGCTGGTGGTTGGTTTGGTTGTCATCTCCTCCTAGGGTTGACATCCCCTGATGCTTTCTCCTCCTCCTCCTGGCACTTCCTACTCCTTTGGCTTTGTTGCCGAACTCCACCTTGCATCCTTCTTCTTGGTTGGCTTGGCAGATTTGGGGAAAATGGGTTGGATCTGGGGAATGGAGGCTTAGGGTGCTGCTGTTCGGCTATGGTGAGTAGCTACTAGTCATGGGTGGAAATGGCTTTCTCTCTCTTCCCTGGTTGTTCTCTCAGCCTTATCTCCTCCCCTGTGTCGCTTCTGTGCTGAGGATTTTTACTTCTACAGTGGGATGTGCTATGGTAATTCGGTAAATCCTATTTTTACTAGGCTGGTTGACAATGAAAAGGGAATTGAGAATGGATTCAGATTGGTTTTTAACATCGAATGATGAAACTCTATAGCTGCGAGAGGTGTCGACTGGCCCTGGACGATCTGGTATCTTCATGAGCAAAATGCCCAATTCGATAACCTAATGTGGGTTCTAACGACTATCTAACTTTTAATTAATTCTTTTGTTTGGTCTTTTTCTGTCACTTGTTATTTGCTTTTCTCGCAATTAAATAGGTATCGGGTACTCCAGCATAGCAAATACTGATGTGATTTATATTGTGCTGCAATTATTTATATTCTAGAGATAATTGCCTTGTCTAAGGTCGAGAATTGTAAATTGATGTAATATGGATTGTAATTAATCAATTGTTGTAATAAAGACTGCTATATTTTTATTTGAGTTGACTAATGCTTTTAATTGTTACTTGATTCATTGTATTTCTTAATCCGATGTGCTTAAATTGTATTGATTCTTAGAGATGGGATTTATTAATGCATTTTTTATTTATTGCTCTTTACGTTTCCAAGGACTTGATCTATAGGAAAAGCTTTGTTTACCTAGTAATTTATTTATTAGCTTTTAATTAATTTTATTTAACTTTATAACCTATCGCTTAAGATTAATTGAAAACATAGGGTTACAATTTAGCCTCGCTTAGCATCTCATCCTGCATCACCTGGTCAAAAATACCATCTAAGAGTAATTAGACCAGAGAAGTACATTAGAAGAGTATGCTACTATGTATTCCGAGTTCCAACTAGTGGCCCAACATGAACGTAGGCATTAGCTGAGATGAAAATGGAAGATGAATAGATGATTATATACAAAGGCAATGGTAATTAATTAGACATTTTTTGGTTGAATATTTCTGTTAGCATGACCATAAAATGTTGATTGTTTGTTAAGACAAAAGTGTAGTGGTAACCATACCCTGGACTGTTGCATTTCAGCAACACAAGTTGTAAGTCTATGGTATTGTTCTCTTGCTTCTGTATATTGAGCCATAGAATGCACCCGGGCAAGTGCTCTCTGTAGTCTGGCTTCAGCCTGCCTTCTGCTATCCTGCAAGAAATCGTGTTCATCTTCTGCCTTTGCAGGTTGATTTTTGATGGACCTACAGGTAGTTTCTCAGGTACACGCAAACCAGGTCTCTCTCTCCTCCATTGCAGTATAACTTTCGCGACAATACCTACTGACCAGACTACTTTTCCATAGTTTTTCCTCAGTTGATATCCTCGTACACGAGCCTAACATAAACAAAGACAAGATTAAGTCAGTATCATGCTTGAACAGTACTGTTGAGATTTTCATAGTTGATAACTGATAAGCCATCATACGTTGCATTCAGTCAGGAGAAACTACAAATATTAGCAACTCACAACCACAATAAGTGTGGACATTTGACAGCCTGACAGTTTATATAACTGATGTCTTAAATATAGCATGGAATATCTACCAGGAATTGCACATATACAGAATTACTAACTTTCGTGTTGGATTTCTGCAACCTTGTCCCTGAACTAAATAGAACAGCTGGACCCAACACGATAAGAGAACAAATTCCTGCATTGGTATAGTATGCATATCTTTTCAAACACCACTACCCTACTAGTTTGATGAAAGAAAGCTGTTTGTAACATGCATCATCTTTGAGCTATGCTGCTATGGTATTCCATACTAATGATTTATTATTTGAAAAGGAAAGCAGAGATTATTCCTTCCAAAAAAAGGATAGCAGAGATTAATCCATTGTTGAAGGAAGCAAAGATTCATATAATCCATTCAGGTGCGTTTGAGGAACAGAAGGCTTTTGTTATTGCCTATAGATTGCAAGATCATTGCAGAGAGTATCGAAATTGTGAGCCAACTAGATGGAACTACTTGCAACCCTATATAATCATGGAAATTCAGTAGGCATGCATCTAAGTAAGACAAAATTTAGTTGATTGATCATCAGTGATACCTGTATCTTGACAAATCTCTGGCGAATGATCATAAATTCCTTTTTCCCTTCCATCCTCGGAACTTGTTTTGGATACGAACAGCAGCAGAATGCAGATGTGTATCATGTTGTCCTAGTTTGACATTTTTAAGAGAAACCAGTGAAAGCATGCATCATCACATAATCCACCACCATCATCTCCGTATTCCACAACCTTCTTTCTGTGGAATGACTCCACCCTGAAGGCTTGAAATATTCTAGCTGCAGCTTGAGTGGATATACAAAAAGAGCTTAATGAACCCTTTAGTGATTCAGCATGAGAATCCTCTCCAGCAAGCTGAGCAGAATTAGTTTCAGTGAGATCTTCAGTAGCTGGTAACCCACAGACCTCTTCCACACTGCTATCCTTCGATTCCTTTATAGTAAGTGCCGAAAGATGACTTGCCAAAGTAGACTCTGCAAGAAAACCAGCAATCCCCCTGTGTCCATTTGCTGGCGCTAAATCAGCTGGAGTTCTTCCAGAAGGGAATTCAGAAGTAGTATCTGTCAATACACCTGCTGCAGCCCCATTTGCAATAAGGGTGCCAACTGTCAACTCTCTACAAAGCAATAAAATGTGTTGTGGACTCTTACAGTCTTACTGGGGCAAGTACTATACTAGAAGAACTTCGAGGTGACAGCTGATTGCGGACTTGGCTGTGCCAGATGGTAGCGCAACTGTGACACAATGTGATTCATTACAGCTGACACCGTGATGAGCTATTCGGCAAGCAGCGGCAATAAGGCAATCTCAGTCTCGGTTTTGGCAGGCTATCTATTAGTTAGGAAACTCCGATTGGTGGCATGTTAGGATATATGAATAAGATATCATTTAGGATTTAAGAGTTAGTTTCTGAGTTTGCTTATCAGATTCGGTTAGATATGATATTCTGAGTCGTTTTGTGTTGTCTCATATATAGAGGCTTTGGCTGTAATTTGGGAATCAATCAATAGAAGAAATCTTTCCCTGCCTGGACTCAGAGCCTCTGCCTTGGCCGGAAGCAATTCCGAGCAGGCGCCTGAGGACAAGTTTGCTCTTCCCTGTTGCCTTCTCCGGTCTACTTCTAACTCACAACTTCATCTTCTTCCACCTCTCACAGTCACCGAAAACCTTCTTAGGTCTTGTTCTTTTTAGCTTCTAAAAACTGCTTTTTAGCTTTTCTACAGTAACTAGTTTTTAAATAGAGTATCTTTTCAAGATAGGGTCTACTACTTAATTATAGTACATACTGTACCGACTTCATTTATATCGACAAAAACCGCATGTGAGTTTCTGTTACTTTGTAATCTCTCGCACGAACAGCCCAAAAGTCACAAGCCTCAACCAAAAGTCATAAGCTTCAGCCAAAAAACAGACCCTTAGAAACTAGCCCATAACAGATTGGTACAGAGCCAATCTCCGCCACCCTTCCCATGGAAGAACCGAAGACAATCGAGGTCCGAGGACATTCGCAAGATGATTGCCATCATGATGAAAGGTATCAATGACATCAAGCAACAGCAAGGGAGGGACCGTGATGCTATTACACGGCTACAGCTAGGAGGCCATGACGCCTCTTCCAGTTTATTGGACACCGGCGGCAGGAGCTTCGTGGATGGGTGTGCCGATCAATTATGGAGCTTCGTGAAAGAAGAGAAAAGAGGGGCACCGCGTTATCATAAGCTCAATTTTTTGACTTATGAGGGAGACGAGGATCCCTTGACTTGGCTCAATAGATGTGAACAATTCTTTCGTCGGTAGCGTACTTTGAGGAAAAGGTTTAGTTGGCGGCATATCATTTAACTGGCATGGCCAGGCCAGCCCATAACGCACGTACGGCGTGCCCTAACCCTAACGCACGCATCGCACGCACGAGCGGCCGAGCGCGTTATTCCCATCGCGCTGCTCCGCATGTCCGCATGTCCGCATCGGTTGCTCGCGCCGCCGGCTCCCGCACCTCGCCGCCACCCGCTCTCGCACCTTGCTGCCGCCCGCTCCCGCACCTCGCCGCCGCCCGTTGGCTTCCTCCCCAAGCGCCGCCGGCTTCTTCCCCACTCGCCGCCGAATTCGTCCCCGCGCACCACGCGTCGCTGGATTTGTCCCCGTGCGCCGCCGGATTCGTCCCCGCACGCCGCTTCTTCCCCTGCGCCGCCGTCGGCTTCCTCCCTGCGTCGCCGACTTCTTCCCGCTCGCCGCCGGATTCATCCGTCGCGGCTGCCGGATTCGTCCCCGCGTGCCGCTGGCTTCCTCCCCGCGCGCTTAAAAATGAAGTTGCAAAGGCTGAGGAAGAACAAGCAAAAACAAAGCCAAGAAATGTGCCCTTGCCCAAGTTAATGGAATTCTTATTTCTGGAAATGGTATTCACATCAACAATTGTCGTCAGGATTAACAAAACAATTCATGAGGTACATATTCCGAGTATACACTTTACAAATTACAAGTTTACAATTTACATTATTGCAGTTTACTAAGTATGTAAAAACATAGAAAATAATACATATATATATATATATAATTTATTTATTATTTAAATATATATATCCGTGTCGCCGTATCGGTATTTTTGGGAAAAACGGCGAATTCCCGTGTCGGTGTCGTGTCGATGTATCCGTATCCGTGCTACATAGGGCACAACAGTGGCATTATCAGCTGGATCGCGATGAGGGCATATTACCATGGATGAGATTTGCGGATTTCGTTAATATGCGCTTTGGTCCTCCAATTCAGAGCAATCCTTTGGGAGAACGCGCCAGCTACGGCGAACGGGAATAGTTGAGGAATGCCAACGGCATTTTTTTGTGTTATTCCGTCGCGTCGAGCCGCTATCCCCAACATAGCAAGTTCAACTTTTCACGGCGGGTCTTTCGAAGCCTCTGAGGACAAATGTGGAGCTGCAAAATCTAAGTAACCTGTAGATGGACATGAGTCTAGCTCGAGCCTACGAGCAACATCTCTCCGAAGAGCCTACAGAAGTGAGAATACCAAAGTCGTCAACATTAGGCAGAATAGCCAGCAGCTCAGTGATTCCCATGGGCATCCCAAAAGAGTTTCACCATCATCAGCGCCAGTAGCACTACCTCCGCTGCTGGCTACATCACCACCAGCACGTTGGAAGCGTCTTTCTGCTGCGGAGATGGCTGAATGTCGGGCAAAAGGGTTGTGTTACAACTATTCGGAAAATTTTGGGCTAAATTACCGGTGTTCCATAAAGGGCATTTATTTGCTTGAGTTAGATGAAGGGGAGGGAATTTTTTGTACGGATAATCTATTTTTTATTCAAAATTACAGAAATATACCCGCGGCAAGATTTTTTACAAAAATAGGCTCCAGTTGCCCAATGGGGCGCGACTGGAGCCAATCGCCCATGGGGGGGGGACTGCAACCAGTCGCCCCCCATTGGGTGACTTGATGTGCAGCCGCCCACCCATTGGGCGACTATACTCAGTCCCCAATGAATTTTGTAAATTTTGCCAATTTTGTAGTTTTTAACTGGAAAATAATCTGCTGGGGTTGTAATAAAAGTTTGCAGGTATGGCTCATGATGGTCGTGACTCGGACTGAGGATACCCCCTGTTGGACAAGCACGATGTGAGTACCGCCGGTTGATATACCGTCGTTGCCTGAAATTCATCCCGGTCAGGTCATTTCAACTCCTCTACTAGTTCAGCTTTCTCGTCTTCCTCGTGATCGTTGGGAAGTATTGGTGCAATGGAAAGATTGTCCTCTATCAGAAGCTTCATGGGTTCCCCTTTCTGAATTTCGTGAACAATATCCCGATTTCCAGCTCAAGGACAAGCTGTTTCAGCAGAGGGGGCATTGTGGACTCTTCTTGGGGCAAGTACTGTACTAGAAGAACTTTGAGGCGACAGTTGATTGCGGACTCTGTGCCAGATGGTAGCGCAACTGTGACACAACGTGATTCACTACAGCTGACACCGTGACGAGCTATAGTCGGCAAGCGGCGGCAATAAGGCAATCTCAATCTCGGTTTTGGCAGGGTATCTATTAGTTAGGAAACTCCGATTGGTGGCATGTTAGGATATATGAATTAAGATATCAGCTAGGATTTAAGAGTCAGTTTCCGAGTTTGCTTATCAGATTCAGTTAGATGTAATATTCTGAGTCTCAGTTTCCGAGTTTGTTATCAGATTCGGTTAGATGTAATATTCTGAGACGTTTTGTGTTGTCTCATACATAGAGACTTAGGCTGTAATTTGAGAATCAATCAACAGAAGAAATCTTTCCCTACCTGGACTCAGAGCCTCTGCCCTGGCCAGAAGCAATTCCGAGCAGGCTCTTCCCCGTTACCTTCTCCGGTCCACTTCTAACTCACAATTTCATCTTCTTCCACTTCTCACAGTCCACCGAAAACCTGCTCAGAAACCGGCCCATAACATATGAGTTCAACATAATAGAAAAAGGATGACTGTGAAATGTTGGTTTTTCATGCAATTTACACACTTTTTGCATCTACTCTCCCTATTTGAGTAGGAACAAGGTGCAAGTGGGAGGGATGGAAGAGAACGGTGGTAACATTTTTATAAAAAAAAAATAGTATTTGTACGCCATACCCATACCGTGTTTGAAACAGCTCTAGGTAGAATATGCGCGACAATACCTTCCACAAGATGCAGCCCAATGAAGTGCAGTCCATCCATGAGCATCCCTAAAGTTCACATTGACACCAGCAACAAGTATCATCTTATAGCCCAATCATAGCCCAGTGCAGCTACCAAATGAATTACACCCTGTCCTTGCCCACCATTGGGACCCTTCCCATCATCATTTATTTTACAGATAAGCCAACAGTGAAGCTTCTCTTTCACCAATTTCTTTAAACTTTGGTCCCTTACAGTGAAAACTACTTTCTCGTCAGATGGTGATCCCTGGTCTGACCATTTCTCATCAAGCATTAAGGAATTAATAGTGTAGTTTAGCTCATGTTTCTCATTCCCACTGCAGAAAACAAGCAGCTGATGGTCATCTGGCCCAAAAGAAAGTAGCTTCTGACCTTCTCAGACGAATACGTAGGTGCATTTCATAATTTTCATTTATACTATTGGCTTGACAATGTGTAGTCTCCATGTCCTGCGCAGAATCTCGAAACTCAAATTCTCATATTTCACTACAAGCGACCCTGTTTGAGCAGGTCACATAAAAGGGAACTCTTCCAGATTGATGTGCTGGCGCATGGCAGCATAGGGTGCCATCTGCTAAAAACTCAGCCGGTACTTCAACATCCCCAAACATACACGACCACTTACAATTCTCCACATGCTCTTTGTTTGCCAAGAATGTACCAGTAACTGAAACCTGCATAATTAGCATAGTTTAACAACTAGCAAAAAAAGAGAGGAGTGCTGCAACTTGCCAAGTAACCTAATTAGAGTAGAACTATCATTTATCAACCTACAGATGCCTGAATTGATTCAAATAGTGCATATTATATTAAGAACAACAATAATTAAGAACATAAAATAACTTGCACACCTTTGTCTTTAAACCAATATATGCGCAGCTTGGTGAAACATCAAGAATGCTGAACAGTTGGTCTTAAGTGAAGGGCTAACTACATAAGCATCTAGCTGTTCATTAGTTGGCACACTAGAACCATCAGCAACATTCAGAGGCTCAATGCTACTCCAGAAAGCGTCAGAACTGGATTAGATGTCCAGATCAACCACCTCTCCAAGTTCTTTACTCATCCATCTTGAAAAGCTGTCATGTTTCTTCAAACCAGCAGACTCAAATCTTAAATAGATCTAATGATGACTGCTTCAAGAGTGGATGTTTGATGCTTCCTTCAGTGTATCTATTGTCATTCACCTGAAAATTTGGCACAAGAGAATTTTTTATACATTAGGTGTAACACCCTCAAATGGCTGGACCCACTAAATATAAAAGTTTGATGCTTGCATTCTTCTAATAAGGGCTCGTACAGCATTAAATATGCATTTGCTTTCATAACATGTTGTTCTGATGTCAGTTTCCTATTATTTAATATATCTTGTTGGCAATAGAAGTACACCTTATTGACTTATTCCAAAACTGGCTATAAAGTATGTCTAATTGTGCTAATTTATTTAGGCTTCACTTTCTTAATATAAGAGTTTGTGGTTTGCTTCAGTACTCCTAAACGAAACTTTATGAATTTTAAAAGCAAAACAACTTTTCATTAGTAGGGAAAAATCTGTACTAATGGTAACTATGTGATTATTAGGCACATCTAGAGCCCAAATCCTTAATACGTTCTTATCCATGTTTATCTAACAACACAGAAGGATACCTAATTATAAAGAACTTTGAATTGGTTCTATTTTTATTGGTGAACAACAATTTCTGTTTCTATCTTCTAAGAGTTTCTATCACGTTTGGCCATTGGCAAACAGATTGCCATCCTATTCTTCTAGTTTCACCCGGAATACCACCAACTCATACGCTAGATTGCAAGAAATTTTGGGTCAACAAAATAATTGCAGCCGATCACAGTGATTCATGTCTTCCTTTGGATGAATGTGCTATACTCTTGTCAATATAACAGTCATTAAAGATTTTATATAAGGATTCTGCTAGGAAAAAGTGATCCCCATAGTGATTGCTAGGGTAAGATAACGGGTTGTGCATTCTCTATGTACTATTTTGGGTTGTCTTCATTCATGAGGTCCACTAACACGCAAAGCAAATAGCCATCTCCCTCTAGAGATTCCAGAAAGACGTCAAGATTTAAGTACCTCGGACGATGATATGCCCGCAAAACTCAGTGCATCAGCTTCCCTATGGCTGAGGTTGTTAGTGCACAGAGCCTCAGATGTAAATGTCTCCAGACAAGAGTTATCATCCAGATTGTTAGCCTCTATTGTGGCAAATGAAGAATGAAGTGTTGGCTCTGTGAACCCAGTTGGATATTCTGTGAAGGGCTCCTCAACTGGCACTGAATCAAACAGAGTTCTGGAAATGTCTCTCAGTCCAGTGCCGACATCATCATTCTAGGTATGTCATGGTGAGTAAATGAATGACTACCTAAATTAGCTGTTCTTGGCTGCATTTCACCATGATAACCTGAAACTGTTTGGAAAACAAAATGATTTAGGTCATGTTCTTTTCAGCTTCTAAAAGCTGTTTTTTGGCTTTTCCACAGTAATTAGCTTTTAATTGGAGTATTTTTTAAGATAGGATATACTAGTTAATTGTAGTATATACTGCACTGACTTCATTTTTATCGGCAAAAACCGCATGTGAGTTTCTGTTACTCTATAATCTCTCGCACGAACAGCCCAAAAGCCACAAGCAGCAGCTAAAAGCCATAAATTTCAGCCAAAAAGAGCAGGCCCTTAAAAGCCAGCATTAGCACAGAAACTCAAATGTATAGGAGTGGATATTGCCTTGACTACTACCAACAGTTGAAGCAGAAGGGAGTGGATCTTGCCTTGACTACTACCAACAGTTGAAGCAGAAGGGTATAACATGTTATCCATCATGACTCCATCCACAGGCTGCTGCATCTCAATGAGAGGGTGGTATCTGGAGCTTGCTCGGCAATTATCTGCTGCACCGAATTTCGCTTTAGGTACACTGAAAGAAGGTGCATAATTGAATATGCGTCAGTTAATCTATACTTAGTTTAGATGATGCAGAACAAAGATAGAGAAACAGCAAGACCTGATTCAGTATATTCATAATCTGAAATATGTCCACTTAGTGGGCTTTCAGAAGCATCCATGGTTTGTGGGGCCACCTGATTCTGATTAGTGATAGAATTTGAACATGAGGGAGTATCAGCATTGGACAATTGCATAATCTCCTCTTTCGCACGATTAAAACTTTGCTTGCCACCCTGGAAGTCAACCAGACAGAAATACGGAAATGAAGGTACTCCTACCCCAAAAAATAATGTAATGACATTGCCATATACTCATTTATACTCCCAGATAATTTATTTTAACAATATATGAAAAAATGAAAGTTGATACAGCAATAGAGAATTCATCATCTGCAAATAAATGACTATGTATGAATCATATCCTCCTGTGTGCGCATGCTCTTTAGAAAGGTGTCTAATAATGCAGTGTGTACTACAGCCTGGTTAAAGAGAAAAGGGTGTAGTCTGTAGTAGTGTAGTGCCACCATCAAATGAAGAGGAGGATGAGTGCACTACAGTGTGAGACAGAAGGGAAGCTGCAGTGAAAATAACCAAGGCTTCCATACAGCGCACGCGCGCGCACAAAGAGAGCATTTGCTAGCATAGTTGATGAATGGCCAATTGGCACTCACTACATAAAATCTCCATTAGCCATTTTTTTAGTTGCCCATCAACAAGAAGGAAAGCAATAAGGAACACATAAGAGAGAAGTTTACAAGTTTACTAGTGTATGAAATAGTGCACCTTGACTTCAAG
The DNA here is from genome assembly GCA_036346575.1 of Dendrocalamus sinicus. Taxonomy (NCBI): domain Eukaryota; kingdom Viridiplantae; phylum Streptophyta; class Magnoliopsida; order Poales; family Poaceae; genus Dendrocalamus; species Dendrocalamus sinicus. Next base: position 32,527,033 of record CM070647.1, read on the forward strand.
GTAGTGTACAAGAACGATGTGTGTGGAATCCCTGAAAAGTAAGAGAAGTCATTTGATTATACAGTACATACCTTCCTCTGGGTATCAGGTCAACTACCAGTCTACCATCAAGATGAGATTACAATTGCACTAGACAGCAAAGGGCATAATTCAACATTCAGCACTTACTCTTCCAACAGCCAATAGGTTCTTCTTTGAAAGTTCTCATTTTCCTCTCCGTGGGCATAGTAGCAGTGTAGTACATCAATGCTGCCAGCCTAAAATAACAAGCTCCAGCTTTAGTGTACTAGTAAAGACACAAAAGAAATGGAGCAAAAACAAAAATACATCGGCATCATCAATAAAAAAACAGCTAGCAGTAGATTCCAGCACACAAGAACCAAGGAACCTTCTGTTCTCAGTAAATGCAACACCATTTATATTTTCTTTCATCTCTATATCCAGGTCAAGGTTGCACCCAAACTTGTGAAACACTTTTTTGTGTGTGTGGGTATGCTGGTATGGATGTGTAAGTAGGGTGGGTCCGGGGGGTAGGCCCCGGCATATGGGGTTGCAACATCTTGCACCTGCATGTAATAGCTTTTGCTCCAACAGAATGCTCATTGCTCATGCCTAAGAATATTAGCAGTGCAAGCTGCGAGTCATTAGCAACTCCATAGTCCACAATTATGGCCAAAATGCCGACTTACGTTAGTCTAGCATGGCCAGGACAGTATGGACATAAGTAATACAAAACACCCAATTATGCACAATAACAACCACTATCAATGCAAATGCAACTTCCAAAGAGTGGTTTTCCGTAAAATAACTCAAATTTACTTACTTTTAGTTTCTCATGAGCTTCTTTTACAGTCTTTCCGTCCTTTTTCTTCCTCCAGTTGTGTCCATCCTTTCTAAAGTATCTCAATATTTTGCGATCAAAGAGAAAAAGAGAACCACCTACATAAATGGCATGAAAGTTAAGTAGAAGAAATAAGAAATTGTGTTAATGAATTTATTTTCCCACGTTTACCCCAAGGCCACACATAGAAACCATAAAAACAGCTTTGATCGAATAGAAGTAATGTAACTTGCATAAAAGGGGCAATAACACTGGCAACACCCCCCCCCCCAACCCACCTAATCTTTGAGCCGTTAGATTACTGTCTTAGCTCACGCTATTGTTCCCAAGTCCCAACCGCATTCAGGATTTGGCATTGGATCTCGCAGCTCAACCATGTCTCATTGTAATTCTTGCTCCTTTGCCCAGTTGCATCTCGCTGCAGCTGCCCAATGCCTTCTCGGTTGATATGCATCCGGTTGGTCAAGGAGTGGCCGCATAAGACCATTGCATTCACATTGATCCTCCAACACATGAGAACATCACCATTGGAGCAGAATCGCCCCCATCCTCTGCACCCGTGCCGGCATGCAATGTTGTGCATTCACTTGGTTCCTTTGATTAATTGATTGCAAATAGATGTAGGCATGTAGCACTTGACCTTTTTCATTTTAGCATGAAATTTTTAACTTTAAGCACTGTTTATACAGATCACTTATTTCTTTGGAAGTCTTTCAATTGAGAGCCAAAAGAGCCCAATCATGCCAATTTGTTTGCTCGTTGCATGTCCGGATGCTCCTTTTTCCTCTCTGCTTTTGTCTCTGGGGAAATAGAGTTGGCAGCAATGGACGAAATGAATCTAATCCATACATTTGCAAAGGGACATCTAGGATGAGCAAAATGGCAAATTTTTCCTTTGATACAGTAAGGCTGAGGATATGCATCCAAAGAGAAGAAACACAGTGATTAACGAAAGATGACTTCAAAGCAAATCACCCTGGGGTTGTGTGTTTCAGGTTTAGTGCATGCACCATTACATATACTATTAACCATGAAATTTGACTATCATTTCCCTTTTACAAATTGTATATCAAGTTTTCAGCGGTCCAATTCGCAATGTGAAAGCACTTTTGAAATTTTTATGGCGTCACAGCTACAAGCTGAAGATAAGGGCGGCACGTAATCCAGACAACTATTGTACTACCACAAGCTAGGTGGCTGGCTACTGAACCAATTGTATAAGGTAAGGTTTTGGAACAAACATATATCGCTCACATCACATGCTATATGCCAACAGTCAACAACCACACAACATCATGATAAATGAGATGAACATCCACAGATCGGTGCTCAGACTTCAGAATCTACAACATCTAAACAAAACCGAAAAGAAAGAAAAAGAGCCATACTTGAAGGCGTTTTTGGTGGCTCTGGCGCGATAGAGAACAACTTGTAGTTTGAGAGTATTTCGCAGATTTCAGTGGGACGCAGCCATCGCTTCTGAGCCTCCAGCAGTATCTGGGAGATATCTGCAGAATAACAATGGGATTAGTAAAGCGCTACTCAACATCAACAACTACTCCCCACCCTGGTGCCCACACTTGCATACAGCCTTCAATTTTCTTTTCTTTTTTTTTTTTTTTTTGCTTAGAATTCAATGTCTTTCGTCTGTTTTGAATAATCGGACTGAAGTCAGAAAACAAACGCAGAAAACTCTGAAGAGGAGCACCTAATCTAATTCAAGATTTTAGAAGGCGATAGCACCAGTTTGCAAACTCACCAACAGAAATCAAGCACAAAAATGGGTTTTGTTAAACGTCATCCGGATATTTTCTTCCTAACTATCATCCAGATTTAAGACCATTAGATTAGAGATCCAATGGCATAAATTCTCACCCCTTGAATTCTACCCCTATCCCTAAAAAAATCCCCCTTTTAAAAACAAGGGGCCTTTGATCTCTAATCTAAAGGCCATAAATTTAGATGATAATTAAGAAAAAAACATCCGGATGATGCATACACTCCCCCACAATAATTTCTAAATTTCGCACGAATTACAGAAACTACAGCACACCGCTTCATCAGACTGTAATACCTATAGCAAACCACCCGTGAAATCTCAAGAAAGAACTCAAAATTTATTCCGAAACGATACCAAGCAGCTAAAGCATCCCAAAAAACCCCCACAGAAATCTCAAATTTGGCCACGCAAACCGCACGGACCCACGGAAAATAGCACAAAACCCAAACCCCGGAAGCAGAAGCAGAAGCAGAAGCGAACCGCCACCCGTAGACCGAGCTACCTGGGGGCTGGTTGGGCAGCAGGAGCCCGCGGGTCTCCGCCATGCGACCGCCCGACCAAACCTCCGCCTCCGCACTGCCGCCTTCTTCGATCGTCGCTCGTCGGAGGCCGGCTTAAAACGGGGAGGAATCGGGGGGAATTGGTGGGTTTTCAATCGGGGACGCGAAGGCGGGGGCGCCGTCGCACTGGAAGAAATGCTTCAGCTGCGCAAGGAGGGAGCGACGAGGGGCGAGCGAGCAGAGGCGAAGGCAGGGCGTAAGGAAATGACGGGCGTGCCCCCTACTCCCCTAGCAGGGAGTGGGTGTCGGTGCTTTGGGCGTCGCTGCTGTTGGGCTTTCGCCCACAGGGGATCTGCCGATCTGGGATAAAAAAAAAATCTCCCGTTTGATTGATACAAAGTCCCAGATCATTTTTTAGAAGGGGTATTTTTTTAGAGAGGGATTTGTATGGGTGGATCCATTAGATCTTCATCTAACGCTTCAGATCAATCTGACTATAAACCCATGAGAAAATCTCCCGTTTGATTGATACGTAAGTCCTTACTTTTCTCTGAAGCTTTGTCCTTACTTTTTTTCTGAGACATTTTTCGTCTCTAAACCCATATCCCAATGCTCAACGGCAGTGCTACCCAACCATCTCGTGGTTTCCCATGACGTTTTCTTTTCTAGAATCACTTTTGCAAGACTTCCAGCAAAGTGCTCTGTCGTTTAATAGTATAAAACAGTTGAGTTCCTAATATACCATGAATACTTAGATAATAGTTTTAGTATTACTAGGTCTTGTCAAGATAAATATGGTCATCAAATTAAACAGGACTTTTTTGGTGGTAGGATGTAGCTAGGTATCATGTCATTGTAAACATTTATTGTACATAAAATATCAGTGCACAAATAAAAGATAATGAAAGTACTGATAAATAAATAATTAACAGAATGTAGGTTCAACATGATCAAAAATATGTGGCTTGCCTCCTTATATGTAGTCTCTAATTATTTTATTGTAGTCTTCATATTCGACACCGACTTCTTTGTAGCTCTTCTATTGACCAGCTTACTAGGTTCGAATACTAGTGTGGAAAGCGAATGCAATAAGTTCCTGCTTTGCATAATGCAAGCTGGGAATCAAACACAAATAAATAACCAAAAAGTTAGGAATAAAATAGGTTTGGGTGATCAGGGTTTAGGTGGTGTGTGGTTTGGCTGATCGGTGTCTGGGCACCTAGGTGTCCCATTTCAGCGTCCTATATATATACGTGCTAGGGCGCTGAATGGGACACCTAGGTGCCTGACACCTAGGCTCCCCGCCGTTAGATTGCTTTTAGATACGTGCTAGAGCAATGGTATGTATGGTATGTAATATATTAGGCATGCTAAATCAATCATGGAAGGAAAGTCTTAATCATGGATGGAAAGTCTCAATCACACTAGCACGCATCTAAAAGCAATCCAAAGGTAGGAGACTAGGTGTCCAGACACCTAGGTGCCCTATTATTTATATTATATATATATATATATATATATATATATATATATATATATATATATATATATATATATATATATATATATATATGTTTTTGGGCTTTATGAATAGTAATGCCTAGAATAGTGCTAGACATGGTTTAGAATGACATCTAGCCTTGCTAGGTTTTTATCAGGGTCTGATTATAGGAAAACGAAGTTGAGAATAGGATAGACAGGCTCGAAATAGATGAAATGGATATATTCTCTATTTTTGGATATGGATGAACGGTAACGGGATCCTACTGTTCATGGCGGGTTTGCATTATTTAAAGGGGAATTTTACTATTCATGTCGCGTCGGTTGGAATAGTGCTGGATCCTATGAACAATAGTGAATAGTGTTCGGCCTAGCTTGATTTAATTTCACAGCTTGGGCTGCACTATTCCAGCCCATGGCCTAGTCACGCAATGTCATGTTCTTCCTCTCGTTGGTCACTGTAGCGACCGAATAGGGCAAAAATTGTGGTGGCGATTCCTGATGCTACGATGACTCCCGACGAAAGTCGATGGCATGGATGGGTTTTCTGAGGCTGAGGGGAATCCATTTTAGGCTTGGCATGGCTTGGAGGGCTCTATAGAGAATCGGCAGTGGAGAAGAGCTCGCGACAGTTTTTCATGGCACAAGAGATACTGGGGATTTCTTCGGTGCAATTGGCGACATTTTAGCCATCTATGGGTGGTGCTGGTGGCTCGGGTGGAGGTGGTTTAGGTTGTATAGGTCCCTAGCAGGCTTTCCACGGTGACCATCCTCCGGCTGGACGGTGGACATAGGTGACGAAGAAGTAGGGGCAAGGGAAGCTTAGGTGATACCACGGTGGGGTTTCTAGGGACTTATGGATGCTGAGGTGATACCACAGTGGGGTTTCTAGGGACTTGTGGGTGCTGCAAAAGTGAGGAATTGAAATGAAATAAACTGAATGAGAAGAATTGAATTTTGGGCTTACTTGGGGTCTCCGGCATTGGCGGCAATGCAACGGCCAACGAAGGGTGTGTGGGTGTCTGAGGCTCACCTAGATGCCAATGCTACTCATTAGTAGGGGCGGATCTACAGTAATTCATGGGTATTCAGCTGAATACCCAAAAAATTTTGCAAAAAATCTGCTATATATTAGATATAATTTTTATATATATTAGTTATTGGGTTTAAATAAAAGAATCTGAAGTGAAAAAGAAGTTCGGATTGACTGATCGAGCGGAGGCAGCCCGAACGGCCCAGTCGCTCCCACGCGGCCACGCCCGAACGGCCCAGTTCCTCCCACGCCCTGCTGATTAGGTCTCGCACTCTCGCCGTCTCGGAGTCGAACGCCTGCGCCGTCTTAGGCAAATTCAGGCTCTACACGCAGCCAGCTAGAGGGCTTAGGGTGCGGGAGGGGATAGTTGGGGGGGGGTGGTCTCGGAGTCGAACGCCCTGCTGAATAGGTGAGGACAAATCCTGTATGGAGGTGGATGGAGCTGAGGGTACAAAGGGGGAAGGGGGGAAGGTAGCAGATGGAAGAACATTAGAAGCAAATAAGGCGGCGTTGCGGAGGGTGCGGAGGATAGTTGGGGTTCGGATGGTGCATCGTTTGTGCTAAAAGGCGACTTTCAGCGGCGCCCGGTGCCAGTAAGGGGAGGCCCGACTTTGCTATGGGGGATGAGCACAAGAAGAGACCACCACAAGAGGCTTGTGAGGAGGGTGTGGATAGGAAGAAAAAGCTATGCTTGGGGGCTAGTGTAAGTAAAGGGGAGGAGGAGCAGCACAACAATGTGGAGGCGGGATTGCTTGGGCAATCCCGCCAGTCCCAATGAGGATAATAGCTTGGAACTGCCGGGGATTGGGGAGTGGCCCGGCAGTTCGTGGTCTTCTGGATGTCCAGAAGAAGGAGGCCCCGGATATGCTATTTCTGTCAGAAACGAAACATAATAGCACATGGTTGGAGATTTTTCGGTGGAAGTTAAATATGCCGAATATGTGTGTCAAGGACAGTGTGGGCGCAAGCGGAGGTTTGGCGTTGTTCTGGAGAAAAGGAGTCGACCTAACGGTGGAGAGCATGTCTAGGTACCACATAGAGGCAACTGTGCAGGAAGAGGACGGATTTCAATGGCGCTTCACCGGCATCTATGGTGAATCTAGGAGTGAGGAGAAGGACAAAACATGGAAGTTAATGAGAATTTTGAAAAATAGAAGCAACCTTCCATGGCTGTGCAGTGGCGATTTCAATGAAATCATGTTCAATTGTGAAAAGGAGGGCGGTCCCCTGAGATCGGAGAGGTGCATGGATAGCTTCCGTGAAGCTCTTGTGGACTGTGACTTACACGATCTTGGGTTTGTTGGGGATGTCTTTACTTGGAGAAACTTTCACCACAGAGCGGAGAGTTATGTGAAGGAAAGACTAGACAGGGCGGTGACGAATAGCTCTTGGAGAGCCAAATTTCCCCTAGTTCGAGTTGTGAATGGTGATCCAAGACATTCTGACCATAGGCCGGTCATCGTGGACACGGGAGGGAGGGAGAAAAAGGTATGGAACAAACCAATGGAAATCATGAAAAAATTTGAAGCAAGATGGATGGAGGAAGAGGAGTGTGTGGCCAGGGTAGGAGAAGCTTGGCGTAATGCTCTTGAGATGGGGGATGCAAGCCTGATGGAAATTCAAAAACACTTACTGATTGAGCTTTGGGCGTGGGACCGGAGTGTGCTGGGAGAGCTCGAGAAGCGGATTAAAATAGCCAAGTCTGATCTTGAGCGATGTCGAAGGGAGAGGATCAGCCAGGACCAAGTTAATAAGGAGCACGGGCGCGATACAAACCGAGAGGTTGTTGGATCAATAGCATGTGTATTGGAAACAACGTACCCATTCCTCTTGGCGATCAGGGGACCGCAATACAAAGTTCTTTCATGCCCAAGCTTCGGAGCGAAGGCGTAAAAATCATGTGGGGAAGTTGGTGGATGATGGCGCGTGGTGGCGGGGAAGGACCTAAAAATGTTTATCGCTAATCAGTATCAACATCTTTTTATGTCAATTGCAGGAGATCATGTGGAGGAGGTGATCGAGCATGTGCAAAGGCAGGTCTCTCATGCCATGAATGAGGGCCTGCTCGTGCCTTTCTCGGAAGCGGAGGTGTGGAAGGCCTTGCAAAGTATGGGGGACCTGAAAGCTCCTGGTGCTAATGGAATCCCAACAATTTTCTATAAGAAGTTCTAGTCGTTGGTAGGTGACAAAGTGAAGACGGAGGTCCTGGGAGTACTGAATGGGGGGTACAATGCCAACAGGCTGGAACGATACAGTGATTGTGTTGATACCCAAGACTAGCAAACCGGAGAAACTGAAGGATCTAAGACCCATAAGTCTTTGCAACGTGGCGTACAAGCTCATTTCAAAAGTACTTGCAAACCGGCTAAAAGGTATCCTACCGGAGATCATCTCACCTTCACAAAGTGCTTTTATTCCCAACCGCCTGATCACGGACAATGTACTGTTGGCCTACAAGTTCACTCACTACTTACATCAGCGCAAGAGTGGAAGAAGGGGAGTTGCAGCCATAAAACTTGATATGAGCAAGGCATATGACCGGGTGGAATGGGGCTTCCTGAGACGAGTGATGCAGAAGATGGGATTCCATGAAAGATGGGTAGAGCGCATCATGCTTTGTGTCACCACTGTGTCTTACCGGATCAAAGTAAATGACCAGTACACGAACAGAGTGATTCCCCAGAGGGGGCTACGACAAGGTGATCCTTTGAGCCCCTACCTTTTCATTCTTTGTGCTGAGGCGTTGTCGGCCATGCTTCAGAAAGCTGAGGAGAATGGTAAGATTGAGGGGATCAGAGTCTGTAGGGAGGCGCCACGAATAAACCACCTGTTTTTCGCTGATGATTCCCTTATTTTGATGCGTGCACAGAAGGAGGATGCTAGAGAATTACAAAGGATCCTAGATGTGTATGAGAGAGCATCAGGTCAAGTGATAAATAGAGATAAGTCATCTGTTCTGTTCAGTCCTAACACAAGCCAAGAAGACAAACACCAAATCCGGACCAAACTCCGCATATCACAGGAAGCAAAAAATGAGAAGTACCTTGGGCTCCCTGTTTCTATCGGCAAATCACGCAAAACAGCCTTTGGGTACATTAAAAGGAAGGTTTGGGGGCGGATACAGGGGTGACAAGAAAAGCTTTTATCAAAGGCAGGTAAGGAGGTTCTAATCAAGGCGGTGGCCCAAGCAATCCCAACATATGCCATGTCGTGCTTTGATCTGATGAAAGGCCTTTGTGATGAGCTAAACTCTGTGATAGGCAGGTGGTGGTGGAACCAGAATGACAAAGAAAACAAAATACACTGTCTGAGCTGGGACAAGCTGACTTTATCAAAGAAAGAGGGGGGCCTGGGGTTCCGTGATCTACACCTCTTTAACCTAGCCATGCTTGCTCGGCAGGCGTGGAGAATTCTAACAAATCCGGAATCCCTGTGCAGTCGAGTTCTAAAGGCCAAATACTTCCCAACGTGTAACATTTTGCAATGTAGTGCAAGAGAGGGCATCTCTTATACTTGGAGAACTATTCTGAAGGGAGCCCATTTGCTTAAAGAGGGAGTGGTTTGGCGGGTAGGTAATGGTCAATCGCTTCAGATTTGGTCTGACCCTTGGATCCTCGCTGAATGACCATAAACAGCGACCCCCAGAGGAGCCTCTGTTTTGACACGGGTTTCCGAACTCATGAACCCGGCCACTGGCTCTTGGGATGAGGCTTTGGTGAATAACATATTCTGGGAGTCGGATGCAAAAACCATCCTAGCTCTCCAAACGGATGCTGAGAGTGATGACTGGCCAGCTTGGCAGTTTGATCCAAAAGGGGTTTTCTCGGTCAAATCAGCTTATAAGGTGGCAGTGAGGAAGAGGGAACATGAAAAAGTAAGAGATGCTTCTGGATCTGGGCTGAATAAGGAAGATGATGCTAGTTTTGACTGGAAGAGGATTTGGCGGCTTGAAGCGCCAAATAAAGTCAGAATGTTTGTGTGGCGTTTTGCACACAACAGTCTGCCAGTCGGGAGGAACATAGCACGGAGGGGTTTTAAACGTGAAACGTTATGCCCGATGTGCAATAGAGCTGATGAGGATGGTGGCCACCTGTTTCTGAAGTGCAAAGGAGCAAAAAAATGCTGGCGTTTGATGAATTTGGAGCAGGTGCGTTCCAGGCTTGTTAGCTGTAGAACGGCAAAGGAAACAGTGAGTGAGATCTGGAGCCTTGAAGCAGGAACTCAGATGCGGGTCTGGGTGTTGCTTTGGCGTTGGTGGTCAGCTAGAAACAAAGTTAATGCTGGAGAAAGAAGAGCCTCGGGTCCAGAAATTGTTTCACTGGTCGGCTATTATGTCAATGATTTTGACAAGCTCAAAAAAACAAAGGGCCAGAAGGGAGCAAAGAGTACTTTGAAATGGGAACCCCCACCGGATGACATGTACAATATCAATGTGGATGCATCCTTCAGGGCTAGCACACAAGCAGGTGGATGGGGTTTTGCTGCTCGGAATAATGAGGGGGAGTTTCTGGAGGGGGGTTGTGGAAGTTGGAGAGAGTCGCGAGTCCTTTGCAGGCTGAAGCTATGGCAGCGTTGATGAGCCTTCGTCGAGTTGCAGAGTTGGGAATGGGCCGAATAATTCTTGAGACAGATGCAACAATTCTGCAGAAAGGACTGACTTCAACAAAGATGGACAAGAGTGTCGATAGGTGTTTGTTCGGCCAGATCAGAAAGTTTATCAATGAGGCGTTTGTGCGGTGTGTGGTCCGGCTTGTCCGAGATCATGCAACAAAGTGGTGATTGCCTAGCTTTGTATGGGCGAAGCGCCGCGCTCGGGTTCAGCGGTGTTTATGAACCAAGTCCCCGAATTTGTTACTGCCCTGGTCTCTGGTGATTCGCCTAGAGCCTTTGGTTAATGGAAGACAAGGTTTTCCTTTTCAAAAAAAAAGCTAGAGGGCTTAGATACGACGTCGCGACGACTATTGAGGCGGCGGCCGGCGGCATAGATGGCAGGCGTCCCCACGACGAGTGAAGAAGGAAGGTGCATACGAGCCGTCCCCCCTCGTGCTGGTCTACCTCTTTCGGTGCACCTCCAACGAGCTTCGTGTGCTCCTCACCAAACGCTCCTCCTCCCTCTCCAGTCTCCACCCACTCCGGTGAGCAGCTTGCTTGCTTTGTTTCGTCCTCGATGCTTCCGTGTGGGTTCCTTTGGGTGCCATCGATCCTAACCTTTGAAGGGAATATGTGAATGCATCGCGCTATTTCGGGTGTTTCTTTTGTTTTTCTTATGTGAATTGCTATTCCAGCTGTATGCTTCTCCGAATTTTGGCAACGGGAAATGAAGCTAAGAATTGGGTATCTGGGCCACTGGGCGGAAGTTGGAACAGAATCGAGTGGAAAGCTCGGGATTTCAGACTTCTAGTAGTGTTTGATGTGCAGCTGCTTATTTTTCATCTTAGGTTGTGTTCAGTTAGTCTATTGGTTGTCATTTGTCAGTGTGCTGTTCAGGATCATATCTTTTTTCATATTTTAGTCTGATCCTTTGATGCTCTGTGGTCTAAAATAATAGTAGGACTTCCAAGGTGCTGGTGATCGTTTATCGTACTTCATAAATGGTATTAGGTATTGGATTTAAGTACGAATTCCAAGGTTTCGTAGGGAATACCAAAACATCTTGTAAGCATCATTTCAGAAAATGACTTCTCTCGTTTGTTTACAAGCCAATTTTAGAGATCTATGAAATTAGTTCAAGTCAATATATTCTCTGGCAATATTCTTCATGAGTTCATCCCATCACCATACTGAAACCAATTTAAGCTTTACTGTTACTTTGGCACATATGTGGGATGTAACTTAGTTTACACAAGTTTGCTCCTTCAATTGTAGGCAATCAACATGAACCCACTCTATTCTCCGGTGCAAGGAAGGGTAATGCATTCTCCGCCTGCAGCCAGTACCGATGAGGTTTGCTGTTTGCTATTCTATGAGTTCCATCCTTTCTCTTCGTGCATGATATATCTGAAGTGTTGCTTTAATATGCTAAAGCTAGTGAATTATTGCTCTTCTAGGTTTCTACTAAACTAGTAATTTGTGTTAGCAGTTTCATTAGTTTTGAATGAATGAAAAATTAAAGGCAGGGCCCAGAACCCCATCGTTGAGCCCATTAAAAAGATTATGCGCTAATTAGAATTATCTGTTTTCCTTATTTTCTTATTTTAGAAGGGTTTGTTTTTAACTATTTAGTGATTTGTTTATATTATTTGAGATGTTATCTCTAGTATGAACGATTATACTTTAATTTTCGCTATTGTGGACTTTTATGTTTTCTATTGAACAATATTTTTATAACTTTGAATACCCATCCTGAAATTCCTGGATCCGCCACTGCTCATTAGAATGGCTCGGTTCCTTTTATAGGCGGCTATGGTGGTTTGACACAGGAGAAGACACCGTTTGGGTCTCAACGCGTGCCCATGGCAAGAAGGCGCAGGAGGCTCGGCATGGCTCGGGAATGGGGAGGGTCAGCATGATGAGTGGCACCTTTTGCAAGTGTGTTTCTCAGGCGATGCAAGGCGACAGTCAAATGATAGAGGAGGTATCAGGTTGGGCATGTGAAGAAAATGGCGGCGGTGGGGATTTGGTCGTGAGTCATCTAGGGAATGTCAGGAGGTATTAATGGTCGTGCCAGGGGTGTGGTGGGCGAGGTATGGTTGGGTGCCATGGCATTTGATGATTGTGGCAGGGGAGGTCGGTAGTGAGAGCTGCTGTTGCAGCAGTGGCGAAGTTTGCTTTGGCTACCCCGGCACTTGGTCAAGGGAAATGATGGGCATTAAGGGAGTTGTCAGGGCACAATAGTACGAGGTACGACCGCTTTGACTCGCTAGGTTGGCAGTGTGAACGACGGCCGTGTAATGGCGACGGCGAAATCATCGGACGGGAAACATTAACGGCAGTCGGGACTTGGCACAAGTAGACTGAGAAGGTGGCAAGATCATTGAGAGATGATGCCAAGGGATGGAAAAGGTGTGGGATTGATTAAGGTTTCGAATAAGGTCAAAATTCAGGGCAATTCAAATCCAAATTAAAATCTGGATTGTTTCAAAATTCATGAGCTTTTTTATAACCTTACACAGTGGTGCTTCAAAAATTAATTCTGCGATCATAATGCACTTTCTGCTTTTCTTATTTGCACCTTTTGCGCGTTGCATATTTGTTGGGAGGTCAGGTCAGTGCATGGTTGGTCATTGTTTGATGGAATGTTGCCACGGCCTTCCACTCACAGCCAAACTGGCAGCCCCCACATCTCACGCCTATCTCAACATGTTTTGCAATGTTCACAAGCAACAACGAATTTATTCCTCGGAATTTTGGCTTGATGCATAATGCACAGATTTGATGCGACCTGGTTGAGTGGATAAGAAGAAAAACTGCTATAAATGGAGGAATATATTTGAGGGCCCTTGTTGCTTAAAATTGTGGCTATATTTTCCGTCTCAAATGTTTCAACATGATTTTTTATTTATTTTTATTATCTATGGAGATATAACAGTATTTTTTATTTTCTCTATTTTTTATTTTTTTCTTTAATTGAATATATCAGAAAAAACTTATAACTACATATCATTTCAATCAAAAGTTATAGTGCTTTCAAACATGACCTACAGGGCAAACTGACTCGGGATTAGCTCGAGCTAGCGGAGTTGCATGTGCAGCACATGATATTGTGCTAATTATTTTCTTAATGTGCTGATTTCTAGTTTCAACATTTTCTGTAGGAAGTAGAATAAACATTCTTGCGAGACTAATAGAATATTTGGCATGCAAGGCCAATTTGTTTGACGATTTGGGACGCATATTCAGACTTTACATGCATGTTATAATATCTATAGCACAAATGCTAGTATGCTACTCTTTCAATGGGAAAACAAAATGACTACCAACACCACAGTGCTTGCTATGCACTTTAGCCGTTCAAAAGAATTTTCATGTTTTCTTGCAACTATATTATCGCTTGTAGAATAATAATCTTGTGTTTTGTATTAGAGACAGGGGTGTTCAGAATAAGTGAATTTTCAATAAAGAAACGAAGGTATTGCGATTTAAAATATTTTTTTGAGTGTTTGGACAATGGACTGTAGAACTGGTTCAAAAAGTTAGGTAAGGATTTTTTTCGTATGTTTCTTTAACAAATTCAAATACAAGGCCCAACAAACCTCGTATTCTAATTTTCGTTAAACTGTCCTAACACACTTCCATTTTAAATTAGAAGGGTAACGGTCCGATAGTCATCCCCAAATTTGCTTTCCTTCGTTCAAAATGAACCCTTGATTTTATGTACAATTAATTGTTTTCCTTCATTCCAAATACACATTTTTCGTAATGTCTCACTCCTATTGGCATTTAATTTATTTTTTAATTGAAATTGTGGCAGGGTTACACTTTTAGGCATTGTATCGAACACGAGAATTTTTTCTATATGCTTGTAGAAAATTAGACTATTTCATTTGATAATATTGCATTCCAAACGAGGCCTTAACAATTTCCTAAAAAAATGAGCCTGGCCCAACTAGATTGTCAGGCCTGATCAATCCTAGCCAGCCAGGAACTAGCTGGTGTTTTTTTTGTGTGCATAGTTTCTCTCAAATAAATAAACAGAATAACTTTTTTATTATTATTATTTTAAAATAATTTATCGAAACAACTTTTTAAAGTGACTTATCGATATTCAGTTCGTTCATATAAATACTCATCTAAAATAAAAAATTATAAGATAGAATCATAAACTATAAATTACAGCTGAAAAAAAATCCAGCAAATATATATTTCCTTTCGAGCCTGAAACTTACATTTCGTTTGGGCCTAAGCCCAACAGCAAGCATTCGCCTGAGCCGGAAGTGAACCATCTCAATTCTCAGCGAAGTGATTCGACTCTCGTCTAAACCCTGCGACGCCCGCCGCCGACCACCTTCGCCGCCGCTGCCGCCGCCTCTTCCAGCTATGGGTAGCCGGCTGGGCCGTCGCGTGATCCACTTCGCCAACCTCCCCCTCAAGCTCATGCTCCCCCCGGCGCCCCTCTCCTCCGTCCAGGAGTTCGCCGTGAAGACCGTCCCCTCCGCCTCCAAGGTCGATATCCGCCGCTGCCTCGAGTCCGTCTACGGCTTCTCCGTCGCCGAAGTCCGCACCCTCAACATGGAGGGCAAGAAGCTCCGCCGGGGCCCCTTCCTCGCCGCCAAGCCCGACTACAAGAAGGCCTACGTCACCCTCCGGGCCCCGCTCTCCGTCTCCCCCGACCTCTTCCCCATCGGGGTTGTCCTCAGCGAGAGGGAGCGGAAGGCCAGCGCCGCCGCGGCCAGGAGGAAGACGGTGGAGGGGGCGGAGTTCGAGGGGGAGGGGAAGGGGAGGCACTGGATGGAGGACGAGAGAGAGGGGTTCTCCAGGGCCGGATGTGGCAAGGTGGTGTATGGGAACCCCGGGAGGCTGGGGAGGAAGAGGACGGGAGGTGCCAAGGTGGAAGAGGAAGCTAGGGAGGAGGGGGAGAAGTTCCCGTGGAATGGGGTGCGGCTTGCTACCGAGAAACCTACTAGGTGAGGTGTTTGGATCTCTCTACTTTTCTTGATAATGTTGCAACGATCGGTTCAGTAAGTTATCCTAGTTTTTTCGATGCGAAAGAGTAGTTTCTAGGCTTTGCTACTGTTAAATAACCATTCTGGCTTTTATTAGTATAGAAGAAACTAGGATGGTAAGGTAGAGGCAGTGCCAAATGCTTGCGTACTTATTTTGCTGGCGAAATTGCATATGTTGAGATCATATCAAATATTCAAATGATGGATGCGGATGGCAATCTAGAAATGGTATTTTAGTCATATTTTGGACGGCTCATGTATATGCTTGAAAAGTATGAATAGGTGTTTCTTCATTACGATATAGAACCTTCTAAGTTTCTTCTTTTTAATATTTATCAGTTAGTCCTTGCGCAAAATTGGTGTCAATGCCCCCCATGCACATGCACATATGACATAATCACTCAAGAGAGATATGCTTCCTCACAAGCATGATCTTGCACACATGTGCATGAGTGCACTAGCATGCCCATGAAAAATTGAAGTGCACACACTCACTTTTCTTGCTGGAAATGGAGGTAAGATTGGTGTTTTTGGCTGAAGAAATGGTATAAAGTGTGCATTTTGGGTATGTTCATACCTGTCTGCTTGGTATTTACTAAAAAAAATTATGAAGTAGGTTCTAGCTTGAATTGGTTTGTTTTTCAAGGTTCTCGGTAGGGAAGGTGGAATAAGTTTTCTCCACCTCCAGGTGAAAGGACACTGTAAAATGTAGCATTTCTGAGGGTAGCTTTTGTTTATGTTTGATCAGTGTTTACGGTGCACAAATTAGGTCTCTTTGGTTGCTATGATCATATTCTTTGAATTAATCTTAGTGTGGCTTGCCACAATTGCGTACCACATGGAGATGAAATAGGAGAATCAAACTTGGTTGAATTGTATCTTGTAAATTGCTTGAATAAGAAATGCTAACCTTTGCTGTTAATTAAAGACAGTTTGTAATCAATTAAACATAGAAGGCTACCCTCTCTACTCGTTGAGGGGTAAAAGAAGAATTTGTAATTTAGAGAGCTTAGCTTTCTGGAGAGAGTGCCTTTATGTTTTGGGAAAAAAATTTAGCCTAGACTGTCGGTAGAGGGAGTATTTTGTAATATTTAGCTTTTTTTGTCAACCCAAAGGATTTGAGTTCTAGTTCCAAATCCTTGTTCAGATCAAGTTTTTGTTATTAGAACTCATGCCCTTCATGTGAATGTTGAATAGTCACTATGAACACAACAAATTTGGAGATCTCTCATGTCATGTCAAGTTACAAGCTTACCACCTTCCGAGGTGTTCACCTGATCAGTGATCACTATTACTCAGAAAAATGTGCTATCCATGTCACATGAAGAAGCTCTAAGTCAACAAAAGTACATGAACTAAGTTGCCTAGCTCTTCCTTGACATGATTGGTCCAAACAATGAGTTGCATCTGCATGAGCTAAGGGTGGTGAGAAAATCTGGTACCCTTAGAGCAACTCCAGCAGGACCCCTACTTGAGCCCTCATCCTACTTTTGAGGGCCGAGGGGCAAAAAACTCACTCCAGCAGGGCCCCTACTTGAGCCCTCAAAAGTAGGGGGTGCTCAAATCTCCCCCTCGAGCCCTCATTCCTGGGGGTCTGGAGGGAGCCCCTACTTTTGAGGGCTCAAGTAGGGGCCCTGCTGGAGTGAGTTTTTTTGCCTCTCGGCCCTCAAAAGTAGGATGAGGATGAGGGTGGGTCCTATGTGTCATCCCCTCTAAGAATGAATTTGAGGGTCCTGTTTTGAGGGTTCCTGCTGGAGTGTAGCCCAAAAAACAGAGCCATCAAAAGTAGGGAGAGCCCTCAAATAAAAAGTAGGAGCCATGTTTTGAGGACTACTGCTGGAGTTGCTCTTATTGAAAAGTTACAACAAAAAAACTAGATTTACTGGAATTTTGAGTTCAAAAGGAAATAATTTAAGCACTGATGAAAGTTATAGTATATTAGAGAGTAACTATACTGGTCTAAGGCAACATTGCAAAAAGCTATCACAGCCTGGCATGGTACATGGCTTCTTTCAAGTTGGAAGACAATTGTTGTGTGATATGCACTTAGGAGGTTCATTGGAGAAAACTCTCACATCCCTAGTTTTAAGAACAAGCATATATTGATTCCTTTGAGAAAGAGAGCCATGATACCCTTTTTTCCCTGCCAAAGGTATCTTGGCTAGAATTACATAATTATGCAATCAAGGTGGAAAATGACCCCAATCATCTCTTGGTCACACTAAATCATAGGCCCCTTCCTTAAAAAGCTAGCACCTGCTAATTTTCTAATCTGGAGATGCAAGTCAAATTTTTTTTTAACTTGCTTCTCATGTGCACATTTTCGCTGCACTTAATTTTTTGATTCGAGAGTGCTTCTTGATCCCATGTCAAGTTGTCTGAGAATCTTTTTTCAAGGTTCTTACTTTGGTTAGTGTCTTCTCTCCTTGGTAAATTGAGTTTTATGCGAATCGCAATGATTGTTTCCTTTTGAGTTTGACATGCACATGTGTCTTTTTTTCAAGTGTTACTTCGAACATGGCATCTATTTTAACCGCCTTTAGTTTTCATGGACTTCTTGATCCAAAAAAGGATCTTCTCTGTGTTAGCTAGGAGCTTGGCTACTTGATTGGCCAGCTGTGATGTTCTTTCCCAACCTGGATGGAGATGACTTTGTTGGAGCCATTAGACTTGCACCTCGACAGATAGTAAGCTGATGCAGAGCTTTGCTTGTCTCATTGTTGCTGAAGCAAGCAAACTCACCACCTTGACAGATAGCAAGCTGATGCAGAGCTTTGCTTGTCTCATTATTGCTGAAGCAAGCAAACTCACCATCCGTTTGTAGGGGTGACCTAATATTAAAAATTTATCCAAAATTTCGAAAGGAACAACTCTTAAGATTGAATGAAAACAACAAAGCATAAATTCTTTTAGAAGATATGTTGTGGAATTTTGGCAAACAGTGTTGCTTAGTGTTTTTTTCTCCTTCGAAACGATTGACCCAATGCAATGCAAATCTGGGTAAAGGAGATTCAGGTGGTATCATTTGGCTGGAGCTGAGTGAACTTGCCAGCTTGCTGCAGTACCGGCAGTTGTTTGTTGCGCTTCTGATGATGGTACTTGAGGAAATAACGAGTTGTATTGTTTGCTATTCAGATTAAGAATATGCCTCTAGCCCTCTACTTTTATTTATTGCCTTTTTCTTGATTTTGATGCCTGCCTTTCATATATGCTTAGTGGGACCCTTAATGGGTGCGAGAACAGATTGACAAAGTTTGGTAGGTAGGCTTGGAACCCACTTTATTGATCAAAGGACAAGACTGAAGGAAATACAAAATTTGCGTGGTTTCTTATTTGAATTTTAGTTGCATTAATTGGTTCTATTTGCTTGCTATGAATTTAAAAAGATTTACATGTATGCTTTGCTTATATGCTATGTTCTGATTAAGTTACGTGCATATATTGTTATCAGGAGAAGACACTCTCCTCCCAAGAAAAAGGGCATAGTCTTGAAGCAGAGATCGAGGAAGGGATCAGAGCAGCGGCGCTCAAAGAAGAAGGTGGAAGTTTGAAACTCGGGGTTGAGTTCTCGCTTTGCAATCACAGAATAAAGGGGAAATGTTTTAGTATTTGTTTGGCTTTGGTACCTTCGCTATCAACTCTTGTTAGAATTTTAGGGGTTTTCTGATTCTCAGGCGTGGTTTGCTGAGACTGGAGACGAGGAAGGTGCATTCCAGTCACACCGAGCTGTAACCGTTGCACTTGCGATCATCTTTCTTTTGGGATGCACTTTGTCATCTACTACTAATTAGATAATGTACACCTGTTGCTTTCTTTAGTTATTTTATTTTTGACTTGGTACATGCACTCGTTGAAATTCCGTGCATTGCTATTATGTATTTGCAAGGCTTGTCTACCAGACTGCATTCATTCTTCTGGTTTTTGTTTCTTTTGTGATGGTATTTTCATTCGATGATGTGAGAAATGAAAAGTGTGCATTATATTGTATTTGATTTTGTTGTCATGGTTTCGTCTGTGAACTACATCTTAAGTGGCAGGTTCATGTATGATGAGCTGATGTGCGTGCAACGCGTGATACTGGTACAAGAACGCACGATGGCATGAACACGGGAGCCACGAGCGCGACGTGGCACTGCCACGTTAAGCCACGTCCGCAAACAAAAGCCAAAGAAATCGAATGGATATTAAGCAGGCGGTCGGTACGAGAGCAGAGCAGCAGTCTGCTCGTGGCGTAGGAAACGAAAGCAGAGCGCGCGAGAGAGACAATGGAGTCCGCGACAAGCACGAGGATACCCCTCGCCGTCCCTGCGGCCAGGTCCCTCCTCGTCGTCGTGGTCCCCCGCGGCTTCGCCTCCATCTCCTTCCCTTCCCTCTTCGGTGGTGGAGGCGGAGGCGGAGGCGGAGGGGGCGGCGGCGGAGGAGGAGGCGACTCCGGTGCCGGAGCTGCTGCGGCCGCCGCGGCGGCTCTAGGCGAGACAGAGACGGCGGACGCCGACGTCATCCTGCTCCACGTCGGGGTACGTAGTGACGCTCGTCTACTCCTCTGGGCTACGTCTACACTCACTCTGCGCGTCAAGTATAAGGTGTTGCTCTTCTTCTCTTGGCATGCGTTGCGTTGCAGGGGATGTCGTGCGGTGGATGCGCCGCGAGCGTGAAGCGGATTCTCGAGAGCCAGGTTCGTCGTCTTAGTCACACTAGTAGAAAGCCTGCAATCATCTCTGATTCCTCCCACCTTGTTCCCCAGTCTCGTTCCGTTCTACGCACAATAGTACATCTGTGCGTCATCTGCGCAGCAAATGAATGAATTGATCAAGGAGTTCTAGCCTGGTTAGTGGACCAAGGACCAGGAGAAAACTTCATTAACCACCCTATCATTCTTACTGCAATGTATCGAGAGTGCTGAAGCTATTGGGCATTGCGATATATCACTATTGGATAAAGATCCCAAACATTATGATGTTTCTTAGCTTGCTGTTGCATATGGTTTTGCACTTTGCGTAACAGTGCGGCTGCACATGTTGATGCATACTATATAGGATTGTGAATAAACATACTGGATTGTGCAATGCATACCGAGGATTGTGAATTAACGCGCACAAGACTTCGTGGTGCCCAGTAATGAAATACATGCTGTGGATAGAGCGATTGTAAATTTGTTTCAGGACTTGCTGCATGGTTGCTATTGAATGCTTGTTTCAGTGTATGTAATTCCTCGGATCTGCTATGTACTTCTCAACCTTTGTTTTTTTACTGCCTTCTTTCATGTGCTATTTCTATCGCATCTCTGATTAACATGACTGCGTAATTGATATTCAATTTCTAACTTTTGCAGCCTGAGGTTACTTCTGCCACGGTTGACTTTGAGAAGGGGATTGCATTTGTGTGGACAACACCTGAAGCGAAGGCAACGAAAGACTGGCAGAAGCAACTGGGTGAGAAACTTGCAAATCACCTGACCACTTGCGGATTTCAATCTCATCTGCATGGTAAGAGACTGCGTTTTTGTCTTTCAAGTTTCAATCCAGTTAGACAACGCATAATTTAACTTCATGTAGAGTTCTAGTGCCACAGGTTAATTGATTCTGTATTATGCTCCCAAGTAAATCTGAATAGTTACATTACTCTGTCAGCACTTGTAAACACAAGAAATGGCCTGCTCTTGCAAACTCAAGTAGGTTTATCTTTCCTATTTGCAGATGAAGATGAAGCCGAACAAAGCTGATTCTAGACCTCAACAATGAGTGCCCTTGAAAGTTTTGCCATCAGAGGATCCTCTAAGGCAGTAACTACTTTTGTAGAAGTTCTATATGCGGGCTCTACAAAATTCTTTGTTTTGAGAGTTCTGTAGTTCTAAATCAATTCTTTGTGCTTGTATCTCACACTGACAACTATCAGACTTAGAAGAGTATTCACCAGTACTCTGTCCTGAAATAGAGAAATCTCATTTTGGATATACCAATTCAAATACAGTATTAGAATTTGAGGTGATGGTGTAATTCAAGGAGTTAGTTGAACCCTTCACTTCGTGTTTCATCATGCAATATGTCGTGTTTCATCACGGCTACGTCGAGATTAAATGAACTTATATTGTCATGAAGACTGAAGAGTTTGCAATTGAACTCTATCGTGCCTTTTCAGATTGGCTTTTAGTTTAGTCATTTCATATGTATGTGTGCTGCTGGAGGTCTGTCTAAAAAGACAAAAAAGAAGTCCGGACATATTTGCTCTTTTGGGATGAGCTAGTTTCACACAACTGTCTTTCTCACTCTTGTAAGAACTTGTGATGGATATTTTGTAAAAGAAAATGCTCTCACTATCTCCATTAACTGTTTATTACCGCATTTACCCCAACAAAATTTATTCCTACAATATACCGCTAGATGAGATGACCAAGTAAGACATGAACCCAGTTTTTTAAGACTCACTGCGGAGCCTAGCTTTATTCATCAGAATCAAAGTTACAATCATGGCGAATACAACAGAAACTCTGGTGCCATATTTAGCCACATGCAGCTCTGTCTATCCGGTGTTGCTTGTGTTAGCACCCAAATGTGCATAAACACGACATAGTAATTACTGAATGAACAAAGAAATAACAAAATTTATATATGACTGTCATGATGAAAATGTATTATTTTAAATCGGTCATCTTGAAAAAGATATTAAAATGACTTTTGGGGGTGTCAACGATACCTATGGTTTACACGGCTTGGATTTGTAGTGCGTGGCGCACCATACTTACTTTTCTATTATATCTTACGGCTCGTTTGGCAACCATATTTAGATTGGGAATTACGATCAAAACATGATTCATGTTCCCTCTACAAGCATCCACCCCTCTATGAGTTTTAAGTTTTGAAATGATGGAAGTTAAACCTTCGCTTTTCCTTTCCTAACCCTCGAAAATTCTCATACCTGCTAACCGAACAAGAGACTTAAAACTCCCAACCATATTTCCCAATTCCTCCTACCAGTTCACATGGACAGAACACAAAGGCCCCCCGTTTCCCACTTCCTCCTAGTCCTACCGATTCTCATGGATCAAATTCGTTGGCCAAATAGAGAGGACCAAAGGCCCCGGACCACATACGAGTGCTTTTATCCAAGGGTGCCCCTGCAACAGTGTTGTGGCAAAAACCGTGGGAAGATAGGATAGCCGAAATAATTGTTGGATATATTGCTTGAGCCTTGGATTGCGTATATATAGAGTACAATATGACTTGGAGATTAAGTCAATCTAATATAGATATGGAAGGTTACTAGAGATATAAAAAAATATCGGTGAAGAGGTCGCCG
Source organism: Dendrocalamus sinicus (assembly GCA_036346575.1). Classification (NCBI taxonomy): domain Eukaryota; kingdom Viridiplantae; phylum Streptophyta; class Magnoliopsida; order Poales; family Poaceae; genus Dendrocalamus; species Dendrocalamus sinicus. The sequence continues at coordinate 32,549,585 of CM070647.1, forward strand.
GCGTCAAGATCGAAGGTGAGAGAAGATATATGCATACGACCATCGACCACAATAGGTGTACATGAAACCGGTCATAGTTGCAGTAAACCAGTCGTAGCTACAGAGAACCGGTCGTAGCCATCGTGAACGACTTACTGTGGTCGATCTACCATTGTCGACGAAAGGAGAAGAGGTGGTGGAGTTGGGGAGCCACGCCGATGGAAAGAGTAGCGGGAGAAAAGGAGGGCAGTGATGAGAGGAGCGGGCAGGTGGAGCTGCTGTGGCGGCTGCAGGGAGGAGAAGATGCTGGCAGAACAGCTGGTGTCACTAGTAGCTGGGGGGGAGGAGAAGAGCAAGCCGGTAGGCGCGGGACACCGACATGGTAGGAAAGGCAGTACCTTGTAAGTGTAGAGGAAGAAGTGGAAGCAAAGGGTTGGCTTGGTGTAGTAGACACTGGCAAAGTGTGTAGCGGCTGGGGAGATACGAGAAAAGATGACGAAGTGGCAGTCAATCACAATGGCAGACATGGTCGGCAGTTGGGAGCGATGGCGACTAGGGCCAGGAGGAGGGGCCGCTTGTAGAGGAGACTGGATCCTGGGTTGGCGGCAGCCGGGAGCAAGCCAGTAGGCACAGCGACCTGTCGGTGGTGTGGTTCAAAGCAGCAATGGTGGTGCCAGGCTCAGATCTAGCAGCAGGGTGGCCGGATCAAGTTGACGGTGGCCAGGTCCCGCGTGGGGAGCCCGGATTGAGCGACAGAAAGGCTGAATCTGGGCCTGGCGTCGGCGCGACAGTGGCACGAGCATGCGTGGGTGGCTGACGGAGGTGGCCGGCGGCGGTGCAGGTGCGTGCGCAGTCCAGCGCAGGTGACGATGGGGGCCGGGAGGAGGGACCGCTCGTCGGGGAGGAGCTCGTCGATGGGGAAGCCGAGGGGGAGCTCGATGGGTTCCTCCTTCGTCAACAGTGGCACGAGCATGCGTGGGCGGCTGACGGAGGTGGCCGACGGCGGTGCAGGTGCGTGCGCAGTCCAGCGCAGGTGACGATGGGGGCCGGGAGGAGGGACCGCTCGTCGGGGAGGAGCTCGTCGATGGGGAAGCCGAGGGAGAGCTCGATGGGTTCCTCCTTCGTCTTGCGCTGGCGCTCGTGAGTGTGGGTGGCAGCGTTTAGACCAGACCTGATCTGGTGTAGGAAGATAGAAGGCCATCTATCTATAATGTTTTGCACAGCCACCAGGAGATTAGATCATGGAGATTGAATCATCGCTCACAGGGGTGGTGTGCTGCAGAATTTGGTGGTGACTAGGCATAGGCTCAGATGTGAACCCACTCTGATACCATGTGGGAAAATAGAAAGCTTCTGGGCTCTTCATCTGCCAGTTTCCAAATCTAGCGACCGTTGCAATTGGCATATATGGGTGGTGTATCACAAAAGGAGACGGCTGATAATAATAGAAACCTTGCAAAAACAAACCATTGTGCGCTACATAACTAAAGCATGCATGTGCTGTATAATTGAACACTTTGTTTGTACCATTAATTCTAAAGTTAAGGGCCAAAAGCCCAAATTTGCCACCAAACAGCACATAGAACACATCCAAAATACCAAATATTAGACATGAGGTGGAAAGGGATGGATATTGTTGTGGTTACAGACCAAACAGAGAGAGAGTATGGTAGTGGGGAGTTGAGTAAATAAATGGCTTCGGGTCTTTCCCCATGGCCTATGTCCTACCTATATACATCCACATGGGGAGTGCTTTTACAATTATACCCTTACACATGAGTACCTCCCTCGGGGGTACTTATGTCACTATACATGTCCCATTCTGGGCCTTACACTCTCTTAACAGGCCTGCTGGGTTTAGGTGGGGGCCACCCCTACAACAAGAGCCTCTCATGGTGAAGGGCTTCACGGGCCGAAGCCATGTTGCCGAGCCCTTTGGCCCCCTCCGTCCCTGCGGCCTGTGAGCTTTTTCAGCGTTCGAGGTGTAGTGTTCGCCTTGTTGCGAAGGTATGGCGCCGGGCGGCTTGGCGAAGGTCGTCCGGAGCGAAGATCGAAGTCGAGGTTGGCCTCGCCACCGAGGGGCCGGACTGGGGTTGTTGGCGGAATCAAATGCGTCGGCATAGGGGGCGTCGCGGGTCGTAAGTCGTCGCGCGCGCACGTCTCCGGGGTCGAGCGCCCTTGCTAGCCTACCCAGCGGGGCTTAGTTGACGCGGAGCGAGACTTGAGGGGGCGCGGTGATACCATGTTGCGACGTTCCTTCTCCTGGCACGGATCTTGGAGCATCGCGGTGGTACGATGCTGCGACGCGCCCTCGCCGGTTGGACTCCTGCCGGTTGGACTTTCGCCGATTGGACTTCCGCCGGGTGGACTCCTGCCGGCTGGACTTCTGCCGGTTGGCTTCCCCACTGACGGGGTATATATAGCGTGATGGTGTAACACTGTATCTGTATTGTGCGCTCGGATAGGTGCTGATCCCCTAAAATGGGCCCCTTCAGTGCATCCACATTCCATGGCGGCTTTACGCGGCTCGGGGAATGTTGATGTACTGATGGAGGCCTATTTTTCTCGGGATCTTGGTTAGCGTCTGCTGACGGCAACTGCTCGCACCTGCTGTGCTCGCTCCGTATTTCTGCATATAACGGCAAGGTTTGCCCTGTTCTCTTAGACAGGCTCACCTTCAGTCGGGGCTTCTGATCAAGCCCGTCTTTCCAAAGAATATTGATGCACTGAAGGTGGCCTGTTTATGAGAACAAGCTAAAACTTGGCGTGACATAACCCGCGCCGGTGCAATGTGTGGGGGCTGCCGTCGGACGTGCCGTCCTGCCGAGGCGGTGCCTACCCGCGAGCGGCGGGTGGTGCTCGGCCGTGGTCTCGGCCTTGGAGGATAGTAGCTGCGGAGAGCAGGCGTTTGTAGGGTAGTCCGGGGGTGCTACGTGCGTAGGGGTAAGTCGTGGCGCCGTCCCTAATCTTGGCGGTGGCGGCGGGGGGGCGCCTAGTCGGCGAGACGCGCGAGCACTCCGTCCTCCACGCCTCGAAGTGGTGGCAGCGGAGCTAGTGGCGAGCCGAAGTAGACGCGCGAGCGCTCCGTCCCTAGTCGCCCCTACCCTTCAAAGTGCGGCGAGCCGGGCGCGCCTGTCGAGTGGGCGCGCGGCGCTCGTCCCCTACGCTCAAGTGGTGGCGCGAGCTAGCGCCTAGTCGAAGTAGACGCGCTATCGCTCCGTTCCCCACGCGTCGAAGTGGTGGTAGCGAGCCGGCGCCTGGTCGGCGAGACGCGCGCGCTCCTTCCCCTACCCTTCGGTGGTGGCGGCGAGCCGGCGCTGGTCGGGCAGACGCGCGAGCGCCTCTGTTCGTACCCGCCAAGTGGTGGTAGCGGAGCGGGCGCCTAGCCGAAGTAGACGCGCGAGCGCTCCGTCCCCCACGCGTCGAAGTGGTGGCAGCGGAGCTGGCGCCTAGTCGAAGTAGACGCGCAAGCGCTCTGTCCCCTACCCTTCGAAGTGGTGGCAGCGGAGCTGGCGCTTAGTCGAAGTAGACGCGCGAGCGCTCCTTCCCAAGATTATGCAAGAACAACCTCTGGTGTTTCTCGCTCGCGGGTGCGCTCGCGCGGAAGCTAGCCTTTGACACGTCGCCTTTGTACTTCGCAGGCTGTGCGTGGGAGTGGGCCCCCGTGGTGCACTTTGCACTCCGTAGAATTGACCGGGGTATCCGCGTCTTGTTTATACTCCACAGAGTGCGCGTGGATAGCATCCGCGTCTTTTTTTATACTCCGGGGAGTGCGTGAGGTCGACATTAACGTCTTGTTTATACTCCGAAGAGTACGCGCTGGGGCAACGCCCATGCGTGTGCGGGGTTCGCGTCTTGTTTATACTTCGTAGAGTGCGCAGGTATAGCATCTGCGTCTTTTTTTTATACTCCGTAGAGTGCGTGGGATCAACATCCATGTCTTATTTATACTCCGAAGAGTACGCACTGGGACAATGCCCATGCGTGCGCGGTGTTCGCGTCTTGTTTATACTCCGTAGAGTGCGCAGGGATAGCATCCGCGTCTTTTATACTCCGAAGAGTGCGTGTGGAGGCGGATCTCGACGCTACGTCTTATTTAGAGTCCGTAGACTGCGCGCGGAGGCGAGCCTCCGCGCGTTGCGAGCGGTGAAATTGCGTGAGGAGGTGAACCTCAACGCTACGTCTTATTTATACTCCGTAGAGTGCGTGCGGAGGCGGACCTCGACGCTACATCTTATTTAGAGTCCGTAGATTGCGCGCGGAGGCGAGACTCCGCGCGTTGCGGGCGGTGAAATTGCGTGCGGAGGCGAACCTCAACGCTACGTCTTATTTATACTCCGTAGAGTGCGTGCGGAGGTGGACCTCGACGCTACGTCTTATTTAGAGTCCGTAGACTGCGCGGGAGGCGAGCCTCCACGCGTTGCGGGCGGTGAAATTGCGTGCGGAGGCGAACCTCAACGCTACGTCTTATTTATACTCCGTAAAGTGCGTGCGGAGGCGGACTTCGACGCTACGTCTTATTTAGAGTCCGTAGACTGTGCGCGAAGGCGGACCTCGACGCTACGTCTTATTTAGAGTCCGTAGACTACACGCGGAGGCGTCCCCCATGCGTCTTTATTCATGCTCATGCATAGTGCACACGAAGGTGATCCCTCGTGCGCTTTTGGTATGAAAACGAGAGAATTTGTATGAACGATGCACTTTATTAAATTCCCGTTTGCGCGGGTGAGCGATTACACAAAAAAAATAAAAAAGGGGGGATACCGACCACTAACCGCTATGACGGGGCGACCGCTGACAAGTCGCTGCTGCCGGGGCAACCTTGTGCCCGAGGAACGCGAGATGCTCTCGGGGGGCGCCCAAGGGCTCCGCATCTGCATACCCGGCTTAGGTGCCTTGGCGAGCCGCGTGGCATGGACCTCTGGCGCCAAGCTCTATGCGCCGAGCCATGTCCTGGTCGCCATGGACAATGATGACAGCCTGCGGTCCGGGAAGCTTCATGCACAGGAAGCCGTGGTGCGGGACTGCCCCGAGGGTATTTAAGAGCGGCCGCCCTAATATGGCATTGTAGGGGTATGCAATGTCGACTACGTCGAAGATGGCGTCTTCGCTCCTCACGTTGTCGTTTTGGCCGAAGGAGACTTGGAGGCATATCTGGCCCAAAGCGCGCAAAGGCTGCCCTCCAACTCCTTGCAGCGGGATGCTTGAAGGGCCCAATCGGCTCCGAGAGATCCCCATTTGGTCGAAGGCCGCGGCGAACAGGATGTTCGCGGAGCTTCCTCCATCGACTAGGACGCGCCTGACTTCGCATTCGGCTACAAGGACCCGGACGACCAAAGGGTCTTGGTGGGGAAACTCCACGCCCTCGGCGTCGGCGGGCGTGAATGTGACCTCGTGTTGTGCCCATTCCGGTGGCGCCTGCACCGGGTATGCCGCGACGTGGTGCAGCCTCCTTGCGTAAGCCTTTCGTTGCCGCGCCGAGGCGAACTCTAGTGAGGAGCCTCCAGAAATGACGTTGATGATCCTGCGCCGGGCTCCTTTCGGGGCTTGTAACTGCAGGAGGCCCTCCCGAGGTTGTTGCACATGTGCCTGAATTCGCAGGAGGCCTTCCTAGGGCTGTATTCCTTGGTCCTAGGGGTGTTAGACGTGGGCCACAACGGGCGCACGTGTATCCAGGTTTTTGTCCCTGGCGACGCTTTGTCGTAGCGCTGCGATAGTGGCGCAAGCACGCGTGTCATGGTTGCCTCGGCCATGGATCTCGCACCACTGCCTGTGGTGCTGATCGCCGTACTCTTCGCGGGTTCTGTCGTCGCGACCCCAGCCACGTCCCCGTCCTCGGCCTCGGCGCCCTCTGCCCCCGCAGCCTTCGGAGGCGTTGTCTTTGGAGCCGCCCTCGATGTCAAAGACGTAACGAGGTTTCCTGGACTTGCGTTGGTCGCGCTTGGGCCTATCGCCTGGCGGGTCATTGTGTTGGGGGTCCATGCGTTCGGAGGCGGCCTTCGGCTGCTCTTGCTTGCGCTTACCTTTCGAAGAACCCTGCTTCGGCGAGCCTTCACTTTTTGCTGAGCCTTCCGCCTTGTTGGTGTCGGAGTTATCACCGTGTCGCCTCCGCGCGTCCTCCTTCGCTCTGGCGTACTCTTCCATCTTGTCGAAGAGCTTCCCGACCGTCTTAATGGGTTTGCGCGCGTTGTATTCGGCCATTGGTCCCGGTCGGAGGTCTTGTATTGCTGCGTTGATAACGGTTGTTTCGTTGATGTCCTTGACCTGGCAGCGCACTTTCGCGAAGCGCTTGAAGTAGTCCCGGAGCCTTTCCTCGAGTTTTGCTTGACTACGAAGAGCTGGTCCGTATCGACACGCTCGACGTAGTTTCCCTGGAAGTTGTTGTAGAGCTGGTCGCGGATTTGCTCCCACGCGTAGATGGACTGTGGTTCGATTGTAAAGAACCAGGACAGCGCCACCCCTTGTAATGTGAGAGGGAGTCCTTTTGCCTTCGTGGTGTCGTCTCCGCCAGTGGCTTCGATAGCAGTCTCGTACACGCGCACGAACTCCCGCGGGTCGGAGTCGCCTTTGTAGGCCTCGATGACTCTCGGGAATTTGAAATCTTCAGGCCATGCCGCCTGCTGTAGGCCCGCAGAGAGCGGGGACTCCGGATCTACGCGCCGTAGTGGGACGCGGCTAGACGTAGGGGTGTCGCGACTATCCGCCCTCTCCGGAGCGGGTTCGGATGCCACCGCCGGGGGGGGGGGCGTGTTGGCTCCGAGCCTCTTGCATGTCCCGCACGGCTCCGCGGAGGTCTGTTAGCTCCTGCTGAACGCTACCGAGGCCGCCGGCGAGGCGCCTCCATCGCGGCGTGGTGGGGCCGTCGGTGCGCTTGGCGGTCTTGCCGGCGCAGCGGTGACCACGGCCTGCGCGGCCGGGCTGCCCACCGCGCTATCCTGGAGGACCCTGGAGCCGGTGACGAGGTTCATGTCGCCGCTGGGGCCATTCGCCGCCTCTGCACCGGGTGAAAAAACGGGTGCGCCTGCGCTGCCGTCGTCGGGGCGGTGCCGGTGGGGTCTGGCGTTGCATCGCTGACAGAGTTGGTCGTCGCGTCGATGGCGGGGTCGGTCGTTGCGTTAATGGCGGGGTTGGCGGTCGCACCTGCACCACCGCTCGTACCTGCGGCTGCTTAAGCCGAAGCCCTAGTGCTGACGCGAGACTTCGCCGCCTCCGCCTTCTTCTTCTTCGCCGCCGATGGTGAAGCTTTCTTTGGTGCCATCCTCCTTCAGACCTGGAGGCTTGCTCTTGTCCTCCCCACGGACGGCGCCAACTGTTGTGGTTACAGACCAAACAGAGCGAGAGTATGGTAGTAGGGAGTTGAGTAAATGAATGGCTTCGGGTCTTTCCCCATGGCCTATGTCCTACATATATACATCCACATGGGGAGTGCTTTTACAATTATACCCTTACACATGAGTACCTCACTCGGGGGTACTTATGTCACTATATATGTCCCATTCTGGGCCTTACACTCTCTTAACAGGCCTGCTGGGCTTATGTGGGGGCCACCCCTACAACAGATATGGTGTACAAACTTTTTTACAATTTATTTGGATCACGGGAATTTCTCTAGATTCATGTGGTAATTGAATTGGTCCATTTAAAATTCAAGTGAAATTTCATAGAGATAATTGATTATATGCCACTGAATAGCGTCCACTTCTACAAAATACCATTAAAAAATACTCTCTTTATTATATGCCATTGAATAGCATCAAAATTCTATTATATACCATTGCCATCAGTTAGCGTACGTTTACCCCTAGAAAAAGACGATTTTGTCCTCAATTCAAATCTGTCCCTGCGATAAAAATTAAATATAGGGCAAATTGACATAGACAAAAATACTAAAATTTTTTGGTGGATCATTGGGGTAGTGTACAACTCAAATATAAAATTCCGTGAACTGACTCTTTCATTTGTTCCATTTTTCAAATTCAAATCCAAAATCAGCCTATTTGATCTATTTTTTAAAACTGGGATAAATTCACTATAGAAGAGTGAAAAGTCATATTTTTTAAAAGAGCTATGTGACATCTTAGAAGCATGTTAGAATTTGTCCATAATTTTTAGACCTCATTTAGTCTCTATTTGTAAATATAGCCTTTATTACCATTTAAAATAAAAATCTAAAAACTTTCTTTGAATAGTTCCTTGAAATTTTTTTCTAGCTCACTGAAAATTGAATAACACTCTTTTAAAATTTCATAATTTTCAGAGGTAGTTTGATATTTTAAATAAATTGGATCTTCGATCTTTACTAGGGGCATTTTGGTCTTTTTTTCAAAGTGTAACGGTAGCACTAACGGTCAACTAACGATAGTGGCATATAATAGAATTTTGATGCTATTCAGTGGTAGATAATAGAGAGAATATTTTTCAATAGCTTTTTGTAGAAACAGGCGCTATTTAGTGATATATAATCAATTATCTCAGTTTCATAGGATTTCAAACGGGCCTCAGTGGGCTGTAGGTGGAATTTGTCCATAATTATTAGACCTCATTTAGTCTCTATTTGACATGCTAGCCGGGCCAGCCTGTAACAGCCCAGATTTTTAGTAAAATAAAAATAAATAATTAAATAAATAAATAAAAATTAATTAAAATAAAATTTAAATTAAAATAAGTACTTTTGTGCCTAAAGTTTAAATTTGGTTTTGCCTTGAATTTCTGTTTTTGAAAAAAAAACTGGATTTGAAAAGCATTTTAAGAAAAATATAAAAATATTATTAAATAAAATGATATCTTGATTTTCTATAAAATCTTATGTCAAATTAATTATTTGGATTTATTTGGCTCTTATTTGATCTTTTAGAGTTTTCTGGAGTTTAAAACCTATTTTTAAAATTAAAAAGTATTTTAAATATGAAAATATAATACCAACATTAGTTGGAAATATTTTTATTAAGTCCGAAATGTCTCCAGGAAATTCTATGAATTTTTTTTGGAATTTTCGGAAGTATTCTTATATTTTTCTGAGCCTTATTGAATATTCCAGGCTTTTCTAAAAATTTAAAACCAAAAAATAAAAATTAAAATCCCCTCCCCTCCGGGCGCCACGTGGATGGCCAGATGCCGCCCACGTCCCCCTCTCCCGGCCCATCCCCGCCGCTCACCCATCCCGCCTCCCTCCCCTCTCCGTTTGCCACGCGTCCGGCCCGATATGCGCCACGCTACTCCCTTCCCCCTCATCTCGGCCGTCCGCACCCCGCTCCCCCTCTCTCCTCCCTCTGCCCGCGGGTCCCACCCGTCAGCGCATCCCTGTTCTCTCCTCTCCCTGCCATCCCGGGCCCGCGTGTCAGCCACCCCCGCCTTCTTCCCCGCGCGGCCGTCTTCATCCTCCAACCCCCGCCGCCGGCCGTTGCAACCGCCCGCCCTACCCGGCCGCCTCCACTCCCCGAGTGCGCCTCCACCTCTCTCATGCGCCCGCGCCCCACGCGCCACCTCCTCCCCCACCTTCTCCGCGCACGCCCCACCTGCTCCCCCAAGTTCTCGCAACCGCCGCCGCCCCACGCCCCCACTCCGGCGAGCAATCCCCGGCCACCCTCCCCTCCCCGAGCCTATTTAAGCCCCCGTCCCGCTCCTCCCCATCTCGCTCCACCCCGCTCCGCCCTCGCCTGCTTCTCCCGAGCTCCCCCACGCCCTTACATCATGCTCACCCGCCTCCGCCAACAACGGCGAGCAATTGCCGCCGCTTCGCCCCTCCTCACGCCCGGCCAACTCTGCCCCGGGCTTCACCGCGTCTCCCCCGACCGCCTCCACCCCTCGGCCGTCCCTCCTTGCCGCCGGAACACCGCCGCCGCGGGAGACCGTGCTGCGCCGCCGCCGCCCTCGCCGCCGGCCCGTTCGGCCTCCACGGTAAACCCGAGCCACCCCGTGTTGCCCTCGGCCTCCTCTCCCGCTCCGCCCTCGCCGCCGTGAGTCGCGCCGCCGCTTCGCCGGCGAGTCCCGATCCCGTCGTCCGGCCGGAGCTACCGCTTGTGCCAGCGTGGACGCCACGTGGCTGCCGCGTCGGCTCCCTGCTGCCCCGTCAGCGCCACGTGCGCGCCGGCCTCTCCCGTGCCACCTCAGCGCCCCTTGTGGCCCATGGACCTAGTCTGTGGACCAAGGGCCCACTGTCAGTCAAACCCCCTCATGGCTGACGCAATGCTGATGCCATAAATGGCTTTTTCTTCAGACATGCCCTGTTGGTTGGAGCCACAATGGTTGATTGTCGTGCACGGGAGTATGTGGATGGGCCTAAGTCAGATTAAGGACCGGTCTGTGAGCTACTGTTGCAAAGCCCTAATCGTACTACCACATGGCTGGTATGGGACAGCCCTGGCTGAATAATTTGTGAAGTCCCAACCTGAGTCAAGTTGTAGGTTGAAAGTGAGCGTGGTTGGTGCCATGTGAAGTCTCACTTGGGCGAGTGTGGTTAAGCCATGAGAAGTCTCGTCTAGGCTCAAGAGGGGGTCCCGGTCTGGTGGATTCCTTACTGGAGTGAAACCTTAGAGTTGGCTCGACTAGGTTGACGACATTGCATTGTAAAGGCCTTGTCACGACTCCCCACCGCACACCTAAGGAAGTGTGTAATCTAGTGGCACTACTACACAACAGGGATATAGCAACACCAACATGTGTTACTATAGGTTAAAGAAAGTGTTACTAGCTCTCCTCGTAACACAATTTTTATGTGTTCCAATTGCCCATGTTACTATATACTGGTCTATTGGAACACCATATATGTGTTCTTTTACATCCAAAAGTGTTACTAAATTGTAACACATTTACTTATATACTGGAACATTTGTCTAGTGTTACAGTGATTCTCTACTGTAACACCTTTTTTTAGCTCTAGTAACACTTTCTCATTTTTGTAGAGCATATAGTTTGGAACAAAGGAACAAATGGTTTGTAACACATGTTGTACCTATTGTAACACTTTGAAATTTGGGAAAAAAAATATTTATTTTACCTTTGTATGTGGCATATAGTGTTATTATTGATTTTTCATAGTAAACATGACACATTGCAGAATCACATAATCTATAAGTTTCAATAATCATATAAAGATCCACAGATAATAGAAAGGTTTCAAACATAGTACTTACTCAGATGAAGTGATAGTATATGTACACAATGATATGACTCTAGAGAGTAAACAGACATAGTAGTGAAGAGTACAAGTCCATACTACTAGAAACAAAATGCAATATCTAATATTCTTAAAATCCATCACTTCATCCATTCTTATGCGCATCGATATATAGGAATTCAGCCATTGATCATTTGAACTCGCAAATAGGTAGCAAGTTGTAACATTAAGTATTATTCTATCCATGTACACCACAGTAAAGTAAAGTTTAGAAAGCTAGTTCAAACATACAAATATCGATGGCCAAGCATTGGTACTCCTTTGGCATGGGCGTCACCAATGTTGTTGTAGGTAGGCATAGGCCCCACTAATGGCTCATCTTTTTCAACGGGATGATTGATACGCACTTTGTAGAATTGTTTTCCTGTCTCAACTCCACCAACATTTGCTTTTGGATTAGTGCTAATAATAGTTGCATATGCCACAATTTCCTTATTTGGATATTTGGTAGTCATGAGTATGCTTGTGGACCCAACTTTGCATTAATTTGATATAATCACTTAGCGACCAACAAGCATTTGTTGTATATATCAAGATAGCGGCACATGTTGCTAAGAGTAAGTGCGGCCTATATCTTTATGAAAATGAAATCGACACTTCATATTGCAGAACTAATAAAGATAACATTAATAATAAACTGTTTGATAGCACCTAAAACCTACTGTGCAGCAATAAACTTCAGAGATAGAACATTATAGCCATCTTAATTTCATGATCCTTTTGCATATGATATAGCAGATTATCAGCAAAAAAATATGCTCCTGCCAAGAAAAGATAGACAAAGCAAAAGCTGAAATGATTGCTGCTGATGAACTGAGTGTAGGCACGGGTATTATTGGTTGCGGTCATATTTATTTGAACTGAAATAACATTAAGCATTACTAATATACGAAGTATGTAGGCACGGGTATTATTGTATCTTCTTAGTAGTTGTTTAGCTAAATCTTTTTTTCTCGTGGAAAACTATTTAATAAATTATTAATGTGTAAGCAATCCCCCTATTGTGTATAAAGTTTTTTTGATACACACGTGCGTGTCCACTAGTATCAAGATAATGCAACTACTAGAACAAGTGATATTATATCTATATACCTTCATTGGTTGATCTTGCATATGTTTTGGATGCTTCTGGCATGTAGCCTTGTCGCGAGCCACATCCTGATGATCCTTACACTTGTAAAATGAGGTATGTAATAATATATGGCACAAATATTACTATAATAAATGGAAACATTTGATTCTTATATACCTTTTGTTTCTTTGTTATTCTACCTTCGCCAGAAATCCTTGGACAAGAATCAAACTGAAATGAAGAGAAAGATAATTGTATTTATACATTTTTACAAAGTTATGTAATACTTATCTTGAATAAATTTGACATTGCAAGTAAAATATATCTTATTCAATGGTTCATTGAAAAGGTGTACCTCTATTTGTCTAGAATCTATAGCGAGCCATGTGGGGATGATGTACGCTTCCTCAATTGATATTTCCTTGTCATCTGCATGACCTTGGCACTAGTTCCAACAGAAAATCATTAAATCATAATCACCGGCAATAATATTGACGTATAATGAATGAAGAGTATATTATTATTCATAAAGACAGAGACCAATTGATAACCTTTTCACTAGACAAATATAGATTATCATCATCACTATATTCAGATTCACATCTTTCTTTATCCCAAGAAAGATCGAAAGGGGATAGCATTAGTTATTAAAAAAAACTTTGTAGGTAAAGAAGTACTAATTTCACAAGCAAGACATTTTACCAATTTGTTCGTCTACTTAAGCAATACCTCCTTCTGATTTGGTGCAACACATTGAACTCTCTGAAAATTTCAAACAATATTAAAGTCAAGAGATACTAAATTAGATGAAAACATGAAAATAAAGGAAATACCTTTTTGTTAAAATGCATTCCTTGTTTTTGAGAATTACCATGATCACTTGCTGTGCAATTCACCTAGAAAAGATAAAGAGGTTGAGTAACATTTCAATATAATATAGTTACAAATTAAAATAGACATTGCTACCATTGTTGGCTCCTCATTCTCATGGTGCCTCTGATTGCTTTTTAATTCTTCAATCACTTTGTCTTGCATTTTAGAATGCTCCTTGAGTCGCCTTATTTCCCCCAACATGTGAGTCTCTACATCAGATGATGATCCATCTAGTGTAACTACATCAATGTCCTTGAAATGACATGTTGTTCGACAATAGACTTGTTTCGGAATTGGAAGCAATCCCATGCCATGTACTTGTCCAGCTTTCTCTTCTCCCAATACTTGATGTAATGCATCACCTTCCCATGCAACTCTTCCCTCGCTATTTTGTGCTAATTCTGGTTGTGTGTCCAGGAGATTTTCCAACTGAACCTATATTTAAGACATTCATACATTAAACAAACTAAAAGGCTTAAAATTTGCCAAAATCGCATGTGTATGTATCATACCATAGTCTCATTTGTCCCATTTCCCTTTTTTCTGTGAGTTGCTAAGTAAACCTTTGCTCTATGTGGCCGCTTTTTTGAGGTCACTTGTCTCTGAAAACAATATGAATAAAAGAAAAGGAAAGGAAAACATACATAAATTTTTTAAACAATGTAAGATGACTCACCAAGTCTTCAGACCAACGAGCATAACTCTTTGTACTAGCTGTATGTGTTGTCTTCTTCATTTCACGACTTAATTTGTTCTTCTCACTAAGGGCCTACAAGAAAGTAAATTAACAAAAGAATTAACCAATATATACATAAAAATTGAGGATATAATAAATAATTAGCGTAAAAAAATGCTAAATAGCATAAATAATGGTACCCTTTTCCTACCTTTCCTTCTTTTGACTTCCAATATTTTACTAAGGCAATCCATTGTTCTTCATCGACATCATTTGGACAACGCTGGTACAAAACAGACCTTTTTTTCTTTGGATTGAATTGTGTCTTTTTTAATGTTGCCTTGTATTTTCTCCAATCTCTTCCAATTGATTTCAATATCCATTTCTCACATGAACGAGGATAGAGAAACTTTGTCTGAAATAAGAAAGAGTTACTGATGAATGAATTTTAGGAAAAACTCTACACAACCCCCTAATTGTAGTTCAGGGGGTGAAGTAGACACACTACCAAACGTCAGGGGGGTTATATAGATATTTTCCATGAACTTTACTCTCACATGAAAACTAGCACACAAAAACGTAAATTCACAATATAACATCTTGTAAAATTTAGCAAACCTGTATGAGCTGAATTATAGTTTTAGCACTAATCTTCTTGACTTTTCTCCAATCTTTGATATCCACTGGACAATATCCACCATTTCTTGCTATGGTGCCTAAAAATTGCCCTAAGAGACCACCTTCTTCTCCAATGGGTTGGCCAAAGATGTTGCATTTTACTAGTATCCGATCCCCTTCAGGTAGATCCCAAACATGTGTTAAAACGGTCCCCTTTCTCTTACGTACTTCATCACCATCACCTATTAAAAAAAATTAATAGTAATACTAACCAATTGAAGATGCAGCCCACATAAATTGGATTGATCTAACTACATATGTACCTGATGTGTTCTGGTTCTCATCATCATGCTCCTCAACTTCATTGGTGTATAGTGCTTCAGTATGCTTTACATTTAAATGTTTCTTTTTCTTTATACCTCCTTTTCCTGCGAACAAATGTTGGAGACATGAACACATGTTTAGAATAAATACAATCAAGGGCTCTATAATCTTTTTATTAGACTACCATGATTACACTTACTAAATCACGAACAATGATGGAGTCGAATCTACTTATCTTTCATGAAAATAAATATTTGATGACTACCATAATTTGCAACAGTTAAGTTGTACTTGAATAATCAAATATACATAAAAGAGTAAATTATATATTCATTCTACTACCTTTAATGTTATTTGGTTTAGATTTGGATGGTTCTTTGTTGCACTTGGTAGGCACTAAGGTGGCCAGCCTCTTCCTCGTCACAAATAAGCTCACCATCTTCTCGCTCTCATACTCATTAAGCATTTCCATCACTTCAGAATCTTGTTCTATTGCGACCAAACTATCTCTTCTCTTGTAGAATAGATAGTCGATCGATGTGTACCCATATTCCTCGATCGGATCAATCAAGTTGTAAAGCATATCTCATCTCTATCCATTTCCTTTGCACATGTTTCGTCTTGGAGCTGCCGTCGCATTCAAGATTTAGGGTCCAAATATCCGCAGCCATAGTATCACAATCTAATTAAAATTTAGCACCAATAGGAAAATAAGAATGAAGCATAGGATAATTCACAAATAAGAATTTGGTCACTTAAGGCAAATACAGTTTTATACCCAAGAGTGAGGATTTGGTCACTTACTTGATTTGATGCGAATAGTAAGCTGCCAAACCAAGTTGCAATGCTAGTATTCCAGTCCTACATCCACAACAAGATAAATAGAACAATTATCTCTGATCTTAGCAATGATGAAATTTGTGCTTCGAGAGTACAGGATGGTGAGTACGGAATGACTTATAGTTTATTAATTATCAATAAGCTCATATCGAGAGTACATAAATGTAAATAAAAATGCAGTTTCGGTGTACACACAACACTCGTCTATTTATTACAGCTCAAGAGCAAGTGTAGGTTGGGAAGTCTGCGCACACTGCTAGTTCTAAGAATCCCTTCACTGTCCTTGAGACGTTTCCCTAGTAAACTTCGTGAACTTAAAAGCTTTAGTGTTCGGATCTTAGTGAGTCGATATTGTGGAATTACTAGAAACCATTAGTCAGTTGGTTCATCTCCATTACCTAGCTTTGTCTTTGTATAACTAACAAACTTCCCAAGTGCATATCTGAGACTTAGTCATATTGAAGTCTTGGATATGCCTCTATTGTTATTTCGTGGTAGTCATCCCGAAGCATTGAAAAATTGGTTACACTTAAATATCTTGAAACTTGTTATAGACACAAGGTAGATGAGGGCCGTAATTGGTGTTTGATAAGAGTTGAATTCCATCCTTCAAAGGAGACAGTCTTGTCAACAAGGAATAAACTGTGAGGTTGATTGTTTAACTACATTATCAACTTATGTCCTTTCAAAGGAGCCCAAGAGCGAACATGGAATTTTATTCTTCCATAAAGCACATTAGATCACTAGACTTAATCTATATATCCATGTGTTTGATGAGTTGATACTAGAATAATTCGCAAAGAAGGCGATCATTATAATTTGGTGGAGCAAGGATCTGGTTCTTCACGTCATTGGAACTTTCAACTATTCCCAGTTGGTTTGTTCAGCGATTGATGTCCCCTGTTTGTTTGTTTACTGATGTTCACCAGGTTGGCAGTCTTAAAGCCCTTAGATTACAGGACTAGCTCTTATTTTTGCCTGCGTTTGGTATCCTGAAAAGCTCTGTATAGTTTTTTTTAATCTGTTTCCTTTTCTCATTTTGTAAGCTACTGTATATTTTGCTAGTTCAATTAGCTGATTCCCTACTGTTCCTTTTCTTGAAAAAAGAAGAAAAGATATGGTAATTTGATAGTACATTTATGATGCCTTATTCCATTGATCGAGTGTGGATTCCATTTCGTGATTCTGTGCATTGGATTTCAGTTTCCCACTGCCACATTTGCATCAGACAAATTCTATTATCACGGTTCCAGATGTTAACCATGGAAGAAACGTCCATTTCCTCCACAGACATCACACACAAATAGGTTAGGAAATAATTATGACTAGTAAGAATGTACAATTTTGCCATCACCATAACATCTATTCCCATTTTGGTGCAAGTTGAGGCGAATCTAAAGAGTATTTCCAGAATAGCTCTGTTGTACAATTGTTAAAGGAGTATAAACTGTGATATTTGAAATACCCAATTATTCATGGTTATTTTTGGTGAAATGTGAATTACTAGGTCGTATGTTGGACATAGAAACATGACTTCAAAGAATCGTGATCCACGACCATTTTAGTCAAATCAAGATAAAAGTGGTCATTACTCATTAGTCACCCAAGAAGACAAAACCTAAGGCAAAAATCACACTCAAATGTATTGGAATAAAGATCTCCATTAGTATATTCATGTTCTGCATACAACTTATAGATTGAGATTACTTAATAATGTAACAGTTAAATCACTTAATAATGTAACGATTAAATCACCGCATTAGAACGACATGCCCTAGCTTAATGTTGGTGAGGAAGTCCCCACACACGCTGCTCTGAGTGACGAAGGCGGCGGCGGCTAAGGTTGTCGAGTAATCAAAGCTTGGTTGGTACCACCAAAACACTGCGATCTGCAATCGAGAGTCATTGTCAATACTAGCTACGATGGCGAACAAATTCAGTTAGCGCAGGATCTGAAACTGGTGGATGGTTTCTGAACTGAGAGATGGAAAAACAAAGGCAATTGGACACCAGATGTTTTGTGCAGCAAGCGCTACTTTTCCTTGACTCAATTAAGAATATAAATTGCAAAGTTTACAAACCAAACAGACTGATTATTGTGTTCCACGTTCTGCTACCAGATCAATTGATGAAGAAAGCAAAGCAAACTTGTCTGGATATTCAATTCTGTAGCTAGTGGCTGCACTTGTTATTTATAAACATGTCGAGGATAGCACAATGGTAATGTGTGAAGGACTACGGGTTGGCTACGCTAGCGCAAATTAATAAAAATTCTACCCGTAAACCAAGATTACTGCAGTTATAGATCACGGAATTACCACTAGACGCGCAGGTGCGGAATTGATGCAAGACGTCGGGCGGAGTAGTCGTACTACGTCGATGCAAAGACGTCGGGCGAGTAGTCATACTACTTCCTCGTCCTCGTCGTGGCGTCCAACGTACAACTTCTCTCTTGCGGTTCGTCCAAACGCTACAGATGCAGCGCCGCCAAAAGGTATCCACACGTACGGGAGGAAGCGACGCACGCCGGATTACTAGATCCGCGCGAGCGCCCAGGGCGTGGGAGGGGTGGCGGCCAGGGTTTGAGGAGGTCACGAAATTCTCTTCCTCAACCCTGTGCGCCCTTGCCCTCCTTTTATAGACGTCCTTATAATGGGCTTCAGCGAATGGAGGCCCATTAGGACTCAATACCCAGTCCAACCCGGATCCAATCCGAATTAGGCTTGACCCTTAAGTGTGTGACCCTATAGGTTCACGTATGTTTAGACATGACGCGAGTACACATACTTGGTCAATAGTTGGCAGTGGCCTCTAGCAAGACGTGCCAACTCCTAAACATACACAAAGATCATATCGGACGAACCATCACAACTTTATGTACATGCCAATCCCTTTGCCTCACGATATTTGGTCGAGCTCCAAGCTGACCACTCTTTCTCGATCCTGTGATCCGGAATCCCTTACTAGGTTAACTCTTAACCTTAAGTAGCATGGCCATGCATTTGGATCCGATCACTCGAGGGCCCAGAGATATCTCTCTCGGATAGAGAGGGCAAATCCCATCTCGACCGACCATGCCTCGTAGCATGCTTCATGACAAACCCGAAAACTACCTTTATAACTACCCGATTCACGGAGTAGCGTTTGATAGCCCCTAAGTAGGTCGATTCACATCTCAAGTACATGCGACAATCTCGGGTCTAAGGACAAGGCGTACACATTGTGTAGAGAGAGAACCATAAGTATAATTGTTATGTCTCATGTTGGGTCGGTCCAACCCCATGTTCTAAACATGTGTCCACATTATTGGTTTGACATCTCCATGTCTATGACCTGTGAAACATGGTCATCAACCGATACATGTGCTAATCCATTATTCACGTGTGTCCTCACATGAACTCCGACTAGGGACAACTTTAGAATAACCATATAAGTAAAGAGTTTCACAAACAAGTCACATACTTGTTAATCAACACAAAGGCAATATTCAAGGAACATTTATTAAATCATGGATACAACGAAATATCATCATCTCTATGATTGCCTCTAGGGCATATTTCCAACAATGTGTTTATTAAGATAGCTAAAGTGATCAGAACAATGGTAATGAATTTCTCCACTTTCAACTCATAGGTTCTATTATCATTTGGTAATTTTAGAGCTCATTTATGTAGTTCACAACTTTCTATTCTAGATATTGAAGTACCACATTACTAATGCAATAATAGTATTTCTTGTTTTTAGTGAATTAATGGACTTAAGTGCTATTAAGAGGCTGTTGCAATCTGAAAGACCAAGTGATGACTACATAGCCGGGGTAGAGGGTTTTCTCAAGTTTGCCTATAGTGGGAAAAGATCAGATTCGAAGATTCGATGTCCTTGTGTCAAATGTGTCAATAGGCCGTTACATACGCAAGAAAGCAGTGTATGAGCACTTAGTGTGTAATGGAATGCTGCGTGGATATACTATATGGGGTTGCCATGGGAAACGACATCATATATCATCGCTAACAAAGATTCACCGCCGGTGCATCCGAGTTTAAACATAATATGCGCGGTAGTCCACGAAGCCTTTGGATATGTAGGCAATGAATATCACACAACCGAACTGATGTGTCGGTTTTCCAAAAGATGGACCGATGCGAAACACAAGCTTTCTTTGATTTGCTTAGAGATCTTGATGAACCTTTATGGGAAGGATGTGAGCTATCAAAACTTTCTTTCCTAGTCCTATTGTTCCATGTGAAGTCTACCAACAAGTGGAGCAATAAATCAATTAATGATCTGCTTCAAATTTTACAGTTGGCTCTCCCAAATGGTTCAAATATACCTAAAACATTTATGGAGGCTCAGAAGATCATTGCAAAGCTTGGTCTTAGATATGAGAAAATTCATGTATGCCCCAATAATTGTCAGCTCTATTGGAAAGACAAGAAAGATAATGACTTTTGTTCAAAATGTGGAGCATCAAGGTGGAAAAATAAGGCAGACAACACATCATTGACAAAGAAGCAAAGAAGAAAGGCAACCCCAAAAAAGGTATTGCGCTACTTTCCAATCAAACCTAGGCTTAAAAGGCTTTTTATGAACAAGGAAACAGCCAAGTTAACTAGATGGCATGATGAAGAGCGTACAAAGGATGGGGCCTTGCGCCATCCTGCTGATTCAGAGGTCTGGAAAATCATTGATTCCTACTATCCTCACATAGCATCAGATTCTCGAAACATGAGGTTTGGAATAGCAACCGATGGTTTTAACCCATATGGGAAGTGTAATTCTACCTATAGTTGTTGGCCAGTTGTCTTAGTACCATACAACCTTCCTCCATGGTTATGCATGAAAGCTTCCTCTCTTATGCTCACTCTAATAATTCTGGTTACCACGAAAGGACTTTCATACATTTATGCAACCAGTTTATGATGAGCTAAATGAGTTATTTGAGTCTGGTATGCCTACATATGACGCATCTAAAGAAGAGCGATTTCAACTTCATGCTACATCATTGTATACTGTGAGTGACTACCCTGGGACGGGGATATTGGCACAGTTCAGTGTTATGGCACAGTTGGGTTGTCTGTCTTGTGAAGATGAAACAAGTTCCATACGCTTGAAGCATGGCTACAAGCAATGTTTCATGGGACACCGACGATTTCTACCTGATGGCCATGAGTTCCGATATGATGCCAATTCATTTGATGGAACTGAAGAGCATCGGTCAAAACCTGTTTCCTTTTCTGGAGTATCCCTTTTGGAAAAGATAAAATCAATTGATGACTTTGAGAAGTCCAAAACATGGAAGGGTATTAGTGGTCTGTTTTGTTTGTCTCATTGGAAGTATAATTTGCTACGACACAATCTTGACTTTATGCATATAGAGAAGAATGTTTGTGAAAATATATTTGGGACACTTTTAGAAATGAAGGGCAAATCAAAGGACAATCTACAGCAAGGAAAGACTTGCAAGAAATGAACATTAGGCCAGATCTACATCCACAAAAGGGCTAATGATAAGTATTACTTGCCTCTGCTTTGTATAACATGTCAAAAGAGGAAAAGCAACGATTCAGAAAGTCCTTCATGACATAAAAGTTCGGATGGTTATTCCAAGAACATCTCTAGATGTGTAAATGTTGCTCAAGCAAAAATTTCAGGCTTAAAAAGTCATGACTGCCACATACTAATGCAACAACTTATGCCACTTGCATTGAGAGGTCTTCTCCCAGATGAAGTTACATCTGTCTTATTTGATCTATGCGGGTATTTTAGAGAACTAAATGCAAAAGTTCTCCACATGGATGAACTTGAGAAGCTAGAGGAGCGAATTATCATGACGTTATGTCGGATGGAGATGATATTCCCGCCAGGGTTTTTTACTATTATGGTGCATCTAGTTCTTCACTTAGCAACAGAGGCAAAAATAGGTGGTCCTGCATTATCGATCAATGTATTTTGTGGAAAGGTATGTTTTCCTTAAGAAATGAAGTGTCATATTTTCTACCTTCTATTTCCATGATTATTTAATGTTTTATCCGTATACTATTCATGCGGTATCTTGGTGATTTGAAGTCAAATGTGAGAAACAAAGCTCGTCCGGAGGGCTCCATTCTGAATCAGTTTTGGCAAAAGAGGCTATGACATTTTGTTCAACATTTCTTGATGGTTTTGAGACCTTGTCTAATAGGCTTTCGCATAACGATGATAATGATGAAACACTCGGATGTTCTACTAGACAGCATCAACTCTTTTTCCTCATCCCGGAAACCACTTGGGAAGCAAGTAGTTATGTCATAAGAGGTTTGGCTAAAGTACAAGCACATAGATATGTGTTATTCAATTGTTCTGATGTCAATCCATACCTTAGGTAATGTCTCAAACACATAAACATAAATTATTTTTTTGCACAAATTTTCTTACAAGGTCTATTGCAGAGCTCATGCTAAAGAGATGATTGAAAAAAATAAGGGACGTCGAGCCAGCCATAGAGATGTTGAGAAAATCCAAAATGAGAAGTTCCATCAGTGGTTTCGATGTCATGTAAGTACCTTATCTCAATATACTTTAAATCTAAAACTAAAGTATAAAAATAGACTTGAATAAATGTACAGATAATGAAGTTAGAGAGGGAAAATGGCATTGACGGTGTTAAAGATGACATTAGATGGCTAGCTCGTGGCCCAGTTGAGGCGGCAAAAAGGTATCGTGCTTTGAATAGTCGAGGTTTCCGTTTTAGGCCCAAACGGTTGGATGGGGTGACACAAAACAGTGGTGTAGTCCTAACTGCAAAAACATCAAGTTATGCCAGTGCAAGTGATGCCACACCAGTTTTAGGTGATGTGACTTACTATGGGAGAATAATTGATATTATTGAGCTGAACTACTCAGGAATTTTTCGTCATACTTTTCAAATGTGAATGGGTTGATGTACTTTCTAAAAGAGGAATAAAAAAGGACAAGTATGGGTACACACTTGTCAATTTCTCACACCTGATACATACAGGAGAAAAGATTGGTCATGAACCATACATTTTTCCTAACCAAGCTGACCAGGTGTTTTATGTTGAAGACAAAACAAATCCTGGGTGGTCTGTGGTAATGAAGATGAAACCAAGAGATACATATGACACAGGTTGTGAGGAATGGGAAGATGATGTAGAAAACGAGCCATTCCATGTCACACACCTTGGAGAGTTGTTCAATAATTCAAATATTAGGCATCAATGGGTCAGAAGAGACATTGAGGGAACCACAATGGATGCTAGCACCAGTGGATTGAATGACCAATAATAGTTCATGAGCTACAGTTCCATAACTATTCATTGGACAAACTCGTTTCTTCAATGGTTTGTGTTCCTTCCTTTTCTGCTCTGTTTAATTGTATAAGTTCTTCTAAAGTTTATTTAATTTCTACTATAATGGTAATTTATATCAATGGAATTTATTGGGGATGGTCAATGGCATGATTGTAACAATAAAAACTATACCTATATAATAGTGTAATGAAATTGTATAAAGAAACCGACAATTTGCAGTGATCGATGGTTAACCATGTTTCTTTTATAGGTTTTTAATAGGTGTACGACTGACAAGGGAGACATTGGAGGCAATTTGCTCATGTTGGTATAGACTAGTCACTTAACGTCGTGAGTTATAGCTATATTGATATAGTTATTCATAATAAGTCCGCACAACATATATTGAAATTGTCTTAGTTTCAGATCCTTTATTGTTTTTACAAATGTAGTATAGCACCATTATTTTAATATTTTATTTTTATGGCATTGCAGATTACGATGTTTTGTGGCATCCCTAGTGACTTTGTTCCAGCTCTTAAGTATGATCGATGCATGGTCGCGAAGTTGGAGAGCATACATGGCTTTTTTGTTCTCCAAGTCTTTTGGAGTTCATATGCTATATGTAAAATGGTCTAGATGATGGTTCATGCTATTCTAGATATCAACTCATAAACACCTTGCTGGTGCTTTTGTGAATGCATTTTTAAAATTGTCTCAAACATTGTTGTAGGCCGTACTTAAATGCCTTCTTTTGGCCTTTTAGGCGGTCTACAACATTGCCTCTTGCATAGAAATATAGATCATGAGTCAATTTTTGTCCAATGATTACTCTTTTGATTTAACAATTTGTTTTACTACCATACCGCAAGATCTATCACAATTCTTCATAATAACCAAGTTAGATTGGTTGATCTGTTGGATCGAAAAAGCGTGTGGTGAAGATTATTTCATTTTGAATTCAAATTAGGTTTACTGTTATATAAGGATAAGTGTTGGAGATGAGATTGTGACTGACATGAAAAGATAAGATGGTTTATTCTCTTCTCAGAGCTTGAAAGAAGTAGAGAGAACTGTTTTTTTCATAGCTTTTTTGTTAGACCCAGAACCAATAAATGTTTGCACTCGGCATTGGAGCATAGAAAGCGAGATCATGTGAAGATGAGTTTAAATCTATTTGATTTTCTTATCAACCTAAAAGATAAAGTTTATATCACCTTATATAATTGTAGGGAGGAGATAAGTAGTGATCGCCCACACAATCAAAAGAATTCTACTATTCTCCTATTTAATTTTACGTAGTTTTTTGTTTTTCCATGTTTCTTCCCGTCGTACTTGTTCCTCTCATGATCACGATATATCTATAGCGTAGCTTGTGCTAAACCCAACAGTTTGGAAGTGGGCTCCATCAACTACACGACATTTTCAATTGCCTAATAGTTGCTGCTCAAGAGTCATGTGAGGACCACGATGTGATTGCCTAACAACCAAGACGACACCGACTGCGACGTACTTGCAGACCATGAATTGGAAGGTCACATATATATGTTTCTTCGTAACACTTTAGTTGTAATATTGTTTTGTGTTACTATAGGGTATATATTTGGCACACATTTTACATGTTCCATTTATGTGTTACAACATAGTACAATCTTTGTAACATTTTACTTGTAACATTAATTTTGTGTTACTATAATTGTTCTCAGTAACACATTTTTATAAAATAAGTGTTTTGTGTTACAACCATTATCTATAACACATTGTTTTATGTTACTATGGAATTTCTTTGTAACACATTGACGAATGTGATACAGGAATGTATTACAGTATCCATGTTTTGTAGTAGTGTGGTACAAAGGGATGATCGTGTCTTGTGGGTAAAGCTGTACAACCTCTGCAGAGTGTATAATCTATCCTGGATAGCCGTGCCTACGGTCATGGGCATGCTGAGTAAAAGTTTTTCATGGATTAGACTTTGCTTTTCAAAAATGATTTTTGAAAACCTTATAGATGGATGGAATCCATGAGAGAATGAAAACCTTGTGGGTGGATGGAACCCATGAGAGATATTGGAAGCTTGTGGATGGATGGAATCCACGAGTGTTTGGAAACGTGTGGATGGATGGAATCCATACGTGATCTTTTGGAAAAGATGGTCCGGGTGGGATGCCCGTGAATAGGTTGGTGTATGGTCGGAGCCTGCACCGATGGTAATATTTTCAACTACAAGTATGATTTCTACTTACTGTATTACATCCAGCAATTTCAATCTACTTATTGTATTTCTCAAATGCTGTTTTATGCAAACTAACCCTATAAGCCTTCCATTGAAGCCTTTATCATTATGTTGCATTTCTCCGTGTGATTTGCGAGTACAATTTTGTACTCACCTTGCACCCCTCCCTACAGAGGAAGATGATGTCGACTACGGTGAAGATCTGGACGAATAGGCCGCGTCTTACTGTTGTTTGCCTGTAGGCAGGCTTGGGCTTCGCTTTTATCAGTTTGCTTCCGCAGTTCTTTCCTTTATTTTATTTTGCCAATGGGCGTTGATGTAAGCCTTGGCCATAAGGCCTTACTCTTTTATTTAATATATTCAGTCATTTGTGCTTGGTATTTATCTTTATTGTACTGTGTGCACTAGCTGATCCTGGACTAGTGCGATTTACACAGAGGATCCAGGAGTCGTTACTCCGGGTTCCAACACAGCCCAAAGTACGGATGCCCTGCCCTAGGCACAGCATGACTCATGATATAAATTGGTCGGGCCCGCATGACACAATGACTGGGCCATGCTTGGGTAGCCACCCTAGCCCAGAGTGCCAAACCGGCATGACATGGATAGTGTTGGGCTAAGCATGGCCCGAAATGAGTATGACCCATTATGCACGGCATGAATAAGCATGATAGCGACCCATTAGGCAAGTCATGAATAGGCACATTTAGCCCATTAGACATGCTAGGCACGACACATTTAGCACTGTTTTAGCCAGCTATGCATGGTGATGGTCAATTTTTTGTTAATATTCTTGCCGTTTACTCCAGTTTGGGAGCTTAAAGTATTAAAAAAATTCAAAAAACATCTCATTTTTCTATAAATAGATAGCAACCCCCTCATTCAACCATCACCCAACATCCACTCTCTTCTCCAAATTCTCTTATGAAAAATTTAATTTAACAAAAGTCAAAATATTTTTTTTACCAAAAATCCAAAATTTTGAAATCCTAACAACACTAATTTTCATAGTTTTTTATTGTTCTTATTTTTTATGATGTAAAAAAGATAATAGTGTAATTTTCTATTTACATTTTGCAATTTTCTCCATGAATTTTTTTGATAATTTTTCCAATGAGTGATTTTGAAATTTCATAAGAGGATCTTGCATCCTTCGGGAATGATACACATCACCTTAACTGGGAGAGTAGTCAATACCATCGTTAGGCTCTACGAGTACCTCTATGTCTATACACACCAGAACAAAGAGATCCAAACCCAGTACATTGAAGGTGTGGGTAGATTTCGATAAGGTAGTGAAGCGAGACGAAAATGGAATTATGGAAAGATATGGTGTTTGTAAAATTTATCATCATGAATTTATCTACAAAGTCTACAGGTGGAACGAGACACTTGATCAGACATGCTCAAAGATGTAAAGAAAAATAAGGAATAACCATGAGACAGACGCAACTGCAGTACAATCCCGATAGTACAGTACATAGCTAGGATTATAATCCTAAGATAGTTCGAGAATTTCTTTGTTGTTTAATTACCTCACAAGATGTACCTTTAAACTTTGGTGAGTTTAAAGCTTTTGAAAACTATATTAGGACTGCGCACAATCCTAGATTTTCTGTAGTTTCTAGACAAACAAGAACTCAATATTTATTTAAATATTATAATAATGGTCATGCTAAATTAAAAGAACTCTTCCAGATCTATACATTTTTGGTGGCCTTGACCTCGGATATATGGACTGACTGGGCTAGAGAGGATTATCTTAGTATAATTAAGTTAAATATGACTGCATAATGAAAAAATAGGGTTTAAACTAATTGATGCAGCACATATGGGTGAGAATATTGCAGAATGTATTATCAAAGTTGTGGAAAAGTTTGGTCTTACAAATAATTTTTTTGTAATTACTTTGGGCAATGCTGCAACAAATTCTAGGGCAATGGATATTCTCACTCCATTATTTAGTACATACATCAAATCCTTCTTGTTGCATCAGAGATGTGATTGTCATATTATTAATCTTATAGTTAAATATGGTTTAAAGAGATTGGATAAGATATTAAAACTTTTTATGATGCAATATATTTCCTAAATCATTTTGACTACCGAATGACAGTATATAAGAACTTTTGTATTACGAATAATGTACGTCTAAGAAAGTTTTGTTTGGATATGTCGGTAAGGTAAAACTCTACTTACATCTTTAGAACCTTTTACCCTACAAGTGCACATTTTCTGTTTTTTATTCACATGCACTATCATAGCCATGACAACAACACACTGTTGATTGAGCAGTATTTTTGGAACTCTTTGATGATTCCACTATTACTTTATCCAAAGTGTATTATCTAGCATCTCTTTTAATTGTGCATGATATTCTCGAGATCGCGGGGTCACTTATAGCCTAATGAAAAT
Source organism: Dendrocalamus sinicus (assembly GCA_036346575.1). Taxonomy (NCBI): domain Eukaryota; kingdom Viridiplantae; phylum Streptophyta; class Magnoliopsida; order Poales; family Poaceae; genus Dendrocalamus; species Dendrocalamus sinicus. The sequence continues at coordinate 32,577,083 of CM070647.1, forward strand.
GAGATAGAGTTATGAGAGGTTATCTCTACTATAAAACTAAATATTTGAAATATTGGAAGATATTCCATATTTATATGTATTTGCGTTTATTTTAGACCCCTGAGCTAAGCTTCAAGGGTTCACTAATGTTCTTGGACTTCTGAGTCAGGCTATATAGATAGATTATTCTAAATATTTTTCAGATGTTCGTACTAAATTGTTGGATGTGTTATCAAGTGTAAACTAAAGTTTCAGGAAGTTTGCTTGCAACAACCTCCAACAGCACCCACCACAGTTAAGAAGAAAACTATGTTAGGTAAAATCTTTGGTACACTAGGTTCCTCCGAAAGATCAAGTTCTACAACGCAAAGTACTAGGGCAATACACAACCACTATAGTAGTGGAGGACTATCTGTGTTTCCAAACAACAATCCTGTGGATCACTAGGAAGAGAACTTCAATATTTTGGAATGGTGGCATAAGATAACATATCTGATACTATTTATATTAGCACGTAATGTGTTAACTATTCCTGTCTCAACGGTTTCTTCCAAGTCTGTTTTTAGTCTTTCTAGAAGAATATTAGAGGAGAGAAGAACAAGTATCATAAGTGAAATGGTAGAAGTTCTTCTAATAGTGAAAAGATTGAGAACAAATTGATTTGTGAGCTCAAAAACACTCTATAGAGAACACAATGTTGGTAGACACGTTCAATAATCTTTATTGAGATGACAACACTTAGAACATCGATGTACATTATACATTTTCTTATTTTGTACATGTACTATAGAGCTATAGGGTGCACTCCTTTTTCTTCTTTGTCAAGGTTTTTTCAAGTTATTTTTACTTGGCAAAGTTTTTAACGATGCGATCATTTAGACATTAATAAAGCTTATTATTACGTTTGAAATATTTCTCTTTTATAGGTATATCCATAAATAATTTATTTCTATAATTTTTCTGGTATGTTTTGAATTCTACATATTTTTAAAATTATTATATATATATTTTTAAAAATTTTGAACCAAAACAGAATAGACGGGCCATCTTGACCTATTGGCCTAAATGGATCCATGTGGATATAACAGTCCGTGAACTTTGCCTAGGTCTATGAGCCTACTGGCCGGCACAGCACAGCCCATCTGGATGACGAGGTAATTAGGGCGTACCGGGCCGTGTCGTGGCGCGCATTGGGCCGCTCCTCCTTCCTCCCCTGCCGCTCTCCGGCTCTCCCCCTCCTCCCGAACCCTAATCCTTAATCCCACACCGCCGCCAGCTCCGGAGATGTCGCACTTCGGGCGCTCCGGGCCGCCGGCCATCCGTGACACCTTCTCCCTCCTCGTTCTCAACGTCTCCTTCCGTAAGCTCCCCCTCCTGTTCCCTTCTCCGCACTCTCCGGAGCACCGCTTTTGCTCATGTATCCGATGAACCGCTGCCGCAGGCACGACGGCCGACGACCTCTTCCCGCTCTTCGACCGCTATGGCGAGGTCGTCGACATCTACATCCCCCGCGACCGCAGGTGAACACCACTGCGACCTCCAATTGGGAGGTTTCGTTTCTGGGGTTTATTTGTCCTCATGGGCCTATGTTCTCTATGCGTGTGTAGGACTGGGGATTCGCGAGGGTTCGCGTTCGTGAGGTACAAGTACGAGGACGAGGCGCAGAAGGCCGTAGACAAGCTTGATGGTGAATAAGAGGAAAATTTTTGTTTGGTTTTGGTGTGTGAGATCGTTTAGTTACTAAGAGGTGTGACCATGAGCTCTTTTTGGGTGCAGGGAGGACGGTGGATGGGAGGGATATCATGGTGCAGTTCGCCAAGTACGGCCCCAATGCTGAAAGGATGTAAGATTTCCCCCTCATTCTTGTCCGTGTATCGTTTTTTTTACCGAAGCATGCTTGTTGAAGTGTGGACCTTGTGTTGGTTTACAGTTTGCTAGTTTCAGACGTTACTGTGCTAGTAATCTTGTATTATTGTTTGCTCATTGCTACATGTGATGGTTATTGCCTTATTGGTTCCTGGCTGGATAGAATAGCTATTATTATTATTATTATTATTATTATTATTATTATTATTATTATTATTATTATTATTATTATTATTATTTGTTATGCACGGGGTTACTAGTAATAGGTTATGTGCTAAATGTGCTGTTTATGTTGTGAGTACTAGTTAGTAATTGTTCTTTAGGAGTTTATTAGATACATAAACTGTTTAAATTACTGGTTTACACATCTAATTAAAGGAAGCCCAACGCCCACAGGGACCAATTTATTTTGCTTTGCATTTTTCCATTGGAACATCCTAGTGTAAAATCATGAGCTAGTTCCTCTGATAAGGGTGTGTGCTTATTAGCATGTAAACTGTATTGATTCTCTTGTTTTACAATGGGTGAAATACTTTGATCTAGCTTGGAAAACAGAGGTGCACTCAATGCCAATTCACTTGTTACGTTCTACCTTGTCTGTGTTTACAGTCATAAGGGGAGAATTGTGGAAGAAATTCCAAAGCCAAGGGGTCATTCCAGAAGCCGCAGTCCAAGACGAAGGTAAAATATGAACAGCAATATCTCTGGACCATATAAATGACATGCATATTATCTTTGTGATTTAGAGCTGTAGAGGATGTAATGACCAGTGCAAAATGTTGCTGTGTTACATTGGATTATCGCTTTATGTGAAAATGGTGCCACCAAGTTGATAATAGGTAATTAGGCATTGCCATAAGCAAGCTAATTGGACATGTAATCGTGATATGCTCATCTAGAGCCATCATATGTAATTGTGATGAACCTTAGTTCATAGGGTAAATACCGCCGGAAGGAAGGCCGAGCGGCGTCGACTGCTCTGATGCCAAATGTGATGAACCTTAGTTCATAGGATAAACACCGAAGAGAGGAAGGTCGGGCTGTGTCGGCTTGGTGGGATGAGAGATTTGACTATAGACTAGGATGACGAACTTGGGAGGAGAGACTAGACTAATCCATCTTCTTTGTTTGGTTCATTGCTTGAGTAATGTTACAATAGGTCTCTTTATGTAGAGGGCTCTTGTAACAATTATGGATGAGATTAATCAAAATAATATCTTTACTAATTAATAGATATGTTGTCAAACAACTAATTCTTATCTTAGGAAACTAATCAAACAATTTAGGAAATAGATAACTTGGCAGGGAAGAAACATTCTTCCTTGTAGGCCTGCCGCTACAGCACCATTGTACTGTTGAACAGTATGCGTGAACAGTGATTTCGGCACGTGACAGTAATTTCCATGAATATGCTGTATTTAAAATTACAATAGATTCAAGTCTCTTCACCTGTAATGATAGCTTAGGTACTACAATATTAGAACAAAGTTATATCATTAAGATGGGCTGCTCTTTCTGATCTGGGAAGATGTTCTTTCTATTGCTATATTTTTTTATGTTGTGCTTACCATTTGTGAAGGTATCGAGATGATTATCAGGACAGAGACTACAGGAGGAGAAGCCGGAGCAGAAGTGGAGAGAGATATGAACAGGGCAGGTATAGAGACAGAGACTATCGACGCGGGAGCAGGAGTCACAGTATTAGCCCTGATCATGACAGGAAACATAGCAGGCGCATGTATGCCTATGGGAGATGCCCTTGTGCTGTTTCATTTTTTGTCATACTTGACTGCATTCATGTTTATTTTTTTTCATTCCTCAATTATTGGTGTTTGCAGTCGCTCACCTGCGCAGAGAAGCCCTAGTCGTAGCAGAAGCTACTCACCTCGTAGGACGCCTCCTCCTCATTGGGGAACTCCTAGCAGGCCCAGGGATGACCGTTCTCCACCCTCTCGAAGCCCTTCAACCTAAGATGAATACTCTATACAGCTTGTCATGGCCATCTTGAGGTTTCTAAACAGTTCTCATCATTTATAGTGATCTTAGCTTTGTCCACTGGGTTCCTAAATCCTAATATAACTCTTATTACCTTGTATGATGAATGGACTAGAGCTTCCATGAAACTGCTGTTCTCTGTTTGCTTAGGCTAAACGGTGACAATGGTGCAATGCTTGGCATTGGGCTTCCAAGACTGCTTCATCATGAACAGCACTTCTCGAGAACTATATAATTTTTCTGTTCCCTTTCATGATCTACTCTTTCCTGTATCCATGTTAATGCTGTTCTTTTCAATACTGGGTGCTTATTATAGATGGTAACTTGCATATTTCTAGTTACATGGTGGAGCGAAGAGATTGGTTGATGAGTGGTCCGTATGCAAGTTGGTGACGAAATCTTTCGGTTGACAATGTTAATGCTGTTTACCCTGATGATGTTGATGGTGGTGGTGATGATGATGCTGATAATTTTGGTGCCTGCTTTCATCCTTTGCTGTCTGGGCTTTGGCAAGTAAAGGTTCGGTTGGCAGGTCATTTATTAATTATTTAAACTATCAAATCATTTATTAATTATTTAAACTATCTAACAAGCATCAAGCATGAATATTTTGCTACTGATTGTTTCTGCTAGCAGCCTTGTTTGTTCTGGTAATTTTCGTATTGATTCTTCCTTGGTAGCTTGATGGGATTCGTTGTAGGCCATGAACTTTCTAGGATCCATATGAGTTCACTGCAGCATTATGGTCAGGTCTTAGGTTTGGTTTATGTGCGCTCTCCTAATCAGCCTTTTTAGACTGCCACAACACTGAAAGAATCTTCAGATGCTCTATTGCCTTGGTATTGTGGTATTTTCTGGCATAAACATACCCAGGATGCTGTTGTCTGTTGGTCTGTAGTGTCGTGATCTAAAGAATAGTTTGCACATGAGTCATGACCGTCTTGTGCGTATATGGGGAATTGTTGAAACTTATGGAATGGCCACTATGAATAGGACATCAGATGCTTCGGACACAAGAACTAGATCAATTGACATTGGGTAGTGGGCAGACCTAAACTGAGGTAGTCCTCAATTGAAACAAGTACTGCACGGGCCTGTGATATTCCAGCATGCGTGCTGCACATTTATTTTATTATATGGTTGTGAAACCTATTCAACACCAGTGGTTCAGGTTGGCATTGCTTTACGATATGCTCATTGCTATGGCTCCACTCAAATTCAGAGATGGAAGAAGTGTATTCGCTGCCTGCCACATACTGAATCGCCGATATTGCCACCCTCCTCCAAGAGATTCGTGTGCAATGCTATGGATTATACTTGACACAACATTATTATTTGTAACTGTAATTCCTAGAACATACAGAATACGGTTTTTTTAGTGTTTTGTTAGGAGACATTTATTCCTAGAACATAATACGATTATTTTTAGTGTTTTGTTAGGAGACATTTTGTACGCCTAAGCATTACCATATTGATACTGGCAAATAATTGATTGAATGAATGCGTGGAAACTTGTGGCCATATGATTAATGTTGCGCTGATCCTTTTTTTTTTTTTGTCTCGCTCTGTACCACAAACTTGGGTAGTGCATGTATTTTTCAGTACATGATGGACTTGGGCCAGATTGAACAATCAAGGCTGTATTTGGTTCGAGGAATGCATCGATCCCAAGATGGGTTGTATTACCATGAGAGATCATCTTATGATCTTTGTGAGGTATAACGCCCTGACCCGCGTTAGCATTGTGTTTATGAGGTATAACATGGAGATGGTAGGAAAATTTTCGGAACTGGCTAGTTAATCACCCGGAAACCTCACGAGAGTATTTTTCCCTCAATTTTTTTATAAAAAAAATGACCGACCGTTCAACAAAAATCCATAACAAAAGACAGGCTAGGCCTACCCCGTCTGGACTGGATATGTTGAAAAGCAGTCAAGGCACTACACATCGCACTTGCAAGTCCATAGCTCCAATGTTACTGACGTACTTGGAAAAGATGATGTGATCAAGCGAATAGTTTCCAATACAACAAGATGACTAGTTGATCAAGCTAACAACAATTCAGACATCCCTCCTCCAGTCAATTCAACTAGCCTAACTAACTGGGAAGAGCATTATTGGACGGACAGCCTTGCACTTGCACGTCAAATCGACACAAACATTATAAAGTGAAAACAGTTAGAACAGTACAGTAAGGTGAGTTCCAAAAGGAATGCGCAGAGCTGGAGATCATCCAGAAATTAGTCAGTTCTTAAATTGACAAGTCCCTGACAAAATCTATGTTCGAGATTATACAAAATGTGAGTCAGAAAAGCAGAACAGGCACGGCACAGACGACCTTCACAAATTCACAATATGATACAAGCTAGTCAAAGCCAATCTAACTGGTTAATTGGTGTACAAGTTTCGTGCTTGTAGCTGACTAACGACTAAAACGGTACACACTACGCTTGACAGCTACTGAACTGCATAATAAGGTCATAACGGAGAAACATTATAATCGGCCCCCCTACGTTTGCAGCAATAGTACAATATGAACAGTCACGATCGTTGAAGCTTTCCCGGTCAGCTTCAGTAATTTTCACGGGATTTTGCATCCATGGGGCCACCCTGCCCTCTCGGAGAATATATAGATGCAGGCATCACACCTTGATTCTTAGAAGGGGCCTGGTGGTTCTAGTTCTGCATGATAAGCAAACGCTCATGGCTTCTATCAATCTGTTAAAGAGTGATAGCGGTAAATGAATTTGTGTACTGGAGAAGAAGGCACCATACGCTAAACATGACACTTTGGTGATGAGGCATCGTCAACAGCTCCAGTCACATGATCTGATGGCTGATGGAAAAGCAACAGAGCTATAGACCGATCAATTGGATTTGTCTGAGTCTCAATTTGCCCAGGATCGACAAACCTACGAAACAGAAACATCAGAGTGGAAGGGCCACAAATAGACATAGCAGCCTTCTTGCCTCCATTGCAGTTTTAAGTAATTCAGTCCCGCAAATGACCATCTTCAATCATAATCATCTAAAAACAGTACCAGCTATATTTAAAGGTGGACCACTATATATATATAACTTTTGTCACAAAGAACTCTAGCTTAAGTGTCAAGGGTTAGGTTTCTGCTAAGTGACCACTGGAACTGCGAAAATTCTCAATGCTCAGCATTAAACAAAGAAAGTTTCTTCAAAATGAATCACAACTAAGAAATATGTCTTGCTCTACATGAGCTTCCTTCTTTAGGACTAACATATCAAGATTTGTTTTGATGATATAACATGCAACATTTCAGAAGGCGATATCGAGATAACGGTTGTGCAAAAGACATTGAAGTAGACATATTTGGCCACATGTTTGTGGATTAAAAAAAATAATAAAATGTATTCCACTGGACAATGACAGTATTCAAAGCCGCAATATAATGATGAATGATTTGGGAAGTATAGAACATCTTTTGTGAGAAATCCAACGTACTTGTCCAAATTTTCTGCATTTTGCATATCCTTTACATCCTGGCTATCTCCATTGCTGTTGATTGTATTTGGAAAAACTTGCCTATTTTGTGCACTTCTTGCTAGGCGGTATAAACCATCTCTAATGCACAATTTGGTTTTCACATCCAACTGAAGCAGCCAAGGAAAAAAAAGGTAAGTTCAATATCGCAAAACATAGATTATCTAATGTAGTTCAGTGTCCTCATGAATAGAAACTTTTGGTTGTACCGTATTACAGGCCTTGATTTTGATCAAGCCAAGATTATGAATTATGATTGTTTAAGGGAATCAGAATGCCAACACTCGGGGAAGTGAAAACATAGCAGTGAAGAAGTTACTCGAATATATGACAAGAGCTGGAGGCAAGATATGTACAACAACACAAGAAAATAACCCATTGTACCTGACTAGCTGCATCCTGAAGTTGTCGAAAGCTGCTTTCTTGAACCGAGTTATCAGTAGAAACAGACGATACAAAGGAGCCATCCACTACCATTGAGGTACCCATTGTAACTTGAGGATCCCCCAAACTTCTTTTTCCTAAGCCCCTGTTTTCAATTTCATAATTCTTACAAGGATATGGCGCTCTTCTTGGCAATGTTTGATGACCTGGATGTCCAGCTACCACATTATCACTTATAGGCTGTCTTGGTCGTAAATTGGCCACTTTTTTCTGCGCTGCACTCATACAGAGTTAAAAAATGTTGCATCAGATAATTATACCACCAGACAAAACAAAACATGCTCATAATAAATACTAGAAACATTCTAAGAAAAATTTTGCATGTATATTACCCTTCAAGTTCCTCTGTGCAAAAGAAGCTCCAGATGGACTGAACTGGAAATTTCTTTCTGGATAGGACTCAGAAGTAATGTTACTTGGTGAAGTTGAATCTAAGCGGTGCTGTGGCTTCAGTAAATTCTGAGAGGAGCTCAGTTGAGAACCTGAAGCTATAGAAAACTTCTCGTCTTCAAGCTGTTGCATAGCATTTTCTAATGAATATTGATTTCCAATCTGCATTATGACAACATCAGTAAATTGATGGAGATTAATTCTATTTACTTGCTGGAAAAAATTACCACCTCAAATGGACACTAGTCAAGAAAAGGCCATGCACTAATAGTAATAGGTGATCTCTTATCCTTATGGGACTATCTCCTAAGCACTTGCCATCACAGACAAACAATCCAATAGTAAATCCATTACAAATATTTGAGTTATAACTAATAATGCAGTTACAGGACTGTACGTGAGCATCAAGCCAACTATTTAAGTGGCTTTTGGCCAGAGGTGAAATCAAAGGAAGAAACAACAGTCCCTAAGGACATGCAAATTACATCAAAGCAATGTGCGCAATTACTTAGAAAAACTTAATTGTATGCTTCCACAGAAGTCAATAGTTTTTTTTGTCGCTATCTGGTTTCCGATCTTTTCAGAATAATGGTCACAGATATTCTACGAAACAATCAGGGAAGTTGAAAATTAAAACATGAACCACTAGCTTAGTTACTCTATTCAAAACACACCATTGACAAAATGGCAAGCAATCCAGATTGTAACATGACATTATGTAATATTTGACTGATCAAAAAGGTCAAGTTACCATATCAAGGCTTCCATGTCCATTGCATATCTGGTCAGCGGACAACAATTCCATTACATCCCCTTGGTAAGCCTATGGCAGATTAAAAAAAAGAATGAAAATAAAATAAAAGGCTTGGATTGCGTCCATCAATAGCCAATACAACCTAGAAAAATGGGTACTTGCCTGTTCACCATATACATTCACATTTTTTTGTTCATTAAACAGATAATTGTCATTGGATTGCTTGTCACATACAGCAGCTGAAGGATCAGCTGTTGGCAGGGATTTATCTTGTGTACAATTGAATGCTGACAGGTCATCCAGAATTCCATAATCTGAATAAGAGGACTCAAACCCAGGCTGCAGAGCAACATCAGAAGAGTAAATGGCGTCTGAAGAAGAAGGAATCCATGATAGCTCATCTGTGTTCTTCAGTTGTTGCTGACCATATGTGGAATCACACCTCCTTTCAGAAAGAGAATAGATCAGCAAAAAAAAGGGACTATAGTTCTGTTTGATCTTAAGCATAGCCAGTATTGGTAACATTCTGAATACCTGAATAATGTATCGACATCCTCAAAAGTATCAATGCCAGGCCAATCAATGTAGCTTAGATCATTATCTCCATAACTGAGGCCGCTTTGTGGAACGCTCTGATTGTCCAGTGCAAACTGACAACTGTTCCAATTGTCTGTTGGATATCTGTTTTCGGAGATAGTATCTTCTGTGCTCAAAGGAAAGGCACTTGATTCAACTTTGCAGTCTCCAATGTGGTTATCAGTACTGTTGATATCCTGGGATACTATCCCATTGGCAGAATGGATCTGCTCTGAATTACATTTCTGTGAATCTGAATTATTTGCTCCAGAGATGACACCTTGGGGGCCTTTTTCGCTGGCAACCCCGGACTTCAACTTCTTACTGGTGATATTCAGAGCCTCAACTCCATTTTCGTGTTCGTTGTTGTTACTACGAGCAAATTCATCCTTGAATTTACCTTCAAACTGTAAAAGCACTACATACTTAGTCACAAGCATAGAGCAGGGAAATTCAATTACTTCTACAGAGTATTTGCCAAGGTTCAATGCAATGAAATGGCTGACTAGGTTTTACCCATAACAGAGTTCAGTATTTAGCTGATTACCCCATATAAGATTATCCTATCCCTAGTAAAAAAAAAAGTGACAAGTATTTGCGTGGGAGAACCAGCCCTGAAATTTTTTTATACTGGTCAACTTGCTTCAATAAAAGCTAAACTGTCCCTAGTTGGCACTTGGCACTCTGCCATATGAGGGCATGTACAATAGTCTGTCTCTTAAAGTTGTCCCTAAGACTTTTATCTCACCTAAAGATAGTACTAGGGATAATCTCTTCAATAGTAAAATTTTCTCTTAACTATTTTATATTATTTTCACCATAACTTTCTGCCTCACACTCTTTCACTATTTACGTTGATTTGCGAACTCAAGTTGTCTTTTGCATAAGAAATATCACATTATCTCTCCTCTCCTCCTCTCTCATTGACATAGATAAGAGACAGCTGAGATATCACTGTTAGAGATCCCCTAAGGGGCTAGCCTACTTGCACCACTCATCTATCCGTATCAAAAACAGTTGCAGATCTACTATGGGTGGCTAGCGCACGTCAGCGATGCTGAACACCAACACTTCCTCAGCAAAGAGAATGGCAAACACAAGATTCGTATTTCCCCTCCCTCTTGGGTTCACCTGCTTACCCAACAAAACATAAGCCGACCACCAACAAAGAAAACTACCCTGCAATTCAAGCTAACCAAGCAGGGGAAAGAGACTTGAAGTTTGAAGCATAACCAATAGCTCCAGAATCCAAATTTAAATCGAATGCTAGAACATATTTATATGTTACTTTTTACACTAAATGGTAGAATATATATGCACATTCTTCCAAGATACAAAGAATCTGCCCTGACAGATTAATTTCTCAATCCAAGCACTTGTAAAAATTCTTCAGAATGACACTCTGACCCATACATCTTCATTTTTGAGTTCTCGTTGATAATTCTGCCTAAAATTTTACCTTATTTTCACCTCCTGCCAAAGCCAGTTCACATCCAAGGACACAAGAACTTCTACACCGAAACTTGTAGTAAACAAACCAAAGCATTCGACAACTTACAGTATCAATCAATGAAGCAAATGCTACAGTTATAAAAAGTATTTCGATGCCGTATCCATAAAAAAACATCAAAATCAGGGGATTACCTCGCCCACCCTCCAATCTGGCATCCCTACAACTTCTATCCGGGCCCGAAACTGTACCGATCCACCGGATTTGATATCATATTCAACTCAAAATCCCCAGTTCTTGGTCAAATCCTACAAATCAAAAAGGAAAAAAATGAGTTGAATAATCTGAAAAATTAGAGATACTTTAATGGAACATAAAAACCTATTAAGTACCAGACTACTGCAGCCATCACACTAAAAACTAATTAATTATATCAAATTGTATAAAAATAGAAAAGATAAAAGATATCCTATGCCATGAACACCCCTTTGAATTGAATTGAATTGATCTTTTAAAAAAATGAATTGAGGTACTGCACAATCAAAAAAGAAAATTAATATCGAAAACTTGACTTACCCTCCCAAATCCGAACGATTTGGATCAAAACCTGCAAAACAAGGGGGGAACCCATAAAATCACCAGAAAAGCACCAAGAAGATTAGAACGCCTGGCTGGAATCATACAACAAAGTTCAAAAAAAAAACAACAAAGTAAATACCAAAGAAGAACCCCCGAAAACAGCAACCAAAGCGAACCAAGAACTGAGCAACCAACCCATCCGAAGAAGCGCAAGATAGCAAATCTCCAAAACAACCACCAGAAAATTTCGTGGAAAGAAAAGAAAACAAACAGCAAACCTTCGTGGAATGAAAAGAAAACAAACAGCAAACCATACAGAACAGAAACAGAGCCAAACGCCCAGACGGAAACCTCAGAACCCACGCGAAAGAGGCGAGATCAACACCACCAAGAAGAGCAGGGGAATTCCCACCCCCACCTGAGCCCGAAACCCAGCTCCGCTCCCGGGACGAACAACCGGACGATCCAAACGCAGCCTCGAGATGCGGCCGCGGCCGCCGCAGCGAGAGGACGAAGGAAGAGAAGGCTAGTTCGCCGTACACAGCAGGCAGGGAGGAGCAGCAATCAGCAGCGGCGCGGCGGCAGTGCATGGGACGGGACGGGACGCCGCGGAGTAGTAACAATTAAAACACTACTGTCTAGAGATCCGTACAATACAACAAAAGTCGTAAAAATAATAAGACAAAACTTACTATCCAACTAACTTTATATATCAAACATTAAAAAACAAGCGACAGAGAGAAGGATGGCCAGAATACACGAGGAGATGGAAAAAGTGGAGGGGTAGACGGTTGTATCCTGAGAGAGAGTAGGAGAGAGACGAATGATTCAAATTAAATCGAATGGTTAAAAAAGAGAAAAAGAATAGATTAATCACTAACTCATATTTTTATAACAGTGAAGAAAAAATTAAGTAAACGAGATTTTCTTTGGTTGGTGGGATAATAGGCTAGCGGCTGGGAGCGGGCGAGGTGGGCACGGGGCTGCGGGGAAGTAGTGGCCGCCAGGCGCCCGGAGGCCGCCATCAGATCAGTTGCTCGCCTCTCGTTGGTCCGGTCGGTCCCACGGCGCAGCCGGCTTGCCGTGCGCCGCTTTCCCACCCTCCCGGCTCAACTGCACGTTGGTTAGGGCTTAACAATGGGTTAGGGGCTTAATCCCTTAAACAGCGTTGGGTTAGGGAGCGATAGCTTAACCTAATTAAAACGTTTTAATTCTCCTGACCTATGATAAAATTAACATACTAAATTGAAGGAATAAGTTAACCATGCATAGCTAATCCTCATAAATTTTGTTTTCTCTAATGCTAGTCCATCTAATCTAGTTAAACAGCTCTTATTTAGACTAACGAAGTTTGTTGCGAAGCACAGAATTTGGATTAAACTAATCCAGTTGAGTTGAGGCTAGTTAGCTCGGTTATTTTAACTCCGAGCCAAATGCAGCATAGGTGAATAGTAAGTTAGTAACGGCTTTCCCTTTTTTTCTCTACAAATTGGGACGGGTTTTTTCAGGCTTCTTTCCCGTTGCGCCGGCGTTTCCGGCAAACCAGCCAGGCTTCTTTTTTTATATGGTGTTAGGTTTCCTTTCCTGTTGGAAGATCGAACGAGGGGTACACGTTATTGTTGTTGAGGAACCGGCGCTGGAGACCAGTTCGAGCGATTCCTCTGCTTAGAACAAGAACGAATCAATCACAGAATCACAGAATAATAGATTGAACACAGAGAGGTAGAGAGAACTCCTGGTCTTTCTTTATTGCTTTAGATTGCATCAGGGTCCATCATGAGGGGGGGTCTAGGCCCCTATTTATAGTCTACGGTGGGGTGCCCAATCGATAAGGACTCGGATAGAGTCCCGGTTTCCTAACACTCCCCTTGGGCACTCACCCAACATGTTCATGCCTCATCAAAACTCCATAAAAATCCAGTGGGAAAAATTTGGAGAAAGAGTACATGATACATGTGATCTTTGCGACGCACAATTGCCTCATTAAAAACCTTGGTCGAGAAACTTCATGGAAAACTCGTCAAGGGAAAAAGAGTACAATTCACCCAAATTCATTTGGTCTACTGAGGACTTTATTTTTGGGTACTTAATCTTCATGATCAAGATTTATTAGCGGGTTTGTGAGAATTCTCCCCGATTCTGCACTTCTCTAAGTCTCATCATTCCAATTCCACGCACGCACCTTTCAAAGCTAGATGCGGAGTGACTTAGTGAATAAATCTGCGAGATTTTCACATGACTTAGTATGCGATGACTTTAATCTCGTCCATCCTTTGCAATTCATGTGCATAGAAGAACTTGGGGTTAATATGCTTTGTGAGATGACTCTTCACATAGCCCGTTTGCACTTGTGCAACGCAAGCGGCATTATCTTCATAGATAATTGTGGGGTTCGCACAATGTTCATCCCACATGATCTGCTGGATGTGGTGAACCATTCGGCGGAGCCAAGCGCACTCGTGCGGCTTCATACAATGCTATAATTTCGAGTGGTTCGTCGAAGTAGCTACGAGCTTTGCTTAGACGATTTCCATGAAATTGCGGTTCCACCACACAGAATACATAGCCTGCTTTGTGACTTAGCGGTATGCGGGTCCGACGGATACCCAAGATCTCGCATAGCCAATCAAGTTCAGATCTTGATTCTTTCTCAGAGAACAATCCGAGGTCCTTACTACCTTGGAGGTATCGGAGAATGTCCTTTATGCCCCGCCAATGCCTTTTGGTGGGCTCAGACTGCACCTTGCTAGCGCATTCACGGCAAATGCAATGTCCGGTCTAGTGCAGTTTGCTAAGTACATAAGTGCTCCCACTGCACTCAAGTATGGGAATTCGGTCCCGGACTTCTCCCCTCTTCCCTAGGTCGGAAAGGATCTTTTTCTTGCTGTAAAGACCTCACCGATCATCGGTACTTTCGAGGGAAATGCCTTCTCGAAGCCAAACCTTTCAAGCAACTTCTGGGTGTAGGTCGACTGATGTACCAAGACTCCTTCAGGGACATGCTCAAGCTGCAGGCCTAAGCAAAACTTGGTCTTGCCCAAATCTTTCATTTCAAATTCGACTCAAGTAGGAGCTTGCTTCTTTTATGTCTTCGGCTGTCCCGATGATATTCAGATCATCTACATACACAGAGATTATACAGAATCCATTCTGGGATCGCCGTATAAATACACAAGGACAGTCTTCATTGTTCGTGTAACCTTTCTTGCAGAGAAAGTCGCTCAAGCGATTATACCACATTCTTTCAGATTGTTTCAATCCATACAGTGACTTTCTGAGTTTCACACTGTACAGGTTTCTATTTGCTCTGTCTTGGTTCGGGAGAGGGATTCCTTCAGGGACTTTCATATAAATCTCCGAATCCAAGTTACCGTAAAGGTATGCAGTCACAACATCCATCAATTTCATTTCCAAATTCAAGTTCACTGCCATTGAGATCAAGTATCTAAAGGTAATTCCACTCATGACTGGGGAGTAGGTTTCTTCATAATCAATTCCAGGACGTTGAGTGAAACCTTGGGCTACCAGCCTTGCTTTGTATCTCACTACTTCATTTCTTTCATTTCTCTTTCGAATAAATACCCACTTGTGCCCAACGGGGTGTATGTGGGGAGGTGTGCGGCATACGGGCCCAAACACCTCTCTTTTATTCAGAGATAGCAATTCAGTTGCTATTGCCTTCTTCCAATCTTCCCAATCTGATCTTTTCTTACATTCAGCGAGCGATGCAGGCTCGGGATCAAGATCGATGATGGTGGCAATTTTCTTTGCGAAGTAGATATCGATATTAGTCGTTGTCCTATTCAGGACTCTCCAGTGTGCACATAATTTATAGCTATTTCTTCATGAGTTGCTTCTTCGGAGCTTCACCTACGATCGCTTCTTTCAATTGCGGTGGCAAGTCCTTTAGTTTTTCGGCTCCGATGTGCGCACACATCCATGCCGATGGGGATATTCAGATCCGGTATGCCCTTTTCGAAGGTGTCATACTTGTGCGGTCTCAACGGCTCCCTTCTCATTCTCGGGGACTTCAATGATCGGTGTGATAAATCCCTTTTATCCTTTTTCGCCAAGCGTCCCGGTTACTTTGGACTCGAGGAACCGAGTTCTCGTCCTTTTATTCGAGGCCTCGGGCGGGATTAGGGATACCTTCAATTTTCTTTGGTATTTCAACCTCTCCGGTGCATTGCGTGCGAGCACATGCGACTTAATCACGCTCTTCAAATCACTAAAGTGATCGGGCGCTTGATTTGCTAATGCTTGCAAGTCGATGATCTTACGGACCTCTTTTCAGTTTCACTAGTGCGTGGGTCATGTGCATGAATTCCCGTGGCTTCCCACGTAATTTCCTGACATTTTTCATCAACGGGTTGATTTGCTCCCCCTAATGACGGGAAATTATCTTCATCAAAAATGCAATCAGCGAAGCGGCGCGATGCAAATCTCCGACATGGGTTCCAAATACGATTATGGATGCGCCTCATAACCAACGATATCCCGATCTTGCGGAGTGGGCCCATTGCGATTCATGCGGAGGTGGTATCGGTACATAAACCTTACATCCAAACCTCCTAAGATGGGAAACTTTCGGTGGTGACCCTTGCGCTAGTTGCATAGGTGAATGGATGTTGTAGGCCGAAGGTCTAAGGTTGATGAGATTCGCTGCATGAAGGACTGCGTGTCCCCAACATGTAGCTGGCAAATTACTTTTATGCAAGAGGGGTCGGGCAATAAATTTAATTCTTTTAATTAAAGCCTCTGCCAAACCATTCTGAGTATGGACATGCGGCACCGAGTGCTGAACTGCAATTCCCATCGCCATGCAATAATCATCAAATGCCTTCGAAGTAAATTCTCCAGCGTTGTCCATTCGAATGGATTTGATATGACGATCTGGAAACACATTTCTGATGCGAATGATCTGCGAGATCAATTTTGCAAAGCGCGTGGTTTCTTGTGGACAACAAGCCCACATATGACCACTTCCAAGAAGCGTCAATGAGCACCATGAAGTACTTGAACGGTCCTGAGACGGGCTGAATGGGACCGCAAATGTCTCCTTGGATGCGTTCCAGGAATGCAGGGACTTCATCCTTCACTTTCAGAGTGGAGGGTCTAGTAATTAATTTCCCGGTGGCACATGCAGGGCACACAAAATCTTCATGATTCAGAAAATTTTTCACATTAATATTATGCCCATGCGAATTATTTATTATGTTTCTCATCATCCTAAGACTTGGGTGGCCTAATCTATCATGCCAGAGACAGAAAAGTTCAGAGCTTCTAAACACTGCTTTGTATCAGTATGCAGCTGCAGCGCTTTAATTGTGGTATAATATAGCCCATTTCAAGTGAAGGAAGCTTTTCTAATATTCTTTGTCATTCTCTTCGCTTTGTGATGAGCGGTATTCCTTACCGTACTCTTCGTCGATCTCAACGTGGAAACCATTGGCGCGAATATCCTTAAAACTTAGGAGAGTTCTAGTCGATTCGGGTACAATAAGGCTTCTTCAATGACCAAAGTTGTGCCCATGGAAGTATAATTGTGGCTCTTCCGAACCGATTATACATGCATCGCTTTCGGCGATTGTCGTAAGGCTGCCATTGCTCTTACGGATCGATCGAAAATACTTAGTCTCTCTTAAGATGGTATTCGTTGTGCCGCTATCGGCAAGGCATACTTCCTCCATAGGGCGCCACACGTGTTCTAATATAACGTATTTAATTAACATGTATCAGAAGGCATTCAACACATAAATAAAATACGCAATATCAGAACATAATGTGCCATCATAAACTGAATAAATGAATGCTTTATTCCAAAATCATCCAACCATTACGGGAAATCAAAATCCTAAAGCACCAACCATGCAAGTTCTAAACTTGTCCATTTAACACAAAATAAATGACAATTAACGTCTCATGCATTCTGTGCATCAGACGGAATCAACTAGAAAATCATCGACTTCTTCGGCTATTTTCTCAGCGGTGACATTCTCTTCAAGAGAGATCATAGCGATGGCTGCCTCTAAGTCATAAGGAGGTGCTGCGGGATGGACTCAATCTCCATCATCTCCGTGTTGCTCAGCCGCCAGTGCCGCCCCTCAATGGTCGCAAAGTGGGCTTGGTTGCCCTTTGCCATTCTTCTTTGGGCTTGGTGGGCATCAATGACATGTTGCGGTTCTTTGCATATCCGCGACCAATGTCCCCACTTGCCACACTTGTAGCAACCCTGGTTCTGCTGGCCATAGTTCTTGCCACTCTTCTTAGCCTTCTTGTCATTTGGAGCATCTGACTTGCCTTTCTGGGCAACGATCTTACCCTTCTTCCCCCTTTTCTTCATTAAGGGCTTCCGCACCTTGAGGCTGCTAGCGTTGGCTTCATGGCCAGCGGAGCTGCCTTGTGGCTGCGAGACGTAATTCTTGCGGAGAAGTTCGTCTTGAGCCTCATTACCGCATCATATCAATCAATTGGCGTACTCCTTGTAGCCGTTTTGACGATAGTTGCGCAACCTGTGTCAAAGACGGGTGGAAAGTGGACAGGTCTTTTCGATCTTCCGGTCCTCTGTGATCTCCTTGCCACGAGTTTAAGGTTTGTACAAATCTGTGCAAGGCGGTTGTACTCCCGACCGCTTTAAACTCGGCAAACCTCGATCGATCCACTCTGCTCGCTTGAGGAAGAATGGTGTACTTGAGCCTCTCAAACCGCTTCTTGAGTGCGGTCCAGAGTGCTAGCGCATTTCTCTCTGCCATATACTCATTCTTGAGAGTTGAGCGAGAGATGGTGCTGAGAAATGAAGTGCTGATCATTCTCCTCAGGTGTGGGTCTAGCGTCTTTCTATCCGCTTATCCCAATAGCTGCGCCGAGCTTCCGGCCCCCAAGCACAATCTCGACATCGGATGCCCATGTCAGATAGTTTCGCCATCTTGGGCGGCTCCTCGAACTCCCTGTTGAAATTCCATCATCTACATGTGTATGAACGAAATAAAATAAGTTTCTCGCAGTAAACATGCATGAAAAATTTACTACATGTAAATAAAGTGGTGCAATAGTTTCCCATAATGTTTCATAATTTTCATGCATTTTCTATAATTTTATCAAATTTCAAGTGATTAAAAGCAATTAAAACAATTACAATTAACCAAACACAGTAAATAAATACAGAAAATACAAAGAATAATAATGGCATAAATAAGTAAGCTTCAAATGCAAAAATTGATGCAAAATTCGATTCAGAGGCCCTTTTATGCTAGAATATGAGATTTCAAAAATTTGCAATTCCAGAGGGTTTTATGCAAAAATTTCAATTCGAGAAAAATTTACGCAATTTTCTGATTTACTGAGGGTTTTCTGCAAAATTCTGGACCCACTGGTAAATTTGAGGGCTTATACGTAATTTTCGAATTACGAGGCCTATTTTGCAAAATTCAGACCTAAATGTAGTTTTTAAGGGCTTTTCGGTAATATATAAGACACCGTGGGCTTTTTCGCAAAGTTGCGCGCGCGCCCACCGCTTCCCCCTTTTGTTTTGGCCTGCCGCTTCTCTCGGCCCACTTAGCCCTTTCTACGCAAACACAAAGAGAGGCCCTTTCCTTTAGGGTTTCCCCTCCTCCTTTTCGGTGGCGCGGCAGAGAGAGCACGGCGCGGCGCTGCTCGCGCGCGGAAAGGCGGCGCGCGTCGGCGGCGGTGCAAGCGCGCGCGAGCCCGGGCCGGCGCGACGGGCCGGAGGTCGGAGGGCACGGCTTCAGCGGCGCGCGGGGGCAGCGGCAGCAGCCGCTCGGCAAGCGCATGCAGCGCGCGCGGGCGCGGCCGGCGGCGCGTTCGGGCCAAGAGTCGGTCGGCGGCCGGGGCCGGCGCGGCGGGTGGCGTCTGCGGCGCATGCGGCGCGCGGCCGTGGCGCGCGGCGGGCGCTGCGGAAGCCGATCGCGGCGGGTCCGGCGCGCGTGCAGGCGCGCGCGCCGGCGGCGCGTCGCGATGGTGAAGCCGGCGGCGTTCGGGCTGGTTACGGCGGCGGCGCGCCGTTCGGCGGCGGCGGCGGGCTTACGCGGTGCGGGGCGGCGGTCCGGCGAGCACCCGATTCGGGCCGAGGCAGAGAAGGGTGGCACGGCTTCCGGCCGGCGGTGTGCGACGCCTTGCGGGGCGAGGCGGCGGCTCTTCGGGCGCCCGTGCCAAAGCCATGCAGCACAAGGACGGCACTGCTACGGGCGGTGCCTGGTGAAGGTGCCATCAGCGCCATACGGGGTGCGGTCGGCAAGCCTGGTGGTGGTTTCAGGCGGCTGTGCTGGCTGCTGGCCGGCGACGCCTCGGTCTCCATGGCCGGTTTCTGGCCGGTGGCCAACGCATACGGGCGCAATCGGCAGTGTTGTTTTTTCCTTTTATGCAGTAGCCATGCAAGATCCAAACAGAGGGATGCAAAATTTTCTTTCGTGCAATGACTGTGCATAAAATTAACAGGAAAGATAATGCATATTCTTGTTTCCAATCTATGATGCAATCAACATCTACCCCGTTTCGCAATCTACCGATCGACATTGTGCCGGCGATTTCAGATCTGCTCGCGGTAGATTAGGGCGGATTTGCATCGTTCTACAGTGCAATCAACATCTACCCCGTTTCACAATCTACCGATCGACATTGTGCCGGCGACTTCAAGTCTGCTCGCGGTAGATTAGGGCGGATTTGCACCGTAGAATTTCAATCTAGAACGCGAAAAGAAAATACGATTCAAAGCGATCTAGAAAATTAATCGTGCTTCGATGATTACCTCGCTCACCGGAGCGAAGTCGTCGATAACGTCTTTGAGGAACCGACGCCGAGACCATCCGAGCGATTCCTCCGCTTAGAACAAGAACGAATCAATCACAGAATCACATAATAATAGATTGAACACAGAGAGGTAGAGAGAACTCCTGGTCTTTCTTTATTGCTTTAGATTGCATCAGGGTCCATCATGAGGGGGGGTCTAGGCCCCTATTTATAGTCTACGGTGGGGGTGCCCAATCAGATAAGGACTCCAGATAGAGTCCTGGTTTCCTAACAATTGTCATGATCTAATGAAGCTACAGGAAATAACTTTTGGCATTAAAAGTTAAAAATTAGAAACCAAAATCTGATTGGAACGAAACCTAAATCTTTCAGCCCAACCCAAACTTTCTCGATTAATAAGAGGTCAATCCCGTGGCGTAAATACATAGTAGACATGAGATCGTCATGATTGGAGAAACACATTTCATCCACCTAGGTCTTACTCGCAACATAGAATTAATGTGCAAATTGAACAACAGATTTGTCAAGTTTTTCATGCACTATGGTGCCTTGGCATCTAACTCAATAAACGTTGATGTGCTTTGAGATTCGTATCATTTTGTGTAGGCATCTTCATGTATCTATAAAAAATGTATTTAAAATATCAAACTCTAAAAAAATTAAATTCATCTTCAATTTAACTAATATGAGCTAGTTTTATAGATATATCATTGTAGTCGCAATTAATTCAACAGTAGATCAAATTAGTTTGAACTGAGTTTAAAACTCTAATAAGGATAGAATAATCCTCAAATTATTACATTATTATATTCCTTGAATATACCCCTTATCAATAAGTGGTAAATATGGCAGGATTGTCGTAAGCACTTTTACGACCATATAGTCGTAAGACCTTCTATGGCCTCATAGTCGTAAGTCCTATTGTGACTACTCATATAGTCGTAAGTCCTTATACGACCATATAATCGTAAGTCTTACTGCAACTATCTTATGGTCATAGATCTTTCTATGACCATGTAGTCGTAAGTCGTACTACGATCACTTTGCGGTCATAGGAATTTCTATGATAAGTCTATCTCTAACCGTCTTATTTATGACAACGAACTATATTGTCGGTTCGTCTAACAAGGTGATTAGAATGTGCGTTAGTCCACTAACCGCACATGATCTCTCTGTGACAACAACCACTTCACGGTGAACTGCCTCTTGTGTCTCTCTGACAGTAACTTCCGTCAGGCGGTTATCATTCAAAACGTCAAGGCGTCTTCCGGCATAGGACAACTATCGTAGCTTCACCGGCTATTTAAAAGTTAATGTCAAAGCAAGAGAGGAGGATGATTCGGTGAACATTCACACAATATAGCACTAGCCATTCGTGTAACTCTTTGTTGTAATCCACTTTGTAGCAATTAGCAATCATACTGGACGTAGGGTTGTTATTCTCTGTCAGACCCGGATTTTTCAATCCAGAATCTACTGTGTTTACTGCATTATTCCCTGGATCAATAGATAGTGCACACAGGTACATTGTTGAATCATTTCATACATCGCATGAACATTAATAATATTACAGAATTAAAATACACCACATCGGGTGAGAGTTTACAAAAGGGGCCGCTTAGGCCAAATGTCTTCATTAAAATAATTAAGCAGCGGAGAACGAAAGCAATAGTGAAACCACAACCACAAGCAAGCGACTGATGGGTAATGTGTGCATTATATATTACCGAGACTTCGACAATATATGAGCACACAATGCCTTTTGTCAACTTGTCTAGGCTTCAAGAAAAGCGTAGGCTACGCCCTAGTTTCCTTCATTGCACCTCCCTTCAGTCGCAGGAGTGTCCTCATGAGCATAGTGATCTTGTGTACCTATTTTTGTTTGGGTAGGCGAGTGTGAGCACAAATCCACCGTGCTCAGCGAGCCAATACACAGGATGCAATTAAATAATATGCATGGCTTATCAAGGAAAGGCTCGGGTTATTTTATTTGCCATAAATTGCTTTCAAAATATAATACATAGAAATTTCCTGAGACCTAGCAGTTTGAACTGAAACATAAGGTGTGAAAGAATGTAATAATATTAGTGATCCAGATTCCATCCACTGTTACATGGCTTCTGCACCATATGCTTAATCCTTCAGCGTCATAACCGCTTAACTTATCACTAGGGCGACACCCAGGGCAACACAAATAAGGGCCTTTCTCTGCCCTCCACTTTACCATTTCCACCCACAAAGTTTTTGAAACAGAACTATATCTAGTTAAGTTCCCATGTCCGCCCTTGACCGTGGGCACGGCTATTCGAATAGTTTTTAGACTCTGTAGAGTTTGCACACTTTACCCACAAGAGATAAATCCACTCGTTGCCCCACATGATTCCTTAGCCATGCGGTTGAGTAGACTATCACAGGACCTTTACAATGCATTTTTCCTAGCAGAGTTACGTCCGCTAAGGTTTCCACTTCCTTGGGGTATGGCCACCCTTCCAGAAGCCCCCTCTTGCGCCGTCACGTCGGAGGATGTGGCCATCCTCTACCCGCCCGTGGTCACACCGGCGCAACCCATACTGAGTCGATGCAAATTAGTTAGCCCTGCCTACACTTTGCCAGTTTGTGGTTGTACTTGTCGTACACTGGGAGGTCATCACAAGATTCGGTCCTTAGGGCTATCTGGGCGGTTCTACCACTATCCCCTTTGTGCTTCCACTGCACCACACTCACACACCCTCGAACCATCCGCCCAGATAATTAAGCAACTTGAGGTTTCTGGGAGCATAAAATATCCATAACCAAATATTGCAGTCATTTCCACCATGACTGCCCAAACCAATTTCTCATGACTCAAAGTGATGCCTTGGGGCATTTTTGGTGCCCCCCGATTATCTAAGCAGTACTAAGCGTGGCGTACATTATGGACTTATTTTCAAAAGGTTACCATTATAATTTTTGCTATGGTGACAAGGCTCAGATATTCAACTGTTTCCAAAGGAGGTATAATACTAGCAAGTTGATTAATGGGTATGTAACTAGAATCTTCAAACAAACATATGTTTGCATATGAAATCACAGCATGCAATTTGATAATTTAAATAAAAGTAAATTTACGGAAAAATGTAGGTTCAACATGATCAAAGTATTGACTCGCCTTGGTCACAGGGGTCGAGGCCTTGATTTTCTTGAGCTTCTAGGGTAACTGCCTCGGCCTCTTCCTCTTGAGCCTCGTACGCTATTTTACCGTGCGAAAAATCCAATAAAAAAGAAAGGCAACAAATCACTCAAAATATCACCAGAAATTCAAATGAACTCTAACAATCATGGTTTTAGTTCCATTGGATAGATCTCGAATTTAGATGAATTTAGAAATTTGTTTCACTCAATTTGGAGTTAAAATGAATAAGTTATGCTCATTTAAAGTTTTCAGTTGGGTTAAATCCAAAAATTACTAAAAACCTGACAGGTGGGGCCCACTGTGTATTTTTAATTCTTTCCTTTTCTTTTTATTTTCTATGTGCTGCATCTATGACAGGTGGGCTCGGGTGCTATCAAATTAGGGTGTCGCTGACATGTGGGACCCTGCTGCCAGTGGGCTGCTCGGGCTTGCAGTTGCTGACAGGTGGGGCCTACCCGATCCAACCGAAAAAGAAATGACTCGGCCTCGGCGCGCTGCGGAGCCGGGGGCTCGAACGCAGGCGGCCGAGGGAGTCAGGGGAGGGAGCAGAGAATTAGCGCTGCTAGCCAGGAGACCGATCGGGTGTTGCTTACCCCTATAGGGGGTTATATCCCCTTATACCACCTGCGGAAGGGGGCCGGCCAGAGGAATTCAGAGGCGGCGGCGGGTCGGCGGTGCCGACGGCGAGCGGTGACCGGAGTGGCTCGGGTGAACGCAAAAATGCGTTGCCCGCGTGCTGGTGAGTCGGGTGAGGGCATCGGCGGGACCCGGGATGCACAGGGGAGGGCCGGCGGCGTGCGACGGCGGCGGTTCGGGGATGGGTCTCGGTGCCGGCGAGGTACGATCTTCGGGAGGCGCGGAGGAGGCCGGGTAGAGGCTGGCGGCACTTCGGAGATGAAGTAGGTGGATGGAATTGGCTTTCTATAGCGAGAATCGGTGGGAAGCTTGGTGGCCGGAATTGGGGACGAAGGGCGGCGCCGGTGATGGAGGAGACTCTAAAACCCGATTACTCGGAGGTGCATGGAGTGTGAAGCGTGGGGAGTCCAGTGGTGCCCTCATCGGCTTTTATAGCCAGCCGAGTGGAGCTGGCAACGAGCGGGGCGTGCGGCACGCCGGGCGGTCGGGTGGCGACGTCGGCGGCGTTACCCGGCGCGGCAATGGCGGCGCGGAGGTCAGGTAACGGATTCGGGAGGCTCCCGCATGTTGCCGTGTCCCACGGATTTGCTGTAATACGCGACTTTTGACCGAATGGAGCGAAGGAGAGAGGGGGGTCCGGGCGCACGCGGGGAGAAGGAGGAGGAAGAAGGGGCTGACGGCCCCGGGCCCACTGGTCAGTGAGAGGGGCGCGAGGGGGCGGGGCCCGTGTGGCAGAGGGACGGCGCGGTGAAAGGGGCCCGCATGCAGTGGCGTGGGTGAGACGCGCGGAGCGGCTGGCTGGCGTGGCGCGTGTGCATGGGCTGGGCCGCGCGGGCGCACCCGACTGGGCCGTGCGGCCACACGCGCAAAAGTGGGAGGGAGAGTGGCTGGGCCGCATTTGGCGGCCGATCTGGCCCCATTTTTTCTTTTTCCTTTTATTTTGTTTTTGGATTATGCATTTGTGTATATGTAGTATTCATGTTTGTTCCTACCCTCTTATTTATCTGGTTTTATTTTTTGTACAGTTTTGACATTAAGTTATAAGTGCCACATTTTATTATGCATATTTGCACACATATACATATATATATGGGAAAATTGGTTCTCTAGCATCGAAAGTTCCTGTCTTTCGGAAAATACCATTAAAAGTTTAGATCTCCGGAAAATAGCACTGAAAGTTACAAGTTACATCGAAAATTAGCACTCCGTTAGATTTTGACCGTTTTAATCTCAGTTTTGCTTAGAATGCATCTGAGAAATGACATCAGTGCCCTTAACTGAATAGAACAAAAATGTATCGATCCTTTTCCTCCTATCAACTCTCACCTGAGTCCTGCGCCTCCTGCTTTCTTCTTCCTCCAGGTGTCTGCGCCTTCTTCCCGCAGTCCTCCAATGGCCACCCCTCCAGCCCTCCCGCTGCACGTGCGCCACCCTCCTGTTGTAGGTACACCGCAGCGCGCCTCTCCTGCTCCAAGTGCCGCGCCCATCTCCACGTGAGTCGTGCCCCTTTCTCAGTGCTGCTGCCCTTCCTCACGTGGTGCCACCCTCCTCCTCCGCAAGGCACGCCGCTGCACCTTCAGAGCCACCATCCACCGCTTCACCACAACACGGCGCCCCTACAGAGTTGAAGATGCATCCCACTGACACTCCTGAAGGGTAAGACTCAAAACCTAACCCTAACTATGATTATGCATGAGTTGATCTGAAATTTTTGGTCAATTTGTGGCCCATGAGTGGTAATTGGTTGTGTATGTTCTTCGATGATTGATCCGAAGTGCAGCAATGCAAGATGTTAATTTTTCTGTACTTCTACTCTTTCAGATCGATCCGAAGAATGCTTGTAAAGTAGAGATTGATGTCACCTCATTCTCAACGGTCGAGGGTGGTCGATCTGTACCGCAGCGCGTAACTTTGTCTTGGTGGGTCGATTCAGATGAGTATTCCATTATCGATATGGAGAAAGATGTCTTCAAACACTATAGTTGGGCAAGCAATCAAGAGGCAAACTTCTGGTATGATGGACACAATGGTCAAATGGTTCGTCTTGGTACTGACCAAGAGTTGTTAACTTTATTGCAAGCATTAAAAATTGTCAAGTTTATCATGACTGTGGGTAGATCTGAGATGAACAGATGTCATGACTCTTTGGCTGTTGTGGATGAGATGAATAAGTTGCAAATTCAGCCAAGAATTGAGGAGAGTGAGTTGCAGATTCAACCAAGAAATGAGCTCTCAGTTGCTGAAGCTGCTGATCTAGTATGGGCAGAGGAACCACAACATGGAGTTACAACAGCTGGTCCTGATAGAATAGAGGAGGAAGAGACAGAGCACTATATGGATCCTAGTTTTGATGCGGAAGGAGATGATCCACCTGGGGTTGATGAAGAATGGAGGTATTTCAAGAAGAAGACAGTTGGAGGTGATGCAAAAGGTGCTGAAAAAGCTAAGAGTGGAAAAGTACAACCTTCAAAGAAGAAAAAAGAAAATGAACAGAGTGGTGCTGATTTTGATCCTGATGTTGTGCTAGATGATGAAGCCATTATGATACATGATGCAATTGCTAAACAGACTACGTATGACCGAGATAATCCTTTATTAGAGAAGAATTCAACATTTGTTGACAAGGATGCCTTCATGCTAACTATCAAGCAATATGCCATCAAAAAAGAGTTTGAGACCTTTGTAGTGCATAGTGATAAGATAAGATATAGGGCAAGATGTGCGGATTTAGACTGTAATTGGAATATTCATGCAAAGAAACTCCATGGCTGTCCTACTTTCATTGTGATTATTTGATAGTACATTGTGAACATTGTTTTTTTTTTTGCATTACTAATTAATTGATATTACATTTCTTGACACCTCCATAACTTGTATTGCAGATTGTTTCAATTTCAGAAGGACATACATGTCCAAGCACAAGCAAGGTGAAGGGAAAAGAGGCCACAAAAGGGTGGATAGCCAACAGGGCAGCAGATGTAATAAGAGCTAATGCAACAGTAGGAGCAAAGAAGCTACAGCAGCAGCTTGAACAACAATTTCCAATAAAACTATCATATAGCAAGGTGTGGGAAGGAAGGCAAATGGCACTCAAAGAGCTCCATGGCACTTGGGAGAATAGTTTCAAAATGTTGTGGAGTTTCAAAGCTCAACTAGAGGCAACATGCCCAGAAGCATTGTGGTGATCGATTGCAAAAGATAGGTGGTAAAAATCATTTCAGAGGATGTTTGTAGCAATTAAAGCATGTGTGGATGGCTTTCGGTTGGTTGTAGACCCTACCTTGGAGTTGACTCAACCCACCTCACGGGAGATACAAAGGACAGCTAGCAATGCAACTTCAATTGATGGGCATAACTGGATGTATCCCGTCACTTATGGTATTTTTCCAAAGAGGATGAATCAAATTGGACATGGTTCATGACACAATTGAGGACAGCAATAGGGACGCCTCCTGGATTGACTATCCATACAGATGCATGTAAAGGACTCGAGAAGGCAGTCCATAAGGTTTTCCAAGGTGCAGCTGAGCATAGAGAGTGTTTTAGGCACCTCATGAAAATTTCAGGAGAGGTTCCAAGGACATGTGTTGAATTACATGTGGCCTTGTGCTTGGGCATGTACACTTCAGAGGCACCAATACCTATGGGACAAAATAGCAGAGTGTAGTCCAGAAGCAATCATGTTTTTGCAAGCAAACCACAAGCAAATCTGGTCAAGAGCTAAGTTCTCAGGAGAATGCATGGTTGATTATGTGAATAACAACATATCAGAGTGCTTTAACAATTGGATTAAGGACTACAAGTCGCTTCCTGTAGATTCACTCATGGATGCTATACGAGGCAAGATCATGGAAAAGATAGCAGCAAGGCAGTTTATAGCTACCAAACTTGTAGGACCAATCCTTCCAAGTGTTATTCAT
Organism: Dendrocalamus sinicus; assembly: GCA_036346575.1. Lineage (NCBI taxonomy): Eukaryota > Viridiplantae > Streptophyta > Magnoliopsida > Poales > Poaceae > Dendrocalamus > Dendrocalamus sinicus. The sequence goes on from CM070647.1 coordinate 32,605,125, forward strand.
GAGCTAAACATGAAGAGTAGATGCTTGCCTTATGAAGTAAAAGGGTGTGGTGGTCTTAAAGCTGAGATATCTGGAGTTACTAGGGAAAACACATCTTGGAGACATGCAACAACCTTGATACCAAAACATGTTCATGTGGTCATGGCAACTATCCGGAAACCTTGCACCCATGTTATAGCTTTTATTGGTTCCCGAGACAAATTAAAATGGAGGACTATGTGCATGATTACTACTCAGTTGAACGCTTTAAAGCTACTTATCAGTTTGACATTAACCTGATGGTTGACAAGACACAGTGGCCTGTAGTTGATCCTGGGTTTGTGATGGTTCCTCCAAAGCTAGAGAGGCCTGCGGGTAGGCCGAGAGTTCGCCGGATCAAGAGTAGTGGTGAGGCTGGAAAAAGAGGCCCTTACCAATGCAAAAGATGCTTCCAGTTTGGGCATATTGAGAAGACATGCCGTGAGCCCCCAGCAGAACTCGGTCCTGAATTGCCACCTTTAATTCTTGCCAAATCCAGGTAATGTTAAATTTTTTTTCTTTTTCTTTTTTATTTTTGCATCTTTCATTTCATTCTTGGCTTAGGTCCTTCCCCTCTTATTTTCTTGTTGACAGAAAGAGGAAAGGAGGAGTTGTTGCTTCCAGCTCTAGTAATGCTGTAGCACAAGCTCCTTCAAAATCAAGGAGGACATCAAAACTCTTTTCTACTCCACCGGTCAGTCCGGGGCCAACAACGAGAAGCATGGTAGCTTCACCATCTACTCCAACTAGTACAGGGCCTGTAACTAGAAGAATGGCAGCAGAACAGGCAATCTCACTAGGGGGCATTGCTAGAAGATTGATCATAAATTAGTGCTTTGAATTTGTTTTGTCAAACCATGCTTTTGTCAATCAAAACAACCTGTTATGTATTCTGGTAGCCCTTGAAATGTATCACTGATCTATGACTTGAATGTTGGTCAGTTTAATCTAGACAAATTCTGTCATGTGAGTTTGTCTTTTTCCATCTGATTATTTGTGCATAGTGCGGCTATATTAGTTTATATTTTTATATTGTCAAGTAGCAACTGTTGTCGCTTTCATTTTGAGCAAACAGTAACGACCATGTGAACCAGAGCAAAGGGCATTTTTGTCCTATCTAACATTGTTATGTCTAAAAGATAACAGAGTGCTAATTTTCGAAGTAACTTGTAACTTTCAGTGCTATTTTCCGGAGATATAAACTTTTAATGGTATTTTCCAAAAGACAGGAACTTTCGATGCTAGAGAACCAATTTTCCCTATATATATATATATTGGTATTTTAATTATTTGCCTCCTTACCATTTCTTGTTATAAATTTTAGAAATGAGATTTTTATGTTTAAACCCAATTCTCTCATTATCCTTTTATGGATCATCTTTTCAGATTCGAATTTTAAATTTTAATTCTCTAGTAATTGAACATATTTGTTCCTTTCTTGAACTTTTTAACTTTTTGGAACCTCAACCCAATCTCAGAAAATACCATAAAAATCCAGACTCAAATAAAACACATTACCAAAAATATTTCAAAAGCTTCACATTTTTTTGAATTCAAATTTTCAGGATGTTACATTCTCTTAGGAGAAGGTCCGAACCAGGATAAAGTTTCCCATGTCTCTACTTTGTAGCCGCATACGTCGAGTCTTCTAAGAGTTTTCCCGAATCAAAATAAATCATACGTAAGATCGATATTAAAACATCGATAGTTGGCACCGTCCGTGGGGATTCTTCTTCCATGACTCTGGTAATTTCCTTGTAAGCAAGTTTCTCTTTTTTCCTTTGATGTCCTTATGGCAGATGAATGGAATGAGCAGAACTGATTTGACTTAACTGACTACGTGAGTATTGACATGGATGCCTGCTATGACTACGAGCAAGGAACCTGCAGTAGCAAATGGACTACGAGTGTCAACCTCGAGTGGACGAGACCTACTACAGGTCCGGTCCACCTGCCGTCGGGCATCGCCGAGTGTGTTCGCTTGGCGATGCTAACTACCCGTTTCCTCTGAGGAGATGACAAGAGATCATTGCTGGATACCGAGCATTCATGCCCGAGCTCCGAGCAGTGCGTTGGCCACCGCAGTTTCAGCCGATGAGCATGGAGAAATTTGACGGGTCTCAGAATCCTATCGAGCTCCTTCAGATTTACATGACCGTGGTCCGGGTAGCAGGAAGAGGCGAGCACATCATGGCTAACTATCTTCCAATGGTGCTCGAAGGATCTGCTTGATCCTAGTTGCTCAACCAGCCTTTCAAGTCGATCTACTCATGGCAGCACCTCCGCGACCTTCTGATAGCCAACTTCCAGGGTACATACAATCACCCTGGGAAGGAGGACGGCCTGCATCGAATGCACCAAGGCAGCGACAAGACCCTACAGCAATTCATCAGGCATTTCAATCAGGTTCAAAACTCTATTCCGGATATCTTTGACGCTTCTGTTATGAGAGCATTTAGACAGCGAGTGTGCAATTGGAGGTTCATAGAGGACATCACCTTGAACCCTCCAACCACCATCGTCGAGCTCTTCAAGATGGCCGATTGGTATACAACTATTGCCGAAGCGATTGAATGGACCAGGACCATTGACCAGCCCGGCCGCTGTTCCAAGGAGCAAGGTGATGGCGACAATAGGAAGGGGAAGGCCAAGAAATCCGAAGACAAGGCTAAGAGCCATGAGCCTCCCGCCACAGGATTGAAGGAGGTCCTGGCTATGGGCGATAAGGAGTCACGTGACTCCAAGCAATACTCCAACCGGGGCAAAGGCAAAGCACCCGTGAGGAGGGAAAATAATCCTAGATGGTGCCCTCTTCACAAGAAATAGCGGCATAATCTTCGCAATTGTCGAGTTTTCCAACGAAAACTCAAGGATTTTTACTCCAGCAAGGGCCCTCCCCCAACAATTGAGGAGTTGGGGTAGTCAAGCAGTTGAAAGCACTCGGACGAGGATGAGGACATGCTATTCCAGGACCCGAAGCACACTATTGAGCATATATATGGAGGTTCATCCGTGTATGCGTCCAAGCAATAGTATAAGGCTGTCGAGCATGAGGTAAACTCTGTCGACCCTTCCCTTGTCAATAATTTACCTAAGTGGTCAGAATTCACCATCTCTTTTGAGAAAGGTGATTGTCCAATCTCTTCGACTCAACCTAGTCAGTTTTCGATCGTGGTCGAGCTTACCATCAACAACTGTCGAGTAAATTGCATGTTAATTAATGGTGGCAGTTATTTAAATATTTCATTTGTTAGTGCCCTAGATGAGATGCAAATTTCTCGTACTAGAAGAAAGCCTGTACGATATTCATTTCATGGAATCATACCAGGTTCTTCGGCCAAGCCTATTGGCCAGGTTTCTCTGCCTGTTACATAGGTTCTCCAAGCAACTTCAAGATAGAGAAACTCTCCTTTGATGTGGTCGATTTCAACTCGGCATATAATGCCATACTCGGATGACCAACTCTGGTACGATTTTTGATAGTTGTTTATTATGCCTATCAATTTCTTAAGTTGCCAGGTCCCAAGGGAGTTATTATGATTCACTGTGATAAGAAGATGGCACTAACGTGCGATCGCAAGTCCCTCGAGATGGTCAGACAACTACCAACTCAAGAAGTCACCAAGGTACGACCTTTGAGCAAGCACTCAAAGTCTAAAGCTGCACTAAAGCTGAATGAAGAAGTCAAAGAAGTCCCTCTGGATCTAGAGGAACCTTCGAAGACAGTTCGCATTGGGGTCACGTCCAACCCTGCATAGGAAGATGCCATCATCGCTTTCCTCTGGGCAAACACAAATGTATTCACGTAATAGCCATCCAATATGTTCGGGATCCCTTGGGATGTGATCGAGCACAGGCTAGCTCTACGGCCTGATAAGAAGCTCGTAAAACAAAAATTACGGAGATTCACACCAGATCGACAAGAAGCTATCAAGTCAGAATTAGACAAGCTATTGAAAGCAGGCTTTATAAGAGAAGTCGATTACTCAGAGTAGTTGGCTAACCCTATAATGGTAAAAAAGTCTAACTATAAGTGGCATATGTGTATAGACTATATTGATTTAAATAAAGCTTGTCCAAAAGATGACATTTCACTCTCTCGTATTGATCAATTGGTAGATTCTACTGCTGGATATGAAATGTTTTCTAGATGCATACTCTGATTATCACCATATTAGTATGTCTTCAGAAGATGAAGAGAAGACCACATTTATCACTCTATTTGGAGTATTTTGCTATGTCAAAATGCCATTTAGTTTGAAAAATGCTGGTCCAAGTTTTTAGCGTTTGATACAATTAACCTTCATACATCAAATAGGTCAAAACTTAGACGCCTATGTCGATGATATGGTCATAAAAAGTATCAAATGACTTAATCATATTTTAGACCTGCAGGAGACCTTCCACAATCTAAGAAAGCATCGCATGAAACTCAATCCTGAAAGATATCGAAGCTAATCCTGAGAAGATCAAGGCTATTGAACAGATGCGCCCTCTGACCATGAAGAAAGAGGTCCAGAAACTCACTGGGTGCATGGTGGCTTTAAGTCGTTTCATCGCACAACTAGGTGAAAAAGGTCTTTTTTTCTTTAAGCTGTTGAGGAAACATAAGGGCTTTGAGTGGCCGAAAGAGGCCAATGACGTTTTCAAGGATATCAAGAGATACCTTACGAGTGCTCCTGTCCTGCTTTCTTTGAAAATAGGTGAGACACTCTTAGTGTATCTATCCACCATGCCACAGGCAGTAAGTACTGTACTGGTTGCTGAGCGCGAGGGCATTCAAAGACCAGTATACTAGATAAGTAAAGTTTTACAACACGGTCCCAAGGAGCGCTACCCTCAGATCCAAAAACTGCTGTATGCCCTTCCCATGCATTCAAGGAAATTGAGGCATTATTTTCAGGTGCACAAGAAATTGTGCTATCTGAGTTTTCTTTAGGAGAGATCCTCCAAAATAAGGAAACAGCAGGACGCATGGCCAAATAGTCGGTCGAACCTGGGGCGTTCGACCTCCATTTCGTGTCCCAAACGACCATTAAATCCTAGATCTCGGTAGACTTTTCCACTGAATGGATAAATCCTGAACCTGTTTAGGATCCCCAATAGTACGATTCCCATGACTTGTGGACAACGTACTTCGATGGGAAGCTTACGTTAAGTGGCTCGGGAATTGGGGTGGTCCTGGAATCTCTCGTGGGAGAGACCTTAAAGTATATCATCCAATTGCTCTTTCTGGCAACTAACAATGCTGCTAAGTATGAAGGTTTGTCGGCTGGCATACAAGCCGCTAAAGCACTCGGGATTCGATGACTACTCGTGAGTGGAGATTCTATACTATTCATGAATCAGGTCGGAAAAGAGTATTGATACTCAAGTACGACCATGTCTCAGTACTTGTCGGAAGTACATAAGGTTGAAAAGCATTTTTTTGGTTTCAAGTTACAGTATATCCCTCAAAAGGATAATTTTCTTGTAGACTAGTTGGCTTAGATAGGTTCTTCCCTATCACAAGTACCGCCAGGGGTCTTCTTAGAACAGCTCTAGAAGCCATCTTTGGTCGAATCACCGGAGACAATCCTGAATGAGACAATCTCTCTAGAGTACAAAGAGATGTGGATGGCTCCCATCTACGACTACCTTTAGAAGGGTTCGATACCCGACGACAATCCTGCAGTGGATCGTCTTGCCTGCTAGGCCAAGATGTATAACTTGGTCGACGAAGTACTCTATAAAAGGGGTACTCAGGGAGTTCTCATGCGATGCATATCATAGAAAGAAGGATTAAGCCTCCTTCAATACATACATGGGGGCATCTGTGGAGCACATGCTTCCTACAGAACGTTGGTCGGTAAGGCCTTTTGATAAGATTTCTATTGGCCAATATCCCTTAATGACGCCAACGATTTGGTTAAGAAATGTGTGCAATGCCAGTTTCATAGCTAACAAATGCACCAACCAGCTCAGTGGTCGGTAGCTATAGTAGTCAAAAGCTCTAGTGGTCAGTAGTTATAGTGGTCATATAGTCGTAAGCTATAGAACCAAGTCGGTAGTCGATAGTCGAAACCTACAGAACTTAGATGGAAGTCAAAACCTACAGTACTAAATCAATAGTTATAAGCACAATAGATCGGTCATAAGTACAGTAGATCAGTCATAAGTTACAATATCCAGTCGGTAGTAGAAAACCTAAAGAACCTAGTCGATAGTCGGTTGTTGTAAGCTGCAGTACCCGTTCAACACTCAAAAGACCTGTTGGTACAATACCGGTAGTATTAGCTCTGTGTGAGTGGTACGACCGGAGTTGCGGTAGGATCGACATAGTCGAAGACTTGTGTGGTCAAAGTAGTATGATTGGTAGTCGGCAGTTAGAGTGACCGAGTACCATAGCAGATGGAACATCCAAAATATCGAAGGAGTCGTAAGTCGTACTTGTAATGTCGGTAGCTGCAATGGTTGTAAGGGCGTAAGCTACCACGGTCGTAAGCTGCAGTAGTCGTAGGCTTTAGTAGCCGTAGATATAATTGAGTAGCGGCCAAAGGGTGTTAGAAGTCGATGGAACTCTGTAGCGGTTGAAGAACATTAGCATTCGTAAAGAGTACTATACCAACAAAGATAATTCAAACCAAGCTGAGGTACTCTGCGATCGGCTATTCCAGCCCTCTTTGAGTTAAGAAGCGGAATGTTCCTGTGAATATTCCTTCACCTTTGATCTGTCCTTGTTTCCTTCCCAGCAAAGCTTCCCCGCCATTCTCTCACCCACTCAAACTCCATTCGACTATGTCAAACATCCCACACCTTCTAAACCTTCTCGTACATTATCAAACTCAATCCTAATAAAACTTAATGAAGTTCTCTTTATATTTATTTGGATCTTTTGCAGTTCATTGCATTTATTTGGTCTTTTAATCGCTTATAATGTAACTAGAAGTCGAAGTTCCGAAGGAGCACCGACTTGAGTAGGATCGAGACAAAGATCATTGACTGAGAAGGTCTTGAGTAAAATCAAGACCATGGTAATTTAAGCAAGGCAAGTACCCCCTTGACCATGTTGATTGTAGTATTTTAATTATTATACATTGTTTTCAAAATCTATTATGCGTGTGTGTATGTTTCTCTAAAATGGTTATACTGTGGGTATTGGTAGTTACGACCGCTTGTATGCATTGAACCTCCTTGAAAATTTGACATCCTCACTGTTGTAACCTCTAGGATATAGCTTAGACAATACATACTGTCAATTTGGGAATATTACATTGATATATGATCTAGATACTTAGCCCTGAAATAGGTTTCACTAAGTTTGATATTTCAAAAAAATTGCGTATGGATATGGAATGATTTCAAAATGTTAGACCAGAGGAGGAATCTCTGTTACTTTTGTATTAAATAGAATAAAAAGCCTAGTTTTTAGACGCTGGTGAGTTATATGACAAACTGTCAAATGTGAAAAGGAACCTCGCATGTATATGGGGGAGATTCTCGCCCGAGTCAATTAAGAACCGAACATTATTGCCGCACATCTAAGTCATACCGTACAACTACATGTACTATATGGGTTCTGGCATTAGCTGATTAAAGATGACTAGGTCTAGCCTTACATTGTGGTAGGCGCAGAAGTAGTAAGGGCATTCCAAATGAAGGTTTGCTCGTAGGGGCTTTCTTCATCAAGGTGAATACCTACTTGGGGGATGGATCTAAGTGAGGGTCTTTGCTTAGGGGATGGACCTAAGAGAGGATTCGAACGCTATCCTAGGGGACCTAAGAGAGGTTCGATGTTCATTGGAATGGTGCAAGATTAGGACTAGATAACCTAAATGATATATGGTAATCACTTTCCTCGCATGCCAAAGGAAGCGTGTAATGGCCGATAGTGTATTTCATTATCTCATGTGGGTAAAGCTATATAATCTCTGTAGAGTGTTAAAAACTATTTAAATAGTCGTGTTTGCGGTCATGAGTAAGCTTGGATGCAGTCATAATGAGTATAGTTTTCCTTTTCAAAACTGCTTCACTAAATATATGGGATGGCATGAACGTTTAATCGTGTGCCATACCCATGGTAGGATTTGTGCGATGATTCACAGCTGAGGAGGGCTGCGAATGGATGAAATTTTCAGCCGAGGAGAGCTGTGAAAGGATTTAATCTACTGTTATGGAAGTTATATAAATGTTATTTCATTACATGTCAAATGTTCTTTATAATTCCGCTGCAAATTACTACTTATTGATATTGCATATACAATTTGCTTCATACTCAAAATAACTTAGTATAGAGCCTCATCCTTGATAGCCTTGCATATATGTATAAATTTCCGATACACTACAAGTCTTGCAGAGTACATAATGTACTCAACCTTGATTAAATTATTATTGATAAGAGAATGGAGAAAGATATGTGCCAGATGACGCGTACTTCTCCCCTAGCATTAGGGATGCAAACGGAGCGGATACGGACGAATATTGCTCATCCCGTATTCTTTTCCATATTTTTTTGTTGGAGTCGGACACGGATAGTGCCGGATACAAATACGAATGCGGATATTCTCAGTCACGAATACGGAGTGAATACATGCCGCTCTGAATACGGTTAGTTTCGGTAACAAATATTTATTCGGATAATGCACGAAAGCAAATTTCACATGGTGACCAAGACAAGTTAAGCAACTAGTAAATTCTAGCTAGTAAAGTGTCAAGTAAATGATAGAGATTAGTTAAACAAGTAGTAGCTAACTAGCTACATGTCACATGGTTCAAAAGTACGAATTGCCCATAGCCAGGTAGTCAAGTACATCACTAGTTCATTTGACTTCATTACATTTAGCATATGATTCCATAAGGCTTTCGTGCCCCTTGAGGTCTCACATCGAGCTTTGTGAGGACATTTAGGACATTTATTGCACTGTGTCCAAAGTTGTTTCTCCTTTCCACCATTTTTGTTGCACCGTGTATTTAATATAGTGGTCGCAAACCTTCAAGGTACACTTCTTCTGCTTCTTCTCAGCAGGCTCAACTTCTCTGGTGCAAATCATAGTCCCAATAATAACTATATGCTTATTGCTTAATATAGATTTTCAATCAGAAAGCATTCTATTTCTTACTGAACAAGCGTAGAGTTTAAAGGGTGCTATCATTGGCCTTTACTGTACAAACATTCTATTTCTTAACCATATGCTTCACATAGATTTTCAATCAGAAAGCAATAGATGTGACAAAACACATGATAAGGCAAAATTTACTCAGAAATTAAGCATGCTAGCATAATAACAAACAATTCTATACTAATCAACTACACAACAAACTAAAACCTGGCACTCCATGAGATGCTATGGAGAGTGATTTTCTTTACAAGATCCAAACCAAAAACAACTCGTCGGTCAATACCATGGAAAAACAACTTTTGATGCATTTGATTTTGATCTCATAAGTCCGACAAACAAATCACTCATCAGTCAATACTACCAGTATACTAACTGCACACAACTAAGACACTAACCCAAACTGAGATCTAATACGAGTGTATAACCCACCGACGCTGCAACAGCCACCGAAACAAGCAATCTTAAATAAATAAATGATGCTACATTTCAAGAAGAGACGGAGATCCCACCTGGCCGGCGGAGAGGCTAGGTATCTAACTCCGTTTCCATATCCGGTAACTATCCAGAAAAATACCTAGATAGTTCCGTATTTGTCGGACAATGCTTTCTCCAAATCCATTTCTGTATCTGACAAAAAATATCTGACTCCATTTCCGTATCTGACAAAACCTTTGAATATCCGAAAATTTGTTCCAAGTTGTATCCAAATTAAAACGGACGGACAGACGATCGGGAAATATCCGCTCTATTTGCACCCCTACCTAGCATTGGGGAGTTCAACAATGGATTTTTCTAGAACCTAATCCCCCAATCTGTTGCCTATGGCCAAGATGGCATACCACTGGATTGATATTTCTGTGTAGTTATTTGTCTTCTGCTGAAATTTACTCTTGAGTCAGGTATTTACTTAGCCGATTGGCCATATACTGTAAATCTTATGTATTATGCATCACTTATTCATTCACCCTTTTGTCATAAATTAAATATATGCAATGTGTATGAATGTGATCTCAATGTAATGAATGTACTACTAACTACTGATCATGGAACTAGTACAGAACACATATGGCGACTACAGGCTTCAAAGTCACATCCAAAATAAACTACATGAACACACCAAATGTTAAGCTAGGTAATCGTCATCATATACCCACATCATCAGGATGAAAACGAAACTGAACGCCGAATCATGAAAACGAGAAAGCAAACTGGCAGTTCAGCCTGCTGATCGACAAACTCCTACCATCATTCCTAGAGAGGAAAACATGGACAGTGACAATGTCCATCAGGATGCTAAACCAGCGCAATGCTGCTCTCACCACCTGGAGGCTTGCGGGTTCCACCTAGGCACTCACGGGTTGGGGCCTTCCCATCTGCAAATATGTCGCTACCAGTCATTTCTTTCAGTTTCGCGGAGCTCAGATGCTTCTCTGCGGACACAGGTGCCTCGTCTCCTTTGAATATGTTGTTACCCGTGAGATCAGTGAATTTCTTGCCAGTAATCTTCTTCGCAGTTTTCGACATGTTGTCAGTGTTGGCCTCTCCAAACGAGAAGTTGCTCACCTGTTCAAGGATGATAACATTCGTTAAATAGCATTTCAAGATGCAGATATCCCATAAAGTACCATATAGGTTGCAGTACATTTGCATTTTTCACTGTTGAGTCTGAAGCAGAGCTGCCATTTTCTGAGTTCCTTGCCCTGTTAGGCCTGGGATCTGGAGGATCAGCAAAGATGTCATGGCCAATGAGCTCCTTGGATTTTGCATTAGATATCTGCCTCTTCATCTTACTGTCTGCCTCACTCAAAGTACCACTAAGCTCACGCTGCTTTGCCACCTCAGCCACCGAAGTTGGCTTTTTGGGAGGAACACTACCGTCCTCGGCGAACGAGATGTGGCTTACAGTACTAATTGCCTGTAGTTAAAACAAGTCTGATTTAGTCTCCAATCATATCATGGAATATGATTACTTTTCTTGATTTCTGTCAAGTAGTACAGTAAAATCTAGGTCATGTCAAACATCATTCTTCTCTTGTATTGTTTGGAAAACAATATCAAGTGCACTATTAACCACCGAGTCACTAAAGTACGCAGTATACACCAGAATGCTCAAGTGAGAATTGCTGACCAACAGTAGTCTGTTGCAGTAAAAAGCCTACTAAAACACTAAAACACCAAATTAATCCTACATTAGGATGCTTTAGATATTTTATACCATAATCAGATATATGTAGTTGATTTTTGAAGAAGTAAGAGCATCATGAAAAGCTAACTGACTTTTGAATCAAACAGTTGATGCAATTTGGACTCTAGATTTTGTTTAATTCATCAATCTGCACTTCTAATTTGTTCCATCCAAAAAGCCACATATGCAACAACAAGGCGAAACATTTCTCACAGCATTCATGCTAACAAGTAACAACATCCGAATGTTGCAAAATTAGGCGTCCAGCAAATCTAGTTCTGTAATCTTCCAGCCAAGATCTGATATACTCTATAGCATTATTGCAAATGGGCATAAATAAGAATTGAATCGAACCCAACAAAGATATGCCCAATCTGACAAACATGATTCAATATTTCTTCCCCGAAGCCTTATGAAACAAAAGAAACTTTCCGCACCGCAGCATATACAAATAGTACATGCTTCCCCATTTTACAGTACAGCACCGGAATGCCAATCTAAGTGCTTCCTAACAACGATTTAGCACATAATGCCAAGAAAAAAGAGCACCAAACATGAATACCAAAGCTTTTGCAATCATGGTTTTCCTAAACCAGCACCTGGTAATTGCGCGAGGCAGCCCGGCCGGGCGTCACAGCGAAAGCGCCGCTGCCGGACTCCTCCGCATCGCCGTTGGCCCCGGCCGCGAATATGCCGCTCCCCGTCATCTCCTTCCACTTGGGCGCCGAGCATGGCTTCCTGAAACACACAGAGCAAATCCGAAAAGTAAGCACAACCTGGGACCACGCAGATACCGGATACTAACGGAGGCCAATCAATTGCTTGATCTGCATCAATAGGACGGACACAAGAACAGCGCCAAGAAGGGGATGAATTCCATCTCATTCGCGATTTCTCACCTCTTGTTGAGGCTCTCGGCCTCCTCCTCGGTGACCTGGCCCCCGAACACCACCTTCCTGATCGCCTCGGACGGCTGCGCCCAAGCAACCAAGCAGAGCTCAAGAACAGCATACACACCACAGAGAGGCAGGCAGGCAGCCACGGATGAGGGAAGCGATGGTGGGGGGTGGGGGGGGGGGGTTACCTGGTGGGGGCGGTGTGCTGGCGACGGCGTGGCGGGGCCGTCGGCCTGCTGCGGCCACGCGAGCAGGTCGGCCGTCGAGGTGTGGGACTTCCTCACCGGCGCCGCCCTCTCCATCTGCACCTCCCTCTCCCTCTCTCCCTCTCTCTCTCTAGGCGTTTCTTTCTCCTGTCCCTCCCTCTCTAAACAGGAAGGGGAGGTGTGACTTTGTGGGACTCGTGAGGTGGAGTGAGAGTGGGATGGCAGGAAGGTGAGGTGTCTCTGTTGCTCCCTTCTTTTTCTCCCGAGACTCTACGCGTGGCTACCAGCCCACACTTACTGGTCAATGACAGGTGGGGTCCGGATCGGCGGATGAAACACTGACGTGCGGGGCCGCTGGATCTGGGCCGGAAATGTCTCCGTGCTTGTTTGTTCGGTTTGCTGTTGCCTTTTTTTCGGATTAAAGATTCATTTATTTTTTTCCACCGTAGATTTTATTTTTCAAAGGGAATCGCTTTTGGTAGATTTCTTTTGAGATTCTATATGGAGCGTATTCCCACAGGGAGCGGATCTAAGATAAAAAGGTCGTCAGGTCGATACAAACTCACAACACTCTAAAAAAACCTGCAACACTAATCTGTAACTTGTAATAAGCTAATATATATAAAAGAGATAATACATCAATTACAATATATCATAACAAAATAAAATCTCTTTACAAAAGTGGTTACCTCTTATAGTTGCTCTTTACGGTCTTTCATCCGTACAAATCGATCTATTACAACATCATTTCGTATTTTAGCTGGAAAGCCTTGCTCCACGAAGCACATGATATAATCATTCATGAATTGATCACCAATACGATTACGTAGTACTGCCTTTATAATTTTTATTGCCGAAAAACACCTCTCCACCGATGCGGTTGTTATAGGTAGAACTAGTACTAGTTTAAGGAGCTTATAGACTAAAGGAAAAGCAAAATGTTTGTTTGTATCCTTATCAGCTTAGCAAATTTAGAAATAGTGCTCACTTTCGCAATTATCAATGTAAATAGGAAGCTCATAACCAAGATCTTTCAATTGCATTGAATCAAAATCATCCAGATAGGACTTAACACACTTCATTAAACTCTCAAATTTGAAAACACGAAAAGAATCCTTAGGACTAAAAGCAACCATTTGCGTAAGCAAATTAGAGTTTACCTAATTGAAATGGCCATTGAACTCTATGAGCTACAAGTAAATACAGGGTTCAAGCAATCATATTTGTAGCCCTGATAGTGCGGTTGCTTTTTTGCCTTGGTTTATATCGATCCACATGCTCTTCTTCCATATCCAACTTAGGAATACCATGCTCTTTCATAAAAAGAGTATATTGTCTCCAATAAAGATTTCCAACTATCATCTCTAATTTGCTGAAACTTCTGCTTGGTTAACCACACCTCTAACATGCCCCCAAGATATCTTGATCTTTCATTTTTAAAGATAATGATAGAGCATTTGCATGCCCTAAGATAAGCAACATCAAGTGCAAATGAAGCATAAAGTCAAAATCCTTGAGAAAATCCATAATACCACGGGCTTGACATTTTTCCCATCATTTGAGCCATCCTTTTCTACATATTAGAGCACTTCAATAACATATGCGAACAAATTGTTTATGCTCTTAAGGGTTTTATAGTGAGAACTCTGTTATGGGAGGGTTCCCGCATTATCTCGGGCCAATGATAACTTTGGCAAGGCAAGGCATGCCCCCGCGCGCACTCTACAGAGTATAAATAAGACGTGTGGAGGCACGCCCCCGCGCGCACTCTACGGAGTATATATAAGATGCGCAGAGGCACGCCCCCGCACGCACTCTACGGAGTATAAATAAGATGCACGGAGGCAAGCCCCCGCGTGCACTCCACAGAGTATAAAACTCGCGTGATGGTCGAGACACCAGGGAGTACCTCGCTTTAACGACGCACCATCTGGATATCGCACCTTCGCGCGCGTTGCACCAGGGAGTGCATCGCTTTAGCGCCACACCACCAGGATATCGCGCCTTCGCGCACGTCCCACCAGGGTGTGCATCGCTTTACCGGCGGCGCATCTCCTGGATAACCTGCCTCCGTATGCGTAGCGCCCTTGGCCTATGCCGCTCGCACCCACCCTCCGTGGGCACGGTTTTTTGAAGGTAAGGGAATGACAGTCTCGCCTCCCTACCTCTGCGTGTGTGGCGCCCTTGGCCTACGCACCTCGCGACCGCTCTCCGCGGGCACCATTTTGAAGGTAGGAGAACGGCAGTTTCGCCTCCCTACCTCCGCGTGCATAGCGCCCTTGGCCTACGCCGCTCGCGCCCGCCCACCGCGGGCACGGTTTTTGAAGGTAGCGGAATGGCGGTTTCGCTTCCCTACCTTTGCGTACGTAGCGCCCTCGGCCTACACCGCTCCCGCCCGCTCTCCGCGGGCACCGTTTTTGAAGGTAGGGAACGGCAGTTTCGCCTCCATGCCTCCGCGTGCGTAGCGCCCTCGACCTACGCCGTCGCGTCCGCTCTTCGCGGGCACTGTTTTTGAAGGTAGGGGAATAGCAGTTTTGCCTCCCTGCCTCGGCGTGCGTAGCACCCTCAGCCTACGCCGCTCGCGCCTGCTCTCCGCGGGCACCGTTTTTAAAGGTAGGGGAACGGCAGTTTCGCCTCCCTACCTCTGCGTACGTAGCGCCCTCAGCCTACGCCGCTCGCGCCCGTTCTCCGCGGGCACCATTTTTGAAGGTAGGGAAACGGTAGTTTCGCGTCCCTACCTCCGCGTGCGTAGCGCCCTCGGCCTACGTTGTCGCGCCCGCTCTCCGCGGGCACTGTTTTTGAAGGTAGGGAAACGGCAGTTTCGCCTCCCTACCTCCGCGTGCATAGCGCACTCAGCCTACGCCACTCGCGCCCGCTCTCCGCAGGCACTATTTTTGAAGGTAGGGAAACGACAGTTTCGCTTCCCTGCCTCTGCGTGCGTAGTGCCCTCGGCCTACGCTGCTCGCGCTCGCGCCTGCTTTCCTCGGGCACAGTTTTTGAAGGTAGGGGCACTGTTTTTGAAGGTACGAGAATAGTAGTTTCGCCTCCTTGCCTCTGCATGCATAGCGCCCTTGGCCTACGCCGCTCACGCCCGCTCTCTGCGGGGACCGTTGTTGAAGGTAGGGGAATGGCATTTTCGCCTCTCTACCTCTGCGTACGTAGTGCCCTCAGCCTACGTCGCTCGTGCCCGCTCTCTGCGGGCACTATTTTTGAAGTTAGGGGAATGACAGTTTCATCTCCTTGCCTCTGCGTACGTAGTGCCCACAACCTACGCCGCTCGCGCCCGCTCTCCGCGGGTACTATTTTTGAAGGTAGGGGAATGACACTTTTGCCTCCCTGCCTCTGTGTGCGTAGCGCCCTCGGCCTATGCCGCTCACGCTCGCGCCCGCTCTTCGTAGGCACCATGTTTGAAGGTAGGGGAACGGCAGTTTCGCCTCCCTGTCTCTGCGTGCGTAGCGCCCTCGGCCTAGGCCTCTCGCAGGACTTCACTGTCCACCTCGTTGGCATCACCTCGGCGGGACAGCCCGGCCACGGCACAGGACTTGCCCGTCCGCCTTGTAGGCATCGCCTCGGCGGGATAGCCCGGCTTCAGCGCAGGACTTCGCCGTCCGCCTCATAGGCATCGCCTCGGCGGGACAGCCTGGCTCTGGCACTGGACTTCGCCTTCCGCCTTGTAGGCATCGCCTCGGCGGGATAGCTTGGCTCCGGCACAGGACTTCACCATCCGTCTCGTAGGCATCACCTCGGCGGGATGGCCCGGCTCCGGCGCAGGACTTCGCCGTCCACCTCGTAGTCATCGCCTCGGTAGGATGGCCTGGCCCCGGCGCAGGTAGGCATCGCCTCAACGGGACGGCTCGACGCCGACGCAGGACTTCGCCGTCCGCCTCGTAGGCATCGCCTTGGCGGGACGGCCTGGCCCCGGCACAGGACTTGCCCGTCCTCCTCATAGGCATCGCCTCGGTGGGACGGCCCAGCTTCAGCGCAGGACTTCGCCGTCTGCCTCGTAGGCATCGCCTCGGCGGGACGGCCCGGCTCCGACGCAGGACTTCGCCGTCCACCTCGTAGGCATCGCCTCGGCGGGACGGCCCGGCTCCGGCGCAGGACTTCGCCATCCGCCTCGTAGGCATTGCCTCAGCGGGACGGCCCTGCTTCAGCGTAGGACTTCGTCGTCCGCCTCATAGGCGTCGCCTCGGCGGGATGGCCCTGCCCCGGTGCAGGACTCGCCTGTTCGCCTCGTAGGCATTGCTTCGGCGGGACGCCCCATCGTCGGTGTTTGACTTCACTGTCCACCTTGTAGGCATCGTCTTGGCGAGACGGCTCATGGTTTAGCGTAGGATTTCGCTGATCTCTTCTTAGGCGTTGCCTCTGGGAGCTGCAAGCTACTAGTTGCATCGGCTCACCAGTCGGCACCCTCACGCTTGCTGTCAAGGAACGGGAGGCTGGGATAGTTGATCACGTCAGCTCGCCCATCGGGACCTCTGCGCTTGCTGTCGAGGGAGTACTGTTGTGGGGGTGGTCCAACCCCCGTGACTGGGCCTTGCAACTAGCCCAACATGCAATAGGCCCAATAGTATAGAGGAATGAATGTACCAATATGCCCTCATCATTTGTAAGTACTAAGGGGTAGGATGGGAATTTCCCATCCTACCCCACTCATGTATATAAACCGCTAAGGGGGAGCAGGAGGGGGATCCACTCATTTCTCACACGCTCACTCTCAGTATACAATCTCTATGTTGGCCTTCTTCTTCCTCGGCTAGTTCCCTTCTTTACTGTTTGGCCTGTAGCCACAACATATTTCAAATTTAGTTATTGTCTACTTGGTAATTCCTCCATTGATATTGAATCTCCGATACCTTGTCACCCTAGAATAAAACTCTTATTAGTACACTAGTATGGACTAGAGAATTTTATATCAAAGGCTTAGACCTGCTTAGACATAATATTTGTTTTGGGATAACTTTTTTTTACATAAAATGATAAGCTTTTTAAATGTACTCTTGACTTCGGTGAGTCAAGAAAGGCTATGAATTATTTCAAAACAAAATATAAAATCTAATTTAGACTTAGGCTAATGGTTAGGTGGTGGGTGCTGGCATGCATTATTGTTCGATGACACGATGTTGATTGTCAAGCACAAGAGATATGTGATTTGAGCCTAAGTCAATTAAGGACCGGTCTGCGAGCTATTGCTATAAAACCCTTTTCATACTACCACAAGGTTGGTATGGGATAGTCCTGCCTGACTAATTTGTAGGTCCCAACCTAAGCCTCATCGTAGGTTGAAAGTGAGCATGGCATAGGCCATGTGAAGTCTCACTCGGCTCAATTGGGGGTTCCGGTCTAGTGGATTCCTTACTGGGGTGAAACTTTAGTGTTGGCTTGGCTAAATTAAAGGCTTTGCATAGTAAAGACCTTGTTGTGGTTACTCAATCGCACGCCTACGGAAGCATGTAATGGCCGACATTATGAGATAACCATATCTTGTGGGTAAAGTTGTACAACCTCTGCAGAGCGTATAAACTATCCTGGATAGCCATGCCCACGGTCATGGGCAAGCTGAGTAAAGTTTTTCACGGATTAGACTTTGTTATTCAAAAATGGTTTTTAAAAAGCTTATGGACGGATGGAATCCATAAGAGATTAAAAAGCGTATGGATGGACAGAATCCATATAAGATCTTTTGGAAAAAAAGGTTCAGGTGGGATGCCTGTGGTTAGGTTAGTGTGAGAGATGTACCTGCACTAACAGTATTAAGTTCATTTACAATACTGTTTTTACTTACTGTATTAGATTCAGCAATTTTCAATCTATTTATTATACTTGAAATGCTAGTTTACGCTCAAACTAACCCTATATGTCTTTCTTTGTTTCCTTTATCATTATATTGCATATCTCCGTGTGACTTACGGAGTACAAGTTTGTACTCACCTTATTATCTCCACACAAAGGAAGATGACTTCGACTATGGTGAAGACCTCGACGAGTAGGCCGCGTCTTACTGTCATTTGCTTGTGGGCAGGCTTGTTGGACTTCTTTCGCTGCTAATGTTTAAATTTGGCCTATTGGCTGTGGATGTAGACTTTGGCATTCATACCCATATTTAGTTAATAAATGTAATCATGGTTGATATTTATCTTTGTTGTCTACTGTGTGCACTACCTGATCCTGGACTAGTGCGATTTACACAGAGGATCTAGGAGTTGTTGCTCTGGGGTCCGACACCTCTTGCTCTCACTATTTAATAGGACCCCTTGTAAATGGAGAGGAGGGGGCGCTTGTAACACACACCTATATGCAATACATTCGTATGGTCGCTTATGTGCGATTCTCGTTGAGTCCCACTTTGCATCCTCGATAGTCCACAAATTCGACCAGAGGTGCTTACAAATTTACTGTCCGATCTTATATTGACGACAAACTCCAACAAGTGTCTCCAGCTCTTTGAAGTGATTGCTCCTGATTTAAACCTATTCCACGACTAAGATGTCCACTACCTATGGCTCTACGTTTACTCTCTCCTATTGACTATCTCGAATCATATCTTTATGTTTACAAGAAGCTTCAGCTAAATTAAGTAGAAGAGATATCATGTTAAAGAAGTCGCTAATATCATCATTCTTTTTAGCTACAGCTAAAATGACTTAACTGAAGTTGGTGAGCAAAGCAATGGATATAATGTGGATGTTCTCTTCCTATCAGCTTGTAACAACCCAATTTTACCTCAGAATGACTAATACATATATTTATGAATTTGTAAAAAATTTTAGTGCATTTTAAAAATTTTCATAAAGCCCTTGTAGTTGAGAACAAACGTAAGTGCCAGCTAGCTAACCAAGGAAACTATTAGAGGACTTGAGGACTCCATGCCCCAGGCAGATTCACCCCTGTTGCACCAGAGCACCACCTCTAGTGCCACGGCTCGCCAACCCTATCTACCATACCACTATCCAAGGAGGACCCTAGCAGAGGAGCGACACTTCAGAAGCTGGAGTCACTTGTTTCCACTGCGGTAACAAGGGACACTATGCCAGTAGATGCCCTTAGAAGTAATAGACCCCAGTCAGGACCAACCCCATGAACACTCCAGCTAGAGCCCCAATGACACCAGCAATAGGCTAACGAGAACCGCAGACACCTCAAATAGCCCAGACCTGCACCAGCCTTCGGTAGAGGCCATGTCTACCACATCATAGTAGAAGAAACTCAGGAAGTATCGGATGTCATGCTGGATACGTTCCTTGTCAACTCAACACCTACTACCATTCTGCTCAAGAGACACCAAATACCTGTGTTTTTGCCCAAGAACCTATTAATAGTTCAATCACCTAGGGTGATATGAAAGCCCATCTAGTAATTCCCTATACCCGAATTCAGATTAAGAAAGTAGAATTCCTAGCTAGCCTAATAGTATTGGATTCCTAAGTCTTGAATCTAATCCTAGATATGGATTGACTATCACAACATCAAGGTCAGATCCATTATGCCCTCAGATTAGCGACCTTTGTCAACGCCCAAGGAATTCCAGTAAAAAATAATAGCCACGCCTTCTCCCCAAAAGACCTTAACAGTGAACAACATGAAGTGTGTTGGAGTACAAGAAGTGCTAGTTGTAAGAGAATACCCTGATATCTTCCCAGAAGAATTACCCAGCATGCCACCATATAGAGATTTGGAGTTTGTCATAGAATTGGTGTCTGGTACCATGCCCATATCCAAAAGACCGTATCGCATGCCCGCTAACAAGCTAGAAGAACTAAAGAAGCAAATACAGGAGCTTCAAGACAAATGCTATTTGTAAGACCAAGCTCATCCCACTGGGGATCACTGATGCTATTTGTCAAGAAGAAGGATAGTAGCATGAGAATGTGTGTGGATTATCATACCCTCAATGAGGTTACCATAAAAAACAAATACCCTCTTCCTAGGATAGATGATCTATTTGATCAACTCAAAGGAGCATGTGTATTTTCTAAGATCGATCTATGATCAGGATATCATCAACTGAAGATCAAATAAGAAGACATCCCTAAGATAGCTTCCCAACTAGATATGGATTATTTGAGTTTACCATCATGTCGTTTGGACAGACTAATGCCTCGACCTACTTTATGAACTTGATGAACAAAACATTCATGGAATATCTAGCCAAGTTTATGGTAGTTTTTATTGATAACATCCTCATCTACTCCAAGATAGAGGAAGAGCACGAAGAACACCTGAGACTAATTTTGGAGAAACTCAGGGAGCATAACTTTTATGCCAAGTTTAGCAAGTGTGAATTTTGGCTAAAAGAAGTCACTTTTCTAGGATATGTTATGTTTGTAGGAGGAGTTGTTGTAGACCCATTCAAAGTAGAATCTATCTCCATTGAAAATAGCCATTGTCTGTAATAGAAACCAGAAGCTTTCTCAAATTAGCCAGTTACTACCAACAAATGCCAAACCACTCACCCAACTACTCAATAAAGAAAAGAAGTTTGTGTTGTGAACAATGAAAAGAAGAGATTAACCCCTGCCCCAGTGCTAGTATTGCCAGATGTCACTAAGGACTTTGACATTGACTGTGATGCATCTAGACAAGGACTTAGATGCGTACCAATGCAGGAAGATAAGTTAGTAGCTTATGCTTCCAGTAGCTAAGGCCACACAAAGAGAATTATCCAATCCATGACATGGAGTTAGCATCAGTAGTTCATGCCTTAAAATTATGGAGATATTACCTTATTGACAATCACTGTGAGATCTCTACCAATCATAAGAGTCCGAAGTACATCTTTACCCAGTCGGACCTGAATCTAAGGCAAAGGAGATGATTATAATTGATCAAAGATTATAATCTTGGTATTCACTACCACCCCAGAAAAGCCAATGTGGTAGCAAATGCCTTAAATAGGAAAGCTTATTGTAATACCACCATAGTTAGAGACTGCCAACTAGAGCTCCATAAGGAACTTAGATAACTCAACCTACAAATTGTGAACCAAGGCTGTGTCACCATGATTGAACTTCTACCTTTGTTAGAAGCCCAAATTAGAGCAGCCCAGGAAGTTGACAAAAAAGTCCTGAAAACCAAAGAGGATGTGAAGAGAGGCCAAGTCCCAGGATTCACCATAGACGAGAAAGACACCTTGTGGTGTATGAAACGTATATGTGTGCCCAATAACTAAGACTTAAAGACCCTGATTCTCAAAGAAGCATACAAGTCTGCCTACTCAATTCACCCCATTGGTACCAAAATGTATTAGGATATGAAGGAAAGATATTGGTGGCCAAGAATAAAAAAGGAGATAGTCCAATATGTAGCCTTGTGTAACATATGTCATTAAGTTAAGGTCAAGCACCAGAGACCAGTAAGACTACTCCAACCATATATACGTTGAGGAACCGTCGCTGGCGACCAGTCCGATCGATTCCTCTGCTTAATATGAAACGAGATCAATCACAGAAGACAGAATAATAGATTGAAAACATAGAGAGGTAGAAAGAACTCCTGGTCTTTCTTTATTGCTTTTCGATTGCATGTGTGTACAAAATCTGCTGGTACGGTTCCCTATTTATAGTCTACCGGTGAGGTGCCCACCATGGGCCAAGGCTTCCGACTCAGGCCTAGATTTCCTAACACTCCCCTTGGGCACTCATCTGACACGTTCATGCCTCGTCAAAACTCCATAAAAACCCAGTGAAAAAATTTGGAGAAAGAGTACATGATACATGTTATGCTGCGATGCACGAATTGCCTCATTAAAAACCTTGGTCAAGAAACTTCAGGAAAACTCGTCAAGGGAAAAAGAGTACAATCCACCCAATTTCATTCAATCTTTAGGAATTATTCTTTTGGGTACTTTGTCTTCATGTCCAACGAATTCTCCCCTTGAATTCTGCACTTCTCTAAGTCTCATCATTCCAAATCCTCGCACGCACCTTTCAAAGCTAGATGCAGAGAGTTACCTAGTGAATAAATCTGCCAGATTCTCACATGACTTAGTATGCAGTACTTTAATATCGTCCATCTTTTGCAATTCATGAGCATAGAAGAACTTGGGGTTGATATGCTTTGTGAGATGACTTTTCACATAGCCCGTCTGCACTTGTGCAATGTAAACTGCATTGTCTTCATAGATAATTGTGGGGGGCTTGCACAATATTCATCCCACATGACTGCTGGATGTGGTGAATCATTTGCCGGAGCCAAGCGCATTCTCGTGCGGCTTCATACAATGCTATAATTTCTGAGTGGTTCATCGAAGTCG
Source organism: Dendrocalamus sinicus (assembly GCA_036346575.1). Taxonomy (NCBI): domain Eukaryota; kingdom Viridiplantae; phylum Streptophyta; class Magnoliopsida; order Poales; family Poaceae; genus Dendrocalamus; species Dendrocalamus sinicus. The sequence goes on from CM070647.1 coordinate 32,627,780, forward strand.
TTATAAGACTTTGCTTAGACGATTTCTAGGAAATTATGGTTCCACCACACAAGAATACATAGCCTGTTTGTGGCCTTACGGTATGCGGGTCCGATAGGTACCCAGCATTTGCATAGCCAATTAAGTTCAAATCTTGATTCTTTCTATAAAGCAATCACACGGGAGCCAAAGCGGCCCAGGGCGGCGCGCTTCGGGCGCAGGGCTTGAGCGGCTTCGGCCGGGCGCGAGGCTCGAGCTCGGGCGCGGCATGGCGTGGAACCCGGCGTCCGAGGCGGCGGCTCTGCGGGGCCGACACGTCATGAGAGCGGCGGCCCCGGGTGGCGCGGACCTCAGCGGCGGCCGGTGTGAACTCCGAGCGTCAATCGGGTGGAAGCCGAGGCGGCTCGGCGGGCGGTGCGCCGACGGAACTTAAGCGGTCGGCGGTGGCGGCCATGCGAAGCGGCGATCGAGGCGGCGGCGTGCGGTTCGAGCGGCGGCGGTGGCGACCATGCGGGGTGGCGGCCGAGCGGCAGTCGACGATGGCCAGCGTCGCGGCGATACCGTCATCGCGCCGTGCATATTTTTCGTTTTTTCAATATACAGTGCAATCAACTTCTACTCTGCGATGCAATCTATCGATCGACATTGTGCCGGCGACTTTAAGTCTGCTCACGGTAGATTAGAGCAGATTTGCACCGTAGAAAATTAATCTAGAAAACGAAAACTTTGAATTTAGAGCGATCTAGATAATTCAATCTATTAGGGCTTCGATGATTACCTTGATTCACCGGAGCGAACTCATGCTGATAACGTGTTGAGGAACCATCGCTGGCGATCAGTCCGATCGATTCCTCTGCATAATAAAAAAAGAGATCAATCACAGAACTCCTGGTAGAGAGAACTCCTGATTTTTCTTTATTGTTTTATGATTGTATGTGTGTACAAAATCTACCGGTACGATTCCCTATTTATAGTCTACCGATGATGTGTGCACCATAAGCCAAGGCTTTCGATCCTGACCTAGGTTTCCTAACATATACGCATCTCTTGCACACACTAGATCTGAATGAAGACTCAATCTCAAACTGTGGTTACGCACTATCCTTCCGAACGCACACGCAGTTCAGAGTACTCGGGACCGCTTTCTTCGGCATGTTTCCGTGCAGCCCATAACTGGGCCCAACGTCCCATTCGGAGAGGGCCACCCGGCCCAGGCCTAGCCTGCTGTTTTCCGTAGCTCTCACGTCGCGATCTGTACTTGACGAAGCTCCGTTTCTGAGGCACAGGAGATGAAAACCATATAGGAACAGGGCAAAATGTACAAGAACGGATGTCCTGTGCCATGAAATCACCGAGGAATTGAAAAGAAATGGAATGGTTTGAGTAGATGTTTGCGTACTTTCTAGGAAAAATACATCAATTTTAGAAAAATATGGCGTCACGTGAATCGAAAGAGAGGGGAGAGAGAAGAAAAATTCCCAAGAAATCCCTATAAAGATCCAACATAAAATTATTCTAAAATCACTTCGTTCGAAACAGATGCGCATCCACAATCCAAGGACTAGGGGTCCTTGGAGGCCCTAGGAGGCTATGTTCAAGTTTTCTTTTTGAGAGAGAGGCATTATCTAATGTAGTAGCTGATTTTTTCAGTATTAGCTAGATTATGGAGTTGGACTGTTGAAACGCGCTAGTCCATGGCCCAGTAGAAACTAGCGTTGGTGCAGCAACTTTACCCTTGGGAAGCATCAAGGGGCCACATAGCCTTTGTTTCCTAGGGTTTGTCCTCTTTGGTCCCAAGCTACTGATGTCTTATCAGTTATCAGCCATACCAGAGTAAACTCCTACAGTGAGAGGCTACATGAATGAAAAAGGCATATGGGTTTGTCATTAACGAGAGATCGCACTCAAAGAAAGCTGGCCAACCACTATTGCTAATGCAATAACCGACAAAATCATCCCAATATACAGGAAATATTCGCTTCCTAGGAATTGAAGCAACTCAAAACTTTCTTTCGAATACATATATAAGAATTTCATAAGAATTTTCAAGTATAGGAATTTAAAGAGTTTAAATCCTTGACTATCCTATAGGAATTTCACATAAATCATACTGGCCTGGTTCATACATACAAGTATTTGTATATTTCCATAAAATTCTTGTGATATTACTGTATTTCATAGTGGCCCTATAAGGCTTTCTTTGTTTCAAATAGTTATTTTAGCGTAGCAAGTCTTTATCAGTTTTTATTGTGAACCAACAAAAAAATTGCACCAGCTGATGTGTTGGCGAGAACTTTCAATAATTTATATTATCGAACGATTAGTTGAATACTTGAACATGAGAAAATTGCAATTATAGGACAACAAACAATGCGCTTCGCAATTATAGGACTCCAAACATCGACTTCGTTAAAATGACCCTTGAAACGTTGGCTTCTTGTTTTTCATGACATTTGATATATTAAGTCTCTTTTCTCATCTAAATACATATAGAAGTTTGATACAAAGGTTCGCTCAATTGAGTTCACTTGGCTTTAAGAAATATACGGGGGTGTTTTAATCGGCTAGAACTGATAGCTTTGGGTAACAAATACATGTATTTAGATGAGAAAAGAGACTTAATACACCAAATGTCATGAAAAACAAGAAGCCAACGTTTCAAGGGTCATTTTAACGAAGTCGATGTTTGGAGTTCTATAATTGCGAAGCGCATTGTTTGTTGTCCTATAATTGCAATTTTCTCCTTGAACACCACTCTAAAATTTGTGTTTAAGTAGAATGTCCCTTGCTATAACCTGTGAGTATAATAATAAGTAGGTATTGGCTCCATATGTTAATAAGGTATCAAGTAGCATATTTCACTAAACTACAAATTTAAAGATGGCATACAGCCAAAAACTATATGCATTATCCTCAAGCCTTGATGGTAGTTTAGTTTTTAAGTTAGCCTTAAAACTCTGCACTAAATAACTTCCTTAGGGTGAATTGTCTCTCTTACTTACATGCTACACTGCATACAGGAAGTAAAGGTTGCCATATTTTTCTTAGGTTACGCAGAAACCTAAGATTGCAAAATGATACATGTATAACCCTAGAAGCTAAAAATCTAGCCGCGTATCCTTCGGAGTGCCCCTTTTGCTGAAAGAAGCAATAGCGGGCGTGTGGGGCTTAGAGTAGGGTAGCCACATGTGTCACCAAACATGTGCCCAAAGTGGCTGACAAGCGAATATTGAACATACATCCGGGCCCACCTGTCAACCACTGCCGGCACTCGGTCTTTTGACCGCTCCAAAGCTGATGCTGCCATGTGCAGGGTATGAAGTTTGGCTTAGTTCTGGTGGCCTGAATGCCTCTATATATATATATAGGCCTAATTTATTTTTCATTATTCATAAATTTCGTTCTGATTCCTTTTCTTTGTAGTTTATATTTTTTTAATAAATTATTAGCTTTTTTGGAATAGTTTATTAGAATACATTTTTAAAATAAGTTATCGATATTCAGTTTATTTGTATAAATATTCATATTAAGATTAAAAACTATTAGTCGTAGCCATAAATTATCAATGGTAGAAAAAAACAGAATCATGAGCAGATCCTAACCTTTTTAGGATCTTACCAGCATGTAGGACTAGCTAGGTGCAATTCTACTTGTACATAGCGACGGTAACCATAAAAGTTTACATACTTTAGATTGTCCGATTGAGAAATCGATGATTCAGATGATGCCTAACAGAAAACATGCTTCCTGTCTTCCCACGATGGCTGATCTAACCAGAGCTCATCCCAACTAGGATCGAACTCTCCACTGGATTCATAGTCGCGTTACTGAACTGTAGACAGTGGATTCGGAACTGTCTTTCCGTCCAAAGAATAACTTGTATCCATTTATTTGAGAGGAAGCCAGCACTCTCATTAAGGCCTTATTTTCAAACAGTTTCTAACTTTTAACTTTTAGAAGTTAGTTTTTGAAAAGAATAGCTTAGGTGGTTTCTATAAGCTCTTTATAAGAATCACTGCAGAAACCGTTTTAAACGGAATAGTTTCTGAACGTAAGTGTCGCTTACTCTCTCAATTTATCTCATAATTAGCAAAAAAGACCTAGCACTATTCAGGACCTAACCATTATCATTCATAGAGATACAATTGCTACGGAGGAAAGAGCTAAGAAAGATGAGGCTGTCAAGCCAACTACTAAGCTCGCTTTCTTTTGCACCGATCTAAATAGGTTCTGTTTTATTTGGAATGTATTGACTTTTAAATTTTTGGTTTTCTTAATTTTGGTCTTTTTGTTTTTGTTTTATTTTTTATTTCTTTGCATTGTCCTAAAGATATAGTGGTCGTCTTCTATTTTTTTAATTTTAATTTTTTCTTATTTTTGATTTAGAAAAACTTATAGCAAAAAAAAATCGAAATCCTGGTTTTTAAACCATTTAGAGGTGCTACCTTCGTCACCTCATTCACAGGTCGCAGCTCCGTCTGTATTGATCTTGAGCCACAACGCCGGGGGAGGTTCCCACTTGCGAATTACACCACCAACGTCCTCTCAACCTCCTCTTTCGGGAGCTGTAAACAATGAAGCTGCTCCTGTACCAAGCTCGTAGCTTTCTTTGGACGATATACAGCCTCCTTCTTCTTCTTCCCCATGTGTCCAGACTCCAGCGATTCCTCTCCTCGCATTACCATGGAGTTTGCCACCATCAGTGTATGTACATATAGGGGACGTTCAAAACGGATTTTGCCAATAATTATTTTGCTACAGTTGGACTTGTTCTTTTTGGCTGCAGTTTGTGGCTTTTAGGCTGTTTGTACGAGAGATTACAGAGTAACAAAAACTCACATGTGGTTTTTGCCGATATAAATGAAGTCAGTAAATTATGTACTATAATTAACTAGTAGAATCTATCTTGAAAAAATACTCTATTTAAAAGCTAGTTATTGTAGAAAAACCAAAAAGTAGCTTTGAGAAGCTAAAAAGAATATGGCCATAGTTGAGAAGCCATTATGTTCAAACGGCTAGAAAAACCGTTTTGAACGGTCACGTCAGTCCCACGAGCCACTGGAAACCCAATTTTTGGTCCAACATAATGGTTAATTGGCGCAGTAGGATTGCATTAGTATATATTGCTGTTGGCAGGGTGGTTGGGCCAAATAATGAGAGCCCAAGATCGATGGTGGAGCTTGCAGGGCCGGCCGGCAGTGGTTGGAGTTGGACGCACACTTATGCAGGGTTGGTGCCGAATGGGCGAATGATGGCGCAAATACGCCAAGGCGAATGGGGCAGCCATCATTTCTATCTGCGGAGAATGCACATGTGAGATGAGAGGCAAAAGATGCTGGAATTTTTTTTTACAAATAATCCATATTTTATTCAAAATAACATAAATATACCTGCGCGGATATTTTTTTTTACAGAAATGGGCTCCAGTCGCCGAACCATCGGACGATTGGAACCTATCACCCAACGCCCATGCGACACACAAGCAATCCGCTCTCCGTTGGGCGAAATAATTGAGTCGCCGAACCGCCGGGCAACTGCTTCCAGTCGCCCATCGGTTTGGCGACTGCAGTTCCAGTCACCAAAGGGTTGGGCGACTAGAAACGCATATAAAAGGACTGCGCGGTCGAGTGGGCGCTCGAGCGCGTGGTGAACGAACAGAGGGGAAAGAAAGAAGAGGAGAGGAGAGAGAGGAAGAAGGAGAGGTTTCACGTTTTTTGTGAGGTAAATATTTTTATATGTTGTAGTTCATTTTTGTATATGAAGTAGATAGTTTATTTAGTGTCAGTATCCGTCGAAAATTGTAAATGTAGAAAAGAATAGTACAACTTCAGTATAAAAAATTTAGTCAATATAGTTATAGAAAATTACCAGCCGTAATAACCTGTAGTTTTAGAAAATTTAGTGAACATAGTTGTAAAAAATTAGCATGTGTACAAAATTTTAGTTGTAGAAAATTTAGTCAATATTATGTAGAAATTAAGTCTCCGTAGAAATTTGTAGTTATTCAAAATTCAGTTAATATTTTTGTAAGAATTTAATAATTTGATTTGTAGAAAACAATAATACGTAACATTTATGATTAATTAGAATGAATGTAATGTCATTAGTACATTGAAAAATCATGTCTACCATTATAACTGATATATTGGCATTTAAATCGATATGTCATGTAAATTGTCGAAAACCCATTAGGAGTTATTTATAGTAGGAGAAAGCTCGAGTAGCGAGATAAGAGCGGCGTCAATGCGTGGTATGCTGATAGGGAGTTAATGCTACGAGGGTAGTGTAGTTGGTTACGATAGGTGAATGGTCGTTAAAATGTAAATTACAGTACATCAGTACTTTTGTAATGTGCGATGTGATTTGACTAGATGTAAAATTGAAAATATATGCAGACAGACATCAGTAATGTCGATACCTACTACATTAAAAGTGCATTACGGTGTTGGCACCATTCGTGAAGGTCCGAACATTATTGACATGAGTGGTTTTGTGCAAGCCGCTCTGGTACACCCGGACAGGGAGAATGCTCGAAGCGTAGATGTGATGCATTGGCTCACCCATAATTTTTCCTTGGACACTGATGTGTACAGCGTCGTCATACAAGGGCTTTAGAGCCGGTCTCCTATGGACATCAGATGGACAAGAGGCAGAAGAAGTAATGGGATAAGATGATGACGCAATGGGAAAAAACTCGCGAACTAGCAAGGTCTGCTGTTGCCCATGATGAAAAAGCAAGGACTGTTGTGGCCCAAGCTGAACAAGGCGAGCGTGCTGCGAGGTCAGCTCCCCGCAATAATGTCACTCGTAGCAACAACTCCATCCCGAACGTTCCTACTGAGCGTTTGTTGCAACACTCGCCCGAAGGGGAGATGCCACCCCTATGTTGGTGCCGGAACCTGTACTATTTATTCAAATCTAAGCACCGCCTTAGCTTGGGTATGCATTACTAGAGTTACGTAAACTACTCCAGTGACTATTTCGACTGCTGTCGGGACACCACCAGCTATCGGCAGCCAGTAAGGACCAGTTACACTGTGTTCTCCCTACTTTTTCTCCTTTAAAGTACGCACTAACAATCTCTCCCGTGTACCCATAGTCCCCGGAACCCCTATGTGGCTACAGCAAATGGATCGATATTCAGATCCACCCAAAAGACCAATGGGCTCTCGACTTCAAGGAGTGGAACATCAAAAAGTCCTGCAAGATTCGGGAGGAGAAGCACTATAAGGACGAGCAAACCGAGCGTATACATCAGAAGATGAAAGCTTATCTTGAGGCATGCACGTGCTGGGAGCGCGAGGCTCGCGAGAGGAAGTGCAAGAAAAGAGGGAAATGGCTGCCAAGGCAAAAGAGACCACCGAGCTCGCAAGGGAGGGAAAATGGTCTCGGTCCACACAGTAGGTCGGGCTGTTCCGCACTAACTACTCCCCCGAAGATCGAATTTAGTTCCATTCCAAAAAGGCGCATATGTATCTTAGGAGCAGTTCGATTTGTTGCGTTATACATGACGCTCTTTGTTATGCATGTAATCAAAACCTACGCGTCATATTACTCTCAATTGTACTATGAAGTCTATTTTAATTTAGACAAGCATATTTTCTCTTCTTTTCACATTCAATTATTTCTGTAGCAAGTCATCCAACAACAGTAACAAACCAGTTTTCCTCCATGTATGAATTCCCGGTTACATCGCAATATCACTTACCTTCGTACTTACCGATCGTTGTTATTTTAATCATTCTTAAAAAATTCCATGACATTTCTTGCACTACAACAATATACAACGATCGCAAACTCTTATTGTGAATCTAACAGATTATCTACCATTCATAATCTACAAAAATTACAAATAGATTAACCCACACTACCTGTAGGAATAACTTGTTTGCAGTCACTGCACAGCCGAGCGACTACAATTGTAGTCACCAGCCATTGTGCGACAGACTGCAGTCGTTGAAACATTGGGCAACTATAACCTGTCGCCCAACGGTCCGAGGACAACTTGCGTATCACGCTGCTGTTTGGCGATAGGTTCCAGTCGCCCAATGGTTAGACGACTGTAGCTCATTTCTATAAAAAAAAATTTGTACGGATATATTACTGTTATTTTAAATAAAATATGATTTATTTATACAAAAAATTCAAAGATGCTGTTAGTAGCCTAGTGTAGTGGCGGCTTCAGGGCTCTTCAGGAGTCGGGAGTAGGCCATCATCACACAAACACGACTAGAGAGAGAGGGGTAAGATGGGGTGGTGTGTGTCCAGCAAACCCCTCTCGCTGCTCTCTGCAATCGATTTGTCCCTCCACTAGCAGGACGAGGGAGAGAGATAGAAACAAGAGTATTTCTTTAGCTATGATTTATGACCATGTCCGATAGCTTTTAATTTTATTATAAATAAATAAATTAAATATCGATAAATTAATAAGTTATTTTAAAAATCTATTTTAATAAATTACTTTAAAATAATTGTAAAAAATTATCTTATTTATTTTATTGAGTAAAGACATAAGTAGGAAAAAAGAGTCCGGAAAGAGAGTCTTTAGTTACTTGTGGAGAAAGGCGCCTGCCTTTCTAAAGGGTTTTTATGTGCGCTGCTTTCCGATCTCATTGTCCCGCCTGACATGCATCTCTCTGGTTGTTGGATCTGCAACCTTACCAACTTGTAAACCATGGGCGCTACCGCGTTATTATACACCCCTCTCTCTGACATTAGGGTTTGTGTCACTGCTATCCCTCGATCTCTCAGGGATATAGTACCAGAACTTCGAGTTGATTAACTACGGCTGTTTACTGATGCGCTTCAGTAAAAGGAAAAGATAGGTTTTAAGTGAGGTTAGGAGGATCTCTTGCATGGTCACACATAGTTTCATACGTATATTGATCATCCTACCTCGGTAATTGGTTTGAATTATTGTTTGTGTCTTTGGTTGGAGTTCTTTTCATGTACAATTTCCTGTCCCCGCTAGGATGCATGGCATGTGCACTTGTAAAACTCTTCTTTTAACATATATAGCATGATATATGTTGTAGCTTAATTATATATATATTTATATGTTTATATACAGTATAATTAACTGAGACACCATGGTGCCATGACACCGTGATTTAAAATATGTATTTTTTCCTATGTATCACATGCGAAAATTTTGAATTTTTGGATGTTAAGTTTAACTATTTACTAACTAGCTCAAACAAGTTTGAACTAAAATTCAAACTAGAGTTGCCTTTTTTATGATAGTTTGCTTGTAGATATGTGCTTATATAGGTATTATATATATATATATATATATATATATATATATATATATATATATATATATATATATATATATATATATATATATATATATATATATATATATATATATATATATATATATATATATATATATATATATATATATATATATATATATATATATATATATATATATATATGTGTGTGTGTGTGTGTGTGTGTGTGTGTGTGTGTGTGTGATAGATAGATACAGTAAAACATATGATAAACAATATTGAAAATCTTTGAATTTAAGTATTTTTAAATTTACATATTTTATTTGAGTTGTTATATATGGGTATATACCATAAAACAAAAATTCAAGAAATATACCCGAATTAAATTAAATTTATATATTTAAAATCATGGTGCCTTGGCATTAAAGTATCCTATTTCGGCGTCCTATATAATTTGGTTTATCCTATTTCGCCGTCCTATATAATCTGGTTTGGTGTGAAAAGCTTGTAACATCGATCCTTCTGTGGTAGGTGAAATTCAGCTATTTAATTAAGTTCCACCAGACGTCAAAAGTCCAGCATTTTGGTGGTTCTTTGCCCTTTTGGAGTAGATCATGTAGGGAAGACCATCGCAGACAACTGTGTATGCCAAACAATGATAGATGATGTAATCATGCGTATCTTTGGTGTATATAGACAACTTTCCAGACTTACAGTTCCATCACAATATGCGTGTATGATAACTCTGGAAAAGCTGGCTGATTAATTAGAGCTAAGCAATAAGAAGTAAATGTATTGTTACTCATACACATCGGTCAATTAAGAGAGGAGATAAACAATGACATGCAGGAAAACAATGACATGCAGGCACCGAAGAAAAAAAATTGTGCTGTCAAAAAAGAAGCAGCTAAAACCCTGCTTACTTAGACTTCTATGGTTAATTATACTATGTTCATAGAGATCACGATTTATATCTCTAAATAATTTTATTGCAAAGTTTGCCTGTGGTTGCTCCAATGATATCAATATGGCAGGCCTCTTTGTAGCTGCTGCTGCTGCTGCTTCTTCTTCTTCTTCTTCTTCTTAGAAATTTGAGAAATACAATTTAGCTCTTTTTCAAAATCATTTAAGCCAATATTTTTAGACGCATTCAAACCAATATTACACCATAGCACGGACTCAAAATTATAACCTACTACAAAAATGTGGTCTTAAACGTCCGAGGTATTGCCCGGTGTACTCAGTCTGTTCTAAATTAAGTCAATATTCCCTAAAAGATAATTCAATATTGGATGCAAGTTCAAATGACAGTTAAGCAAATAAATGTTTCAAGCAAAGCTATGTAAGGCCAGTCTCAGTGGAGGTTTCATGTCCCAGTTTCCAACACACCCATATTTGGAAACAGTGCAGATGAAACTCTCTCTACTCCCATGAAACTTTTATTATCTCTCTCTTCATCAATACAGTGCCATGTCAGCGTATTTAATGTCCATAAAACTCCATGAAACTCCTACTGAGACTGGCCTAATGATCTTGATTTAGCTTTGGGAAATTGCAGGCGTGTGTGCAGACATGCTTTTATAACACCAATTTGCCGTGCATTAATATTCGTTTTTTACCAGACATGCATGCATGCATATATGAATTGCTCATACAGATATGATATATGCATTTTCTATGTAAAAAATGGGGGCAAATCATCCACTTACCCCTTGTGCTCTCCAATTGTTCTGAAGAAAACAACAGTTTCATCATTTCAGAGTACAGAGATCATTTCATCCATTTGGATCGTTGCAACGTACGCAGGGACTGTACTATCTGAGAAGCTTTATAAAATATGAAACTAAAGATTGTGTTGAAAGTTCAAAATAGGTATCACAATCATTTATATACCTCTCTCTCTAACATATAAAAGAAATAGAATCATTTTGATACCTTTGTCTTACATAAACCTTTTGATTTCTAGTAGTATTATGTACGTATATGATATATCAAAAAGAAAGAAGAAAGAAGAAAAGGCTAGTACTATGTATGTGTACATCAACTCTTAAATAATTACGTATGCACACTTGATGGCACAAGTACGCAGTAGCAAATATTTCAATTGGCAAACAGTATGTTAATATTTAAGATCTTTCAAGTACAAAGTATATCATCGATGATCATTAAATGGCTGTCTCTCATCGCAGTACTTTCAGAGAGAATTTTTGACCGTGATATACTTGCCCTTTGAAGGAAATTTGTCAAGTTGATCCGGAGTCCGGGGCACTCTCATAGAGAGAGAGAGAGAGAGAGAGCAATTATTGGTATCGTTGCATCAATAGTAGACACACGGTCCATGCAAGTGCAAAAAAAAAAAAGAATGGATAGCTAGAGCTGGGTAGTATATATCAGCTACTCCTAGTTAGGATTGTAAACGAGTCAAACTCGAGTTTGATAGAAGCTCAAGTCAAATTCGAGCAAACTTGAGATTAACATTGAGTTTTAAGCTAGGCTTAAGCTCGGTTTGGACAAAACTTGAGTTCGTTCGAACTCAACTCGTGTAGCCTTGGTTACACAAAACAACCATCCCATAGTTGCCATCACAGGGGGACAGAACATAAGGAGTAAAGAAGGGTAGTAGAGGAGGAAAGGAGTAGAGAGGAGAGGGAGTACCGAGGGTTGGTGCTGGCGGTTGGGGGACCTAGGGCAGTAGCGGGAGGAGGCGGCGCCAGAAGGCTAAGCTGGTCAGAGGTGCGAGGGAGGCTAGCAGACTGAAGCCAGGCTAGATGGGTGGCAGCTTGGGGTTGGGCTAAACTGCCGAAGGGTGGCATAGGGAAGCCGTAGCTGGAGCCCAGAGGAGCTGTGGCCGAGCTGTAGCTTGCAAGGGGCGGGCCAACCATGGATCTAGCCAGATCTAGGTAAGGGGAGTCGAAGGGGAAGCCGAGCCAGGGGTGTCGTGCCCGAGCCGGGCGCGCCCGAACCAGGGCGATGCACCGGAGGATGGGACGCGCGGTGGGTGAGCTGGAGTTGGAGGCGACGTAGGGGTGGCCGAGGCGACACGTAGAGTAGGGGCGACGTAGAGGAGAGGTACCCGGAGGAGTTGGGCAGTGGCCAAGACGAAGCCGTGCAGGGGCACCGAGTGGGCAGTGTCGGAAGGCCAATGGCTGAGCTGAGCAGGCGAGGGGGCCGGCACCAGCAAGAAGTGGGGACTGGGGATTCGGCATTTTGGCTGGTGAATTGAAGAACGAGAGAAGGAAGAAGTGAAATAGGAAAGGAAGAAGAAAAGAAGAGATAAGGGGGGGGGGAGAAGAGTTGGGCAAATGGGGGAGTCACCGAGTTGGGGGCCGTGGGCTGTAAAAAACTCGAGGTTTGTGAGCTATTCGAGCTTGGCTCGTTGAATCTTACGAGCTCAAGATCAAGCTCGAGTTCGGCTCGTTTGGAACTCGAGCCAAACTCGAATCAAGCTTAGAACGAGTTAAGCTCGAGCAACTTGCGAGTCTCGACCTTTATTTACATCCTTACTCCTAGTTAGCAGCTCAGGAATGAATGTTGATTTGTGTAGCGTTGAAGTAACAAAACAGCTTGGTGCCTAAGTTAATGAAAACTAGGCAGGAGTTTTATACAAATGGAATTCGTGCGAAATACTATTAGCTTGTAATTGTCCTGGAAATAGATAAGTGATAATTTTTTTCTCGAGGCTGAAGAATAATAATAATTGTAGCATGCATGCATGGAACAACTTTCACTGATCCACTGTGATACCTATACTCTCTCAAAAAATATTGTGATACCTATACACTTGATCTAGGATCAAAGAAACTAAATCTATAAAAGCTAGCGGGAAACAAATTCACCAACTTAATTATCAAGAAAATTTTCGGTCCAACTACGAAATGAGCTGGTGTTAATGTTTTAATAATTAGCTCTCTGCATACTATATCAACCATGTGTGCCATTAATGGGATAAGAATAAGATATTAATATATGTTTGTCTAAAATATTTACATATATTTTTCACTTGTTGATATTATTTGTGAACTCCTCCATCAATATTTTCTAAAAAGAAAACTACTCCATCAACAGACATTGCATTTCTAAAATTAACAAGATAAGGCACACAGACTAAAAATTTCAATTAACAAATTAAACACAGGTAAGATCAAGCATGCATACATATTGATGCACAACTATCATTTACCAAAGAAGAGAAATAACTCATTATTAGCACCTCACTTGCAACAACAGTTTATACATGAGTTAAGCTAATTAACCTTGAGATCCAAATAGCAAAGACACATCAAAAAGCAACCATATCTTTCACAGTACGGCCGCTTACATCCGAAACCGGAAGGGAAGGGAAAACAGGGAGTTCGATCATTTCATCTCATCTCGACAAAGACAGCTGCTGGCTAGCTAGCGATGGAAACCGAGCAAAATGGTCACACCCCTTTACAAGTATACATATTCCACGAATCATCGATCAGGGCAATGCATGCATTCCTTCCATTTGCACCAAAAATTCAACGTGAGAAAAATTAAAAAAAAGTCAAAAAGTCCCAAATTTATGTACATGCACAACAGCAAAACAAAAAAAAAAAAACTCACAATTTATCTACGACCGATAAAACCAATAAGCGACCGAAGTCGATTATCAGAACCATAGTGGCCAAGTAGCAGAAGCTCCAAACTTAGTTTGATCTCTCACAACACAAACGACACGCACTCACACGTACGTTCTAGTGCCGGTCATACTTTTCTCCGGCGCCGCCCAATGAGGAGAAAAAGCCATGGCCGGCGGCGTTCGCCTTCTCGCCTTCCGCAGCAGCCTCGAAATCATCAAACGGGTTGAACCCTCCAATGCCGTGGCCGTACTGATCAGCACTCGACCCGCCGGCCACAGAAGCAGCAGCAGTGCTCGGCATCACGTTGCTCTTCGCGAACAGCGCGAGCGCGTCCACCAGAGTGCTAGTACTGGTAATATTATTGCTGCTAGTAGTAGTGGTATTGGCTAGGGTGGTGGGGGCGCAAGTGGGGGACAGAAGTACAGGGTTGTGCGGGCACTTGAAGGGAGATGGGCGCAGCAAGAAGGGCGGGCAGACGGCGGAGGCGCCGCCGGGTAGGCGCGGGCGGACGGCGGGGGGAGGCGCGGCGGCGAATGGAGGCGCCGGGAAGCCGGTGAACTCCTGCACCATGGCGCGGAAGTTGGAGGTGTCGGTGATGAGCACGGTGGTGGGAGGCCGGCGGGAGGCTCTAGGGCGCTTCTTGGGCGGCTTCGACGGAGCCGGCTGGGGAGGGAGCGGCGGCTCCTGATGGGAGGTCGACATGGGGGCGGAGGAGAATGCGGGGAGGAGGCCATGGAAGGGTGAGTCTAAGTACAGGCTGGCGGGGGAGGAAGAGGGGATGAAGAGACTGTGGTGGTGGTGGGAGGATAATTCTTGGTTGGCGGTGGCGGGGAGGGAGGGGGAGGAGGGGAGGCTGTCGCTGGTGGTGGACGCCATGAAAAGCTCGATGGAAGTTAGGGAAGGAAGAAGAAGAGGTGTAATGGATGGATGGACAGGTAGGGTTTGGTGTGGAAGCTGTAGAGAGGGATATGGAGATGATGAAATGGGTGGATTGGTGAGATGAACTGATAGCAAGGAGAGAGAGAGAGAGAGAGAGAGAGAGAGAGAGAGAGAGAGAGAGAGGTTGATGAGGACCGGACATACGGGGAGTGGTGGTGAGGTGAAGAGCTGCCAACTTTTCTTTCTCCTTTCCTTCCATCTACTTTTCGTCGCTATTTTTTTTCTTGAGTTGTTTGTGGTGATTTTTTGGGGAGATAAAAGGTAATGTATTGGTAAACATTCTTTGCTTTATTAAGGGAACACAACAGATCATGTATGTGGACCGGATGATACGATTTCGGCGACGTAACTAGCCATACATCGATCTATCTGCTGATTAATTTGGCAATTACAGGTCTAGAACATCGTAGTTTGGGGCTTTTATGCAAAACGTACTAGGATCATCAATTGACCCGCGGCGCCACAGTGATTTTGTGAATCAGACAAATCAGAAGTAATATTCAACTATATTACCATTCCATGCCATGCCATGACGACAACATTCTATCATGCTGAGCACAGGATGATCTCGGTGCTCAATTGCTGGCAATTTAAATTCTTTTCAAGTTGGACAAAACCGTTTTTGTGGCTAATTATTTGTCAGCCGTGCATACTTAATGGAGAAAATGTCTGTGTTTAGGCATGTAAAAAATGAACTTGTCATACGTGGGACATCGATGGCGAATTTTGGACACTATTGAACCCCTGTGCATCAAGAATTCCGTTTTTGGCCCCATGTGCAAAAAAAATTCCAAAACTGGACCTCTCTCCACCGCGCGATCGCCACCGGCGCCACTGTCGATCGTGCGATGCAGTACCGCGATCGATCGTTCATCGGGTCGCGTGCGGTACTGCATCGCGACGACCCGCTCGCTCCGTCGCCGATCGCGCGCGAGTGAGGCCCCGAGCGCGCGATTCAGCGCCGAGCGCGCGAATCCCGCCCCACCGCGTTCGCCGCCCGAGCGCACGAACATCCGCCGAGCGCGCGACCCAGCGCCCGAGCGCGCGTCCGCCCCGGCCGACCGCGCGTCTTGTGTCCGAAGAATTGTCCACCCAAAAAATATGTATTTACTGTGTATATATATTTATCCATATATGAAGTAATTATTAAAAAAATTCATGTGTGTATATAAAATGAGTGGAAAAATATAAATTTGAAGTGGAGTCCACTGTAATACTTGTGTAATTTTTTGTGCAATTTTGAAAATTTAAAATATTGTTTGGTAGAGTACGAAGGAAATTTGTGTGAAGTAACGATTAGTGTATTTGTGATTTTCATATATTGCTGACCGTGAAAAATGTGTTGAAGTGACAATAACAAATTTCGATCATGGTATGTTGTTTTATTAGAAGGAATTTAATGAAAATTTTTTTGAGCACAAATGTGATATGAACAATTGGACGAAATGAATGAAAGTGATATTGAACACATGGGAATGAGTGCAGGAACTGTAATGATTATAAGTTTTGTTAATTTTGTAGTTGTGAAACAGAAAAAAATCTGATAAAATTGTAAAACAAGGTTATGTTGATTGGCTCGTTGTAGATGCATGAAAAATTATGGTAATTTTTTTAGGAACGATTGTGCGTAGAACGATTGATATATAAAGTGGTAAGTGACTTTTAGGGTTTGGGCTATTTTTAGGGTTTGCAATCTCCGTGATTGTTTTAAGTTTTGGCAATTTTGTAGTTATAAACTGGGTAAAAATCAGATAAAGTTGTAATAAAAGATTATGTTCATTGTAAGTTGTAGATGCATAAAAAAATTTGGTAAATTTTTTTTAGGAAAGATTGACCGTAGAACGGTCGATACATAAAGTGGTAAGTGATATTTCGAAGGTTAGTGAGAATTCGTGTACGGTGAGGACCGCTATGTTAATATTGTTAAATGAGGTGCTACGTGAATCATGGAATGCGAAAATACGAAATATTAAACTTCATAATACAGTTGGGAGTAACATGCCGCGTAGATTTTTATTACATGCATAACATATAGCATGATATGCGACTAACCCACCCAACTGCTCGTACGACCTACTGTGTGGACCGGGGCCACTTTCCCTTCCTTGCCCGCTCGGCGTTGAACTCCTCTCCGGCCTCTTTTGCCTTAGCCGCAATTTCCCTCTTTCTCTCGCGCTCCTTCTCGCGAGCCTCCCGCTCCCTACGCGTGCACGCTTCAAGATGAGCTTGCGTCGCGCCGTATACGCAGGGTGTGCTCGTGCTTGCGGCGCTCCTCCTCCAGCAACTCCTTCTCCTTTGTGACATTCCACTCCTCGAAGTCGAGGGTCCATTGGTCCTCAGGGTGGATCTCAAGATCGATCCATTTGCGGTAGCCACACAGAGCTCCGAGACGTAAATATATGGTAGATATTGTTAGTGCGTCTTGTGAAGGAGAAAAGGTAGGGAAAATGGTGCATGTGGTCGTTCTGCATTGCCGATAGGTTGCGGTGTCAAAGCGGCGGTTGGGGTAGTCATTTGGAGTAGTTTGCGCAACCCGATGCGCATACCTAGACTGATGCGGTGCTTAGACTTGAAGAACTTGCACACATCCCCGCACCAACAAAGGGGAGGTGTCTCCCCCTCAGGTGGTAGTTGTGGCGAATGCTCGGTAGGGACGTCCGAGATGGGGTTGTTGCTACGCGGGCGCTCTGGGGGGGACCTTTCATCGTAGCACGATGGGCTTGTTCTACCCGGGCCTGTATAGCCCTTATTTTCTCATCGCGGGCGGCATTGCGGGCCGCAGCTGACCGTGCTATGTCACGGGTCTCCTCCCAATCCTTCACCATCTTGTCCCATTGCTTCTTCTTGCCTTTGTCCATCCCGGTTGGGTAAGGGAAGCGCGATGTAGTATGGGGTATGGATGTGCAATGTTCGTTGGGAAATGGAATGCATACCAATTTATAGGGGCCGTTTTGTCTCTACTCGTACGTCTAAAGCTGGTCCGCGTGGTCGTAGCAGTGAGTAAAGATGGGAGTGCTGCGATATCACTGAAAAAAGGCCCCGTTTTGTAATGTCTCTGAGCAAAGCTGCCCTATTTTGTCATCTCACTGAGCAAAGCTGACCGCTTGTTGTCATGTCACTGAGCATAGCTGCCCTCTTTTGTACTGTCACTGCCGAAAGCTGGCATCTTTTGTCATCCCATTGAGCAAAGCTGCGCCGTTTCGTCATGTCACTGCGCAAAGCTGGCATGTTTTGTCATCTCACTGAGCAAAGCTGCCCCGTTTTGTCATGTCTCTAAGCAAAGCTGCCCTGTTTTATCATGTCACTGCGCAAAGCTGGCATCTTTTGTCATCTCACTGAGCAAAGCTGCCCCGTTTTGTCATGTCTCTGAGCACAGCTGCCATGTTTTGCCATCTCACTGAGCAAAGCTGACCTCTTTTTGTCATTTGGCTGAGGACAGCTGCTCTCTTTAGTAATGCCACTGCCCAAAGCTGGCATCTTTTGGCATCCCACTGAGCAAAGCTGCCCTGTTTTGTCATGTCACTGCCCAAAGCTGGCATCTTTTATCATCTCACTGAGCAAAGCTGCCCCGTTTTGGCATGTCACTGAGCAAAGCTGCCCCGTTTTATCATGTCACTGCGCAAAGCTGGCATCTTTTGTCATCTCACTGAGCAAAGCCGGCATCTTTTGTCATTTCACTGCGAAAAGCTGTCCTCTGTCATCTCTTTGAGCAAAGCTGCCCCGTGTTGTCATGTCACTGAGCAAAGCTGGCCTGTTTTGTCATTTCAACTGCAAGCGCACCTATTCTCATCATCTCTCATAGCAAAGATGCCCCGTTATGTCACGTATGTGTGAAGAACTGTCCTTTTATTCGTTTGAGGTGAATGCAGCAAGTTGTCTCGTTTGGTATAAGTAGCACGGTTGGGGTCCCAGCACATTGTTCAGTCGAACAAAGAAGTACCCTGTCTTTCGTGCTTGAACAAACCATGTCGGAAGCCGAGGGGCCAGTGGGATTTGGGTCACCGAAGGACGACATTCCCTTAGAAAGGAGGGATATGTTCGGTCCACAGTATCGATTGATACCAAGTCGGCGTGCTCAACCAGCGTGGCCGAAATGCAGGCACAATGAGTACGCGGTCGTCCAGATCTTGGATTCCCCGAACAATGGCGGGCGACGTTTCTTCCGATGCTCACGCTCCGAGGTACAATTTAGTAGTATTACTTTTTTGTATTACTTATGGACCCGCGAAGTTTACCGTCTTTTTTTTGCAAATGGCAAAATGCGACTTCTCCCGCTGGATCGACCCTCCTCATGAACGGTATGTTGATCGTTATGTGGATACATTATGGGCTCGAATATGGGACTTGGAGTACCGAATGGAGAGTCTCACTGAGGAGAACAACGACCTCCGCGAACAAATGCAACGCGAGAGGGGCAACGAGGAGGTCGTGAATATAGGAAGCTCTTATGATCCCACATGTTGCTGCGCGAACCCGAGCTGCATATGTGCATGCCACTACCACGACGGCCAGCCACGTCCGAGGCGGCCCCCTCAGCAATTCTCCATGTGGGTGCCACGAGGCTCGTTTGGCATGTAGGTAACGAGGGTTATGGTTGTGTCGTATTTTAGTTCATGTATGCGTTGAATTAAAATGTTGGGTGTACTACTTTCCATAAATTCTGTATGTGCAATGTATGTGTTGTTTCGTGTTGTAAGTGCGTGACGCCTTCATTTTCTGGGACCTTCATGTTCTGTGGCCTCTTTCCGTAACGATGTAATGTGCAACGTTGTTAAGCATGTGATGGATTGGTTGTTATCTTTGTGGAGTTGTTATCACAAGCCAAAAAAATGCAATACTGAGCAAAGATGCCCCGTTTTGTCATCCCACTGGGCAAAGCTGGCCTCTTTTGTCATGTCACTGCGGAAAGCTGGCCTCTTTTCTCATGTCACTGCGGAAAGCTGGCCCGTTTTGTCAAGTCACTGGGCAAAGCTGCCCTGTTTTGTCAAGTCACTGGGCAAAGCTGCCCCGTTTTGTCATGTCACTGTGCAAAGCTGGCCCGTTTTGTCGTGTAACCCAGCAAAGCTGCCCTCTTTTGTCATGTCACTGAGCAAAGCTGCCCCTTTTTCTGAGGTCACTGCGCAAAGCTGGCATGTTTTGTGTCCGCACTGAGCATGCTGTCATTGCCTGATGCCTTCTTATTCTGTGGTCTTTGTGCGTGAGGCTGCCCCCACAGGCTATAAAAGGGGGCCATTCCTCACCTAGTCCCGTGCCTTGTTATCACACCGCCTATAAAACGGAGCCATCCCTCACATACTCCCTTGCCATGTTATCAGTGACCTCCTGAGTTAGTTGTTTGCAATCTTTGTAGTTTTCTTTCGTGCTCACTCCCCCGGAGTAGGCAATGAGTCAGCTCAGCACGTCTTCATGGGCACCCACGGTGATGTGCCCAAATTGCAACACGGTGGTTAGACGTAGGACATCACAGACGGCCGCGAATCCTGGGCGACACTACTACAAGTGCCCCCAACACTCGGTTAGTCTGATTGTTTCGGGTTCATTCAAATCGTGGTGGTATGTTTAATAATCGTCTTGTCATGCAATCGCAGGAAGCTGCTGGTGGTTGCCGATTCTGGGTGTGGGAGGATGAAATGGGAAATAGGACGGACAACGTCGCGTGAGAGAGTTGTCGTGGGGGGTTGCGACCCCGTCGGGATGCGGCATCGTTTCGACAGACTAGAGTGGAAGATAAATTTAATGTTGTGTGCTATTTTATTTCTTGTGTTTATTGTTATCCTAAAGTTGTAGTGCTGGAGGTTCTCCTCGTGTATGTTGTCAATGTTTTATGCTATGTTCTCGTCAAGCTCTTTTGGTAATGTTTTATGTACGGTTGTGTTGTATTGTAGTTGTTGTGTTCGTTGGTGTGTTGGTGGTTGCACTACTTGCTACATTTCAGGTACGTGCAATGTATGTGTTGTTTCGTATTGTCATTGCCTGATGCCTTCTTATTATGTGGGTGTAAGGACCCAGATATTAACATCCGGATTCCTCTGTGATTACTGCACTATTCCCTGGATCAGTAGATAGTGCTCACAGTTACAGTAATAAATATCAAATTACATATCATGCGGAAGCATAAATATAATAGTAGACTTACTCATGGGCCGATTAGGCCGAAATCATTAAATTGCAGCAGCGGAAGAACGAAGCACACAGGTGGGACCTTCAGAACATGCCCACAGGCAGCCAACTGGAGGTTCGCGACCTAGCCCTTGACATCTTCATCTTCTCTGCCAGCTTGTCCAATCTTGTTGCTGCGGCGCAATGATTTGATTTCCTGATTCTGAATTTTGTCGCAAAAGCGAGCGTGAGCACTCCGACCCCGTGCTCCGCGAGCCAATACACAGAATGCAAATAAATAGTATGCATGGCTTAACAAAGGAGAGGCTCGGGCTATTTTGTTTTGCGTAGAGTGCTTTTGAATACAATTAATTAAAAAGCCCTATGACTTAGCAATTTTGGAACAAATCATAATGTACAAGGAAATGCATTATTAATACCGATTCAGATTCCATCCACCGTTACATGGCATCTGCACCATATAGCAATTTCTTCAGCATTATAGCCGCTTAACTTACCACTGGGATGACACCCAGGACAATTCCAAACCAGGGCAGTCCTTCGCCCTTCACTTTTCCATTCCCACCCACAAAACATTTTTAAATAGAACTATATCTGGTTAAGTTCCCATGTCCGCCCTTGACCGTGGGCACGGCTATTCGAATAGTTTTGACTCTGCAGAGTTTGTACACTTTCACCACAAGAGACAATCAACTCGTTGCCCCACACGATTCCTTAGACATGTGGTTGAGCAGACCGTCACAGTGACTTTTCAAAGTATCTAGTCCCTTTTATCATCTCACCCTATGGGCCGTTCCCACTTGCGGTGGGTCCCATACGTTGCACGGGATGTTCCCCATGGCTACTAGCGTACGGGCTCCACTCCCCTCTGCGCTAGTACGACTGGGAAACGTCACCCTCCACTCGGTGTCCCTTTAGGCCTCCCCTTGCCCTTGCATATCCACTCCTATCCCCTACCGGTGAGATGAGTCCTGGGGTTTCGATAAATTTACTTAGCCAAGCTATACTTTACAGACTTGTGGTTGTACTGTTTTACACGGGTTGACATGACAAGATTCAGTCATTAGTGGTATCTGAGCGGTTCTACCACACTCTATAATTTGTGCTCCCACCGCACCACATACCAGCCCCCAAACCATCCGCTCAGATATTTAAGCAAGTTAGAATTTTTGGGGAGCATAAAATAATCATGTCAAAATATACCAGTCATTCCCACCATGACTGCCCAAACCAGTTTCTCATGATTTAAAATGACAATGATGTTTGGGGCATTTCAGCGCCCCCTAGTATCTATGCAATTCTAAGCATCGCATATCTTTAGGGACTTATTTTCGAAAGGTTATTATTATATTTTTGCTAGGGCGACAAGGCTCACACATTCAAATATTCCAAGGGAGGGGGGTAATATTATTCAAGGTAAACAATGGACACATAACTAGAATATTAAATTAAACATGTATTTTCATATAAAATAACGGCATGCAATTCGATAATTTAAATCAAAGTAATTTGCAGAAAATGTAGGATCAACATGATCAAAGTATTGACTCGCCTGGCGTGGTTTTTCGGTCTTGAGCTCACTCAAGGCTATTTGATTTGTCGATCTTGAGGCTCGGGTCTTTATCTTCACCTCGATCTTGATCTCGCTTGCTCCATAGAATCTCCAGGGCTCCAGTTTCTAGCTACGCAATAAACGACTGAATCCAAATAAAAGCAAATAACTAGAAAGATCCAAATAAATCCAATTAAGCTTGTTTAGGTTTTATCATGATTAAGTGGGGGATCTGAGGTTGGGGTTTCAGGCACAGAGTATTGATGGAGTCAAGGTGGTTGGAGCGAAGTGAGAGATGACAGAGAAATTCATTGAAATGGGCGGTAGGCAAGGTTCAAGACAAAGGTGTATTCATGAGAATATCCTGTTTAGGACTTAGAGATGGCTAGACAGAGCCGATTTTAGAATACCGTGGTTCGACCCTTTTATTTAGTAAGTTCTTTTATTACTTTTACATCTACTTAGGGAGTCCCGTGGGGCAGGTTAATCTTATGAACAGGTGTACGAGTTGTCGGGAGATGCGGTGTATCGTGTGCCAAGGTTATCTTTTAAGGATTAGGTCATGAGTTGCGTTCATGGTATATATTAATTTAACTTATCATATTAATATCAGAGCTTGGGTTTGTGGTATTTCACACTGTGATATTTTAGGTGAGCCTTACTGTCAATTAATCAATGTACTGATTAAATGTTTAACACTCTAATTTATTAGCACGTGGGACTACTTATTTGGTCATTATTATTTAAATGGCTACCACCAGCTGATCTCTACTTCTCCTTGACCCAAGACCACTTAGCTATTCTAGGGTGACCTACTGACCACTCTAGGTTCTAAATGTAACTCGGATATAAACACTATTCCTAGCTATGTCTAGTGTCATTGGACACCCCATTACATATTAGCAAGACTATTTTTAATTATGGATGATCCATGGCCATTATATATACACATATATTTTGTGCCTATATATTAATATGGCCTTTTAATTTGGAGTTGCCGTGGAAATTACTGCTATTGATATCTTATCCCTTTACTTACCACTAGACACAATTTAACCTTAATTTTCCTTATGATTGACCGAACCTACTACTCATGATTATCTCTCGTTATTGTCGCTAATTTAAAGCTACCAGTTAAGATTTTATGATCGACAGTATGCTAATGATAGCGTCTATATTGTTAATAGGGCTATGTTAAATACAAAAGTTATACTAATATTACATATCATCCCCATTTTTCTAACTATTTTAGTATATATGTATATATATATATATATATTGAAAGCCTTCGAATTTAGATGGACACTCTATCCAGATACTTTTAATATTTTGTTTAACCCATGCCCCTTAATTGAATATTATTCACCTTGAAAGCCTTTGATTATTGTTTGTAAATATGGAATTATATTTTTGCCACTACTTCTAGTTAAACTTCTGCTTTAGCTTACTTTCCATTAAAATCTTTATTAGTTTCCATGGACTATTTCTTAATTTCCCTTAGCTTTTCCTAACTTTTCTTTACTAATACTGCTTAACAAAACACAAGCCAAAAACATATGCCTAAAATGCGGCAGAGCGGGATCGAACGCAGGTGGCCTGGTAGGGCGCGCGCGCTTCTAGCCATCTGAGCCCAGGGTATTTCCTGACTGAGCAGAGGAGGGAAATATACTTAAGCCAAGGCAGCGGGTTCTAGAAACAAAGCCGAAAATGATATGCGCAGAGGGGAATTCGAACCCAAGACCACAGGGGGCCTGTGCGCTACCACGGCTCGGCTAACCATCCGAGCAGCCGCACTTTCTTGACACAGATGGGGGAACAAATTGGAAGACCAACGCAGTGGCAGGGCTCCAAAACAGAGCATCCTGACGGCGCAAGGGCCGGGCGGCGTCGCCGGCGAGGTGCAGCGGGGGAGGCGCGGATGACTACTGAAATAGGTTCATTAAGGTGTAAGGGAGCTATAGGTGGCGGCGCGTTGGACGGAGCAACAGCGAGGCGGACGGGCTACGGCGCGGGGCGGCCGACGGTGGAGACGGAAAGGGGCGACGGCGCCGGCGTGAAGGGAAGGGAGAATTGAGGCGCGCGTGAGCTACTGGTAGGCGAATGGAGGCTTACCGCGTCGGTGGTCGAGTCGGGGAGAGGCCGTGGCGAGCCGGCGACGTTGGCCTGCGGTGGCGCGGAAGGGCTCACACTGCCGGCGAGCTAGGGTGGACGGCAGCTCCGGCCGGTGGCGGGGTTGACTTCGGGGTGTCGGGAAGCCGCCCCCACCGCGAGGAATTTGTGGGAGTTCCACCGGAGAGGAAATGGCGCGGGCGGCGGCGCGTTCGGGGAAGAAGGCCGAATTGGAGGGGTAAGGGGAGGGAATGGCGCCGTGGCTATGGAGGGGATGCTTGCGGTGTGATTGCAAGCCTCATCGGCTTGTATAGGTGGCGGGGATGGGCTGTCCTCGGGGAGCCGCCCGTTCGGTCGCGTCGGCGTGGCGTTGCGGCGATGGGCGCGAGCGCCAAGCGAGCGATGGAGAATCGGGGAAAAAGGATCCGGTATGATGACTCTGAGCAGCACGCGGATTGGCCGAGGGAGCTGGAGCGCGCGCGCGTGATGAGACCGGACCAGACGGGGCGAGAAAAAGAGACAGTGGCGACGCGGATGGAGCTCGTCCACAAGAATTGAAAGGCGGAGGAAGGAGGAGGTAAAAGAAATGGGAGGCGCAGGGAAAGGAGCAGGGAGAGGGGTTGGGCTGGCCTTCGGCCGGCCTGACCTCTCCATTTTTTTTGTTGATGTATTGTAGGTGTATATGCTGGTATATATACACATTTATATATTTTTGTTTATTTCAATTTTTGTATAGGTATATATATTTATTTCATTTATATATGTTTACACATACTCCTATATATACATCCTTATTTATTTGCCCATACATTTTATACACATGTATATGTGTATACATATTTCCTTCATTGCATACACATGCATGTATATTTACATATATATTTTATTTATTTCTATCCTTGTGCAAACTCATTTTTATATTTTTGCTCACCAAGCTAGGCCTTTTATATATACATATTTGTATGTATTTTATTTACTTATTTTTATTGCCCTCTTTATGTTGGATTATATTTTCAGCTTTTGAATTCAAGATTATAGATTTCTTTTACTTCCACATTTTCTTTTATGGCATTTTTTTATTCTAGTCTCACTATTATTATCATTAGTATTCTTATTATTTTTGAAACCTTCTTCAAAATTTAAGAAGCACCTTAAAAATCCAAATTTCAAGAAAATTCTTTGCACAAATAATTCAAAACCTTTCATTTTCAAAATTTAAAATTTTGGGATGTTACAGTGGGTTATCCCGTGACGTCCTGCAGAGTAACCGTCATCTGCCCCCACCGGAAGTGGAAGGTGTGAGTCTCCGGCCTCCATCGATCAACGAGAGCGGACAGCAGTGGCGCATCATACTGGAACCCATGCGGTAGATCCAACATGCGGGCAATGGGCAGCAGACCGGTGTCCCGCAGTAGTGGGATGTACCGTTGGTCGAGACGCCAGTTCTCTCGGGGGCCCCTATGGATGAAGCAAGGAGGCCCGTGTGTGTCTCCAGACAACCACACATGGCATCGGTGGTGCTCGTCCCAACGGGGGTCTAGCAGCTCGAACGCCATGTCCTGCCAAATAAGGATAACAAGTTAGTGTACATTATAACAAAATGTGCAACAAATAACAACATAATTAACAACAAATATAATGACAGGGAAACGTACGGAATGTACCAAAACATACATAAAATGTGCACACGATCATGACCCACACGACAAGGAAACATATAGAATGTGCGAACACATACATAATATGGTAATGTGCAACACATAGCTACATCGAGCCAACAATTCAGCGTACACCTCCTGAATAATACATTTCATATGGATTGTGGTTGGTACTACGGAGCGTTGCTTGATGCTGGCCTGTTTGGGCACTGACTGAGGGAGTGGCCAATCGTCTTGCATAGCCTACACTTCGGGCGCCGAACACGATCCCCTCGCTGGCTCTCATCCATGTTGTTGCGGATGCGACGGCTTTGTCGTCTTCCACGACCGACATGCTTCAGTGCATCGTTGGGCACCCACTTTATCTCCCCCGGCCATAATTCCCTGTAGTGCATGTCTACCCCGTAGGAATGGAACTCTGCACTCCAGGTTGCATACAAGTGCTGCATGTCGTAGTACTTGGAGATGTACTGTGTCGACGCCTGGTTCCATACAGCGCAGGCCGCGTACACATGGGAGCATGGCTTGTGCAGAAGCTGGGGCTTGTTGCAGGTGCAAGATGCTTCATCACCAATCATGCATACCTGCTTGCGCTCCCCTCTAATGTGACCCATGACATACTTCTGCCTTAGGCGGACCTCAAACTTCCTCCGTAAGCCATCAATGGGCTGAGCAATGTGGCATCGAGCCTTCTCCATCTTCCTGTCCATGAAGGCCTGCAAGACCTCAGAGTATTGCTTGTTTTCCTCAAGGTGCTTCTGCGCCATCATGGCTCTATTCACAAAGTACCCGACGGTACGGTTGCAAGTCTCAGCCACAATTGCCGTGATCGGCAGGGATCTGACGCCCTTCAAGACACCATTGTAAACCTCGGACATATTGGTTGTCATGATCCCATACCTTGCCCCACCGGTGTCGTGCAACAAAGACCACATTTTCAAGTCAGGTGCATTGGCCTGAACCCATTGTGAGAATGCTTCGACTCTTGTGGATCCCCCCTCCACGGCCACTACTTCTGTATGCACATGCTTCGTAGCCTCCTGATCGAGCTGCCTCCGCAAGGTGTCGAACTTCCGCTTTTGGTTCTGCATGCATAGCTTCTTGAACATTTTCATTAGGTCCTTGCTACGGAACTTTCTATGGAAGTTCGCTGCAATATGCCTCATGCACCAGCAGTTCTTCACATCAGTCCACTGGAAGGGGGGCTGCGTCCCATTCTGCAACGTCCGCAACGCAGACAGCAAGCCTGCATTGCGGTCGGAGATAAGGCACACTTCAGGGCGTTCTTGCACTACGGCATGCTTTAAATTGCAAAGGAACCACAGCTAGCTATCTGTATTCTCGTTCTCCACAATTGCAAATGCCACTGGGAGTAACTGGTCATTTGCATCGGCTGCAACTGTGGTCAGAATAGTACCCTTGTACTTGCCGGATAGGAACGTCCCATCTACGTTTAGCACTAGACGGCACCACCTGAACCCTTGTATCGCCTGATGGAAGGCCCAGAACACCCTGTCAAGAATGAAACAGTTCGGGCCCTCCGTAGGATGAGCCCTCTGCTACCTGTTTATGTACGTGCCTGGGTTTGATTGTGAAATTTGATGCAGCATTCTCGGGACCAGGTCGTACGCCTCCTCGTACGTCCCATACATTTGATGCAGCACCTTTCGCTTCGCCTGCCAAACCTTCTTGTAGCTCACTTCGTAGCCCGCCGTGTTCGCTACTGCTGCCATCAGAACCTTCGGGGTAATTGACACATCCGCCTGGACAAGGTGCGCGACCAGCTCCGCAAGATACGATGATGTCATGTTGCGGTGTCTATGTACTGGGCCCGCAAGCTCGCAACTGTGATCTTCGAGCACCGTTATCCGGAACTCCGTGCCAACGCCCTTGTACCGTTGTGCACGGACTTTGCCACCACAGGACCCGTCGACACACTTCACGATGTACGTGTCCGGCTTTGACTTGTGGACCCGATACGTCCGGCCTATGTTGACGGCATGTCTAGCAATAGCCTGCTGGACAGCACTCTTATTACGGAAGCACTGTCCCAAAAAGAGTGCACCCTCGCTGAACCCCCATTCTCCCTCCTCCCCCTGTGGCAGAACTAGGGCTGCCGTTGCGATGTCGTCCAGTCTGGACGACACGTACGCACCTTCCGTCGTCACAACACGACCTACCACCCCTCCAGTTGCACCTTCGCCATCCTCGTCCTCTCCAGAGCTGCCTGTTTCCACCTCCTCCTCCTCGCTGCCCTCTTCTTCCACCTGGTCCCCCAGATACTCATGACAGTCAATACGGGCGGCCCACCACCTCTCGTCCACACCTTCGTTGGGCTGGAAATTCTCCGCACGATTCCTGTCGTCTTCATCACCCACTTCCTCGCCCACATGTTCTCCCGTAGAAGCGTCTTCATGACCGCCGGCCACTACATCTCCACCAGCGGCAACTGAACCAACCATGGCTGATGATTCTGCCCTCTCCACGAACTCGACATACACCATTGGCCTCCCATATATCGCAGCATCAGGGTTGCACACGACCTCCATGTAGTTCGCCCATGAGGCATCATTGGTCACCTTCAGAAGTTGCCATATGCTCTCCCTTCCATCATCCACCATTGAGGCATAGACTGCCTCGATCCGTAACTTATTCCTTACGGTCTGTCGATCGAACGCTGAACGGACACACCTCCGTAGCTCAGACAAGCTCATGGCGCTCAGACCGGGTGCCCGGATCACGGTCCGCTCGCAATTTGATAGGTCCGCCCCATACGGCCCATCACGTACGAGACCACTCCCATAAAACACGAATAATTGTTCAATGCCAGCCATTGCGTACCTAACATAAGTAACAATCGTACCATTTTAGTACACAGCATGCCAAATTTAATTTCCCATTACATTAACAGTACCTACCCATTTTAGTACCTAACATTACTAGTATATGTTTTGTATGTGTAAATCTAAAGTTTATTTCTAACTATTTTTCTTATAAATCGATTAATGCCAAATTCCCATTACATAGTTTTCTTCCATTCTTTTCTATATTTCACTTAATGCGGCTTTCACTTCCGAAATTATACATAAATCAAAAAATTCTACTTTGTAATTTCATGTCCTAAGTTTATTTCATTTTACAGTACCTTCGTACTAATTTCCAGGTAATTTGATTTTACTATACTTCATACTACGGTCATTCACTAAGCCTACTAATTATACAAATTGTTTATAATCTAATTGATGTTGCTATCACCTACAAATGCTCTAACGTAAATATTTACTTCTTCAACAACTACACATGTAAGCACAAATGTTCAACAAAACCTCACTACATTACAATACGTAACTTCAACAAAAAATATGACATTATTTACACTACAACAAAAAATACGACATCATGTTTACGTACACATACACACCGTATCAAAGATTGGCTTATAACAACATTAATGATACACGGTTTTGCTAATTACGGGCTAATGACATTCGCAGAAAATTACTTGCACGGGGGCAAAAATTACCTCTTCTTGAAGCTCGCGAGACGATCTACAACTTTTGTATTTGCAAAATCCGTTGATTCCAAATAAAACCAACTCAAAATCCTGAGTTTCCACTCTCTTTTTTCCTCTCTTCACTCGCTCTCTCGCTCTGTCTTCACTTCAACTCCACCACGAACTGCAAATGAGTTTCTTTGCGCTGCTATTCAACCTCTTTAAGGCTGCTGAATGAGAATACGAAGAGGGCCATGCAAAGCTCCTGACGCGTGTCCACGTAGAGGTGAAAAAGAGCACTCGTGGCGCATTCCTCTGCTTTTAGCGCTGCGGCGAGGCGTGCGGCCCCGGCTTTGATTCGTGCGGTCAGAAGGACAAACGCGCGCTCGGGGAACGGCATCGTGCGGTCGAGCGAGGAGACGCGCGGTGGGGGCGGGATTCGCGCGCTCGGCGGCTGAATCGCGCGCTCGGGGGCCTCACTCGCGCGGTCGGCGACGGAGCGAGCGGGTCGTGTGGTCTGGTACCGCACGACCCGGTGGCGAATCTGATCGTCGCGGTACCGGACCGCACGACCGGGACAGGTGGCGGCGTGTGGCGATCCCGCGGTGGAGAGGGGTCCAGTTTTGGAATTTTTTTGCACAGGGGGCCAAAAACGGAATTCTTGATGCACAGGGGTCCAATAGTGTCCAAAATTCATCGATCGCTGGGCAAGCATGATGGTGACGAGCTAGCTTATTAGGTTTAGCCGCTAGGGGGGGGGCAACGGTGCCGTGTCCCGGAAGAAGCTCCCACGCCACTGCCGCGATCCTCGTCAGTCCACCTCGACCCCGGCCTCATTAGCCTTTCCAGGAGGACACGACCCTGTCCTCGCGGGGATCCGAACCCTACGGGATTTCGTGTGATTAAAAAATAGGTTATAATATTTTTAAAAAATAATATAATTTTACTTATTAATTTATAATTATTTAGTATACATTTTTAAAATATAGTTTTAAAAAACATATTCTAATATATACATTCAAATTTTAGTTTAAATATATAAAAAAATAATACAATCTTCTATATTTAAAAACTATAATATGTTATTTAAAAATATATTTTATTTTTTATCGGGTCCTTATGGGCCTGCGGAAGAGAACAATCCCGTCTCTATCCTGCTAGCCTAGCAGGGTCCCACCCCTGTTCCTGTGGGGCAGAACGCCCCGCCCCTAGTAAGGAAATTCTCCATAGATATCACGTTTACGAGGAAAATTGTCACCCCTATTAGCCGCCTCCATACGGTACATCCTTTTCTTCTTGCAAGAAAATTTTCCTCTATATTTTACCTTTCCAAAATTTTATTTGTTTGGAACTGTTCTGCACTTCACTAAATAGTCAACAAATATGTGCCCTACGTACGATGCGTTACGTCCGGCAACTAGGTATCAAGTACGGACGTACGGTCCAAAATTAATTACACGTTACAGCAAATACTATACATTGACCTGTCATCATTTGTAAATTGTAGGTAGGGATTTTTGAGCTGGCATGATACTTCAGTCATGGATGGAGAATTCACCGTAGAGTCTAGACAATATGGTGCCTTTGATATATATAAAACAGGGGCATTATTGTATCTAGGCTCTATGATTGAGACTTTTTTACTTATGATTAATTTAGCATGTTAAATCAATAATTTTCTTTCCAAATTGATGTCCTTTTGAATTAATGAATGTTAACGGGTTTACCTGATATATTATATATCATTACACTTGCACGCATCTAAAAGCAATATAAAACAGAGAGGCTTGATGCCCAGATACTATGGTGCCTTATTTCTGCATCTATCTGAATCAAATGCTAGTAGTACACTATACAAATGAGGAAACTTAATTTAGTCACGCATGACTGCTGGAAATATATAAATTTATGCTTTTCTTTCAAATCCTCCTCATGGTTTTCCGATTGAATAAATGTGTTTGGGATGTGCGTTCATCATATTTATGGTGTGCTTTATTAATAGCTTAAATTACAACAAGGACTAGCTAGCAAGCTAGATTCCTTCATCAAAATCATGGACTAGCTAGAGGCCTTTTTTACATGACTGAACTATGTGTAAAATAGTGAGAAAATAGAACTAAGCCCTTAAGGGTGGCTCCAAGTGATATCGGCTTCTGTCTTTTAGTTTTTGGCTTTCAAAAGCCAGAAGTTGGATTGAGTATGCCGGTTTCTTAATTTCTCTTTTGTTTTTTCTTAATTTTTTGGAGATATAATAGTGTTTTTTTTATTTTTTTTATTTTTTAAATTGAATGACTCAGAAAAAGCGAACAGCCGCTGCAGTGTAATTTCAGCCAAAAGCTGCAACCACTTGGACCAGGGCATAAATGGTGCTGGTTGACATTTTACATCATCTTAAACATACCTAATCATAAAAATGTACTAATTCACTTTTTAGAGGAAAATAGAAAATAGGTAAGATCGATTCTTTTGAAAGCCCAATGCAATCTCCTCTTTCTCACTCTTACATGCATGCAAATGTTTAGCGTTTCTAGTGTTTTTTTCTGCATTTGATCCAAATACATAGTCCTATTTTTCTTTTCATGCATTTTATATCCCAATAATTTTCTGGTGGTTTGTTCCTCTTCATGTATCGTTTTCCTTGTATTATGTTAAGGCCCGAATCTCCACGCCATGCTCTAGCTAGCTTGTTGATCACTAGTCCCTTAACTAAAAACTAGTAGTATACCCGTGCTAACGCTACGGTAAAATATAAAACAAGATAAAATTTGTAAAAAAATAAAACGAACAATCAGATTCATTAAGATTCACGTCTCATATATTGTATAACCAAACATTAACAAGGTCCTCGCCGCCGCGCAGCACATCGTCAAGTTCCTCGCCACCTCCAAGAACGCCGCCGAAGACATGATCCGCATCCTCTCCGGCTTCGACAACCGCCTCTCCTCCATCACCGCAGACCTCTTCCCCTCCCCCAACCTCGCCACCTCCGAATCGTCCGAGATCCCCTCCGCCGCCGCCTTCGACCCCGCCGAGCAGCTCATCCTGCTCTGGGACGCCACCCCTGAGGCCCTCGTCTTTGAGGCCCCCGAGGACGACGTCGCGCAGTACCTCGCCGCCGTTGACGTCGCCATCGAGCACCTCGTGTGTGGCTCCGCTGCCACCGGGCGCGCGGGAGTTTATTTGGTCAAATACATTGTTAAGAATTGGTAAAGTGCAAATATGACCAAATAAAGATCCCAAATATGACCAAATATAACATATAGTATCTACATATATACACTATATAGTTTCAAGACATATCAATTGCACTAAGATACTGGAATATAGAGCAACTGGTAAAGTACCTTCCAATTTCATCAGTGCACTT
Organism: Dendrocalamus sinicus; assembly: GCA_036346575.1. Classification (NCBI taxonomy): domain Eukaryota; kingdom Viridiplantae; phylum Streptophyta; class Magnoliopsida; order Poales; family Poaceae; genus Dendrocalamus; species Dendrocalamus sinicus. Next base: position 32,660,840 of record CM070647.1, read on the forward strand.
GCAAAAACTACCAATATGTTATACTGAAATCTATTAGTTTCATGCATGTTAACATAGCTCATTGAGAAAGTGCATGTAGAACACAAAAGCATGGTAGACCAAACTCACATTGTAGACATATCAATAATGAACTCCCCTCTTTATGCTATGTCAATTCCCTTCATAAATAGCTTTACAGGCCTTTATGAAAGATTCAAGAATGGAGTTCATTTGAATACATATGTCTGTGAAGATATTAGCATCCTTAAAGCTAAATCTACAAATCCAGAAAAAATTTGGAACTCTATTTTTCATAAATTACTTGGGAGTATCAGTTTAGGGGATACAAACTTCTCCAAGAATTTTCGGAATTTACCTATGAATCAACTAATGGAAAATTGGTGAAACGTAAGGGAAACAGAAACTAAAAGCAGAGAACAATGAATCTTATATCATTCTATGATATAAATCCAAAGAAAATTAGGAGCTCTTCAGATGAATCGTATCAGACAAATACTGTAATCATACTTGTTGGCTTGGCGTGCCTCTAAAGCTAACATTGTCTTCCCCAAGCTCTGCCCAAATGGACCAGCGATAGTAGTAGGAAAGAGTGATTAGTATCTCTCTGAAAACCTGACATTCAGAAAAGAAAATGATTAAACTATGCTCCATAATAAGAATAAGAACAACGTGTAGAAGAACCAAATGTAAAGAACCAAAGAATGGGAAAGCACATATACAAAGAACTAACCCTGACTACGGGAGGAAAGAAGCGGAATCAACGACAAAAGGATTGGCAAAAAAAATCTTTAAGGCACAAGTCAATTTCCTTTGTGGTTGCCTCCCCATCCTCAAATCATGTATACAAAGAAAAAAAAAGGAAATTGCTTGTCATAGGAAAAATACACCAAGTGATCTATTCAGAAAAGACAAAACAATAAATTTAAATCCTGAAGACTAAACAGAATTGGAGGCCAAAGTATGGTAAAGGAGAAAAATTCCAATCTAAGGATGTAATAAGATAGCATGGCATCATCTGCAATAAGCCAACCTCACAAGCAACAGTAAAATTCATAATTAGCTGCATGAGAAAGCATCAACTCTCACAAGAGTAGGATATACACTACACGTGTCTTGTAAAGGTGAATGAAAGAAGCTAAACAGAGCACACTATTCATTCTCGTAAATCACTTGCGGTGTCATTTCAGGTGACTAAGCTCGTAATAACGAAGTTTGCATTATAGCTATCATGAAGCCATGTTGGAATGGATTTACTGCTAATTATTTTCTGTCATGATTGGCTGTCTGAAATTGTTTGGCACACATGAAGCAAATACCTGAAAATATAAACACAAGACATTGGCTATCAAATTATAATGCAGTGAATTATTCATGACAACGAAAATACACCCACATCATTTTGACGTGTTCAGCTTAGCTACCCAAAGGGAAGTTTTACCTAAGTCATAACTTTTTAGCGGTGAGTTGGTATTTTCAGTAACATAGCATTACCCACCAACAAAGTACCATGTATATATAGCTATCTTCTTTGCCTAATATTGATGTGGACCATTTGAAGAGACAAATTAGCATTGAACAATCAGCTAAAAAGGCACGTAGATCCAATAAAAAGTGCAAGTACGATTGTCAATACATTAACACAACACTTTGCTATAGAATCTTTACGGCATCGGAAGTGCATAGAGATCGCACTTGTATAGAGGTCTCTCTCGCAACCCATTCTGCAATTACAAAGCTAAATTATTCTTATATAGCAGCTAGCAAGATCATTGAGAACCATAGATACAGGAAAAATAAAGGAGAAATGCTTATACTCTCAAATCTAAGTAGTTTTCTACTTATTTTGTCAAGCGTTAGTACGTGATCTAATACCAAATAATTGAAAACATGATCCATGTTAGGATTCACTTGAAAGGAAAATAGATGACTTAACTTTTTGGCTTCATTTGGCGTGAGATCAATGGAGATGGCTTTCGGAAAAATATTTGCTCAGCAATTGTAGTGACAAATGTTTCATCTACAACAAAGGAAGTGCACAAATACATGACAATTTATATAGAGATGCATTATACCAATGATCATGGGCAATGAAGAAAAGGGGAAACTGAATATACGAATCATACTCAAGTATCGCTTACCTTGATGGGGATGCCGCCGGAGTTGGGAGTCGCCATTGCCGCCGGCGAGAGGGAGGGCGTCGAACAACAGATCCGCTCGTCGTCGCTCGGTCGTCGGGAGGGGGAGGCGGTTCGGGGAGGAGGATGCGGCGCGCGGGCGGGGGTGAGGCGGAGCGCGGGCGGGCGAGGAGGGGGCGCGAGGAGCGCGCGCGCGGGGGACGTGGTGAGGGCGGAGGCGGCGCGGTGGCGGAGGAGGGAGCGGAGGAGGCGAGGCGGTGCGGTGGCGGAGGCGAGGCGGCGCGCGCGGAGGAGGGGAGGAGGCGAGTCGGCGCGGCGGCGGAGGAGGGAGGAGGACCTCGGGCGGAAGAAACGAAACGAGGTGTGGAGGCAGCCGCGCGGGAATGGGAGATTGGGGCGGGGCCACCGAGCGGGTTTCGGGGGCGGGTGCCGAGGAGAAGGGGTTGATGGCGAGGTCCATGGCGAAGTCCTCGGCGATCTTCTCGGCGAGAATCCGAGGCGGCGGCGGGGATCTCGTCGTCGCGGGCGTGTGAAGGGAGTGGAGCGGAGAAGGAAGACGGCGACGGCGGCGATGGCCGGTGGATCTGGGATTGGGCGGAGCAGAGGAGTAGGGGAGGAGGAGGCGGCGGAGTGGAGGAGCGGGGAAGAGGAGGCGGAGCGGAGGAGTGGGGGGAGGAGGATCCGGCGGCGCTGGGTGGGGAGGAGGCGCCGGCGGAGCGGAGGGGTGGCGGGGGAGGAGGCGTTGGCGGAGCGGAGGAGCGGGGGAGGAGGCGGCGGTGGCGGTGGAGCGGAGAAGTGGGGGGAGGAGGAGGCGGCGGCGGCGCGGGGTGAGGAGGAGGAGGCGGTGGCGGCGCGGCGGATGAGGGAGGGGAGGAGGCGGCGTGGAGAACGGGAGGAGGGGAGGAGAACGTGGGGAGACGGGGGAGAAGGTGGGAGGAGGCAGCGCGGTTTCGTGAGGAGGCCCACGCGGACTGCAGAGGAGAGCGGGACGCGGGAGGGGTACTGCAGATCCATTGAAGGATGACCGTCGGATATGGTTGGGTAAAGAGAGAGAATAGAGGAGAGTTAATCTGGTGCGGACGTTTTTATGATGGTGTAATTATGGGTGCATATTGTGGTGTGGACGTAGTTAAGGTCATGACTGTGGAGCAGGTAATTGTTGGGTGGATATAAAATAATTTGAACTGGTGGATTATTAGTTTAGATAGATAATGCTGTTAAGGAAAATGGTGGATGAGCTTGATGAGAGTGTATTCTCACCACCTCGTCTCCTTTGGGCTTTGGAAGGTGTAGGTTGTTGAACGACGTACATGCGTTGGTTGCACCTACGACAGATACGTGCATGCATGCATGGCCATTGGCCAGCATGGGAGCTAGGCGTAGACCTACAACTACATATGATCGAGTACGACACTTAATTTCTTAATTTCTACCCATGCATACATCGGTCCAACACTGGCTAGCTGCTAGCTTTCGGCATCTTCAAGGAAGATTTGAGATTTTACTATATCTGCAAAAGATGGTACTGTACCGTTTCTGTCGTTGATGTGCCCTGCTGCAATAATCGACGTGTACACGTATGATCCTGGGAGGAATGATTTGCGGGGTGTCCTTGCGCATCACTTTACGCAGCAGCCGAGTCCGGCAGTATCTGCTGCTCTTGAGAGATTGTTATCGAGCTCTCTCCACCGTAGCACAGATAGTCTCTCCACCGTAGCACAGATAGTCGTTGGCTCTCTTTTTTTTCAGCCCTTGGCTTTCAACAATGATTATTTTTATCTATATTTTTTAATACCATACTTAATGATAGAAAAGTTGATAAGAATGATATATATGATTTTAAATTTGAAAAACCATTTAGAGAAAAAAATCATCTTATTTATTTTAGATTAGAAGTTGAGACAAAATACCACATAAAAGAAAAAAACAAGACGTTAAGTCTCCGTCGGAACCGAGCTAGCTGCCATCTTATATTGTATGGGCCAATGATTAATGGCACTCCCGATCTGTCTCGGGCCCAACTTAAGTACCATCACAGCTACAAAAGGGTCATCATAAGCGGTTCAAAACTATCATCACAGACAATTTTCTGAATCGCTTGTATTTATGTGTCAGTGATAATCGGAGGTTATCACAGACGGTTTGTGAGCTGTCTGTGATAAAGGCAACACAGACAGTTTGTAACTAGAACTGTCTGCGAAGAAAACTATTACAGACGGTTCAAACCAAAAACCGATTGTGATACTCACACATCACAGACGGTTCTAGTTATTAACCGTCTCCGATTGGCCAGTATCACAAATGGTTGGTATATAGAACCATCTGTAATAGTCATTCATAGACGGTTTATAGCACAAACCGTCCGTGATAGTTCATTCTATACTTAAATGTTTTTTTCCTGTTTTTGGCTAGCCTCAATAAATAGTGTTACATATGCCCCTTAAAAACAAGCAAATACAGTGGCAAACACACCAGCATATTCCATTTCCATTAAAATTAAAATCTACCATTACAGCAAGAATATATAAGAAGCAGAGATCCTGGTAGACAGTAGAAGCTAGATGCATCGGATGGTGGCCATATATCACCGGCAATGGAGAGTTGGCGGTAGCGCCACCTTTGTGGTATGACGATGAGACTACACAAGACACTCTTATGACAGTTACAACAAGAGTGTGCTGTGCAGTCTACTGTGGTATCACAACAGCGGTAGTCGGTGTCGTCGAGGAACAAGCTGGATGCAGCGCGCGATGTCCTTGACGTCTGCCATCAAGGAAGAGAGGGGAGGGCATCGGATGGCGATGGGACATCACCGGCAATGGAAAAGCGGTGGTAGCACCACCTTTGTGGTACGACGGTGATACTGCAGAAGACACTCTTACGACAACAGTGTGTTGTGCAGTCTACCGTGGTGTCACAATGGAGGTGCTAGCTTAAGGTGGTAGTCGATGTCGTCGAGGGGAGGATGCAGGAAGCTATATAGTGGATGAACTCACGTGTGACTTCCGGTGGAATGTAGATGGGGAGTAATTAATAAGATCCGAGAGGTGGGAAGAACCGGTGCCTGCCATTCTATGTGGAGAGAATGGATGGTGAGATCAAAATCCTAGGGGATACGCCACGGATCGGTGATGTGTCATTATCAGAGATGGTTTGTTATACGAAACGTCTGTGATAATGCACATATCAGAGACAGTTTGTTATACAAACTGTCTGTGATAAGGCATATATCAGAGATGGTTTGTTATACGAATCGTCTATGATGTTAATATCAGAGACGGTTTGGTATACGAATCGTCTGTGATAACGCTTAAATATGTGCACTCTAATCCAGCTCTTCTAAACTGTCCTTTTCCTCATCTTCTTCACTATATTTCTCAATAATGGCATCTAATATTCTTTTGATCTCCTTCCTCTTATCTATTCATCATGAGTTGTTCAGCTACAACCTTACATAGGCGGCCAACAATATACGTCTGGAGCAGCTCCTTCGCTCACGTCCTGCTCTCCTTCCTTGACTCGCTTCCATCCATCAGCTAGACCTCATCATCTGCCGTCGACAGAGATGTCTCATTGTCGCTCAGGAAAGGGAAACCACCCTCAGCCTCGTTCTTCTCTGCAATGTGCACAAAGCAGAAGAAGCTCTTGTGGAAGTGGAGAGACACACAAATAACATTGCAGATCAAACAAAAGCGGCCGATTATGAGAAAGCTTATCATGGCATTCTCTTTGAGATTATGGGCCATGTTAATGATTTGCCCAGGCTAGAGGAGGAAGTGGAGAGGGCAAGGATAATCTTCATGGCATTCAAGAACTCAGCGGCTGATCCTCCAACTCCAAAAGTCGAAGAAGAAGCATATGAAACCTAGAAGACTAAGATTTGGAAATCTCTTTCTTTGGGACTTTTGTAATAAATTTGCCTTGAATTTGTCTCTCGACTCAGTAGCTTCTGTAGTTCATATGACAAAGGATAAACCACAAATGGTTGTAAATAAAAAATATCTGTGATAGTTTCATAGATGGTTATAATTAAAATACGTCCGCGACAATGTGTATATCATAGACAGCTTTTAAACCGAACTGTCTGTGATAGTTTCAGATACGGTTTTAGCTATGAACCGTCTATAATAATCAAAGCACATACGGTTCCACATGAATCGTCTGTGATGAGGCATCCAATATAACTTATTTTGTAGTAGTGCGTGGTTCACCTGTTAGTGGCACCATCCATTTATCTCCATCTCTTGATAAAGCCGTGCACTATCATATAAAGAGTCATTACAGATGATTCGTAACTTTCATCAGAGACGGTTTTTGAGCCGTCTGATTTATTGCGTTAGTAATAACAGGTGGTTATCACAGACGGCTCCCAAACCGTTTGTGATAAATCACAACACAAACGATTTTTGAAAATAACCATATGTGATATCCGATATATTATATACGGCTAATACAAAAAAACTATCTGTGATGGCCTATATATCACATACGGTTTTATATTAGAAACTGTCTGTGATAGTTCTTTGTATAGCTAAAAAATTATTGTTTTTTTGGTGAACCTTAGGAAATGCTGGTCATGCCTTTTGAAAACAAGTAAGTAGATTACATATAAATGATAGATAAGTGAATTACAACTCAAAGTGTTTTACGGCTCAAAGTGAATTACAACTTAAAACCAACTACAAAAAATATTCATGTATTGTCGTTAGAGTTACAACTGAATTATAACTCAAAGTGAATTATAATTGAATGAATTACAATTGAATCAAATGTTTGAACGTATATTAATAGATGTCATTAGAGTGAAATTCTCTTTTCGAGTCAATGACCTCTATCATGAAGAAGATGGAGAGCCGTCCTTGAACACCCGAGAGTTTGTTCAGATCAAATTTACTTGATTTGATTGCCATACCCTATCACTTGGAGGAGTAAAGTAGTAAGCATATATATTTAAATTGATAATTAGGAAACAATTATTGCGAGATTGACAAACCTTTGGATTATTGTAAGATCGAGGAGGCCGACTACAGGGGGGTGAATAGTCATTTCTAAAAATTATTTCAATTAAATTAATTCTATTTAAGCTATTTGGCTAAAACCAATAATATAATGCGGAAACTTAAATCAAATTAGTTTTAGCACAAATAAAGCTTAAATCAACTAGATTCACCTAAGTGCACCAACAATCTAAGTCTATGTCAAGGGTTTGCAATCCTAGGACGACAAGCAATCAATTTAATTCTATCAATGTAAATTGCTTGAAAGTAAATTGAGCACAAAATAAAAACCACAAAAATATGGTATCTTTTTACCATGGTGTTTGGAGGCTTACCGGTCTCCCCTAGTCTACATTGAGATTAGCCCAAACAAATTGAACTGGCTCCATGAATTAAACCGAAAGACCTCAATCCACTAAGGTTGCTCTTCCTACACTCTGGAGATGGCGAGCACCATACCACTCATAATTCACTGGAACTTGTCACAGTCTTCTTTGAGAAGCTCACCGCTCACGACGTCTCCAACGCCGTCTAGGAGTCAGCAAACTTTAAGAGTAATAAGTCAAGGCCCTTGCTTGACTCTCAGCACGTGCAACGAATGCATAAGCTTTAATGGACACTAAGTCCAACTCTAGATGCAACACATGCACTCTAGATCACTCTCCTTACTCAGAAGGTGCAACACATGCACAATTGAGATGAGAGGCTCACACTAGCTCAAGGGAATAGAAATGAGTCAAGCAACATGCCTCCAACGGGCCACAAGGGGGTATTTATACCCCCACAGAAGAAAACTAGCTGTTGGAGCCAAATTCCTGAAAAATCAAGGAAATTGGAAGTACTACCGTTATACGGTCGGTACTTCCGCTCCCCTCACAACGGTCAGAAAAACTAGCCATTACAGTCAAGATCGGAAGTTCCACCGTTCATTCTCCGGTACTTCTGATCATCGAAGTACCGCTGCACACATGCGGAACTACCGCTTTTCCGGGATGGAGAAGACCACCACACAGGTGTCTCTCTGGAAAAAATGTACCGTAGAAAAATCCAAAACTTCCGAAGTTCAGTAGTACCACGCAACACACACTGTTACTTTTGCTTCCCAGTAGTACCGCTCACACAGAGCCGGTATTTCTGCCGGTCGGACGGTCCGCTCACACAGAGCCGATCGGACAACTCGCATCTGGTAGTGCCACGCAACACATGCCAATATTTCCGATGTTCGATAGTACCGCTCACATAGAGCTGGCATTTCCGACCTACAGTAGTACCGCTACATACAAAGTGGTAGTTCCGATTTTCCTTACAAGTGCAGATACTTCCACAGATTTTACAAAACACATTTACAAACTATAGTATCATGCACACAAGGATCAAACATGATTCCTAATAAGTTTCAAAACATATTTGCACACTTTTAAAATCATGACACAAAGAATAGGTACATGGACTCCTCACATTTGCAAAACACATTCGCAAACCTAAGTCACATACTACAAGGATTATATATGAGCTTCAACCATTTGCAAAACATACTTGCAAATATAAGCCTCATACCACAAAGAGTAGGAAACATGGACTTCAAATACTTACAAAACACATTTGTAATATATAATCCCATGTTACAAGGATTCAAACACATGAACTTCAACTATTCGCAAAACACGTTCGCAAATATAAGCATCATCCCAAAGAGAGCTAAAGCAAGTGAGATTGAGCTATTGACACCTGATAATACTCAAGCTACTGGATATGATCATTCTTAATAGTACAGCAACCTATATTAGCAATCTAGTCTTCCAACCAAATACTAAGACCGGTAAAAGGCTAGGAACATATCCTTAGCTCTAGCTAGTCATACCTTTCCCTTAAGCATCCTCTTGAAACTTGATGACGCACATCATCACTCCAAGTCCGGGTCATCATCATCTTGACATGCATCAACATATGATGCATCCACTTCTTGAACTCCATTGACACATGATGGGTCTTCATTTGACTTGATGATCAACATATGATCATCTCCTCTTAGACATACATCTTTTCTTGATGGTCTTCAACGCATGAAGCCATCTTTCATCACACATCTTGACTTGATGATCATAAACACATGAAGTTATCTCAAATCATCCTCATTTGTGCAACCTAACCTATTCATCTAATTCATGAAAAATGTTAGTCTGCAAACCAATTGCCATCAATTACCAAACTTCACCATTAACACATAATGGATGGACTAGATTATACAAGCTTTTCTTTTTGGTAATTCATGACAATCTCAACACATAATGTGATAAATATTGTATTCACAAGTATACAATATGTACACAACACTTGTATACTCTAAGATAAGCTTTAAGTAAAGCTTACTTATCCGGTTGTCATCATCCAACTATTAACACATAATGGAGAAGTTAGATGACAACCCGATTGTAAATGAGTATATATAAACTACACAAGCTATATATACTCAAAGGGTGTGCTTCAAAGTAAAGATCCTAAATATGTGTATTAAGGATACATGTATCAATAATTTTGAAACCTCAAAACATAGAGTGAACTCCCCCTAATTGTTTGCATACGAGTGTATGAAACGAAGACATACACACATATTCATTTTGGACTATTTGTGGAGTTCAATCTGATCTAAGAAATGCACTAATATATAAGAATGCGATTTTGAATACATACCTCTTTGATCTCACCTTTTCATCCAAATGAGACTAAGCAATAATATATTTAAACAAATATATTAGTCTGACACATAGATTTATCATTTAATTATATATTTGGATGTGAGGAATGCAACATAATTGTAACAAAGATATCGAATGCACACCTCAATGATTTCACCTTTTTCATCTATATGAAACTAAGTAATATCATAATCAATAAAAAAAACGGTTAGTCTCATAAATGTATTTGTCAATATCACCAAAACCTCATAATAGTATTTGTCATTATCATCAAAACAACTTAAATGAAACTTGAACTCTCAATCATTCGTCTTAGCACTCATAATTTTCTGCATATGATGGAAATGTAGAATACACATAGGTTGTCTTATTGTTGTTGGTTGCACTGCAAAAATAGAATTATATATATAGGTATAGTCAGTTCGAGATGTATTATTATGAAGTGTGATATAAGATTATTATGTTGTAGCGTGTACTAAAAATCATGTCATGTGTTGTAGTGTGGCGCTCAATTCCTTGTATCTTCCTCCCCTGGCAACATAGGCACTGAACAACCTACGTGATTCTAAAAAGTTATCCTCGGCCATTGCAATAATTGGAAGACTATAATAGAGTTATGTATGCAGGAAATAAGCATACATATCGAGTATTTGTTGCACAATGGTGAAGTCGTCATTGTTCTTGAGTAGGGAATCAAGATATATTAACTTGTTCCACTTTAGTACAATGACTATAAGGATTCAGTGCCACCTACTCAAGTATATCGCCATAGTTATTAAACCTAAGTTCATGTTGCGTATAAAGTACAAATAAAATTTGTATAGCAACTAGTGAAACACTTACCCATGATTATAGGGCACCAGTATGTAGTCCTTGTTGCCCTGAGCAAGCAATCCTGTCATTTGTAATTCTTGATGTAGGATGCATGTTGGGTGATGCATTGCTCACATATCAACTGTGGGTTGAGGAAACCCACCGGTTCTCACGATCAGTAGGCTTCTCGCATCATGTATCTATACATAATCAATGAATTATGATATGTATCTATATTATGTGAATGTAGGACTTGATTGTACACGCTTACAGTGTTCAACATCGTAGAAGTGAGACGTCGAGGTTGGATAGTTTAAATAAGTCATCGAAGCCCACGACGAAGATGCCTGGGCCAGGGAGGAAATGCCTTTCTGTGTATCTGACGGTGAATGCATTAGGTCGGTTTTATCCTCCGCTCGTTGGTCCTCCACGTGTGCTAGGCATGCAAACTCGCGTAACCCATTCCAAGACGGGGTAATAGTGTGTCGGGGACCAACGACATTCTGAGAGAGAACATCCAGGGCTTACGAGGCACCTTAATCTTCTTTGATTTGGCTTTAGCGTCTGTGATATGTCTTCCCAGAAGACAACTTGGTACGCTTTTCTTGTTTGTTCAATGTTGTCTCCATGGGAGCCAATACAGTGGTCTTAAGTGGAGGTTGAGGTGGAGTCATCGAGGGTTCTGTTGAAGAGGCCTGGTCTTGCGGAGATCGCAGCACTGCAGGGTCTAGGATGATACCCTTCTTGGGCTTCTAGACAAAAGTATGCACGATATCCCCTAGTGTTGATATCTTCATTTGGAGGCTTCTCCAGTGGGACAACTATGAAATGCACATGTACCATGTCCACCTGGACCTTGGCATAACCCAACACTAGCTGGGCACTATGTAGCATTGTCCCCTCCTAGCATGAAAGCACCATCCCCCACCCAGCCTCAATAGGAATGGATCCAACCAGCCTAACTTGGAGCTTGCAGGGTGTAAGCTTCTACAAAAACATACACAATTAGCTAAGGCATCCTCAGGTCTATGTTTGGAGCATTTCAGAGATATACATTACTTGAATTTTGCCGATCGGGAGTCTGGTGTCGCTTTGGTTAGATTGGTGTGTGGACACGCAATTACTTTGACGGTGATGTAGATTGGCTTCCACAATAATGGAGGCAACCTACGACTAGCTGAGCACTTGCTCTAGCCTTTCCTCCAAATGTGCTAGCTTCCCAAAAAATTCTGCACGAATTTCCCATTTTATGCGCTTCTCGCACTTGACCTTCGATCTCTTCCGACTCTTTTATGAGTCGGCGTCATCTGGGAATCCCTGCCTCTAGGGAACGTAAACCCCAAGGCCTCATCTGCGACCTGGGTGCTCCTTATTTTCTAGAGCCATGGATAATATGTCCTCTCCTTGACGACCTGGTAGTTTCCTTGGTAGGATTCCGTAGTCAACATTTCCTACAAGAGGCTAACATGTTATTTTAGTTCTTATGAAGTTATGGACATAGTACCAGCCAGTTAGTTTGATATCTTACCAAGTGTTGTGACACTTCCTAGCATATCGAGTTCTTGAAGGATATGGCACCTAAAGACGTGGTAGATGTCTTCACTCTTAACCAGTTTCGAGCATGCTCATCTGTGATCCCGACAAATGGTGGGGAGTCCTCTGATAGGCTTGCCTCCTCATCCTCTCTCCTCTGTTGTGGGATTTTACCGACATACCCAGTAATGCCGAGTCTGTGGGGGTGAGTATTCTGGGCCTAGATTGCCTTGTGCTTCATGCTTTCTTCCTAAAATTCGACGATCATCTTCATGCCTACAAAGATGTCCCATATATCTGAATGGAGGAAAGGATATTTTGTGAACGACGCCCACCTCATTCACGTACTTTGTGACAAGCTTGCTCTTAAAATTCTTTCATGCCTTGCCCATCGCCAAGAGTACCTGTCGTCGCACGAATTCTTGGACTTCTCCAATCTCAAAAGACCATGGGACTTCCTTCCAAAGCTGTTTTTTCTCTTCACTCATTAGAGACTTCCAGTTCAGTGTGGTGATGGGGACCTATTGCCTTGTAACTATCCCGTGAGTAGTCCAGAATGTGGCCACTCCTTTCTTGGGATTTAGAGGGACTCTAATTGGACTGACCTACATGATGGTCATTCGGCTCTCAGGTATTTTTGATATACCTCAGCCCTCTCGCTTAGTTGCTCCTTTGGTCAGGTCATTGGACGCATTCGATGAAACTGAGCTTGAAGACTATGTAGACGCAATCTTGCTTAGTTGCTATCTATGACGTATTCAAATTGCATTTCAATATGAGGTATATAAAACAAAACTGAATATCATAGATGAAATTTTATTGCTCTTAGATGTCGGTTGCGCTTTATTATCATTGTATCTATGTTATAACCTACAGGAGAGGAGAAAAGGCTATAACTCCGCTACATATTGTTATACATCTTGCTTACGAGATAGCACATTTCAATGTCATCCAGAACATAAAGACGGGAAACAAAGAAGCCATTGAGGCAACTTCAAGCATACAACTAAACATTTCCCTACATGGCACAAAAAGATCTGTATCTCCCTCAACCCAAAAAACTTTCCCCTTTGTTCTTTTCCAACACACACTTTAAAGTATAATATAACACCTTTCAACGAACGATCTGGAGAATGAACTGCAAAATTATGATATAGGCACCATACATTCTGATTAGAAAGGCAAAATAAGACGGTGATTAATGAGATTAACTAAACAACACCAGCTAACTAAAGAAGGCTACACCTCGATGCCACATTAATTTTAGTTTCTCTTCCTCGATGCCACATCAATCTAAATGATATCAAAACAACACACAAACTAATTTGAATCGCATGGCAGACTGCAATCACAATTAATTGCATCCGGAACGAGGAAATGAGTTTTTCCAATGCACGAAGCCAAAATTTACCACGTAAACCAAACCAAAATACTTAACAAAAAAACTTAATATATTTGGAGAAAAAGAGGCTCAACTATTTCAATCGACATTAACCAACACCTGATCTTTTCCTTAATATACACTTCATTTACTCCAACGCGGGATTACCCATAAGCTACATAAAAAATAATGGAAGAAAGAAACCACGCAATCCCCAAATCCCATCCGAATAGCACAAGCTCTGATATAGCCTTTGCTCATTTTGGTTTGAGCTTCTGACTTATTTTGCACTATTCATAAATTTCTTCTTTTTTTATACTTTTGGCTTTTTTGAGCTTTTTTGCCGGTTTTTTTCTCGTAGTTGTTTGCATTATACGTGATGGGCTAACATGTTTTTTCTATTTTTAAAATTTTTAAATTTAATTATGCTAAATAAGCCTCCCTCAGCTACAGTGTTTTTTCAGCTAGCTACAGTGCTTTTTAGCTATAAGCCACTCAAAAGAAGCTTTTTTAAATTTAATTATGCTAAATAACCTTCATGTTTCGCCCTCCCAAGATCAATTTTTCCCCATAGGCCACAAGGTAATCCCCAACACAGTCACAGACTGACAGAAAAAGAGAATCGTTGACCTTCTTGGAGATGTTGAGAGTGCTGGAGGAAGACGACGGAGGAAGCTGAGCAAGCTTAGATCCAATGGCGAAGGAAGCTAAGGAAGCATAAGTGTATTGAGGAAAACCTAATTGTTCGTATGAGTAGTGAGTTATGTTTTCACGCTAAGTGTCTGTATATAGAAAAATATTATTACAAACAGTTTTTAAAAATAATCATCTGTGATAAGTCACAACACAAATAGTTTTTAAAAATAACCGTTTGTGATAAACAGATCATCATAGACAGTTTTATTACAAAACGGCCTGTGATGTATCACTGACGGTTTTTTACAGCCATTTGTGATAAGTAGGTCATTATTGACGGCTCTTACCATCGGATGTAACATAGACGATCACGCTAGTAAAACTATCTGAAATAACTACGCTGCAGTTTAACACTGACGAATTCTATAAAACTATATGTGATAAGATGTCCAATATAAATTTCACCGTAGTAGTGGCGCAAATTCGACACCCCAGCCCAAGCTTACATGTGACGGCAACGGCTTGATGTGAGCTTGCATTGGTGGCGGTGCGACGTGATGTCCCACAAGGCAGCAGTGGACCAGCACATGCTCACACACAATGGGCATAAGGCAGTGACCTTAATTACCAAGGTTTAAGTTGTTAAAATTGTTGCTCCCATTGTCCCCTGATGGTGTAACAAATTCAATAATTAGTAAAGGTCACAAATATTTGGACTAAACTTGTGGGAAATACTAGATAATAGAAACATCAAATTCACATCTAAAATAAATGATTTTTTTAAAAATATCTTAGATTAGCAATTAGATTACCTTAATGCACACTAACATATAGTTCAAGTATCACAAAAAAAATTCACGAAGTTTAAGCATTGGGTGTGGCTTAAGTGATGTCAGTGACGTCCATGTTAGTAGTGTGCCAAGTCATGGAGTGGTAACGAGTGTGAAGTAGAGAATGTGAATATTGACATCTTAGTAGGCATGACGTGTAAACACATTTGGCGACACGACTTTCATTGAGTTAAAGACGGAAGGCGAAGCCAAGAGCCCAAGAGCATGCATGCTTGGATGTTATGTCTTTTTTTCTTTTTTTGAAAAGGGCAGGAGGACTGCCTTCTATTTCTTCATAGAGAGAAGGAAAAACAACATAACCAAGTTAGATTGAGGGACAAGGGGCAGAGAGAGGCCAGGGACTAGCCCTAGAAAAGAAAAATAAAAACCATTATAGAGTTACAGAGAGTAAAGGGAGCTCCTGTAGCCGCTTTGCCCCTGCTAGGGCCTAGGTAGTCGCCTCCTCCTTGGTGGTGGAGATTAAGGACAAAGATGTAGCTATTGTGGAATAGAAAATGTAAGTGTTCCGTTCCTTCCAAATATGCCAAGAGACTAGCATCACGAGTGATGATATTGCTTTTCGCGGTGTGCCAATTGAGAGAACCATAGATTCCCACCAGTCACAAAGTGAGTGGAACGTATGCCAGTTTACCAGATTGATGGAGTTATACGCAGTTCAGATTCTTGTGACGTAGCGGCATATGACCAACAGGTGCATGGTAGACTCCAGCTCACGTGTATATAGGGGCACATTAGGTGGTTGGGCCATCCACGCTTATCCAGACGATCTGCAGTCTACAGTCTATTTTGTATGGCCAACTAGGCGAAGATTTTGCATTTTAGTGGTGCCCAGTTCTTCTAGATTAGCGGGTTCATGGTTGTTTGAACCGTCCCTAGGAACTGTGCTCTGTAGGCTGAGGCGGCCATGTACTCTCTATGGGGAGTTATTTTCTATGTTATTGTGTCCTCTGCTACATCGTGTAGAGTTACTGTAGATGTGTACCCGTAGATGGAAACAATCTCATGAATGTGTTGTGGTGTAAGGCTGTCTGTCTATGTTAGGTCATGCAACCAGTTATTCCCTGTTAAGGCAGTCCGTAGGGTACTTTTTTCCCTAGAGATGGTTGGTGCGATATCACAAAGTCTGTTGAGGAGGTCCAGAATGATGTCCTCGTACCATCACCAATCGTTATGGTAGTGGCTGCTACGAAAAGACGGCGATCTAGGCTACAAAAAGATGGCGATCTAGGTCATCACACGGGACTTCCATTCCTTGCTAGGGCCTGAATTTGGTTCTCCATTCTTGCCATAGCCATCTAAGTTTGAGAACCCTAATGAAGTGCTCAAGATACTGGATACCCAGGCCTCCCAGTTGTGTAGGCCTATAGACTCTATCCCAATTGATCTTGCAACTTCCACCCATTAGGTGTTGGTCAGACCTAGCCCAAAGGAACTATCTCATCCGTCTATTGAGGGTTTCGATCACACATTTTAGTGCTTTGATGGCTATAAGAAAGTAGGTCGATTGGGCTATCAGGACAGATTTGATCAAGGTTGTCCTACCTGCAAGAGTGAGCAGCTTGCTGCGCCATCCTGCTAGGTGGCTCACAAACTTGTCTTCCAGTACTTGGAAGTCTACCATGCGAAGTCTTCTGATTGCAAGTGGTTGCCCAAGATACTTCATTGGGAAGGAGGCCTGCTATGCGAGTAGGTCAATCAGTATTCCACGAAGGTCAATCTGGCTACAGCTTATTGGTGCCACCTAGCTTTTTTATAGGTTGGTATGCAGGCTTGTCATGTTGTTGAAACTACATAGGATTTGAATGAGGTTGTGAACGTCTTGCTGCTCTAGCGCTAGGAAGATGGCTACATCATCCGCGCAGAGGGAGGTTCGGAGGACGATTGAACCCCTTCTAGGGGCTGTAGGGCACCAAGATCTGTTACAATGTTTAGGATTTTCTGCAGTGTGTCTATCGCAATTATAAGAGGAAGAGAGATAACAGGTCACCCTATCTCAATCTCAGGCCTCTGCAGTGTTGTAGACTGTCTCCTATGACCCCATTAAGGAGGACCGTGGAGGTGGCAGTGGAGAGAAGACAAAAGACCCAATCTTTCCAATGTGCAGGGAAGCCCCTCTTTTCTATGAGTTCAAGAAGATACTCCTAGCGGACCGAATCAAAGGCTTTAGCGATGTCAAGCTTGAGGAGAAGGGATGGGGTTTTGTTCTGGTGGTACCTCCTTGCTAGCTTGCGTACATATAGGCAGTTGTCTTGGATGCACCTCCCTGTGATGAAGGCAATTTGGCTTGGGGAGATAAGCTCATTCATGAAGGGTGCTTACAACAAAGCCAAGGTTTTTGTGATGATTTGTATATATTGTGTATAAGACTAATAGGTCTGAAGTCCCCTGTGGATTGGGAACCTTCCTTCTTGGGGATTAGGATCAAGCCTGTAGTGTTTACTCATGGGAAGTTGTTCGTTCTCAGGTTGAAGAATGCCTATATGGCTGCCATAAAGTTATCCTTAATTATGTCCCAGCATGTACCATAGAAGATTCCATTGAACCCATCATGACCTGGTGTTTTGTCAGCTAGAAGTTGGAGGATCGCACGGTGCACCTCATCTTTGTTAAATAGGGCAGCAAGGGCCTGCAGGTCTATTTGGGGCAACTGTAGGGTCTCCCAATTGAAGGAGGTGGCTGTAGGCGGTCTCTGTCCCAAGAGTTGATTGAAGTGATTGAAGAGCACATTTGCCTTATCTTCGTGTGCCACGGCCCAAGCTTGGCCTGTAAAGAGGCTCTGGATGAAAATTTTTCTTATTGTGACAATTCATTATGATATGAAAAAAATCTTGTGTTTGCATCTCCCTCTTGTAGCCAATTGATTCTTGCCGCCTGCTTTTTCCTGGCTCTTTCAATAACGACTAGCCCCATGACCCTTTTCTTTAGGCTTGTTCAGAGGTCCCGCTCTGCCTATGATAGCAGTTGGCTATCTTGTGTTATATCTAGGCGTAGGATGATTTCTTGGGCCATGTGGAGCTGAAGCTTATTCGTTGGGAACAATCTCTTGCTCCAAGCTTTGAGCCTTTTCGCCGTATTAGTTAGTTTGTTGTTCAGCCTCAGGATTGGATCTAGCCCTAGGGTTAGTTTGCCCCAGGCCTGTTGGATTGTGTGGAGAAACCGCGGTATCCGAGTCTAGAAGTTTTTAAAGCGGAACCTCTTTGGAGGTTGTGGGCCATCTATATTGGAAAGGAGAAGGGGGCAGTGATCTAAGTGGGATGTGGATAAGGCGTGTAGAACATGACTGTTGAAGATGGTGTTCCAAGAATTGTTATAGAAAAATCTATCCAATTTGACTACGATTGGATTCTCTCTCATTACTCCAGGTGTATTTGTGGTTTAGTAGGTGGACCTCTTTCAGGTCACAGTATTTGAAGTACAAGACATTAAATACCATAGTTTGACAATGCCACAATATTTCAAAAAACCATGATATGTTTGGCATTTGCAGTATTCACTATAATTTTTGTTATTCCGTTATTACAATTATTAAGAAAAATTAAACAAGCTAAATTTATATATTAGGCTTTATGCACATATAGAAACATCTATTTAACGTGCATTTCTAGTTTAGTTACATTAGGCTTTTATAATCAACAATACAATACAATATTTATATATAGATGACAAGATGCCATTAAGGTTAACTTATAAACAAGCACGTTAAGCGATGAAGGTTTGTATCAGTGGCCGAACGTGAGACGAAGCCAAGAGGGGGCACAATTGTCCAATACCAAACAACAATGGTAAATCAACAGAAAAGTATTGGTAGAATTTATAATCATGAAAGTAATAAAAATGATCTTGTTCATCTTTAGGCAAAAAAATCTCATATCACAGCAAGCTGTACTTAAATACAAATGAAGCATGAAAACTAGCACCAACTTATGTTCTTCCTTTCTTTCGATTCTAAAATACGTAATTATGTCTTCGTAAGTTTCTCGTAAGTGTAGTTATCTGCGATTTCACTTGCTATGTGTATTACCAAGCTATTGGCAAGAAATTCATCTTCTATCTTATTACACAACCATGTCTTAATTATCTTGGAACAAGGAAATATATGTTCAGGAGTTGCTTGACCTAAATTGTTGGACATTGTCAGTTTGTCGCATTGGGAAAGAAAGAAGTTAAAAGAGGGATAGAATGAAGTGAGGTGGTAATCTCGCATCTGATAAAAGAGCAGCTATTCCCCTAAGAAAGCAACGGGACATTCTTCCTTCATAGATTCCCGAGCTACTTTTGAAAGGTTTTTCCGGACCAAGTTTATATAATGATTCCTTGCAAATTTTTTAAATAATTATTCAAAAATACAAAATTATACTTGTATTTTTATTTTTTACAAAATTAGCCTCCTGTCGCTAACTGTTGGGCAACTAGACCCTATTGCCCAACGGCCGAGCGACAAGAAGGCAATAGATGAACCGTTGGGCGACAGAGATGTAGTCACCCAACGCTTGGATGACATGTGCTGTTGTCCAACCGCTAGGCGACAACACCTCCTGTCGCTCAATGGTTGGGCTACTAGAGCCTTTTTTTATTATTTAATCCCTTTTTAAAAATATTTTAAAGTTAATCCCTCGCAAACTTTATTTTCAATTCTGACCCATTTGGCCACACGCACGTATCCATCATAAACACCTGCACAATATTTTTAGGCCTTGTCCCAGAAGTGATACATACTGCATGCTGGAAGAAATGACTAATATATTGACTATGAGGCACAAGGATGGACATATGCTGCACAATACCACTGATGAAAGATGCGTAGACATTTTGTGCCTACTTCTAGAACTCGTTTTTTCATGTTGTTGGATGTCTTGCTACGTGAAGAATTGCATGCGAAAAGATGACGAGATTTGATGTTGCGAATTAAAATAGACTTTATAATAAAGCTGAAAATAACATGGCACACAGGGTTTGGTTACGTGTATAAGAAATAATATTATGCACGATGTAACAAACAGAAGTATTTCTATAATACATATACACCTTTTTGGAATGGAAATAAATTCGACCATCGAGGGACTAGCTCGGAACGGCCCGACCTACTGCGTGGACCGGGGCCATTTTCCCTTCCTTGTTAGCTCGGCGTTGAACTTCTCGACGGCCTCTTTGGCCTTAGCCACCATTTTCCTCTTTTTCTCGCGCTCCCTCTCGTGAGCCTCGCGTTCCCTACGCATACACGCCTCGAGATGAGCTTTCGTCTCCCGACGTATACGCTGGGTTTGCTTGTCATTGTGATGCTCCTCCCGGATCTCGCAGACCCTTTTGATATTCCAATCCTTATAGTTGAGAGTCCATTAGTCATGTGGGTGGATCTTTAGGTTGATCCACTTGCAGTAGCCACATAGCAGTTCCAGGGACTATGGGTAGATGGGAGAGATTGTTAGTGCATACTTTCAAAGAGAAATAGTAGAGGAACACACTGTAACTAATCCTTATTGGGTGGCCGGGTGCCAATAGTTGCTCGTGTCCCAACGATGATCAGGATAGTCACAGGAGTAGTTCACGTAACCCCAGTAACGCATGCCCAGGTTGAGCCGCTGCTTAGACTTGAAGAACATGCATATGTCCCTGCACCAACAGAGGGGTGGAGTCTCCCCCTCGGGCGGGTGTTGCAGTGAACGCTCGGTTGGAACGTTCAAGATGGGGTTGTTGCTATGAGGGGTGTCACTGCAGGGAGGTGACCTCTTCGCACGCTTCGCTCGACAAGCCCAGGCCGTAGCAACCCTTCCTTGTTTATCACGGGCCACAACAGACCTTGCCAGTTCACGAGTGTCCTCCCATTGCTTCATCATCTTGCCCTATTGCTTGTTCTGCCTCTTGTCCATCCTGACGTGGTGAAGCAAGCTCTGGTGTAGTGTTGGGTTTGGTTGTGTAGTGTTCTCTCCAGATCTCTTCCACCTCCTTTTATAAGCCAAAGGGTTGGCATGTTGTGGTTAATTTCATGTTAGTAGCCTGCAAGGCAGAGTGTTGCCTTGTCTTTCAGAAAAGTTGTTGGCAAGGCAGAGTGTTATCACGTCTTACTTTGTGGAGTGTTGTCACGTCCTACTTTACAGAGTCCTTTCCTTTTTTGTCTGAAAAGCCAAGGAGGTCAGTGTTGTCAAGTCAATCTGAAAACGTGGTGAAGTAGAGTGTTGTCACATCTTACTTTGCAGAGTGTTGTCATGTCCTGCTTTACAAAGTCCTTTCTTTTTGGTCTAAAAAGTCGAAGAGGTTAGTGTTGTCAAATCGATCTGAAAAGTTTGTGAGGTAGAGTGTGGATGACATCTTACATTGCAGGGAGCTATTACATCATGTTTTGCAGAGTCCTATCTTTTTGGTCTAAAACTCTGAGGTGGTATAGTGTTGTCGTCTTGATCTGAAAAAGCTGGTGAGGTAGAGCATTGTCACATTTGCTTTACAGAGTCCTTTCTTTTGGTCTGAAAAGCGGAGGAGGTAAGTGTTGTCAAGTCGATATGAAAAGTTGGTAAGGCAGAGTGTTGTCTCGCCATTCTTTGCATAGCCTTGTCTTTTCGGTATGAAAAGCTGAGGATGTATAGTGAACACTGTAAACCTTAACGTAAACCTAAGGATGCTCCTTGGACTTAAAGAACTTGCATCTGTCCCTGCAACAAGATGACCCGTTGTGTCAGAAAGCACGATACGTCCCGCTACGACCTATAAATTGCATGCCCAACCCTCCAAACTTAGGACCAGACGACCCTCCCAACTAATAGGAAGAAGAACCTTCTCCATCCTAGAGTCATATACCATGGCAGACGCCGAGGGGCCATGTAACGCCCCCATTTCTCAAGGCGCTAGTAATTTCTGTAACTGCCCCGGGCTGAACAGTTGCGGAGTACTGTACATGGGTGAGCATCACAACAACACATGCTTACAACAAAAGAGCCAAACTTTATTATAAAAATATGGTTTATCAACCTATTTTTGACACAGCGGGCGCGCAAGCCCAAAACTATCTTACAATACGAAAAACTCCCAGGCAAACTTGAGCGTAGCTGAGACCAAAATCTAGTCATCTTCAGCATAGTAGGGTTCTTCTAGAGCTTCATCAACATCTTGGTCATCGTGATTCCAATGTCCTTCTGTTTGTTTTTTACCAAGTAATGAGTACAACCGTACCTAGCAAGTCACTAGGGTAAATCTTAACTTATCTACTTGCAAAGGTATTCAATGGATAGGAATATACTTGTTTTATTAATTCGAGTGGATGCAATTTTGTTTACAAACATTTCAAATCAAGGAAGCATAAAACAAAACTTCTTAAGGGGGGTTTCAACACTTGATTTCTTAGCTTACTCAAATTAAAACATAAAGAAATCTACTTATGCCTTGCTATTGGAATCACCCAATAAACACAGCTCTATTAACTGGAAGCACGGTGTATTCGAATACCATTTATTTTACACTGCAGAGTTGACTAGCTTTACCCACAAGATTTCTTAACCCTCATGACTCAGTTAAGAAAACCAGGTTGTTTCATTACTCATCTCTTTATATAGCCACTACCCGATAGGTTCTTACCACACAACCTTGAGTACCCGTTGGCCAACATGGAACACATCCGCCCGATTTGTGTGGACCTATCGTTGTTAAGTATGGTTTTACCGTTTCCATACCACACCCTGTGGGGTCGAAATGGCAGCAGAGGGGGTGAATGGTGCCTTCAAACTGCCCCAAGTATTCTCACAATTCTTCTTCTTTGATAGCTATAGTAGCTATGAAGACAAAAGAAATTCGCTTACTGGAAACCTAAAAGCAACTCAACTAGAAAGAAAACGAGACAGAAAAGCAGATCAGAGAACAGCAACCAAGAACAGGAGGAGAAGTCGGCCTGACCGCAATTGTGACAGCGGTCTGACCGCCTATTCACCGCCGGTCTAACCGCCTAATCCTAGCGGTCTGACCAAGAAAATAGGGGCAGTTTCAGAAGATGCCGAGGAAATCAGTTGACGAAAATGTGCGAACTAAAAAATAGGCTAAACAAGAGAATACAGCAGAGATCAAATGAGTTGGTAGGAAATCATCCCAGTGACCAAGACAACTGAGAGACAATTCTATTCTAGACAGAGAACACAATTTCCATCTGAGAGAAAGATCAAAAGACTTGAACAAAAGCAATCAGCAAAGAACTGAAAACGGACAGGAATAGTGTTTACTTTTGCTGTCGAAGACACAAAACAAGGCAGCACAACTAGCCAGAATTCTTTACTGAAATTTGAACAGAAAGTAAAAAACAGACTTTTGAACAAAAGCACATCAAAGTTGCCTCACTAAAAAGACAAAGTCACTCTCTCTCTCTGACAAGGAAATTCATGAGCTTCACTACTTCTCTCTTGGAACAGAGAGAGATGAAAACGAAATCGACACAGAAGAAACACATAGCTCAAAACCAATAGGACTAATTTCTTCAGACTTGATATTCTTGCAACTTTTGATCATGGAACAATAAACAAAACTAGATTTCAACTTCTGACCAACAAGAACCCAGAAAACACATCTCCTCTGCCTACGAAGAACAGTAAACCCTAGAAGAACTAAAACAGAGGAAATCTGCAGAAGGTCTTTCTGAAGGAAACATTGATTAAAATCTTTTCTCTCGGGAAGATACTAGTCAAGATTATCTGGTGAAAGCTTCCCAATTCAAAGACAAGGAGTTTTGGAGCTTCTCAAGCAAGAACTCAAACCAGTGCAAGATCAACAGAAAAGAGCAGAGAGCAGAGCAGAGACACCTCAAATAGATTCGGAGATATGAATGATTACATAGAGTTGTTCTACAGCCATCTCATACCCATCCACTCACACGCAAAGAAAACAACAAGAGAAGGCAACACATCTGCCTGAACATAGCTCATATAGAGAAAAGAAAAACAAACACACACATGGAGAGAAACTAGAAACCCTCACGCACTTTCATCTAGGCACTAGAGACCTCCTTCTCTATTTATAGCTCTAAGATACCGGGTCTACAAATTTCTTTACCCAATAGCTCCACCAACTTTAGCACTTTATCCATTTGCTTCAACCGAACCCGCTTCCTCAAGCCTGAGTCAATTTTACCGAATTGCCCCTCACGTTTCTTCTCGGAAGCTCCCTCTTTTCTTGTTGTCCACGCCTCGCAACCACTTTGAGCCTTTGCCATCTTCGGCATCTCCCGACCACTTTGACCTCAGCACCGCCTGTGCCTAATCCGGCCATCCCATGCCTCACCATGACTTAGCCTCAAAGTCCTGCAACCATCACAGATAAGAAAACAACACATAGCACTGCTCGAGATAATGCAATCACATATTTGCATCAATAGAAGGTACTCAAAATATAAGCCCTGAAAGTCGTATCCTCCCTACGACCGCTACAGACCACGTCCGAAATCGAAGTCTGCTGACTCCGTTGAGTGTTTTGAAGTCGAAGACCACAGACTCCGCTGTGAGTTCGAAGTTGAAGACCACAGACTCCGCAGTGAGTTCGGAGTCAAAGACCACAGACTCCGCAGTGAGTTTGGAGTCGAAGACCACAGACTCCTACGCAGAGACAGGGTCAAAGTTGATTGACTTCGCAGGAATCAAAGCCGAGGTCTGACTCCTCTTGGGGCTACGACTTAGCACAAATAGCTCAAACTAAACTCAATCTTTCCAAAACAAGTGTCAATTACTCATCACACACAGGGGGTCACCTCCACATGGTCTCTCACACCCTTTTGTAGATATTCAATCGAGTTGAGCAGCTACTAAACCAGAGTTGACAAGTCAACACTTGTGGTTGAGTGATTACTGTGTCCTTTACTCAGCATAAGGTTCTAGTCCTTATTTTTCATCTTGAGGCTGCTATCCTCGAAGGCACTGACATTTTCTGCATAAGCCTCCACCCTAGGGTAAGGTCGTGGACGAAGGTTACCTTGTGGCTTTCCATTGGACACCCTTACCCTAGTACCATTTTAACAAATTTTACTGGCCAAAAGCCAAGTCACTTAGTAGTACAAAATTTTGAGTGAGCTAATCTACAATTATTTATACAATAATTTAATTAATACTAAGTTTATCAAGGTGAATATGGCCTCAAATTAAACATGGTATTTTTCAGTGGTAGGACATAACTAATTAGCATGTCATTGTAAACATTTATTTTAATTAATTAACATTTCACAATTAGAAATAATGCAAATATAGTAATTAAGTAATTTAAATTTCATGGGATTCACAATGATCAAAAACTTGTAACTTGCCTTGCTATTCGACAAACTTAGCTGCCTCGTACACTTCAATGCCTGGCTCCAATTCTTGCACGATCGCCTCGAAAAGCTCAGGAGCTAGCTCAAACACATAAAATAAATTAGGGATCCGTGCTTGAAACTAATCAAGCTAGGAAAATAAATAAAATAAAAAGGAGTTTCGGATGCAATAAAAACCAAATGAAGTTGGTTTTGATTTTATTGGAGCTGACATTGGTGGAATGTAGGCCAAAAATGGATTCAGGGCATCAAAATGATCCAAATAGGGTATTTTTGGATTTTAGAATTTCGGATGAACAGTGTAGCTACAGTACTAGGTCAGCCTGATTGGAATAGTGCACGCGCATAGGTATTAAATTCTAAAATAGCCCGCGGGCTATTCGGCTTAGCCCAACGATGCCTGGCCATAACGGCCCATACGCACGCGTGCCAACACTCGATGGCCGATACATGGGCGGCTGGGATCCGGCCACACCGCTCCTTCGTCTACCTCCGGCCATCTTCCTCGGAAGGAACAGAGGCATCGCCCCCGCTGCGATTCACCACTAGTAGAGCTCTATGGCGAGTGTGGGTGGTACGATTGGGTTCCTGGGATGGCAGTGGTTCCATTTTGGGGCTTTTGGGAGTATGGAGATGGGTGGTGACGGCCGGCGGTAAGGAAGAAGCTCACTGGCCTCCAAGCGAAGTTAGGGTTTTCCAGGGGTTATTTGGCAAGGTTGGCGGTGGTTTGACCATCTAGGGCTCATAAGAAATATGAATGGTGGTGATTTAAGTTGAGGGGTTCCCTATAGGGCTATCCACGAGGAGGTGTTTTTAGTTGGTGGTAGTCTCCGTCGGCGGGGCTCTCAGGTAATGCTCATGTCTGATTGAGTGTACTAGTGTGATTGGGATACAAAGAGGTTGCTATAGCTGAATGCAATTGAAATATGGTGGTTGAAAGAGGGAGATTGAGTGAGCAGCTCATCGGGCTCAGGGGAAGGAGGAGGAGCTACGGTAAACATGAATCCGGTTGAGTGGTTTCAATCAGTAGAGGGAAGTGGTGCGAAGCTTTCAGTGGAAGCAATTGAAATTTAAGGGTGAATTGAGACGGTGGGAAGCAACAAGGCGGTTCGGGGTGGTTCTTGCACGCAGAGGGAGAGGTGCGAGTCAATCGGCGCTCTGCAGAGGGAAGAGTGAGGTCAACAAGAAGGGGTAGTCGTCTAGGTGGTGGGGCCATGGTAGCAGGGTTGGCATTGGTGAGAGGACACTTGTGGTGGCGTAGCCGCAATTTGAGCGTAGGAGAGGCGGCCGCGTGGGCAGAAGAAACAAGAAGGCAGTGAGGAAATGGGTTTACAGTGGGCACCAACAAAAGGGAGAGGTGGAGGAGCAAAAGAGGAAAGGCAAGGTGTGGAGGTGAAATGCCAAATTAGGGAAGGAATTGAGACTTCAACCAAAAATCCAAAAAGAAATCAATACTTAGAATTTTGAGGTGTTTCAAGCCTGTCCAATCGGGGTCGCCTACACAAGACCTTTCCCTCGAGATGAGGGAGGACTTTGGCTCTAACTACCGCTTGATGCCAAACAAGCATGGTCAACCGGTATGGCTACAATGTAGACATAGGGGGGCGTGGTCATGCAGGTTGTGGACAGCAATTTTGATGGTGGACGTCATTTCTTCTAATGCCCACACTCTGGAGTACAAGTAGCCAATAGTTTATTTTCTTTTACTAGTAATAGAGCTTGCATGTTAACCCTCCTTTGCAGCAGATGGTGAAAGGCAACTTTGTCCGTTGGATCGATCCCCCCCATGAACGCCATGTTGTGATGTACATCGATACATTGTGGAACCGAATCCTAGAGTTGGAGTAGCGGATTGACAATCTCAATGAGCAAAACAATGACCTTCCCCAATAGATGCAATGCAAGAGGGGCAATGAGGAGGTCGTGAATATAGGAAGTTCGTATGATCCCACATGCTGCTGCACGAACCCTAGCTGCATATGTGTGTGCCACTACATCGACGGCTAGCCACGTCTGAGGCATCCCCTTCTGCAACACTCAATGTGGGTAGCGCGACGCACCTTCTACTAGTAGGTGCACCTGGAGAAGCTTGCACCACGATAATCTTCCCAATTGTATGCAATTATGTTCAATCTCCTAAAGCATGTAACTAAATGATAGATGCGTCATTGTGGTTGGCATTTATGAGTGAACTATTGCTTCACTATGTCCTGTGCATTAAGCTAGAGCTGCTGATATGTGTTGAACAAATATATGTTGAACAAATGAGTAAAAATAACAACACAAAAGTATTATAGATATCACTCATTAAGTATGAAATGTAAGTATTATAGAAAAAATAAAAGTACAACATGCGTAGGGTGAAACCTATAAGTGGGGTTGCCAGAAGCAAAGTTTTCAAAATACAATGTCACGTACCGCACGGTGCACGTTCTACGCGAAGTGCATATGGTATGTGTCAGTCGGTGCTGGGACGCGTGGTGTGGTTGGTCGACAACAAGTATTAGCCTAGTATGTGCGTGAGGAGCATACTAGTGAAGGTACTCCTCATACACACTATGGTCATAGGGGGTGTCAGCCTGCACACAGTCCTACAGCGCACCCTCCCACTGCTCTACCCAAGTGTCCATCCTCCTCCCCCAGTCTGTGCCACGACGGACTCCCTTCCTACTGTGCCTACAAGACGTAACATGTACTTAGAAGTCATGGCTATGAGACAGCAGTAAAAAGATGAACATATATCTCAGTAACTCACACATGCACATTGTCAGGCACAGGCCGACTGACTAGTACTGGAACCACCTACCGTAGGTCAAACTAGCACATCACAAGATGCGCCACATAGTCCTCGACGAAGCCATAAAAAACAAGCATCCTACACATCAGCCAGTAGCCCTGGTTATGCCAGCACAACGATGACAGGCCGTGAGGAGCGTGGGCCTATAACTCTTGAGGGGAGTATAGCTCCTAGCACACGTTGTCCGCCGTGAGGCAGTCGAACTGCTCCATGAATGGCTCATATACCCGTGTCACATGCACACGCATGAAATGTACCTGCAAGGAACACAAGATGTTAGATAGGACTATCAGTTATATGAAGAAATTATTCACAAGACAGAGTACACACCCATCGCTGTCACTAGAGAGAGCCCATAGTCGGCTGGTCCATGTTTAGCCCATGGTATATCTCGAGTTGGTAGGGATTGTTGTCTTCCACAGGGGCCATCCGAGGCTAAAGTGCTCAAATGACCATAGTTGTAGTAAGAGTGAATACCCCATGAGGATCAAGTTCGGCCTTGACCTGCAACATGTGTCATACAAGCTGCGTTAGGTGATGGCAAGTGCGGCTGAACCCTAGCTAATCTAGGGGCCTCCCCATTGGTGATGGCCCTAGCATACGCGATGAGCCGCACATCAACGGTGTCATCGTGGCTGTTGGTGAACAGCACCCAACCAAATAGCCACAACAAGTAGGCCTTGAGGTGGCGTGACACGTGGTGCTTGTTAGCGGCCAGGTCCAGTTGCTCGACCTAAGTAGAAGCAAAAAGTTAGTAAGACCGTAGTACAAACATGAGAGTGCAGTGCTCCCAATGGGAAGAGCATCAAACATGTACCTAGAACTACAAGAGCCACCGCAAGGGCGGGCCATGCCTCTATGTCTCTGGGAAGATGTAGTACCCCTTCGCAGCCGCAGGTGGAAGGACTCCATCAAACCTGGTTAGAAGGTCACCACGCCAGTTTGTCGGGGCCTCCTCTGGGAAGGCAGTACCTCCCAGATAGGGAGGCCAAGTAGCATGGAGACGTCCTACAAAGTAGGGGCCATTTCCTCGAATAGGAGATGGAAAGTGTGAGTCTCTGGCCGCCACCGGTCCACGAGTGCTGTCAGCAGGGAGTGGTCAAACGGAAAGTGTTGTGACCACTTCGGCCCAGCATGGACATCTCCGTTGTCACTGACTATAGGTGGTGCCAACTTGTCCCTATTTGTGGCCTCCACCATCTGGGCAAGAGGTAGTAGACCAACAGCGCTGAGCCTACGAAGCAAAAAAGGTCAGTACGAAGGTACGTATGGCGAGAAGATAGTGACGCTGAGATGTGAACCTATCTGTCCAGTGTGGGTCTAGCCTCCAACCACCCGAGGTGTCCGCGTGCAGATCACCCCCAACTAGTTGCGTCGCCTGCGCCCGCAGGATGTAGGACATGACATGATGCACGATGTACATGGTCGATGCGCTCATCCAGGCGGCCTAAAGGCCACTCGGATCCGTGAGGGTCACGAGCCATAGCTGCAAAACAAGTTCAAGTTAGCATATACACGCAAATAAAATAATGAATGTAAAGCAGGGGTAAATTTAACTTGTAAACAAACAAACAAAATAGTACTACACTACTAGAACACTACGACGCTTGTAAATAAACAAACAAAACATATGATACATGTGTTACGGCACTACATACAACAAATGAAAATAGGATAGTACCATAACAGTTACATAAACATTACGTGCAACATATGATATAGGTGCTACGGCATTGTGTACATCAAATGTAGCAACTTTGCAATATTGGCAATATTGATTTCCAATATTGGCCCAATTTTGTACACTTGAAGAAGTGGTACCACAAACCATGCCAGTGCGTCTACTCCTTAGCAGGTGCCTTGCATCATCTGGCTGTGTGGCCCTCTTGGTCGCAGCACCCATAGTGTCTACCCAATGCCCCGACATGCGCTTTGTCTATATCATTGGTAATCTGACTACTCTGCCGATGACCCTTCTCACCCTTCAGCATGTTAACATCGGGAATTCAGGTTATGTTTGCAATATCCAAGGTGGTGAAGTTACCCTCTCCTTGAAAAAGTACTCAGACATAAAGTTCAAAGGGTCCATGTGCACAATCTTGCATGCAGTGAGTACATGAGAGCATGGCATGTGTAAAAGCTTCAACTTGTTGCACGTACAGCTAGGTTGGTTGACATGATCTCCAAGGCATACCTCGTGAGTGACAAGAGAACGAGCTGTCCTAAATCCGACTCTATCCTGGAGGAGCACATTGAAATGATACTCCGTATTGCCCATCACGTACACCGTGTGCAACTAGCCCTTCTCTATCTTTGCCTGTATGTATGTTGTAATCTTCACGTAGTAGGGTGTTTGTCGGTTAGCAGCAAGAAGTGCGGCATTTGCATACCTCTCCCTGAAATAGCTGATTGTATTGTGTAGAACACCTCCATGATGGTGACGAGGGGCTGAGAATAAAGGCCCCTAAGAACGTAGTTGTACATCTCTGCAAGGTTAGTTGTCATTATGTCATAGTTTGCATCGTCTGTGTCATGCAGTAGGGACCACTTCTCCAATGGTTTGGCCTCGATCCAATGGGAGAAGCACTTGATGTTTCTCAAGGTCCTCCTCCTCAAACTAACAGGTTCATAGTCTGGTAGTGGTGTTAGGCATTCGGGTTGTGCTGCCCCAGCAATGGCTGGTCCCTTGTTCCTCTCTTCCACGTGCTTCCTGTTATGCTCATCCAACAGTGCCCATAAAGCATCAAATTTGTGCTGTCGATTTTGCATAGCCAGCCTCTTGAATAGCTTCACCAACGGCCGCTTTGGGAACTGCTTGAAGAAGTTGGCCCCTAGGTGGTGAATGCACCATCTGTTTCCCATATTCGGCCATGGGAATGACTCCTTGGGGGGTTGTTGAAGTTTTCTTATGGCCTTTAGCATCGTGATATGGCGATCATGGATTACACACACTAGGACGAGCTGCAACAACTCTTGCCCTCATATGTCAAAGGAACCACAACCAGCTGTCATAATTCTCACATTCGACGAATGCGATGGCCAACGGTATAATCTGATTATTCCCGTCAATGTCAATGGCCATAAGGATCTTCCCCTTGTATTTCCTAGTCAAAAAGGTTCTGTTAACTGAGATGACGGGCAGCATATACCTAAAAGCCTCGATGTAGGCACCAAAGGCTAAGAAGACCCTCTGCAATATCGCAAAACCTGGCGGTGTTGTAGATGGGTTGTCCTTCACAGTAATGTATGTTCCCTGGTTTCCTTCCTGCAGTACCCGAAGCATACGAGGAAGGCTATTGTACGTCGCCTTGAAAGACCCAAACTATCTTTCCAAAGCCTTCTGCTTCGCACGCCACGCCTTCGTATAGCTAATCTTGTACTTGAATTTCTTCTCGATAGCCACCATGATGTGCTTGGCCTCCACGTTCTTCTTCTCCACTATCTCTCCATACATCAAATTGGCTATGAAGGTGGACATTATGTTATGATGCCTCAGGAAAGCACTGTTGAGCACACAGGAGTGCGGCTCCACCCCCGAGACAATCTAGTGAGCCTCATACTTCAGTCTATGGTCATGCACTTGCCAAGGACAACTGGCCTACTCGCATTTGACAGTGTACTGATCCTAGCTAGATTTGACAATCGGAAACATCCACTACATGGACATGGCCCACAACTTAGTAGCACCCTGCAAGGATGCCTTATCAGCAAACATTGAGTGCAACCAAACCTCTATGGCATGGTACTCCCACAGTGATTCTTCCTCGTCATGCGCAGCTACATCCTCAGCTTAAAATCTATTCCATTCCTGGGTGATGAGAGCTTCTCCCCCATCAGAACTGTCTTCGTTGTCCTTCTGTACAGCTTCCTCTTCAGGCTAGGCCACCTGCTCATCGCTCTCTAATTGACACACTATGTACTTCATATGCTCTCCTTCATCAGCCTATCTTGTAGGCTCAGCATGCGGTGACTGATCTTCCTCTCCTGCATCTACCGTGTCAGCCTTGTCATGAGCAATATCCTCCTCACCCTTCGTAACATCAGCCTCTAGAGCCTCTTCTTCACCAACATACTGGGCGCCGGAGCTACTCCCACCACCTGGATTATATCCCTAGTAGGTTCTAGTACAGTTTTCATTTGGGCATGCTTGCACAAGCAACACACATATGTACGGCACCGGTAGCCTTCTAGAAAGCCCTTTCAAACAGCCGTACGCATCAATCTTCTCAACTCCATCTAATCTACGTGGGAGATCTGCTCCAAAGCCCTTGTATGACGATGCTGCACACCTCAGGGTCCAAGGAGAAGCTGCGGGTGAACCAGTACATGACATCTGTGGGTGTACCAGAGTGGCTTGCGGAAAATAGCTCAAGTCAACATTGTACGGACCTTCATGAACGGTGCCAACACAGTAATGCACTTTTAATGTAGTTGGTACCGGCATGACTGATGTCTGCCTGTAAATATTTCTAATATTTAAACTAGTCAGATCACATCAAACATTATGCAAGCACTTCTATACTGTAATTTAGATTTGTAGGACCATTCGTCTATCGTGAACGACTACACTAGCACATGGTTAAGGCATCATTCATTCCCTAAGGCGGAGGCCACAATGAACATGCAGGCCTTTTCATATCGATTAATTTTCACTCATAGCGTAACCTTTCCATTGCCCGAATATACATCCTCGCATTGTTTTTCTTTAATTTCTTCAAATTACAAGATTCCGTTTTAATTTATGGGGACATATAATATCCTACGCCGTTCCATTAGTCTTGGCCCAATATCGGCCCACTCTCTCTCTCTTCCCATTTATCTATCTCAACCCCTCCTCATTCGCGCCTACACCGTTCCCTTTCCTCTACCCCCATACACATCGACTCCCTATCTGTTCCCACGCAAACCGACGCTACTCTTCTCTCTTTGCTTGACCTCTCTCCTACTCCAATTAATTCTTAATATGTTTTGAGAAATTATATGACACTCACAAAATTAATTAAGTAATTAAGTAAGCGACATAGTGATTTAAATGCCAATATACTAGTTTTAATGGTACGCATCAATTTTAAATGTACTTACGACATCCCTAATTAATCATAAATGTTGTCTATTAATGTTTTGCATTTTAACGTGACTACCAAAATTTTTCATAGTTCTGTAATAAGGCATGACATCCTCATAGTTAAATATTCACTATGAAATAATTTTATTACACGTGCACTTCTCTATTTTATTTTCTTTCTCCTCTCTTCTTGCTTTTCTTTCCAGCCATCTAAACAAAATTATACTACTTTTTCTCTAACTATAATTTTCTATGAGTGCTACTTATACTATTTTTTACACTAAGCAAACTATTTACTTACTACAAATATATACACTACAAGATCAAAATAAAATACCTCATGAACGAATCCTTCCTCCTCTTCTTTTTCTTCTCCTTCACCCTCTCCCTCTCTCTTCCCTCTTTCTTTCTTCTCTTTCCTCTCCTCTCCTCTCTTTCTTTCTTCCATCCTTCCTTCTTTCCCTCGCGCGAGAGCCGACCGCCAATATCTTGGGCGCTCGGGTGACTCGCGCGCCCCTTATATAAGCCATCTAGTCACTGAACGATTGGGCGACTGGAGGCTTCTGTCGCCCAACCGTTCGACAACAGCACCATTTGCCAAACCGTTGAGCACCTACATTAATGTTGCCCAATGGTCCAGCTACTGCCTTCATGTCGCTCAGCCATTAGGCGACAGGGTCCAGTCGCCAAACGATTCGGTGACAGTAGGTTACTTTTGCAAAAAATAAAATTGCAGGTATAATTTTGTATTTTCGAATAAAACATATATTATTTAAAACAATTTGATCCCTTGCACATTGAGCAAGACATATGACAACTAATTAATAATTAATGGATGAATACATGTGCCAACTAATTAATGGAAGAATACTACATGGATTTAGGTACATGTAATACGTGGATGTAGGTATATATAACTACATACTGAGAAAAATATTTTGAGGAAGGGGGTGGCTAGAACCCAAGGGCTCCGCTAGTGATTTGTACTGTAGGAGAATGCATGGATGCCTGATTCTTTAACCAATTTAGAAAGTCGGTTGTAGCGTTTGCTTGCTGAGCAAAGCAAGGCCAAAGCCGCTCAGTTTGGAAAGGTTGGAAGTAAGTTTTAAAAGATGTAAAATAATAACATGGTACTCTAGATACTCTGGTTTATAATGCCATAGTTTCTATCACATCCAAACACCTCAAAATTTTTGTAGGATCGGATACGATGAGTCAAAGAGGGGTGAATGACTTCTCAAAATCTTCTCTCTAGTATTAACAACTCAATGCAATAGAAAACTTAAGCCTACAAGTTATCCCAAACCCAAGAGTCAATGATCACCTGAGACAACTGTCTCTCACCGGTCTAACTGCCGACCATGAGGTGGTCAGACTGCTCGGTTAGTCTGACTGTAGGTATGATGCCAATTAGACTGGTCAGGGCGATCAGACCACTCGGGTCATAGCAGTCTGACCACTCAACAATGAGAAGCTAAAAAAACACGACACAAGATCAAGAAAAAGGCTAACTCTTAAACCACTGATCCAAATAGGATGAAACATGGCACAAGCCCTTCATAGGATGTCAGGAATCTATTTCAATCATGGATCATGAAGATCAATGTCAAAATTCTGATATTTATCCAAAATAAGGAAGGTTACACCAAAAACTGGGCAAAAGAAAGAAATCTTGATCTGCTCTTGCTCGTGAGTCCTTGATGTTCTAGATAACCTTGGATGGATTGTCACATATCATAGTAAGGTAGATCATGACATAAACTCAAGCAAAAATAGCCACAAGATCAAAACCCCAAAATCACCGCTCCCTTGATCAAAATCGGGCAATCTCAAGAACTTTCCATAGAAAATACCTAGATGAATGGTATCAGATCTCTAAGAGATATCTCCACCTCTTACACATTCTTAGCACCAAAAGGTATCAAGAGGAGATGAAATCCAACTAAGAAAACTAAGCAAATCAAAACCACAATGAGAAATCCACGACACTACTCATTTGGACGAAGTTTGGATGTCCATTTCAATTGGAGAGGAATGTTTTACAATCACTCTCTCATAGAGGACAGAGCTCTAAGCCTCTACACACACAAAGCTTTCCAGCATAAGAAAATATGAACACTTCTCTTCTAGAGTGCTACATCTCTCAACACACAGAAGAGCTTATATAGTGGAGGCTCCACACCTCTCGCCAAACCTTAACCAGCACTCCCTTAGTGGATACAACCACTTACAAACTAGGAAACTTGGTAACCTACACAGAAATGGGTTTTACACTTACACACACTTGCACGCTTTTCATAGCGTGAATTCCATACGACTTCGATAGCTCGATAAGATGATCCATCCTCCAAGATGTGACCTAAATCACTTAGACCACCATTGAGGTTTTGCAAACTATCTTTCCACCCAGTATCAGATAATTTTCTAAATTGCCACCTATCGACCTTCATTGTGCTTCTTCTTAAAGCAACCATCACAAGAAGTCTGTGATGCACAATGTTGCTACCAAGATTGTACACCTGCTCTGAAGACTGTCACCACTTGAAACACTCAAGTCTAATGGCACACCACATGCATACACTTGTTTCATTATGATCCTTGTTTTTCTCCCAGCTTCTCTGTCGGATCCCGGAGCAACAACTTCGAAACCCTCTATGTAAATCGCACTATCCCAGAAAAAGCTAGTGCACATAGAGATAACAGGGATACATACTATGCATAATAACCAAACTTTATTATAAAGCAAAGTGTACTGGCCTTATGGCCAAGTTTACAATAAAAGGGTTCATGGCCAACCACAAAGGTAAACATCGGAAGATAAAATAGAAGGAGCAGCCTATCCTGCCTGCCCACAGGCGAATGATTGTAAGACGTGGCCTATTCATCACAATCCTCACCGAGGTCAAAGCTATCATCCTCTGGCAACAGAATTGAGTAAGGTGAGTACATAAAGTACTCCACAAGTTACACCTGGATATTTAACAGAGTTAATGCATGCATATGGATTATCAAAGGAAGGCATAATATAGTTATTTGCATAAAAAAGCAACATTGCAGTAAATATCGTAAAGTATGTACAAAGCTGAATTTAATATAGTATGTAAAAACAAGCTTTTTAACTGAAATAATATCGTTAGTGCAGGCACCAACCTTACACTAACCTATCCACGGGTATCCCACCTGGACCATCTTTTCCCAAAACAGTTACTCAAGTTTCTATAAACCAGATTTTTATTAAAACCAAAGTCTAATCCGTGAAAAACCATACTCGGAATGTCCTTGACCGTGGACATGACTATCCAGGATCGTTACTCTGCAGAGGTGTGCAACTTTACCCACGCGATTAACACACTGCATTAGGTGTGCAGCTGAGAGTTCATGACAAGGCTGTTACAATGTTCCATTACCAAACTAGTTATGCCGCCACTAAAGTTTCACCACAACATGAATCCACATGTTGAGCCCCCTCTTGTGTCATGTGAGACTTCTCATGGCCTACGTCACGCTCACATTTAGCCTATAGCAAAACCAAGATGGAACTTCACAAATTACTTAGCTAGGTTCGTCCCATACCAGACTTGTGGTAGTACGGTGTGACTTTGTAATAGTAGTTCACATACCGGTCCTTAATTTGATTTAGGCCCAACCACATACCCCTTGTGCTTGGTAATCGACATTGTGTCACCAAACAGCAATACGTGCCAACAAGCATCCACCACCATACCAATGCCTAAGTCCAAACCAGATTTTATAATTTTATTTTATCAAAGTTTCATAGACTTTCTTGACTCACTAAAGTCAAGAATAGATTTTATAAATCATAATTTTTGTGACACAATTCTTCCCACCTAAATTCTTCTAAGCATGGCTAAGCAATTCTATAAAATTTCTAGTTAATACTAATTTGCTAACTAGGTTTTCATCTAGGGTGACAAGGCATGATTGTTCAATATCAAATTTGGCCATATACAAAGGAATTGGGCATAACTAGAATTTAAATTGAATTTAAACTAGATTTGAATAAAAGTACACATGCATAAAAATTTAAAAACAACATAAATAATTTAAGTTACTGGGAACAACATGATCAAAGGTGTAACTTGCCTTGCTCGAATTCGTCGAAATCTATATGCGAAGAAACAAAACAAATTAAAAAAATTCAAATAAAATTCAAAAATTCAAAAAAAGTCCATAAAATGGATAGTTTAATATTTTAGAAGAATTTCGGAATTTGAACATGTCAAATCGGAGTTAAAATGAAGAAATACGGCCTTCTGGAAGTTTAAAAGTAAAGAAAAAGAAAACAATTGATTTTTGGAATTATTGTTATACTGAAAAATCAATTAATGACATCAACATCAAATTTTATTTTTTGGCAGAATTATTTTTACATTGAAAATGATTTTATTTGACTGACAGGTGAGGCTGGGTTTATGGTGGACTGGGTTCACAGATTTGCTCGGTTCACTGTGGACTCGGTCCACCGCTGATGTGGCAACCTAGCTGACGTGGCCGAGTTGTGGCACCAGGTGGCTGCCACGCGGCTGCCACGCATGCATGAGCGCTGATGTGGCAGCACCGGCCAGAGGCGGCGCGTGGGCTCGCCGGCGCTCCGACGCTCGACGTCGGCCGGCGAGTGGCGCAAGAGTGAGAGGGGAGCGAGAGGAGTTCGTCGGTACTTGCGGCGGTGCTCGACGATGACCGGAGGGTGGTCAACGATGAGGCAAGGCGGCAGCGGCTCATGGTGTCGGCGGCGAGGGGTCTCCGGCGGCGTCGCTAGGTGGAGGGGCGGTGGTCGGTCGCCGGGGCATGAGGAAGACGGAGGTGACGTCGGCGAAGCGTGGGAGAAACCGGGGCGGCAACAATTTCTCGCCGGAGCTCGGTTGGTGCTCGGAAAGGGAATAAGTGATGCAGGGCACTCGGGCACACGAGAGAGGAAGAGAAGGGGGGATGGGGTGCGGGGCGAAGAGAGGGTTCTCGGGGAGGGCTTATATAGGCGGGGAGGGTGACGAGCGGCGGCCGATTACTCGCCAGAATTAAGCGACCGAGGGTGGTGCGGTTAAGGTGAGGAAATGGAGGCTTTAAGGAGGGGAAACGGGAAGAAACGAATTGGGGAGTGAAGAGGGCACTTGATGGTGTCATTTCTCCAGCTAAGCGAGAGGTAACGACGGCATTTATGAGCTCGGGCAGGGCATCAATGGTGGTGGCTGGAGGAGGAAGAAGGAGAGGTAGAAGGAGGAGATGACATGCGGGCCCTGCATGTCGGTGAGTGAGAGAGGAGAAGGGGAGGGCGGACGGCTGGATGGATGCCATGTGTCGCCGAGAAAATCAGGGCCGCTAGATTTAAAATGAAGGGGTAAGTAGAAGGGGATGGCTCAGATTAGATCGGGCAAGGATGGATTGGATCTGGGAGTGCCACATGTGAGGTGGAGGAGGTTTTGGATTTAAAATTCATTTTTAATTTTCAGAAATACAAGGAAGCTTCAAAAATACTTGGAAAATAGCAAATAAAGTCTAAAAAATTCCAGAAAAATTCGCAGAAATCCCTGGAAATGTTTTAGACTTAGGAAAATATTTACAACTTAAATTTGGTATTTTAATTTTTACAAAAATACTCTGTTGGCTTTTCAATTGATTTTTAAATTCTAGAAAATTCTCAAAAATACTATAAATCAAGGAGAACTTAGGAAAAGCAGAATTAAACTCTTTTTGGCTTAAGTAAAATTCTTAAAGTAAATCTTCTTACTTTAGGCTTTGAAATAAAACCCAAATAAATTCCAGAAAAACCAATACAATGCAAATAAAATTTTTGGGATGTTACATTCTCCGCTTGAGATGGTGCTCCACCTATCCTAGCGTTGCCCCTACCTAGTCCAAACTCCCTTCTCTTCTTCCTCTCCTCTGCGCCACATCAGTCCTGCATCTGCCATGCCTACGACCCATCGCCCCATGTGCCCATGATCCATGGCCAACCATTGAGCCCCCTACCTTGCCTTGACCCTCCTCGCACGTGCCCGCCCCTCGCACTAGGTTTGCCCCCTAGCCCTACATCCATGCCATGCGCCTAGCTCTACTACCCTCAGTTCTTCCTTGCCCTAAATCTACCCAATGGCTAACCTCCTTCTCTGAGACTATAAAAGCCCATGAATCTCCTCCCCTCGACCCCAATTGCCTCCCTATTGCCACCTATGCCACAGAGAGTTCCCCACCCTCTTTCTTCATCCCCTCCAGCTGTTTCATTATTGTAATGCCATCGATGACTCGTCACACCACCTTTTAATTGCATGTGCCTGGAGCACCGTGTGGACCTCTCTAAGTGATCCCGAGCCATGCCAGCTGTCTTTAACCTCTCTAGCAAGCCGCCCATAATGACCTCCTCTCTGGTGCCTCAGCTTCACGTCGCCAGCCCATTCCCCTCATCCCCGAGTCCACCTCCACCTCCACCTCTGGTTAGTTGCCCTTACCCCCGTATTGCTTTCCTAGCTTGCAATTAGGCTCTAGTGTCATGTAATGTTGTGGTGCCACACTACCTGCCACCGCTGCTGCATAAGCTCATCGTCGGCCATTGCAGCCCTTAAATTAGCCCATGCCACCTCACCCCTATGTGCGACTCACCGCAAGGAGTCCATTTTTGGCCTTCCCTCCAATCGCCGTCCCTCCTCTTATTGACAATGAGCTCACGTCTTCTCAGGAGGAGAAGGTCCTATAGCACACGTAATTAGTTTAAATGTGTGATTAAGCTTAATTTAATGATCGCCATTAGCAACCGTTAAACCTCGTATACGTGTAGACCCTCCCTGTAAAGTTAACCCCTTTCCCTCTAATAGGCCCCTAGCCATTTAAAACCATATGTAACCGGTTAAGTGAATTAAAGCCATAGATGAGTGGGCTCATTTTATTGTTTTCATAGTATGTGGATCTCACCTGTTAGCCTCTCGGCCATTTCTTTTACAAAATTAAATAAAAATAAATTTAAATACTATGGGCCCCTTCTGTCATCCTCAGTAGCCTTCTTTAGTAAAAATAATTCAAAATTTAATTAAATTCTGGTGGACCCCACCTATCAGTGACAGAGACTCTCTCTCCTCTATTAAGTTTTGGATTTAATCTAAATTTAAACTTTAGAGAGCCCATTCTTGCTCATTTTAACTCCAAATTTAATGAAACTTGTTTTTAAATTCATATAAATACAAGATGTATCCAATGGTAGTGGAATTGTTCAATTTAGAGTTCATTTGATTTTTTTGGTATTTTTTTGTATTGCTCGCGTGTTTATTTGCTTTCTGATGCGATCGTCTGAGTAGAGTACGAGGACATAGAAGTGTCACAGTTCAAACAACTCAAGATTTTCAGGACCAACTCGCTTGTGAGCTAGGCAATTCAATGCTTAAATTATGTTTGTTTAAATTATCATATTGCATGCTTTATTTATTATGCAAATATATGTTAAATGCAAGGTTATAGATACATGCCTACTCAATATTGTATTATTACGCCATCCTTAAGACACTTGAATCACGTAATCTTTGTCACCATAGAAACTATAATGGTAACTTTAATAACTACAAGTCGTACTTAAGTATTAGGGCATTAATTTGCTCTATCAAATTCTTTTAATCATAAAACTTATTTTGAGCAGTCATTGGAGAGAAATGACTGGTATATTTGAGAGAACTTAGTTTTGAACTTCTTACAACTCTAAAAAGTGCTACTACCATATCTGGGAGGACGGTATGATGGTTGGTGTAGATGTAGCATAAGAATTTATAGTTTGTGGTCTCTAGATAACTTTAAGAACCGAATCATGTGATGACCTCCCAATATAAAATAGTACAACCATAAGTCCATAATGGGTATGATCTGGCTAACTAATTTGTATTTACTAGTGCGGGTTGCACCATTGGAGTGACCACATAAGTCGTGTCGCTGATTTTAAGCCATCATAGACACGGATTGTGTCACTGATGTAAGCCTCCGTGTGGCGCAAGAAGGGGTCTGGGTGTGGTGGACGTAACCTCACTCAAGTGAAATCTTAGCGGGTGTAACTTATACTATAAGATGCATTGTAAAGGCCTTTATGGTGATCTTCTTAATTCATATGTTCAAGAAAATATGTGAAATATAACAAGTTGATTATCTCTTGTGAGTAAAGTGTACACT
This sequence comes from Dendrocalamus sinicus, assembly GCA_036346575.1. Lineage (NCBI taxonomy): Eukaryota > Viridiplantae > Streptophyta > Magnoliopsida > Poales > Poaceae > Dendrocalamus > Dendrocalamus sinicus. The sequence continues at coordinate 32,702,171 of CM070647.1, forward strand.
CTTTGCAGAGTATAAACTGTTCGAACAACCGTACCCATGGTCAAGGGTAGGGATGGGAACTTACTTAAGTTAGTTTCTATTTCAAAAACTTTGTGGGTGGGATGAAAACTCGTCGGGTGAATGTAACTCTAATTTGGCTTTTCCTGGGTGGATGTAACCCAATGATGATAATGGGTAGATGTAACCCTAGTAGCAACAATTAGCATATGGTGTATGGAACCTACACCATTATAAATATTGCACACTTTTACTCTTTGTAATAAAACATGGTTTGGTTAAAATGCTAAGTCATAAAAATTTCTAATTATTGTAGTTTTGAAATGTTGCCTTAGAAAATAAAAGAATCTGAGCCTACCTTTATTGAACCTTGCATGTATACTATTATATTCTACATGTTAGCTTGTGGAGCACTGTTGTTGTACTCATCCTTGCTCATAAAATCCCTCAAAACCTATAGAGTAAGGACACTACACGTACTACGACACCTCAAGAGCTGATGGTGAAGAAGATAGAGGAGATTAGATTAGTCTCTAGTAGTCTAGGTCTTTCCCCAGTCATTCTGACTAAGTTGGTGTTCGCATGCACTAATATTATCTAAGCCCTCGGTTAATATCAGTCGCACACAACCTACCCCAGTCGCTTGGCTGTGGTGAGATGTACCCTCCCCTTTTACTTTTGCTTCTGCTTCCACATTTATGTAATATATCCATTTGGCCTGATCGACCCTTATTATAAAACTTGACCCGATGTGGCCTAATTAAACTCCGATGTTGTAATATTAATGTACTATATGGTCAACGCCATGTATGAAATAATTCAGTGATGTATTCTGTAAGCACTATCTGCTGACCAGATAATAGCACAATGGTTTCATAGAGGATTATGGATTGTACAAATCTCATTAGATAGTCAGGCCACCTCAAACTGACTTAACTCCTCTCAATAATAGGGGACCGATCTGGCTACGACACCCATGCTAGTCGGACTAGCCGACAACCTCTAGTTGGACCGTCGTTACAAGGCTGGTCACACCGCTCCCAAAAACTCTACGCAGTGCAATGAGCACTTCTCTAGAAAATAGCTACCACCAACTATAGGCCGGTACTATTGCTTTTTCAGTGCGACTGGTTTTTAGTTGGCAACTGATTTTTTAGAGAGGTATTTTCTGGGTGCTTGACCCGAGTGGTCAGACTGGCCATGGGGGGGTCCAACCAAGCCAACAGTCTAACTAGTCTGTCGGACCTAGATTTAGTAGATCCAGAATCCTCTATGAAACCACTATACTATTCCTTGAATCAGTAGATAGTGCTCACATATACAGTAGTGATTCATTTCTACACGTTGGAAACCATACCATACATTAATATTGCAACATATCAAAGTTCAAATAGACTATATCGGGTCAAGTTTACAAAAGGGGCCATCAGGCCAAATGAGCACATTACATAAATGAGAAAGTGATAGCAGAAGCAAAAGGAGGAGGCTCATCTCACCACATGTGAGCCACTGGGAAGACTCAAATGCGACCGATATTAACTAGGACTCTGACTAATATTGGAATCACCCAAATGTCAGCTTGCTCGGCTAGATTGAGGTGAGATGCTAGACTACTAGGGCCTACACTAATTTCCACTGTCTTTACCACCTTCATCTCCTTGGTCCTCGTAGTAAGCGTACTAATTCTGGTTCACAGACTCTGGAGGGGTTTGAGAGCGAGGGTGAGCATATATAACAGTGCTCCGTGAGCCAACACACAGAATGCATATAATTATATATACAAGGCTTAACGAGGATGGCTCAATTTCTTTTATTTACTTAAGGCAATATTTGCAATTACCATAATTAAAACTCCTATGACTTATCATTTTAACAAAAACATGCTTTATTAAAGAGATTTAAATTGTGCATTATTTATAGCGGTGTAGGTTCCATCCACCTATTACATGGTTCCATTCACCCATGCTAGATTTTGATCATTAGGGTACATCCACCTTATTAACTACACTAGAGTACTTCCATCTAGGAAAAAGCCAAAGTTGGGGTTACATCCACCTTAACATGTTTTCATCCCACCTGCAAAGGTTTTGAAATAGAACTCGAGAAAGTTTCCATGCCCGCCCTTGACCGTGGGCACGGCTGTTTGGATAATTTATACTCTACAGAGACCATACACTTTACCCACAAGAGGCAATTGACCCAATAGCCCTACATGATTTCTTGGTCATGTGGATCAAGGAATTATCACACAGCCTTTTGTAGTTACCTCCCCCCATTGCCAGTTTACCGATATGAGCTTGTCCCACATGAAGTAAGTCTCACAAGTTGTGCAGGAAATCATACCCCAGTCACTAGGCCAACTAGATTTTACGACGATTCCACAGGTCTAGTTCAATGGGTACACATCACCTTAAGCAGTGTCCCATCCAAGCCGGACCTATGTCCGTACATACATTACTCCAATCCCCCACAATGAAATGACTCTGAGGCCTAGAAACCCTACTTGGCACAGTTGCATTTTGCGTACTTGTGTTTGTACTATTTTACAATAGTGGGTCATCACAGGATTAAGTTCTTAATTTATCTAGGTGGTACATACCACAAACCATAAATTCTCGTGTGACGTTGGTACCAATCACTCTTACCATCCGCTCAAATAGGTGTTGCAGTTTTTAGAGTTTTGACAAGTATAAACTAAGTTGACTCAAATTATCAGTCACTTACATCCCAAGACTATCTCAAAACAAATTTTCATATTTAAAGATTGATGAGTAGGGCAAATTTTTGCCCTCGTACTTAAGCAAGACTAGAATGGTATTTAAGTATGACTTATAACTAGTAAAGTTACCATTAAAATATAGGGTGACAAGGTTCATGAATTTCAAGTGTCAAGGGATGGCATAATTGTAATACTACATTATCAAGTAGGCATGTATCTACCTTAAAATTGTCATATATTTGCATATGAAATTAAGAATGCAATTTTGTTAATTTAAATGAATATAATTCACATAAAATATAGGATTAAAATGTTGACTCACCTGGATCAAACGTTGGTTGGTCCTAATGCTCTTGCGATGCTTGATAGATAGATCTTGATTCTAGACAAATTTAGAAATAAGTTTCATTAAATTTAGAGCTAAGATGAGGGACAACAAACTCTACAAAGTTAATTTTTAGATAAAATCCAAAAATAAATAGAGGAGAGAGAGTTCTCTCTATTTTTCAAATTATTTTTATTTAGAAATCCTCAGAGAATGACATGTGAGGCCCACGGTTAAATAAAATTTTATTTTCTTTTTAAAAGAAAAAACTGAGAGGCTAACATGTGGAGCCCGATACTATGCAAATAGTGCTTGGGCCCACATGTCAATGACCTAATTTTTAAAATCGAGTTTAATTAAAATTTTAAAATGGAGGGGCCCATTGTCAGTCTAATGTTTTGACTAAACTAGAACAGGGACCCACCGATCAGCCACTCATTAGCGTTTGCTAACTATAATCATTAATTACTAATAACCATGCTTAGCCCTAATGACCTGGGAATAGTGCCTCTTCCTCGGTCGAGTCGCGACGAGGCCTGTCGACGGTGAGGCGAGGAATGGTGATCGCTGACGATGGTCAAAATGGAATGCTTGGGCCCACGTGCATCTCTAGGTGAGCTACTATGAGTTGAGGAGGACCAACAAGCTGCCGACGATGAGCTCGACGACAGCGGGAACAAGGGACAAGGCTCGGTAGAGCTACGGCATTCTAGTGACCAATTAAGAGGGAGGGTAGATACTAGGAGGGAGTGGGAGCTCATCAGGAGAGAGAGAAGGGCTTGGGGAGGCCGGAGTTGAGCTGGCGATGAGAGCCGTGCGGGGTTCGTGGAAGACTTGGGGTGACCGGGCGATGCTCCATGCCCAATGAATCGGGCTAGGATGCAACGGTTCATCAGGGTGGTGGGGCATTGGAGTTGGAGAAGATAGAGGGCACCGGTAGCCTACAGGGAAGAAAGAGCCAATTAAACTCTATTGGAACACCAAAAGAACAAGGTGATCACATAGAGGGGTTTGGCGCGGCTTGAATCTCACCGGAGAGGGCTGGCACCGGTGGTGGTCGAGAGGCACTTTGGCAGAGGTGGGAAAATGAGCTTGGGAGAGTAGGGAAAGCTAGGGGAAGGTGGTGGAGAGCAAGGGGGAGCTTGGGCGGCCCTTTTATAGGGGGTAGTGGAGGGAGTTGGCTGTTGGGCCATTAAGGGCTCAGGCGGGTGAGTGGCGGCACTGTTGGAGCACAGGAGTAGCGTAGAGGGGGGAACTCGATGCAGCTATGGGAGTGAGAGGAGGAGAGGGCGAGGGAGCTAATGCTAGGGCTGGGGGAGAGGTACAGGTCAATACAACAACGCACATGCGCGAGTGACCAAGGCAGCGGCCAGCCAGATGACTGGGCCACCGCGTACAGCCTCGTGCGCTAAGAGAGCAGGGGAGGGCAAAGCTAGCTCAAAGGCAGCAGACATAGGTAGGTGAGGGGAGGGGAACCAGGTACAGTGGCCGAGTTCGATGGGGATGGGTTAGCCACGATGCGCCGAGGGGAGAATGAAGCACGCGACGCGCGACGGAGGGTGAAACGGAGAGAGGACGGTGGTAGGGAAGCTAGGTAGAGAAGGCTGGGTACGGGCTCTGGCTGAGCTAGTGCAGAGGGGTAGGCACTAGGCCGAAGTGGCTTCGGGTAGGCGCGGCTAGCACACTCGTCGGGCGCATCTCAGGGAAAAGAGGAGGGGAAAGAGAAAGAGAGGGAGAAAGGCAGATTGGGCCACATGGCCGAAGGCTGAAAGAGAGAGGGGCCAAGATGGAAATCGGCGGGGCCAAGGAGAATTTTCAAAATTTTGCAAAATTTTGAAATTCCATCAAAATTGAAAAAGCTAAATTTGAATTTAAACTCAAGTTTTGCACTTTACTCAAGCGCAGGAACAATCTCAAAAATAGGATGTTACACGGTCGCTCAATGGCCGTCAGACTGGTTTGGTCTGAAGGTATTCGACAAGTTTTGGATATTTGTAGGAAATGGTTATGGGTTGAGTTTTGGAGTCCTAGGTCATTGTATTCATGGTGCATAAAGCATATTGGACTAATGTGGGTCAAGTTGTGAAGAACTTGTACCTGTGAATGGTTTCTTGATCTTTGATGTACCAGAATCTTGGAAGCAACCATGGTCGATGGCATCGACCGGAACTTGGCTTGGATATGAGCTGAGGTATGGTCAAGGAAGTCGGGTGCGATGATTGAGCTCAAGCAAAGCGCAGGGAATACTAGGGATGTAGAAGGAAAGGTTCAAGCAACAGTTCATCGATTAGTGCGGTCAGTGTAAGTGAGGCATGGTCGGAGGGAACCAACATGGAGAGACTTGTGATGCATGAGCTATTGGTGAACCTATACGTTACAGGCATGGTGATTGCTTACAAAGGAGGAGATGACCATGGACTAAGCTCAGGGAAGAGGTGAGGTCCATAGTCAAAGCGAGAGTGTTTTGGCGGGGAAGCTAAAATACCAGAAACAATGATGGGACCAAAACTACAGCGCTTAGAGGGCTTTGGGAGAGTGGTTTGGGTCAATGAGATGCTGAGGAGGCCAAGTTGATGGGAAGTTTACTCCTTAGCGGATTTGGGGTTATATGCTTTAAGAAACATGCATGTCATATATGAGTGTAAAACTTAGTGTGTGTAGGGTTAACGGATTTTCCCGGTTGTACTAATAGATAGTATCTATTAGAGTTAGATATTGACTGGTTGTTCTATCTATATATGAGTGAGAGGGGTTGGAGGCATGTGACTAAGGTGAAGGTAACCAACCAACTATCCATTCATTAAGGTTTGAGAGAGATACTTCCTTGTGGTAGAAGTTTTAAGTGAGTGTTCTTGTGAGAGCTATGTCATCCATGGTGAAGTGGCTCTAAAATCTTCATCTATAAGTTGCAATATATCAATCTTGTTTATCCTACATGGTGTGTTCTTACTCTTGTTGATTTTGCACTTGTTTTGATTGGTGTTTTGCCCTCTCCTCTTCTCTTGATCTTGTTGTGTTACAAGGATGTGTAAGTGATGGAGATGCTTTATGAGGATCATATTCGACCCATTTAGGGACCAGCTATAGTAAGATTTTGAAGGTTATCTGATTTAGTTCGATTTAGAACCCTTCTAGTGATATCTTGTTCCTAAGATTTGGACCTCGAATATTTGAGTCCTCTTACTTACTGTGATTTGTGGAAACTCATATGGAGTCATCTTGATTATCTTCAACCATAAGCAAATCATATATCAACTTATTAAGTTTTGCCTGATTTTGGTACAATCTTACATATATTGGGGAAAGGTTGGAACTTTAGCTAAGATCCATACGATCCTTGAATGGATTAGGTTCTTGACATCCTTAGTAAGGTATGTGCTATTTTTATTTTTGGCTTGGGCTAATTTCCAATTCTGGGAATAGGGGTGTGGTACAACTGCCCTAGGCCTGCAGCCCGACCGGAGGCCGGTCAGACTAGCCATATCTGGCGGTTAGACCACTCAGCCAGTGCTGCTTAGCTGGTCCAACCGCTCCCTCATATTTGTCCAACCGGCCTAGAGGAGTTGAATTTTGTCTTGCTTCTGCACTTTTACGAGTTCTTTGTTGGTAAGCAAATATAATTTTTCTAGCTTCCAGTGGCTAGTGGAGTAAAGGTTTTGTAATACTTTTTGGGAGGTTAAATTTAAAGTCATCATTCACTCCCTCTAATTACCATATTGGCTCCAACAATCTCACTAGTCACTACGGGTGGATTTTTTTAAAAAAGGATTGTCTGTTGCACCGTTGCCTGAAAAACTTGTGTTTCAGTCGATTTCATTGCAACATTTTTGTCCCATATTTGTAACATTTTTCATCCATATTTACAATATTTTTCATCCATGAATGCAATATTTTCGCATATATGCAACATTTCTCGTTGAAAAATGTTGCATATATAGGCAAAATATTGCATACATGCAGAAAATATTGCATATATGGGCAAAAATGTTGTAAATATGGGTGAAAAATGTTGTAAACCTGAGAAAAAAATATTGCAGTGAAATTGACTGAAACACAATTTTTTTAAATCAACTGTGCAATAGCCAATTCGTAAAAAAAAAACCATGAATTAGCTTGGGTCACAGCTATGGTTTTGGCTCTATTGACTACATACTTTAGTGTAATATGCTAATCTTAGTTCTGCCATGGGATCAAATTGGCTACTAATAGAATCGCGAGTGTGTGTAGACAAAACAAAAAAGAACACGATCTTTTCAGATTGTTGATGCGAGGAGCTATTGTACGTTGTTAGTGGACATGCGACAAAAACAGGACGATTGGGGGCTTGTCCAAACGTACGTACGCCGTGGCTTTGTGAAGATGGAATCGAGCAGACAACTAAGCACCGCACAACTGCAGGAACCGCATGCCTAATCAACTGCGTGCCGCTGCCACCACCTTCCTTGCCTACCTAGCTACCTGATCTCCCCCAACTTACGTAATAATTTGGGTTATGCGTCGCTGACCAATGTCATTTCTTCCGGTTATATATAATTATATATGCGCATGTTTCAACAATGAAGAACCCTAGCACAGCATCTTCAACTTCTGACCGACAAGTGAAGTCATTGATTGCAAAAGGTTGACCAAAAATATATTTTTCTGTCAAATTTGTACAGTAATATTGCAACTAATAATGGTACTACAGAAACTTCGTGTTATTCTTCAACGGTTATACAACACCTCGTGTCGTTATTGATGGGAATGTACAACTCAGTGACACAAGCATATGCAACTAGTATTACACAGAAACTTCCTAATCGTCCAAATGTTATTCGAGCATATGTGTACCCTATACAATCGGCAATAGAAAACTGCGAAGCCAAAGAAATGAAATTGTGTATGTGATGTAGGGCACTAGTTAGTTACTCACTCAGATGTAGGCCTCAGCCTCATTTACCAACCTGATCTCAGATCTCATATCCAGTAACCTTTAATTAAGCAAAACACAAGTTTTACAGTGTCCCAGCCAATTTTCCCTAATCAAATTATGGGTGCTCCCATTACCAGTGTGCAGGGGCGGATTTACCTTATGCCATGGGGGTTGAGTTGAAACCCCCAAATATTTTTGAATTAATTTACTAGTAGTAGTTTAGGCTAATACACGATCCAATAGATTATATTTGCACATCTTGAAATATTTAACTATTGGGAGTGACTATTGCACAGACGACTGAAATTTTTTTTATCTTTCAGTCACTTGAAGTTACACTCTGAATCACCTAAAGTTGCAGGTGTTTTTTGAAGGGGGGCTGCAATTTCAGTTGATTGAGAGTGCAATTTCAGGTCACCTGAAGTTGTACTCTGAATTACCTAAAGTTGCAGCTTTTTTTTTAGAGGGGGGCTGCAATTTCAGTTGATTGAGAGTGCAATTTCAGGTGACTGAAAGATAAAAAAATTTCAGTCGCCTGTGCAATAGCAAAACTGTTAACTATTTAATCCTATACTTGATCTCAAAATTTAATTCTGTCAGACAGCCACGGTACGTACGTATACGTCTCTGAGGTTGCATAGAAAGTTGGCAGGTTCTACAAGTGAGTAGTCTCTGACAGGTGACAGCATCGATCTCCCTATCATACACAACTTCAACCCGGACTAACAGTTGACAATTAGACAGAATTCGACACGTACATATGCTGACCTGCACGCATGCTAACGACTAACACTTGATTTTCCATCGTCTCTAGATGGTTTGATTTGAATTGATCCCTGTTTTGTTTTGTGCGACCGGGCAACAATTTCAGACTTGGCCATGCATGCCGTTATTTTTCTCTCTTTTCTGGGTCTCGAAAGTACATGGCTTTTAGGATGTCCATGTGTTTATTTACTGGAGATCAAGTTGAGCCGGAGGTAGTAGAAAAAAGCTCGCTAGTGGAGCTTATTAGCTCGGTTCAAAATTACTTTAATTAAAAAAAAAACTCGACCTGCGGGGGGGAAGAATCCCCCCGGGCATTGCTTAAGAAGAAGGTCTTCTCACGCAGACCGAGAAAACCCCCGAACCCCTGCTCCACCCTTACACAGCGGCACCATCGCCCGACCTTGTGAGACTACCGGCGGATCCTTTGGATCAACGCCTTGGCGGGGCCTTAGACCTGTGCTTTGGTGTGGTAGCAGGCGAGGGGATTTTTTTCCCTCAAGCCTGAAATTCGCTCCCACTGGGAGTCGAACCCAGGACCTGGGGGTGCTACTCAGGCCTCTAACCATTGGGCTAGAGACCCTTTAGTATCCTTCCACTGGTTTTTCGGTATTTGTTACTGGTTGGGATCAAGACCCATTTCCATGTTCTTCTTTGGCTTCTTCCACCTGGAATCATCAAAGCCCTAGCCTAGAACCAGCCTTAGTTGAGCAGTGGCCTCAGAACCCTAAAGAGTATTTGAGTCAATATCACCCTCAGTACCAGGTTAAGCAATGGAATCCCAATCCGAGTAAGGAGAAGGTTCTTAATGCACCCACTGTTAATGCTGATCTATCATCTTGTATCAACATGAAGTTAGAGCAGAGGGAGCAAACAGTAGTGAAAGCTAAATCTTGCATTGGGGACGGTCACAATGTTGATGGGGATATGACTGAGGATGAAATTACTTTAATTACACTTGTTAATTAGTTAAATATTAAAATAAATCGATTTTGAATGAAATTAGATTTTTCTGTAGCTCGGTTATAAAAATACTTCCAAATTATAAATAAAATGATTACTCTGTTCTAAACAACTTTTAGCTTTTAGAAGCCGACTTTTGAACAGAATAGGATTCTCAAGGTGGTTTCTGTAAGCCATTTGTAGGACAAGAGTCACTTTGAACGGAATGACCTCTCAACATGAGTATCTCTTACTCTCTCGTAATCAACCAAAAATCAAAAGACACGGCACTTTTAAATAGGACCAATATTAAATCAAACTATTTTAATATCAAAAAAGCTCGATAAGATGAGAACTTAGCTCAATATCCACCCCTAACCAGAGTTGATTGCGGTACAAATTTCTGATTGCGTGGTCTGCGAGTATAATCGACTACGTCCGCGCTAAAAAGATAGATACTTCTCCGTACAACTACAACATTTGACATCCTTCGTCAATTACCATGTACAAAACCAGTGCTACAATTTCATTTGTTGAAACAAGATTGAATTCGATTGCAACCCTAAGTTGAGAAATGTAGGAGCGAAGTACAAAAAAGCAGTGCTTTATTCTCAGGCCAGCTGACATCAGTACCAATGGAGGAAAAACAAGGCACATCTGATGTATTAGAAGGTTACTTTACTCCTCATCTAGCTGTTAAGATAGATTACTTGAGGGTTAACGGCTTTCCGGAGAAGAGGTTATATGCATGCCGCAGGACTAAGAGTATGTTCTCTCGAATTTATTGTCAAGAGAACTTACTCCACCTCTTCCAAGAAATCCTTGATCTCTGCAGGGCTCAAAACTCTGCATTTTGCATGGAAAATATTATCTGTTAGTAAACCAGTTGATCGCGACCATGGAACATGTACTTGTTGAATTATGTGGGCCAAGCCCATACAATAAAGAATAATTCCTAAATTAAATCTCAAAGGCCCACTCATGCAAAGGAGGGTTGCATGTGAACTTTAGTACCATATTGCTAGTTCTAGGAGAGGAAGATCACCTTAAAAGGGATGGTGCACTCCTAACCACTTGAGGCATGTGTGGGAGAGAACTAGAGGATCACACGCGCGCGCTCGCTCGCCTCGCCGTGCTGTGGGCGCACGGCACCTGCGTGAATGGTCCGCCAAAATCGGCTCCAGATGCTTGCGCAGACGCAGCTTCCTTTTGCAGTTTTATTTTTTGCTGTTTTGAGTGGCAGTGAATCCGGATCGGTTACGCGTGACTAATCCGTTTCGGTTACGAGTTATGGAGAACGTGCAGGCGTCTTGATCACACGTCCGATTCTTCTATAAATCCGAGCCGCGCCTCCATACGAATAAGCGAATCAATCTAGGGTTTTGCCTCCTCCATTGTACTTCGCCGTCCCACGTAGTCTACTCCGTCCGCCCGGCGTGCACTATCGTTCGGAGAGCAGTCTCCGAACCGCCGCCTTCAAGTCCTGCACCGGGAGAGGGCGAATAAGGTTTTTGGGAAGCGCTTTGCGCGACTGCTTGCTGCAGCTCTGGCTCGTCTTCCTCATCGTTCGGCTTCGGCGAATCGTCACCGACCTCATGTCATCCACACCGTGCCTGCAGCGTCAACATCGGCAAACCGATCGAGCAGAATCATCGATGCGTAACGGTCATGTTCTCCGTATTAGATCTGTTCATATACGCTTCTGGTTTACATGTATAGATCTTTTATGCCCGTGATGGTTCTGTTATTTTGCGTGCATGATGTCATGATTTATTTATGGAATAAATTGAACCTACATGTGCTTATATTTTCAACAATCCAAAACCTTATTGTAGGCACCGTGGTTTTACTATGGCTGGATTTGCCGATGCATCGAGGCGGATAAGTTCTCGGTGTGCACTTTAAGAGATGGCGATCAAGGTCACTCGTGGCTTACTTGCTATGAATGTATTCAGGTTAGTAATGGCAAGCCCGAAGGTGTTCTTGATGCTGAAAAGCAGAAAGAATTCGAGACTGCCACTACTCTCTTTGTTGGATTCATTCTTAGTGTTCTTGCTGATCATCTGTGCGAGGTGTATATGCACATGACAGACGCGAAGGAGTAATGGGATGCACTGAATTCCAAATACGGTGCTACTGATGCCAGCAATGACATGTATGTCATTGAGCAATTTCATGACTACAAGATGATTGATAACCGTTCTGTAGTAGATCAGGCTCATGAGATACAGGCCATTGCCAAGGAACTTGAACTCCTGAAGTGTGCCTTACCCGACAAGTTTGTGGCTGGATGTATTATTGCGAAATTACCTTCTTCATGGAGCAATTTCGGAACAGTATTCAAACACAAGAGACAAGAGTACTCTGTTGAGAATCTAATTGGGTCTCTTGAAATTGAGGAGAAAGCTCGGGAAAAGGACGCTGTGTCTAAGGGTGATGGAGGGCAGTCTAGTGCCAATGTGGTACAAAAACCCTCAAACAAGAACAAAGGGAAATTTGTTAAAGCCCAACAGACAACCAACTTCAAGAAGAAGAACAACAACAACAATCAGGATGATAGAACTTGCTTTGTGTGCGGTGAGCCTGGTCACATGGCCAAGAAGTGCCAACAACGCAAAGGAAAGAAGGCACTGTGGGATGGACTTCTAAGTCATCAACGTGACCATTGGCAAGATCAAGATGAGGCTGGTATGGTAATTTACCTCATCGTTCTTTTAGTTAGTCAATCTACCAATTGGTGGATTGATACAGAGCTAATGTACATGTGTGTGCTGATATTTTGTTGTTTTCTTCTTATCAGGTCGCCCGGGATTCCTCCGTCCTAATGGGGAATGGGTCACATGCTACTGTTCATGGTGTTGGCACGGTAGATCTGAAGTTTACTTCGGGAAAGATCATGCAGCTGAAGAACATGCAGCATGTCCCTTCTATAGACAAGAATCTTGTTAGTGGCTCCCCTTTATGTAGAGACGGGCTTAAGTTGGTATTTGAGTCTAATAAAGTAGTCGTGTCTAAACATGGATATTTTATTGGTAACGGCTATGAGTGCAGAGGCTTGTTCCGCTTTTCCCTTTCAGATTTCTGCAATAAGACTGTGAACCATATTTGTGGCAGTGTGGATGATGAGGCTAACGTTTGGCACTCACGTCTATGTCATATTAATTTTGGTTTGATGTCTCGGCTTTCCAGTATGAATTTAATTCCAAACGTTTCCATCACCAAAGGTTCTAAATGCCATAGCTGTGTGCAATCAAAGCAACCTCGTAAGCCTCACAAGGCTGCCGAGGAGAGAAATTTGGCACCACTAGAACTCCTGCATTCAGATCTTTCTGAGATGAATGGCATGTTAACGAATGGTGGAAAACGATATTTCATGACATTGATTGATGATGCAACTAGGTTCTGTTATGTGTATTTACTGAAAACGAAAGACGAGGCTTTAGACTATTTTAGAATCTATAAGGCAGAAGTTGAAAACCAATTAAACAGAAAGATAAAAAGACTTAGGTCAGATCGTGGTGGAGAGTATTTCTCAAATGAATTTGACTTATTTTGTGAGGAACATGGCATTATACATGAGAGGACGCCTCCTTATTCCCCCGAGTCAAATGGGATTGCCGAAAGGAAAACCGCACGTTGGTCGACTTGGTGAATGCCATGTTAGACATCGCGGGCTTACCTAAGGCATGGTGGGGGGAGGCTTTGCTAACATCTAATCATGTATTAAATAGAGTTCCTAACAGAAATAAGGACAAAACACCATACGAGGTATGGATTGGGAGAAAACCATCACTTTCTTACTTACGTACATGGGGGTGCTTGGCGAAAGTTAATGTGCCAATAACTAAGAAACGCAAACTTGGACCTAAGACTGTGGACTGTGTCTTTCTGGGATATGCTAATCATAGCATTGCCTATAGATTTTTGATAGTTTAAACTGAGGTACCTGACATGCATGTTGGTACAATTATGGAGTCTCGAGATGCAGCGTTCTTTGAGAATATTTTTCCAATGAAGGATACACATAACACTACTAGTCAACCTTCTGAAATAATTCCCAGTTCAATCACACCACCTGAACCTTTTGAACATACACATGAACTTGTCAATGAGGAGGATGACAGTGGAGCTCCTAGAAGGAGCAAGAGACAAAGGATATCCAAATCCTTTGGTGATGATTTCACTGTGTACCTTGTGGACGACACTCCCAAGTCTATTTCAGAAGCGTATGCATCTACTGATGCAGACTATTGGAAGGAGGTCATTCCGTAGTGAAATGGATTCCATTATCGCTAATGGCACTGGAGCCGACAGATAGACCTTATGGGTGCAAACCTGTAGGGTGCAAGTGGGTGTTCAAAAAGAAGCTTAGGCCTGATGGTACCATTGAAAAGTACAAGGCTCGGCTTGTTGCCAAGGGCTATACTCAGAAAGAAGGCGAAGATTTCTTTGACACTTACTCACCTGTTGCAAGACTGACCACAATTCGAGTACTACTTGCTTTGGCTACCTCACATGGTCTTCTCGTTCATCAAATGGACGTTAAGACAGCGTTTCTTAACGGAGAGCTGGATGAGGAAATTTACATGGAACGGTCTGATGGATTTGTAGTAGAAGGTCAAGAAGGCAAGGTGTTAAAACTATTGAAATCTTTGTATGGTCTGAAAAAGCCCCTAAGCAGTGGCATGAGAAGTTCGATAGAACACCGACATCCGCAGCTTTCTTGTCAATGAGGCAGATAAATGTGTATACTATCGCTATGGTGGGGGTGAGGGAGTTATTCTATGCTTGTATGTGGATGACATCCTGATTTTTGGGACAAACATCAATGTGATAAATGAGGTCAAATCATTCTTGTCTCAAAACTTTGATATGAAAGATCTGGGAGTGGCTGATGTTATTCTAAACATTAAATTGGTTAGAGGTGAGGATGGGATTACACTTTTGCAATCTCATTATATGGAAAAGGTCTTGAGCCGTTTTGGCTTTTCTGACAGCAAGCCTTCTCCAACACCTTATGATCCTAGCGTGTTACTTCGTAAGAATAAGAAAATTGCTAGGAATCAGCTGGAATATTCTCATATAATTGGCTCACTTATGTACCTAGATAGTGCAACAAGGCCAGACATCTCCTTTGCTGTGAGCAAGTTGAGCCGGTTTACATCTAACCCAGGAGATGATCACTGGAAGGCGCTTGAGTGAGTGTTGCGCTATCTGAAAGGTACCTCGAACTTTGGACTTCACTATACTGGGTATCCGTCGGTGCTGGAGGGTTATAGTGATTCCAACTGGATCTCTGATGCTGATGAGATCAAATCCACTAGTGGATATGTTTTCACTATTGGTGGTGGTGCTGTTTCATGGAGGTCTTGCAAACAGACCATTTTGACGAGGTCAACCATGGAAGCAGAGCTTGCGGCACTAGACACTGCTACTGTTGAGGTAGAATGGCTACGGGATCTATTGATGGATCTATCTACGGTGGAAAAGCTAGTGTCAGCTATCCTTATGAACTGTGATAATCAAACCGTTATATCTAAAGTGAACAGTTCTAAGGATAATATGAAATCGTCTAGGCATGTCAAGAGACGATTGAAGTCTGTCAGGAAATTGAGAAACTCCGGAGTTATAACCTTGGATTACATCCAAACAGATAAAAACCTGGCAGATCCCTTTACAAAGGGACTATCACAATGTGATAGATAGTGCATCGAAGGAGGTGGGTATGAGACCCATGTGAGTTATCTATGGTAGTAACCCAACCTATGTGATCGGAGATCCCGTGAATTAGGATCTGTGAAAAACAAGCCATTAGTTAACTGGAGGAGAGTAATTCCAACCCTCTCTATGTGAAGATGCAATACTCTCAGAAACTGCAAGGCAGGTTGGTTAAGGCCTTAATATGTTCCATTGGCTTTCAGAAGCGAAGACGTTATCCTGCAGAACGTTCTTGAAAGAACACACCTATATGAGCCCGACTGTTAGTCGCAGTCTATGAAGATTTTGGGAAAATCTCCTACTAAGCTCATGAAGAGACCAAGGAGTATGATTTATACGCTCCAACCGAGGGGTAGCCTACTGGCGGTCTAGTATCAGTTAAGTCTTTAAGTGAAGCTTGCTTGCACCAAACTTGCAATTCAAGGCGTAGTCCATTGTTCAAGTTGTGAGTAAGTGTAGCTTGGAGTTCTAGGTGGATGTTCAACCTTAATCGGTCTCCATTGAAACACTGATATATAAACAGTACATTGGAATTCAGGCAAATCTCTGTGGGACTTTGAGATCTGGTGGGGGATTGTTTAATTATGTGGGCCAAGCCCATACAATAAAGAATAATTCCTAAATTAAATCTCAAAGGCCCACTCATGCAAAGGAGGGTTGCATGTGAACTTTAGTACCATATTGCTAGTTCTAGGAGAGGAAGACCATCTTAAAAGGGATGGTGCACTCCTAGCCACTTGAGACATGTGTGGGAGAGAACTAGAGGATCACACGCGCGCGCTCGCTCGCCTCGCCTCGCCGGGCCGGGCGGGGGGCGCGGGCGCATGGCACCTGCGTGAATGGTCCGCCAAAATCGGCTCCAGATGCTTGCGCAGACGCGGCTTCCTTTTGCAGTTTTATTTTTTGCTGTTTTGAGTGGCGGTGAATCCGGATCGGTTACGCGTGACTAATCCGTTTCGGTTACGAGTTATGGAGAACGTGCAGGCGTCTTGATCACACGTCCTGATTCTTCTATAAATACTGAGTTGCCGCCTCCATACAGTAATAAGCGAATCAATCTAGGGTTTTTGCCTCCTCCATTGTACTGCGCCGTCCCACGTAGTCTACTCCGTCCCGTCCGCCGGCGTGCACTGTCGTTGATGGTTCTGTTATTTTGCGTGCATGATATCATGATTTATTTATGGAATAAATTGAACCTACATGTGCTTATATTTTCAACAGTACTCTCATCAAACAGCTTCTATAAGCAGCGTATATAGCAGCAACCAGAGACAAATGCAACACCAGTAAATTGGGAGTAGACCTAGTCAACTCAATTCAGATCATCAGATGCAAGGGAAATAATACACGTAGACATTAAAGTTTGACCTATCATGCGCCTCTATTCAGAATAACGGGAGTATAAGAACAGGCATGTACTGTAGCATGTACAACACAGAACAGCTGGCAAATATCTAGAATTAATTATGGCAATGTTCACAAGTTAGGGGAAAAAGAAAGATTTAGCTCTTTGGCAAAGGCAAAAGGAACAACGCATCAGGTAAACATGTGGCAGCAAAAACAACTTGATTCTGTATATGACATACTTGAATTCACGGTCAGATCGGATTATCCCAATTTCAATGTTGTTGGAAGAGATTTGCCCTTCATATCTGCAAGTCCAGAATTCAGTCAGGATGTTTTGGAACAAACATAGTAACAAGGCAACAAAAGGAGGAATCAGATACCCTTCTTTCAGAGTCAAAATTGCTGTATGGATGGCATCATCGAGCTCCATGTCTTCTGTGTATCTACAATGAAAACATAATTGAAAGTTAATTAATCAAGTGCACTTGTATATCTTTGAAAAGAGACGAACCTGTATAACATACTTGTCACTTATATTAAGAAAAGAAGTATGGCATAAAATTATACACAGCATATTTATAATCAAATGGAAGAAAATATTACTACGAGTAACAGTGTCTACTGAAATAGTATTAGTTAAGCTTGACTGATCTACTTACCTCTTCTCAAGAAATGTCTTTGCATTTTGACACATTTTTCCCCATAGCTGATGCTTTCCAGGAGTAGTACGATCCCGATGGATCAACCTATAAGAATAAATTGATAATGTCAACCATCTAGAGTTTTATTAACTATACCACACATTGGACGAAATATTAGTCCAAAGTAGAAACTGCTAATGTTCATAGTTGTCAGGTTGTCGTTGCCAAAAATATAATCTTGTTCATTGAGCATTTAACAATGGCAAAGAAAAAAGGGCCACTTATATAGCCCTTTGTCAATACCTGGTACAACTGAGGGCCATTGTCATCATACCCAGCAATCAACAAAGATACACCAAATGGTCTTACACCACTGCAAAAAACAAGGTTGTAACGCAAATATATTAGCATATCAATTCTACAATGAATGAAACAATGACCTTCAGGATTCAGTGATTCACCAATCACCATAAGCACCATCAACAATGAAGTCTAGTATGCGGTTTCTAAAACACTGTTTCATGTCGTTCTAAAAAAAACATACTAGTGCAGATCTTGATTTCTATCAAGTTTGAACTAAGTATTTTGTTAGAATTCTTTAAACTGTTTCGAAAAAATGAAAAAGATGACAGGGCAAATCTTATCAGGGTTATTATATGTCCAAAACTTGCTTGGCTAGCATTGCATTTGAATCGACAATATTATCAACTCCAGTAAAACCCAACAAGTGGATCACATGAATCCATCAGGTCCTATACAATCTTAATAAGTAGTAAATATAATATTTATTGTATTATAACAATTAATAAATATTTAAATCAAAACATATTGATATTGTTACATTGTGTTAACAGTTTGGTTACAAAAAAAAATACAAATTATATTGGATGGGTAATACAAGCTACAAGGTTTTGAGGATTAAAATATCCAGCATCTTAATTTCTAATGAATAAATCAGGCATAGCATTTTCCTGGTTTAACAATCTCGTGAAATCAATGAAAATCAACATGTATCAACTTAACACACCCAGATTGTGTGAACTCCTGCATAACAGCAGCAGTTTCTCGGACTAGCTGTGTAACAGGTATGGTTTCCTGCATTTGCTGATATATTTAACAATTAGAAAGCAAGCATTGCAATATTCACTTGGAAAAACAGGGTAGTTGTTGGCTAACATAATGCACTCGTAAGATATTGATGTTTACCATAAATCATGACATCCAGAACACAGGCAGAAATCCAACTTTGCTGCGGACAACAAACTCCATTACATCAAGGAAATAAGAAAGGTCTAACAATATCAAATGTGTTAACTTCAATAGTTTCCATGGACATTCAAGAAACTCCTGAAGCTCTCAGCTTTCGCACAAAGATGCGAGTCCACTATGCGCACTACATTTGCAAATAAATCTAACTACTTGTCATCTTTATTATCGCAGTATGATTATGCAGCCTCAATGCCCCACGGTGCCCAACTCCCCATGGGCACCAAGAGAAAGACAAATTCACCACAGCTACCTAACCTACACACAAAACTCCATAATCCCTGTTAAGAAACCTGGGCCTGGGTTTGAAGCCTTGGCCCATGGTGGGTACCTCACCACTAGGCTATAAATAGGGAATACTATTGACTATTTTATATACGGAATCAGAAAGAAAGCAATAAAGAAAGACCAAGAGTTCTCTCTATCTCTCTGTGTTTTCAATATACTATTTTTGTCTTCTGTGATTGATCTGGTTTTACATAGCAGAAGAATCAATCGGACTGGTCACTAGCGACGGTTCCTCAATACGTTATCAGCATGAATCGCTCCGGTGAATTGAAAGGTAATCATCGAAGCATTAGTAAATTGAATTGTTTATATCTAGATCGTTTTAAATTCCGCAAATTTCACTTTCTAGATTATTTTTCTACGGTGCAAATCCGCTCTAATCTACCGCGAGCAGACTTGAAGTCACCGGCACAATGTTAATCGGTAGATTACATGAAAGAGTAGATGTTGATCGCACTATAGATTGAAAAAAAGAAAAAAAAATACGTGCACGGTCGGCCTCGTACAGCCGCCGGCCTCCCCGCATGCGCCGCCGACGGCCTCCCCTTGCGCGCCGCCCGAAGCATCGCCGGCCTGCCACCAGCCACCAGCCCCCCCTTACGCGCCGCCGTGAGCACCACTGAGCTGGCCCCAAAGCTACCACCGACCGTCGGCCGCCCGAAGCCGCCGCCAACCAAGCCCGCACGCACCACCGCACGGGTGCTACCGCCGCCGCATCAAAAGGATGGTCGCCCGCAAATACTGCTGCTCAAAGCCATCCCCAGACCTCCTATGTCGAGTCCAAAGCTGACGCTTGGCACCGCCAGCCGAAGCAACGGGTGGAGCCAGCCAACCGCACCGATGCCTCGGGCTCCGCGCCGCCTCAGCTTCCCTGCACAGTCGCCCGAAGTGCCGCCTCGGGCCTTTCCCGTCGGTGCTTGGCAAATCGGCCACCCGAAGTCGTGCTGCCGCCACTGCCGATGCGCTCGGACCCGGAGTAGCCACCGCCGCCGCAGACACGCCCGAAGCCGTGCTGCCGCCACCGCTCGCTTGGCTCAAAGCTGACCACCGTTGCGCCGGCTAGCCCCGCCGCTCCACCGGCCCCGTCGTTGAGGCCGGCCACCGTCGTCTCGCGCCCCGCCCAAGCCGCCTCTCAGGTCGTCGCTGCGTCTTTCGTGCACAGGGGTAGGGGAAACCTTTTCCCCACCCCTTTCCTCTTGTCGGCTGGATGGGCCGAGCGGGCCAAAAAAGGGATGGGCCAGGGAAGGCCCAACCGAGGGGCTCACTGGTAAACTTGTAAAAAGACCCCTGGAATTTTGAAAATTACGAAAGGGCTCTCAAATCTTGCAGACGAGTCCCAAATTTTGCAGAAAGGCCCTCAGAAAATCAAAAAATTACGTAACAATTTTTCTCTGAATTGAAAATTTGTGTATAGGCCCTCAAAAATTGTAGAATTCACTAAAAAATCATATTCTGGTATAAAAGGGCCTCGGGAATTCAAATTTTGAATTATTTTTAGCATTTGAAGCATGTTTATTTCAATCATTATTATTTTCTATGTTTTTTGTATTTATTTACTATTTTTGATTAATCGTAATTATTTAAATTGCCTTTGATCACCAAAATTAACAGTAAAATTTATAGAAAATGCATAAAAAATTCTGGAACATTACGAGAATCTTTTGTTTACCCGAAGTAAATTTATTCCATGCATGTTTACTGGTAGTACACTTATATATTTCTTTCATGCACATGTAGATGATAGGTATCACGAACTGGGAGTTCAAAGAGCCGGCCCAGCACTTGTCTTGGGTTTCCGATGTCGAGATAGTACTTGGAGCCAAAAAGCTCCGCGCTGCCATTGGGATTGGTGCACCATAGGATGCCCAACCCACCCTTGAGGAAAATGATCAGGCACTTCAATTCCTCAGGCACCACCTCTATCTCACTCTCAAGAATGAGTACATGGCAGATAAGAGCGTGCTAGCATTATGGGCTGCACTCAAGAAGTGGTTCGAGAGGCTAAAGTACACTATTCTTCCTCAGGCAGAGCAGCAATGGATCCGATTGAGCTTTGCCGACTTCAAAATGGTCGGGGAGTACAATTCTGCCCTGCACAGAAATTGTACCAATCTTCAACTTTATGGCAAGCAGATCACAGATGAGCAGAAGATTGAGAAAACCCTATCCACCTTCTGTCCCAATGCAGTGCAGTCTGCACGTAATTATCATCAAGACGGCTACAAGGAGTATGCTAAATTGATCGATATGGTATAGGTTGCAGACGTTCAGGACGAAGTTCTCCGCAAGAACTACGTCACACAGACACCTGGGAGCTCCACTGGCCATGAAGCCAACGCTAGGAGCTACAAGGTGAGAAAGCCCATGATGTAGAAAAGGGAAAGGAAGGGTAAGGCCGCAGCCCAGAAAGGCAAGTCAGATGCTTGTCAGAACCCGAAGTAACGACTCCTCGATCCTCTGTGTAAATTGCACTAGTTCAGGATCAGCTAGTGCACACAGTATCAACAAAGATAATTACCAAGCACAAATGGCTTAATATATGAAATAAAGAGTACGGCCTTATGGCCAAGTCTTACATCAACGCCCATTGGCAAAATAAATAAAGGAAATAACTGCGGAAGCAAACTGATAAAAGCGAAGCCCAAGCCTGCCCACAGGCAAAGGACAGTAAGACGCGGTCTATTCGTCCAGATCTTCATCGTTGTCGACGACATCTTCCTCTGTATGGAGATTGCATGGTGAGTACAAACTTGTACTCCGCAAGTCACATGGAGAAATGCATCATAATGATAAAGGCTTCAACGGAAGACTTATAGGGTTAGTTTGCGTAAAACAGCATTTAAAGAAATACAGTAGATAGATTGAAATTGTTGGATTTAATACAGTAAGTAAAAATGATATTTGTAATTTAAATTAATACCGTCAGTGCAGGCTTTGACCAAACACCAACATATCCACGGGCATCCCACCCGGACCATCTTTTCCAAAAGATCACGTATGGATTCCATTCATCCACATGTTTCCAAACACTCGTGGATTCCATCCATCCACAAGCTTCCAATCTCTCTCATGGGTTCCATCCACCCACAAGGTTTTCATTCTCTCATGGAATCCATCCATCCATAAGGTTTTCGAAAATCATTTTTGAAAAACAAAATCTAATTCATGAAAAACTTTTACTCAGCATGCCCATGACCGTGGGCACGGCTATCCAGGATAGATTATACACTCTGCAGAGGTTGTACAGCTTTACCCACAAGACACGATCATCCCTTTTTGCCACCGGTTTACACACTTCCTTAGGTGTGCGGCGAGGAGTCGTGACAGGGCCTTTACAATGCAAAGCCTTCAACTTGACCAAGCCAACTCTAAGGTTTCACCCGAAGAAGAATCCACGGCACCGGACCCCTCTTGAGCTTAGACGAGACTTCTCATGGCTTAACCACGCTCGCCCAAGTGAGACTTCACATGGCACCAACCACGCTCACTTTCAACCTACGACTTGACTCAGGTTGGGACTTCACAAATTATTCAGCCAGGGCTGTCCCATACCAGCCATGTGGTACTACGATTAGGGCTTTGCAACAGTAGCTCACAGACCGGTCCTTAATCTGACTTAGGCCCAACCACATACCCCTGTGCACGACAATCAACCACTGCGGCTCCAACCAACAGGGCATGCCTGCGCCCACCAATCTAACCAATTGCCTAAGTCTAAACCAGGTTTTATATTTTGTTTTCAAAATATTTCATAACACTCCTTGACTCACCAATGTCAAGAGTACATATCAAAAGTATATCATTTTATGTGAAAGGTTCATCATTTTGTGTGAAAAGGTATCCCAAAACATATAATATAACTAAGCAGGTCTAAGCATTTGATATAATATTCTCTAGCTAATACTAATGTACTAACTAGAGTTTGATCTAGGGTGACAAGGTCAGAAATTCAATATCAATGGAGGAATTTAACAAGTAGGCAATAACTAAATTTAAAACTGAATTGAAATACGTTGAATAAAAATATGCATGCAGAATAATTTAAAACAACATAATTTTATTTTGAAATCTGGGATCAACATGATCAAGGAGTGTGACTTGCCTTGCTCTTCAACTTGATTTGAATCTTCGTCGAAGAATTTTCCCGAATCGTCGAAGTCTACACGCGAAAATAACCCACCAAATTCAAATAAATTCAAAATAAATTCAAATTGACTTCAAAATTTTTAATTGAGGCTAGAAATGGATATAGGGGAATTTTTGATGAATTTAGAAATTTGAATGGGCTCAATCGGAGTTAGGACGAAGGAGAACGGGCTCCGGGAAGTTTAAAAAGAGAGAAAATGGAAAAATCTGAAATTTGGAATTATTTTTCTAAAGGAAAATCTGAATTATGACGTAGGCATGGCGTCAGCCTTGGGATTTTTATTCGGTCCGACACTGACATGCGGGCCCGGTCCATGTGGGCCCAGTCCATGGACTATGGGCGGGGCTGAGGTGGTGCGGGGGTGGCGCGGCAGCCAACAGGGCGAGGAGAGGCCGGGTGGCACCGACGTGGCGCTGACTCAGCGCCACGTCAACAGCCACGCAAGCACGGGCAACGCCGGCCGGAGGCGCACAGGAGTGGCGACGGCGGCGCGTTCGGCGGCGGCGGCGCGCGCGAAGGGCGGAGAAGGGAGAGGAGGATGCGGGGTCTCGGGAAGGCACGAGGTATACCGGATGTGGCGGAAGTCGGGCCGGCGGCGAGCGTTGAGCAGCGCCGACGCTCGGGTAACGGCGACGACGGGGCTCCAGTGGCGGAGAGGCACGGCCAAGGGGCGACCGGGGTGCGCACGGGCGCGGCGAAGGCGACGATGGGGACGGCGAGGCGCGGTATGGCCTGTGCCGGCGACGATTGCTCGCCAGGGTCCTAGGCGGCGGCGGAGGTGGAGGCGCACATTGCGGGGGAGCTCCGGCGCACGGGAAATGATGAGAGGAGCGGCGGGAGGGAGTGCGGGTTGTGGCGGAGCCGGAAGAGGTCTTTATAGGGGTGGACGGGGGCAGAGTAGCAAGGAATTGGTCGCCGGAGTGGCGTGGGGGCGGCGGCCGTTGCGGGAGGTCGTGCGGGGGTGGGGAGTAGGCGCGCAAATGGCGGGGCCGTTCGGCGCGCATCTTGCGGCGCACGAGGGAGGGCGACGCACGTGGGGAAGAGGGAAGCCGGGTAGGGCGGGGGGCCGGTGGGGGGGGTCGGCGGCGGCGCGGGAGGAAGAGGGAGGCACGGTGGAGAACAAGATGCCGACAGGCGGGGTCGGGAGCGCAGAGAGAGAGGGAGGCGAGGGGCAGTTGAGGGTCGGGCCCGCTTGGCGGTGGGACAGGGGAAAGAGCGGCCGGGATGGCCCAAGGCGCGGGGTGCGGGAGGATTCAGGCCGTACGTGTGCTAGGTGGCAAAGAGGGGAAGGCGGGATCGGGTGGGCGACGCGGCAGGCATCTGGCCATCCACGTGGCGCCCGGAGGAGGGGGAGGAGGATATTTCAGTTTTTTTAAATTTGATTCTCATTTTTAGAAAACCCAAATAAATTCTATAAAGCTCATAAAAATATGAAATTAACTCCAAAAATTCCAGAAAAATTTATAGAACTTCCTGGAGATATTTTGGACTTAATAAAAATATTTCCACTAATATTGTGCTATAATTTTATACTTAAAATACTTTTTATTTTCAAAATACATTTTTTTAAACTACAGAAAACCAGGAAACCAATTAAAATCCAAATAACTCCAAATAATTAATTTGACATAGAAGTTTTATAGCAAATCAAAATATAATTTTATTTAATACTTATTTTTGAGTTTTACTTAAAATACTTTTCAAATCAGGCTTTTTTTTCAAAGACAGAAATCCAGGGCAAATCCAAAAATAAAATTTAGGCTACAAAAATATTTATTTTAATTTTAATTTTATTGTAATTAATTTTTAATTAATTAATTAATTTAATTTTAAGAAAAACCTGGGCTGTTACAATATTCCCCCCTTAAAAAGAATCTTATCCCCGAGATTCGGGTTGCTAGCAAAGAAATGGGTTTGGATCTTACTCTGTTTGGCTTGAGCTGATATCTGATTTAGGCATTCCTTGACGAACTTCTTTCTGTTCGCTGCTTGCAAGTTGTTGGCAATCGATGCTCCTGGAATACCATTGTTCGCTACCTGCTGCTTCTTGGAGCAGTTGCTGGCGTAATGTCCCATCTCATGGCAGTTGAAGCAGGTTATTCCCGCTGCAGGGTTTGTGTCCTTCAAGACCTTGTTCTCCTCAGTGTCGCGAGAAGTGTCAGCGGGGACTAGCTCTCCGGTTGATGACGAAGGCTGGAATCTATTGGTTTGAGGGGGAACTCTTCTGGCCTTGGAGAAGTTGCCGGTGTTCATATGCTGACCATGCATCCGTCTTTTTCGATTCTCAATCTCCTGATGCTTGGACTCCTGGCATATCGCCTTGCTGACCAGCTAGTGGAAATCAGCATAATCACTAGAGAGAAGTTGAACCGATATGTCATCATTGAGTCCTTCCAAGAACCTTTCCTGTTTGGCTTCATCGGTGGCGACGTCTTCAGGTGTATATCACCCCCGAGAAGATAGCAGACGAAGTCTCTAACTTTTTAGTAGATTCAGTCTAATGCACAGAAGGCATTTAGACTTTAATTGTCATTTATTTTGTGTGGAAGAATAAATTAGAATTTGCAAAGATGGTACTTATGCAATTTTATTTTTCTCATGATGGTTGGATGATATTGAATAATTCATTCATTTATTCAATTTGTAATAGCATGATATGTTCTGATATTAAAGTATCTTATTTATGTGTTGATTGCCTTCTAATGCATATTAATAAAATACTTTATATTAGAACGCGTGTGGCGTCCTATGGAGGAAATGTGCTTAGCCAACAGCGGCAAAACGAATACCATCTTAAGAGAGACAAAGTATTTTTAGTTCATTAGTAAGAATACTGGTAGCCTTACAACAATTGTCGATAGCGATGCCTGTATAATAAGATCAGGAAAAGCCACAATTATACTCCCAATGGGCACAACTTTGGTCATTCAAGAAGCTTTATTGTACACAGAATCGACTAGAACTCTCCTAAGTTTCGAATATATTTGCGCCAATGGTTTCCATGTTGAGACTGAAGAAGAGTACGGTAAGGAGTACCTGCTCATTATGAAGCACGAAACAAATGGAAAAAGGGTATTAGAAAAGCTTCCTTCATTAGAAACTAAGCTATACTACACCAACATCAAGGCACCTGTAGCCTATACTGCCATGAAAATAGTATTTAGAAGCTCTGAACTTTTATGTCTCTCG
The DNA here is from genome assembly GCA_036346575.1 of Dendrocalamus sinicus. Lineage (NCBI taxonomy): Eukaryota > Viridiplantae > Streptophyta > Magnoliopsida > Poales > Poaceae > Dendrocalamus > Dendrocalamus sinicus. Next base: position 32,728,424 of record CM070647.1, read on the forward strand.
CATGACAGATTAGGCTATCCAGGTCTTAGGATGATGAGAAATATAATTAACAATTCACAAGGGCATAATATTAATGTAAAGAATTTCCCGAATTATGAAGATTTTGTATGCCCTGCATATACCACCGAGAAATTAATTACTAGACCTTCTACTCTGAAAGTGAAGGATAAAGTCCCTGCATTCTTGGAATGCATCCAAGGAGACATTTGCGGTCCCATACAACCACTTTCAGGGCCATTTAAATATTTTATGGTGCTCATTGATGCTTCCTCAAAATGGACGCACGTATGTTTACTGTCTATGAGGAACTATGCTTTCGCAAAGCTGATCTCACAAATAATTCACATTAGAAATATTTACCCTGATCATCACATAAAGTCCATCAGAATGGACAATGCTGGAGAATTTACTTCAAAGGCATTTGATGATTATTGCATGGCAATGAGAATTACAGTTGAGCATTCTGTACTGCATGTCCACACTCAGAATGGACTAGCAGAGGCATTAATCAAGAGAATCAAATTTATTTGATGTGGCACCACTAGCACTACAACTTTGGTTAGTGCTTGCAGTTCTGTGCACAATGTTCAAGAAGCTTTGAATACAAATTTTTAGGTTTCTAATGTGCACAAAAGACATATTTGGAAAGCTAATGAAGTCTATTTTCCAACAAATCAAACGGCACTTGTTGGAGCTTCCTACACAAAGCTATAGCAATTTCATTGCATGCTGCACGAGCTGTCCGGAGAGACGCGCGAGACTTGCCAAACATAAATAGTTCGAGTATTGCAATGCAAGTAAGGGTAAAATCCGACCACACCATGACTTTCTAAAGGTTGAGAAGGACTCTTTTTTAGGTTCCAAACGGATTTGGAAGCCCCTTGAACAATAAAACAAAACATATAAAGATTTAAAACCGATTCGGACTCGGATTGGGACAGCTGGCAAGATCGATACTAAAACGTCCATAACTTTCACAAACGGAGTCCGATTTGGGCGTTCTTGCACTCGTTGGAAAGCTATTTGGAAGCCCCACATAATGGAAAAAGTGCCAGCCACGAAATCCTCATAGTCAGATTGCAAATTAAGAGAGAATCCGGTGGTAGTAGTTTAGATATTTCCTTTTTAGTTCGTATTGGAGTTTGTTTCAGCCTTAGGTCAGGCTGTGCGTCATTTTTAGTCAAGGCCGTGCATTGTGCACCAATATAAGGCCAGGGCCTTATCCCCATTGTAACTTAGGGTATGAATTGAGAAATAGAAACCAAAAAATCACAGTGGTTTGGTGGCCATTGTTGGTGTGTTCTTAAGATTTGTATCGAGGAATTGCTCTTGGTGTGTTGAATCCAATTGTGGTGTTGGATTCTACTCGCTGAAACTTCGGTTTCTCTACCCTTTGTTCACGTGCTGCGGTGTGCGTGGGAAAAGGCTTATCTTGGAGGTGTATGTTGTTCTTAGGTTTGTAAGAACCTTAGAACAAGAAGGGCATCCAACAAGGCGTATCGTGAAAGATCAGGGCCAAAGCAACATGGTTCAGCTAGTTTGCTAGGTGGATCCGCATCATTATTGCTCGACCACTTTTGCAGAATTGTAATTTATCGGCTACATGTTGGCGACACGTAGTCCTGCATGCAGCAACTTTCATCAACTTTAGACCATCGGCCTACAACATCTATTCACCTATGCAACTAGCGCAAGGGTCAGCACCGAAAATTTCGGATGCAAGATTTATGTACCTATACCTCCTCCACATCGTATTGCAATGGGTCCTCTCCGAAAGACTAGGATATACGTTGGTTATCGGACAGCATCCTGTGAGACCATGTGGAGGTCACCCCATGGTTATGATGAGTAATTGATTCTGCTTTAGAGTTTGTGTAAAGGCTAAGTTTGGTTTTTGATGTCTATGCAGAAGTTTGCTGGCCTTACGATTACTGTGTTTGCCTCTGTGATTGGTAGCTTGCTGCTATGACTTATGGTCATAGGTGCCGTTACGACTTGGTGGTCGTAAGTGTGTTTACGACTTGCTCTTTACAACCACATTGGGTGTCTCTGTGATCGGCAGTAGCATTTACGACTTTATGATCGACAGCCGATTTTATGACTTTGTGATCGACAGCTGGTTTTACGACTTTGTGGTCGGCAATCGGTTTACGACTTTGTGGTTGGCAGTAGTGTTTACGACTTTATAGTCGACAGCCGATTTTACGACTTTGTGATCAACAGCCAATTTTACGACTTTGTGGTTGGTAATCGGTTTTACAACTTTATGGTCTGCAATCGAGTTTACAACTTTGTGGTTGACAGTCGATTTTACGACTTTGTGGTCGGCAATCGATTTTACGACTTTGGGGTCAGCAATCGAGTTGATGACTTTGTGGTTGGCAGTCAATTTTATGACTTATTAGTCATAACTCCAACTAGCCGTAGATGATAGTCGTAGCTCTGACTGGCCGTTATCGATAGTCGTAGCTCTGACTAGTCATGGTCGATAGTCGTAGCTCGAACTAGCCATGGTTGATAGTTGTAACTCCGTCTGGCCGTAGTCGTTAGTCGTAGATCTGACTAGCCATGGTCGATAGTCATAGATCTAACTGGCCGTGGTCGATAGTCATAGATATGACTGGCTGTGGTCAATGGTCGTAGATTCTAATGGTCATGGTCGATGGTCGTAGACTCTACTAGCTGTGAGCGATGGTCAAAGTGCTCTGTCTGTGTGATCGTAAGTCGTAGCGATCAGCTGCTTGTGTTCGATAATCGTAAGTCATAGCGACTAATGCATGACCGTAGATCTGCCTGATTGTGAGTGATAGTCGTAGCATTCTGTGTGCCTATGCACTTGTTGGTCGTAGCGTCTGCTACGTGGTCGTAGCACTTGTTTCATGGTCGTATCCATATTTGTGATGGTCGTAATGACTTGCTGAGTGGTCATAGACTGCTGAAAGGATCTTGTGAGCTATGAGTACCTCATGTCTTGTGCTTCCGAGTACTCATAAGTTGTTTTAGACCAATGCTTGCTGAGATTGTTCAATTGGATTCATTCTAATATATGCAAATTGATGAATCTTGTTTATAGTGGGGTGCTTTGTGATGGTTTGCTTGTTTTTGCTAGTTGCAGGACTTTAGAGCTAGGTCATGGTGAGGCGTAGGAGGACCGAGACTAGGCACAGGGAGGTATTGAGGTCCAGAACGGTCAGGAAGATGCCGAAGATGATCGAGGAGGGTGAGGTGGTGTGCCAAGTGACTTGGGTTATTTGCAAGTGAGGATGGTTCGGTGGGATCCGGATGCGTAAGAGGCTTGACGACAAGTCATTGGGGCCACATGGAAGCTGCTTTAAGAAGCGTGCGTGAGTAAAATCCGGTGTTAAGTGGGGTTAACAGGTTATCCCCGATGTGGATTAATGGTTGGATCCATTAGGTCTAGGGTTTGTTTGTGAGCCTATAAAAGGGGAGTGGAGGCAAGAGTTAGATGAGGTTTTTTATGCAGAACATGAGTAGGTCTGGTGGTAGGTAGCTCTTCCTCCCTCCATGGTTGTTAGGTTAGAGAGTGTGTGGCGGCTCTAGGGTTAGAGCTTGGTCCTCCCAAGGGGAGTGGCTGTGAAACCAATCATCAGAGCAATACATCCATCTTTGATCTTCTATTGTGTATTGTTGTGTGTTTGGTGTTGAGTTGGCTTGGGTCATTGCGCTTTTATCTCTCTATTCTTTGATCATTTCTTTTCCCTTTCTGTTCTAAGAGAATGTTCTTGTTCGATTTGTTCATGATCTAACTTGATGTGTGTTGGGGAATCATACTCAAAGCCATCTTAGCTATTATATTCCTATGAGCAAGGTCTGATTGTCTTTTCATCCTCTCAGACTCGGTCGTGAGCGCTCTCGGTGAAATCTTGTGAAGATCTCTGTTTTCTTGGTAAGTTTTCAATTAAAATTCAGAGCAGTCTCTTAATGTCTTATTCTTGTTGTGTTCAAAGGCTCATGACTAGATGAACCGTGAATCCAAAGTTATTCGGAATCTGGATCTTGCAGTCGAGTGCCTCCCTGCATTTCCTCTATTTTCCTGAGAGCATTATGACCACGTTCAATTCTGTTGCTTCCTTGTCTTCTTGTGTTGAATCTGAACTAAAGTAGTCTTAGTACGTGTAAGTCTCAATCTGGAACATCGATTGGATTTACGAGTTCGTTGGCTTCGACCAAGATCAAGTTCCAAACCAGACCGCACTGATTTCGACCACGTTGTTCTGTTGAGTTGTAGACTAGTTTCTACCACATTGGTTGTTCGACCACTTGTTGGCTTACGACCACGATGGTTCTGGTCTCGGTGGTTGTCGACTAGGGCAATTTACGACCACGTTGTCGGTTATCGACTACATAGTCGAGCTTACAACCACAAGCTCTCTTTTCGACCACGTTCTTGTGTTTATGACCACGTTGTCGCATTTTGACCACAGTGCTGGTCTCCAACCACGGTCTATTCTCTGGTGCCCTTTTCTCTGTTGTTCTGGTCTTGGGTATCATCGGCTACTGACCATGTTGTACTTTTGTCAAGTAGTCGGATAGCCATCTCTCGGTCAGCCATCAACCATGTTGTTGAGACTTATGACCATGTGGTAAGCTTTGACCACATTGTTAGATTCCGACCAGCTTAGTTTTCCTTGCTCTGTTTGGTCTGTCTTCTCAGTTTTTCAATGAGCTTTCAACCCTTGTTTATATAGCTCAGTAGCTATTGGGGAAAAAGGGTTAAGTGGATACTTGGGGAGATTTTGAAGGCACCATTCACCCCCTGTGTTGCCTGTCCGGTCCTACACATCCATAATCAGGTATTTAGAACCCATGATAGGAGATTTGCATACTGCCCATTTCGCTAATTGCATATTTGATGAGGGTAATTTCCCAACATTAGGCGGAAAAAATCATCCCCTTAATGAAAAATGTCGAGAAATTATGTGGCAAGCCACGGGAATCCATGCACATGACCCACGCACTAGTGAAGCAAATAGAGAAGTCCATAAGATCATTCATTTGCAAGCATTAGCAAATCAACTACATGACCACTTTAGTGATTTGAAGAGCGTGATCAAGTCGCATATGCTTGTACGCAATGTAACGGAGAGGGTTGAAATACCAAAGAAAGTTGAAGGATCCCTAATCCTATCCAAAGGCCTCAGAATAAAAGGATGAGAACTCCGGTCCCTCGAATCCTAAGTAACCGGGGACGCCTGGTGAAGAAGGATAAGAAGGACTTGACACAGCCGATCACTAAAGTTCCCTAGAACCAGAAGAGGAGCCAGTTGAGACCTAGCATCAATATGACACCTTCAGAAAAGGGCATACCGAATCTGAACATCCCTATGGATAGAGAAATCAGCATGGATGTGTGCGCACACATCGGAGCCCAAAAACTAAAGGGACTTGCCACCGCAACTGGAAAAAGCGATGCGCAAGGAGAAGCACCAGAAGAAGCAACTCATGATAAAATAGCTATAAATTATATGCACACTGGAGAGTCCATAAATAGGACAACAGCCAATGTTGATATCTACTTTGCAAAAACAATTGCCAAAATCATTGATCTTGATCCAGAGCCTGCATTGCTAGCTGAATGTAAGAAAAGATCATATTGGGAAGATTGGAAGAAGGCAATAGAAACTGAATTATTATCCCTGAACAAAACAGAGGTGTTTGGGCCCGTAAGCCACACACCTCCCCATATGCACCCTGTAGGGTATAAGTGGGTATTTGTTCGAAAGAGAAATGAAAGAAATCAACTTGTAAGATATAAAGCAAGGCTGGTTACGCAAGGTTTCACTCACATCCAGGAGTTGATTATGAAGAAACCTACTCCCAGTCATGAGTAGAATTACATTTAGATATTTAATCTCAATGGCAGTAAACTTGAATTTAGAAATGAAATTGATGGATGTGGTCACTGCATACCTTTATGAAAACTTAGATTCAAAATTTATATAAAGGTATCCCTGTCCCAAACCAATACAGAGCAAATAGAAATCTATACAGTGTGAAACTCAGAAAATCACTGTACAGACTCAAGCAATCAGGCAGGGTGTGGTATAATCCCTTAAGCGACTTTCTATGCAAGAAAGTTTACACGAACAATGAAGATTGTCCCTGCGTATTTATACGATGATCTCAGAATGGATTTTGTATAATCTCAGTATATGTAGATGATATGAATATCATCGGGACCATGGAAGACATAAAAGAAGCAAGTTCTTACCTGGAGTCAGAATTTGAAATGAAATATTTGGGTAAAACCAAATACTGCTTACGCCTGCAGCTCGAGCATGTCCCTGAAAGGATATTAGTACATCAGTCAACCTAGCCCAAAAGGTGTTAGAAAGGTTCAGCTTTGAGAAGGCATACCCATCGAAAGTACCAACGATCAGGAGATCTTTACAGCAAGAAAAAAATCCATACCAACCTAAGGAAGAGGGGGAGGAAGTCCTGGGACCGGAATTCCCATACTTAAGTGCAGTAGGAGTACTTATGTATTTAGCAAACTACACTAGACCGGACATTGCATTTGCCGTAAACCTATTAATAAGGCATAGTGTAGAACTTACCAAAAGGCATTGGCAGGGAATAAAGGACATCTTCCGATACCTCCAAGGAAGCAAGAATCTTGGATTATTCTATAGAAAAAAAATCAAGATTTGAATATGACTGGATATGCAGATGCTGGGCACTTGTCGAACCCGCATACCGCAAGGTCACAAATAGGCTATGTATTCCTGTGTGGTGGAACTGCAATTTCATGGAAATCGTCTAAGCAAAGTCTTGTAATGACTTCAACGAACCACTCAAAAATCATAGCAATGTACGAAGCCACGCGAGAATGTGCTTGGCTCCGATGAATGATTCACCATATCCAGCAGTCATGTGGGATGAACATTATACAAACTCCCACAATTATCTATAAAGATAATGCAGCTTGTGTTGCACAAGTGTAGACGGGCAACGTGAAGAGTCATCTCACAAAGAATATCAACCCCATTTCTATGCTTGTGAATTGCAAAAGATGGATGAAATTAAGGTGTTGCATACTAAGTCATGTGAAAATCTTGCAGATTTATTCACTAAGTCACTTCCGGCATCTAGCTTTGAAAGATGCGTACGAGGAATTGGAATGATGAGACTTAGAGAAGTGCAAAATTCACGGGAGAATTTTCTCAAGCTTGTTATTAAAACTTGATCATGAAGATCGAGTACCCAAAGAATAAATCATAAAGATTAAATGAAATTGGGTGGATTGTACTATTTTTCCCTTAACGAGTTTTGCTGAAGTTTCTCAGCCAAAATTTTAATGAGGCAATTCATGCAACGCAGCATAACATGTATCACATACTCTTTCTCCAAATTTTTTCCACTAGGTTTTTATGGAGTTTTGATGAGGCATGAATGTGTCAGATGAGTGTCCAAGGGGGGGTGTTAAGAAACCTGGGCCTGGGCTTGAAGCCTTGGCCCATGATGGGCACCTCACCACTAGGCTATAAATAGGGAGTACAGTTGGCTGTTTTGTATACGGAATAAGAAAGAAAGTAATAAAGGAAGACCATGAGTTCTCTCTATCTCTCTGTGTTTTTAATCTACTATTTTTGTCTTCTGTGATTGATCTAGTTTTGCATAGCAGAGGAATTGATCGGACTGGTCTCCAGCGATGGTTCCTCAACAATCCCAACTCCTGAGTAAAATGAAATGTAAACCAGACTTTAGGCAATTACACGAGGCCAAACCCTAAATCCCAGGCACACTCGAAGACCGGCATTGGCCCTAATTGAAGAAACCACGGCAGGAAAGGATTAATTAGTGATCGCACGCACCTTTGATCCCGAGGGAGGTCTGGTGTGAGAGTGTTAAAAATGTGATGTTTGAGGTGGTTTCAGATGGGGAAGGGAACAACAATCTAGCAGCCGAAGTTAACACATACCCTTTCATCTAATGATATCATCTGGTTCTCGTCACTTGCGGGAGGTTATGAAGGCTGTATGGTGGGATCTGGAGATAGCGCTTCAACCACACAGATAACTCTTCAACTACTCATCACCCTCATTTTCTAATACTGCTCCTGATCACGCCTGTTACTTTTGTTGCCGAAGCTACTGCTGTTATTTGCAGGCTATTTAAGCCGCCGCTTGTATTGAATGATGTGTGAAATGAAACCCTAGTTATTACCTACTACCTATTTCGCTCCTTGCTTTGTTCTTTGCATTACTCTTTCCCTTTTGATGAAACCCCGATTACCCCAATGTCTTCCCCAAATCTAAATCAAAATTGGACCTAGTCAATTTGGTTCCTAACATCTGGTATCAGAGCACGATGATCCTTGGCCATGCATGGATCTATGTTGTTTCTGAGTGGTGAGGGTTGAGGAACAAGTTTTCTCGATAAAATTCCTAAGCCAGCTCAGAAAACTCGGATCTGTAGTGGGAAAGAAAGTAGAATTGAAGAAACTAGCAGAGAAGGTTCGGGAGGAATATAGATCTTTTCCTGTAAAATCCCTGATATGCTAGGGAGGTGAACTGCTGAGATGCTGAAGAGAGGTCGAGCTCTGGAGGAGGAAGTTGAGGTGACTATGGTAGCAGAAGTAGAAGGAATCAAGAAGGATATGGCAAAATTGCAACAACAGGTGAAAACCAATTCGAGCCAAGTGCAGGGGCAAATGAATCAGCTCCAGAAACAACTACAAAAGAATTTGGCTCAAATGGAGCAAGTGTTGGAAATGCTTAAGACCATGATGGAAAAGTCAGGCCCAAATGAGGTGGCTAGTAATATGGTGACTGTAGAAGGAGAAGAAGGCTTTGCGAGACTGCCAACACCAGGCAGTGGCTATTCCATGGCACACCATTTCACTAGAGGTACTCAATATGGTCACACTCTTTCCTTACCCTTTATCTTACCACTTGCAGCAACTAGTTCTCCGACAGCCTTATTTGCTCCAGGAGCTAGCTTTCACATGTACAGTGGAGTACCCACACCAGTTGGAAATATGGGAAGCATTGCTAGTACATTTGGAATTAGTGTCTATCCTTCAGTTCTAGCTAATACATCTTTTGCACCACAATTCATTACCTCCAATCCACCCTATGTTCCTCCATATACTCCATCGAACCCTTATTCCTTCCAGAACCCTGTGTATCTGCCACACGACAAGAGTAATCATTTGTGGGGTAACCACTGGCCAAGAACCCCAGGAATACATCAACATTCATCTGAAGGAGGAAATCAATATAATCATCACTTTAGTAAAGGACCCAAGATGGAATTTCCAAAGTTTGATAAGAAGTATACCCCTTGGAACACTGGTAGTGGTAACAAAATTGTTAGTTAAGGACATGTTTTGAGTAAAGGTATAATGCAGGAGCCAAGAAGGAAACTAGGGAGAAGGTGACTGTTAGCACTATCAACAAATGGGCAGGAGGAAAGTGCTTTAAATGTCAAGGGCCTTCTGTACCAGGTCATAACAAGGTGTATAAGCATAAAAAACAACTCACCTTAGTGACAATTGAAGATGAAGAAGAAAATGAAGATAATCCTAAAGGAGAATATAGCACTCCTCCTGGTAGTCCAATGCATCAAAAGGGAGTGGAAGAGGTACGTCAAATATCTTTGCATGCAGTAGCTAGTACTAGCGCAGAGGCTACTATATTCACATTGAAAATTCACATTGATAAGATCAGTGCAGTAGCCCTCGTAGATAGTAGAATTACGGCTACATTTATAACCCCAACTCTAGCAATGAAAGCTAATTGTGTAATGGGAAATCATCCTCCGGTACAGGCGGATGTGGCTGACGGTATGACTCTGCAAAGTTACTCTAAGTGTGTCGGCTGTCAATATAAGATACAAAGGGAAGTTTTTACTTTTCAGGATCCTTAAGTTGAATGGTATACATGGAGCCGATTAGATCTACCAACACAGTCCAATAAACCTGAATCTAAAAAGCAAAGAATTTAGCATTTTCAAAGAAGGAAAAAATAAATGTCACTTTTAGTGATGAGACTAACCCTGGACAGAATTGTGTGATCAGTCGTCAGAAATTGAGAATACTAATGGGAAAGGGGTGTGTAGGTGTCCTTATTTATGCCAAGTGGATTCAGGACAAAGATGATGAGCAGCAACAAATTACAACAGAAATGGAAACATTAGTGGAAAGTTTATTATAGTCACAAACTATCATGCCCAGTGTTATTCCTCCCCAACCATACTAGTAAAGAAAAAAAGATGGGCCCTAGAGGCTATGCACTAATTACAGGCAGCTAAACACCAGCACAATTAAGAACAAGTACCCAAATTCCAGCCATAGAAGACCTGCTGGATGAATTGCATGGCACCAAATACTTCTCCAAGATAGATTTAAGAGTAGGCTACCACCAAATCCGAATGAGTCCAGAAGATATCTACAAGACTGTTTTCAGCACACATGTAGGTCACTATGAGTATTTGGTAATTCCCTTTGGATTAACTAATGCCCCCCAACTACTTTCCAAGCCTTAATGAATAAGATCCTTGCAGAATTCTTGAGGAAATTCGTTTTGGTGTTCTTTGATGATATTTTAGTATATAGTGCTACATTGGAGGAGCATCAAAAGTATGTAAAGCAAATTCTTGAAGTGTTGAGAAAGAATCAATTGTATGCAAAAAGGAGCAAATGTGTGTTTGGCCAACTGCAAGTAGAGTATTTGTGCCATGTCATTAATGGAATAGGAGTGGCAACCAATCCTGAAAAAATTAAAGCAAACCAGGAGTGGATAGCTCTTGAGAACACAACTCAATTAAGAGGATTTCTATGCTTGGCTGGGTGTTATAAAAGATTCATTAAGAATTTTGGGATTATATGTCAGCCAATATTTGACTCCTTCAAAAAGAATGCATTTCATTGGAGAGAAGAGCAGCAAAAATCATTCTTGTAGATTAAAAAAGGTTTTAACACATGCACCTATGTTAGCACTTTCATATTTTAAACAACCCTTTGTCCTAGAGACATATGCAAGTGGAACTGGACTGGGAGCTATGTTGATGCAGAATGGTAGGCCAATTTCTTACATGAGAAAATCAATTGGACCCAGGGCTGCAGCTATGTCCATTTATGACAGAGAAGCTATGGCTATTTGGAAGCATTAAAAAATGGAAGTATTACTTTGTAGGCTCTACCTTGATTATAAGGACAGGTCGATAGAGTCTAAAATATATTGCAGATCAAAGGCTAATTGATGGCATTCAACACAAACTAATGATTAAATTGATGGGATATGACTACAAAGTGGAACATAGGAAAGAGAGATAAAACAAGGCTGTTGATGCCTTGTCTAGAAGGAGCCATCTTGAGGGCAACATGGCCATCATAATAGCAATTCCCCAATGCATGTTAGAGGTAACACAAAGTTATATTGGTGATGACAAATGTTAGGAATTAGAGGCCAAATTAAGAATTGACAGCAATAGTGCCCCTCCATATACATTGAGTAATAGAATCTTGAAATATCATGGGAGAATCTACATTGGCAATGGCACCAATCTTAAGGAATAACTATTAAATTCATTTCATCAATCACCCCTAGGAGGTCACTTAGGAGAAAGGGGAACTTATCAAAGAATGAAATTATTGTTTTATTGACCTGGTGATGCAGATATGCTCATGCCTTATACTTTTCAGTTAAATATATTATTTGACTGGAAAGAATTATTGAGCCACATTAAAAATATTAATCAACAGGTGACTTTGTTTCTTAAATCATTTCCTTCTATTAATGAGAACACTATACTACCTTATTCTAGTTTCTTATGCATTCTTAGGTGTGACGGACATGAACACGTCGGAACTAAGGACAAGAGGAGCAAAGGCCATGAGGTTGTTCACTTGAAGAGGAGTTCCATGCATCTAAAGAAAGCAAGCCAAATCGTGGAAGACCCAACTGAACAAGGATCCAACCAAGGAGGGAAGACTTCATTCAATCCCAAGCCTAAAGGGTGCTAGCCCATGCTGCTATTAGTTGATGTCTGGAGGCATGGCTTATTTGCTACACGTCAAGAAGACCATACATGTAGCATGTAGGTTGCATGGGGAAAGGTGTCATGCATTGCAAAGAATCAAGAGAAGGAAAGAAATCTCCCGAGAATCAATATGGCTGCGCGTTGTTTATTTGACCAAACTCTTTTGTTTGCATTAGTTTGTACGTGTCCGAGAAAATTTAGGGTAAGTATGCGAGTCGTAGTTACATGGTGGGGCCAAGTCCTTGTGTGCTCAGCCATGAACGGGGATATATACCCATGTAGGTGACTTTTAGGGGAGAGCGGATATTTTGATAATAGATTGAAATAGCAGATTACCTTGTTCTTCCATGATGGATGAGCCATCTTGAAGGAAAATTGGGAGTACGTTGGTAATCAATATCATTCAACCTTTCCGCTACGAATTGGGAGCGCGATAGGGCTTCGCTTGGTGGTCGTGAAGTCTGGTGCGTATGTTCTTACGAATTAAAAGTGTTGTTCTTGCATTGGCAATGGAGGATCACTATGATTCAAAAGGCTACACGTGACTATCTTGATCCTACTTCGAGAAGATTGGGCGACCCCATATCACCCGGCATAAAGGCTATGACCACGGAATTTGTGAAGACCTGTACTGTATGCCAGAAGAACAAGTCTGAAAATGTGCCCTATCCTGGTCTTTGATAACCACTTCCTATTTCTGAAATGGCTTGCACACATATCACCATGGATTTTATTGAAGGGTTGCCAAAATCTAGGGAGAAGGACGTAATACTGGTGGTGGTTGTAACAGCCCAGGTTTTTATTAAAATAAAAATAAATAAATAAGTTAAAATTAATTAAAATTAAAATAAGTATTTTTTGTGCGTAAATTTTATTTTTGGTTTTGCCCTGGATTTTTTTTTTGAAAAAGCTAGATTTAAAAAGTATTTTAAGTGAAAACCTAAAATTAATTATTAAATAATATGATATTTTGATTTTCTATTAAAAAAATTCTACTTTAAATTAATTATTTGGATTTTTTTGGTTTTCTAATTTTTCTAGAGTTTAAAATCTATTTTTGAAATTAAAAACTCATGTGAGTATGAAAATTAAATACCAACATTAGTTAAAAATATTTTTTATTAAGTCCAAAATGTCCCCAGGAACTTCTGTGAATTTTTCTGGAATTTTTGGAGTTAATGTCATATTTTTTCTAAGGCTTATTGAAAATTCTAGGCTTTTTCTGAAAATTAAATCAGAAAATAAAAATTCTAAACTTCTCTTCCCTTCCCTCCGGCCGCCATGTGGACGGCCCAGATGGAGCCACGCCTTCTCTCCACGGCCCATCCCCGCCGCTCACTCCATCCCGCCTTCCCCTCCTCTTTGGGCGACACGTGGCCGCCCGATCTGCCATCCACCCCTCCCTCTCCCCCTCGCCCTCCGATCCCCATCCGGCCGCCCACATTCCCCCTCCCCTCCCCCTCCCGCTGACAGGTCGGGCCCGCCTGTCAGGGCTCCCATCTTCCCCGCGCGGCTGCCCCTTCTCCCTCCCCGTGCCGCTCGGCCGTTCCGCCATTTCCGCCACCCTCCCCTCTTCCTCCCTTCTCCCGAGCGACCCGCGCCAAGCCGCCAACTCCCTTCCTCCTCTCGCAAGTCGCGCACCCCACTCCCCGCACCCACCTCCCTCGATTCCCACCCCCACTCGGCCTCTCCGCCCGTAGCTGCCGCCGCCCCCGCGCTCACTCCGGCGAGAAATTCCCGTCGGCCCTCCCCTCCCTGACCTCTATAAAAGGCACTCCCGGCTCCGCCTCTCTCCGCACTTCCTCCCCCTCTACTCCCCATCCCCTCTCGTGCACTCCACCGCCGTCTTCACTAGAGTACCCGAGCCGCTCCACGCTCGCTGCCGGCCCATTCCCGGCCTTCCCCAGTAAGCCCCGAGCCACCCCCGAGATCCCCACACGTTCCTCTCGCCCCTCGCCGCCGACCGCCGCGCCGCCACTCCCGAGCTGCCTCCGGCCGGCACTACTGCCGTGGCGCCACGTCGGCGCCACCTCAACGCTGTCCCACCCCCTTAGCACCACGCAAGTCGCACCCTCCACCCCGCCACCTTAGCACCTCCCCGCAGCTCGTGGACTCGGTCCACACGGACCGGGCCCGCATGTCAGTGTCGGCCTGAATAAAAATCCCAGGGCTGACGCCATAATCCCAGATTTTTCTTTAGAAAAATAATTCCACAAATTCAGATTTTTCTTTTTCTCTGAATTTAAATTTCCCGGAGCTCGTTCTTCTTCGTCCTAACTCTGATTGAGCCCATTCAAATTTCTAAATTCATCAAAAATTCCCCTCTATCCATTTATGGCCTCACTTCAAAATTTTGAAATCAATTTGAATTTATTTTGAATTTATTTGAATTTGGTAGGATATTTTCACGTGTAGACTTCGACGATTCAGGAAAATTCTTCAACAAAGATTCAAACCAAGTTGAAGAGCAAGGCAAGTCACACTCCCTGATCATGTTGATCCCAGTTTTCAAAATAAAATTGTGTTGATTTAAATTATATTGCATGCATACTTTTATTCAACGCATTTCAATTCAATTTTAAATATAGTTAATGCCTACTTGTTAAATTCCTTGATATTGAATTCCTTACCTTGTCACCCTAGATCAAACTCTAGCTAGTGCACTAGTGTTGGCTAGAGAAATTTTGATTCAAATGCTTAGCCCTGCGTAGCCATATTATTTGTTTTGGGATATCTTTTACATAAAATGATGAGCTTTTCACATGAGATGATAAGTTTCCTAAATGTACTCTTGACTTTGGTGAGTCAAGGAGGTTTAAGAAATATTTTGAAAACAAAATATAAAAACTGGTTTAGACTTAGGCAATTGGTTAGATTGGTGGGTGCAGGCATGCCCTGTTGGTCGGAGCCGCAATGGTTGACTGTCGTGCACAGGGGTAAGTGGTTGGGCCTAAGTCAATTAAGGACCGGTCTGTGAGCTACTGTTGCAAAGCCCTGTCGTACTACCACATGGCTGGTATGGGACAGCCCTGGCTGAATAATTTGCGGAGTCCCAACCTGAGTCAAGTCGTAGGTTGAAGGTGGGCATGGTTGGTGTCATGTGAAGTCCCACTTGGGTGAGCGTGGTTGTAGCCATGAGAAGTCTCACTCAGGCTCAAGAGGGGGTCCCGGTCTGGTGGATTCCTTACTAGGGTGAAAGCTTAGAGTTGGCCTGGCCAGGTTGAAGGCTTTGCATTGTAAAGGCCTTGTCACGACTCCTTGCCGCACATCTAGGGAAGTGTGTAATCGCGTGGCAATATGGGATGATCGTGTCTTGTGGGTAAAGCTGTACAACCTCTGCAGAGTGTATAATCTATCCTGGATAGCCGTGCCCACGATCATGGGCATGCTGAGTAAAAGTTTTTCATGGATTAGACTTTGTTTTTCAAAACCGATTTTCGAAAACCTTATGGATGGATGGAATCCATGAGAGAGTGAAAACGTGTGGATGGATAGAATCCATACGAGTTTTTGGTAAGCTTGTGGATGGATGGAATCCACGAGTGTTGGAAGCGTGTGGATGGATGGAATTCATACGTGATCTTTTGGAAAAGATGGTCCGGGTGGGATGCCCATGGATAGGTTGGTGTATGGTCGGAACCTGCACTGACGGTATTATTTTCAATTACAAGTATTGTTTATTTACTGTATTAAATTCAGCGTTTTCAATCTATTTACTGTATTTCATTAAATGTTGTTTTATGCAAACTAACCCCATAAGCCTTCCATTGAAGCCTTATCATTATGTTGCATTTCTTCGTGTGATTTGCGGAGTACAAGTTTGTACTCACCTTGCAATCTCCATACAGAGGAAGATGTCGACATCAACGGTGAAGATCTGGACGAATAGGCCGTGTCTTACTGTCGTTTGCCTATGGGCAGGCTTAGGCTTCGCTTCTTTTCAGTTTGCTTCTGCAGTTATTTGCTTTATTTATCTTTTGCCAATGGGTGTTGATGTAAGACTTGGTCATAAGGCCGTACTCTTTATTTATTGAAGTTAGTCATTTGTGCTTGGTATTTATCTTTGTTGTTATTGTGTGCACTAGCTGATCCTGGACTAGTGTGATTTACACAGAGGATCCAGGAGTTGTTACTCCGGGTTCCGACAGTGGTTGACAGGTTTACAAAGTATGCACATTTCCTACCTATGAGGCATCCATATTCAGTACAAGATGTGGTTGATATCTTCTTAGAAAATATATACAAACTGCATAGGCTCCCACCGATGATTTCCTACCTATGACGCATCCATATTCAGTACAAGATGTTGTTGATATCTTCTTAGAAAATATATACAAACTGCATGGGCTCCCTGTAGTGATATTCAATGACAAAGGCCGAGTCTTTACCAGCCATTTGTTGCAAGAACTCTTCAAGGCTCTGGGTGTTGAGGCTCAGTAGTGTTTACCACCCCCAAACTGAGGGCCAAACCGAAAGAGTTAACTAGTGCTTCAAAAACTATTACTTTTGTCGTCGGAGCTACTGCTATTATTTGCAGGCTATTTAAGCCACCACTTGTATTGGATGATGTGTGAAATGAAACCCTATTTATTACCTACTAACTATTTTGTTCCTTGCTTTGTTCTTTTCATTACTCTTTCCCTTTTAGTGAAATCCCGATTACCCCAATTTCTTCCCCCCAAATCTGAACTGAAATCAAACCTAATCAATTTTATCCTGACATCTAACCAAACCCGACCGTCGTCAGCGCGTGCTCGATCTGCACGAGCTTCCTAACGGGCTGCAACAAAATCGAGAAAGGGAGACCGCATCAGGACACCAACACCCACATGAGGTCACACCCAATCTCCGAGAAGAGAGAGGGAAGGGAGGAGTGCTATCGCTCATGGCCTTCTTCCTTCCGAAAAAGTTCCTGCAATTTTTATTTCTATTTCGACATTTCCGCTTCCTTTGGTGTGTCAGTGTGTGGGGGGGAGAGGGAGAGCGAGGCCATCTGGGGAAGATGAGGGTAGAGGGGGCCAAATGGGCCGTACCGGGCAGGTCCAAAGCATGCTAATATTGGCCCGATCTAGATACAGCATGGCCCATCACTAAATCGTGCTTGCCTAGCATGTTGGCTCGACACAACACGAATAGTGCCAGGCCCGGTCCAACATAGCCTAGGTAATCCATTCATTTTTTAATTTTTATATGATTTTATTATATATTTTTTTGAATTTTATATAGTTAATTTTATAAGTATAAATAATTCTATTTTGTATTTTTTTTAATTTTTTATATTTTTCTAGGATTTTCTTACAATTTTTAATTTTTCTTGGCAAACGAGTTAGACAGGCCTCATTGGCATGTCGGGTTAAACGGTCCAGGATGGCACGACACAGCCCATCACCTTGGTGGGGTCATGCCTGGGTCTACCGATCGGTCCACAGGCTGATATGGTATAACTTATTTAGACTGACAGGTTAAATAGACCATGCTTAACGGGCTATGTCGTGCCAGACCATGCCCCACTAGATCCTACTAGTAGTACCGATTGGTCTCGAACTGCATGTACGCCGTCCGATGGCTCGCTCGCTCACTCCTTGTGAAGTCGTGCACGGTCCCCGTATTCCGGTGCGCCTGTTGCCACCTTCAAAAGTCCAATCCCCCAGTTCAAAAAAAAAAAGTCCAATCCCCTGTTCCAGGTGTTCCACTCAAGTCATATCATATTTGGAACGCAGAAATTTTACACAAGTTTTAAAAAATCATATGAAACAATTCAATTCTTATATAGAAAAAAACATCTTATGAAACATAGATCAGAGGGACTGACATTTAGTTGCCGGTTCAATTGGTTGAGCGCTATCCAATTATCTTGCACATCAGGCTTAGGGCCGTTTGTTTCGGATTCTAGGCAAGCTAGCTATTTCTAGTAGCCAAAAACTCTCCCAAACAGTCCAGCTTTTGGGCCAGCTACTGAGAATCTGATAATCTGGGAAGGCACAATTGTACTGGCACCGAGTAGCTGCAATAGCCGAGCTTCTCGCAGATTCTGCGAGCTAATGCCACTTAAAGTTGAAATTATTTACCCGCAAATACCACTGGATAAAACTCCCCCACGCCCCCTCCCGCATCCCCGCGCCTCCTCCCGCCGCCTCCCGGATCCCCGCCGCCTCCTCCCCGCCACATGGCCTGTTTGGTCTAAGCTTAGGGCATGGCCGTGCTGCAGCTTCCAAGGGCCTTCAGGGGAAAAGTTGAAGCCAATCAATCTCGATGGCTTCAATCAATCTCCGATGCCGATGCCGCGAGAAGTTTGAGCCCCTTTTCTCTCCTGGACAGCTTCATCGACTCCAGTGCCCCTACGTAAGCGTTGATTAGGGGTGGAAACGGATCGGATACGGTCGAATAGTCTCAAATATGAATACAAATCCATATTTTTAAAACGAATACGAATACGAATTCGAATATTTTCAAATACGGATACAAATATTCTCGAATACGAATACGGATATTTTCGAATACGGATTTTCTCGGATACGAATATCGGATAAAACGGATTCCTAACGGTTTTGCCGATTTTTCATCGGTTTTTGACCGTTACCGCTTTAAACCGCCTAAATTCAAGTTTTGAATCACAAAATTTGTACGGATTTTTCATGGGTTCTAGAAACGGATCGAATACTTAATCGAATAGTCTCGAATACGGATACGGATACGAATATTCTCGAATACGAATGCGAATACGAATACTCTCAAATACGGATACGAATATTCTCGAATACGAATACAAATATTTTCGAATACGGATTTTGTTTACCATATTCGGATTTCTCTCGGATACGAATATCGGATAAAACGAATTATCCGTTACCGTTTTCCACCCCTAGCGTTGATGCCCATGGCCGACCGCTGCTGCTCCGCGTCAACCATGGCCACCAGCCGCCACTGCCCTCCATCACACAGAAGACAGAACACCTGGACCTACCGTGCAGCGTAACACCATCACCTAACTGCCTGTAGAAGCCTAGAAGGCATGCACTAATTTTATCAAAGAAAAACTCTGTTAGCTCAAAACACTCTTGGAACACTTTTGAGCCAATTTGTATGCATCGTCATAAGATAGCAGTAATAGTAGGCTACCCTCAAAGCTGCAAAAACTAACGCTCATCATCGTGCCCAAATTACATAACAATCGAGTATAAAAAAAATAGCACAACACCAATGTTACAGCTGTTTTCTCGAGTAGCTACGTTACAGTTACGGGGGAGTCATCCTAGGAGATTTTTATACATGCTTAGTTGCTGCCCCGAATAGCCTTCACAATAATAACCGTGCGATTCACAGGAATGACACCGTAGGCTGGAAGAAAATGGAACATGTCTCCCATAGCCTGACCAAGAAGCTCGAACAAAGGACCTTCGCCTTGGCATGTTCTCGTATGGCAGTGCTTGGTTCCACCTTCGGCGCACATCTCAGAAGCCATGTTATCAGCTCTTTATGTGATCACACAGTGGAATATTTGTTTTTCCAAATCAAGATTTGTGGCAGACAGAGCAAGTACACGAAAATGAAGGATGCTAGCCTCTATTTGCAACCAGACAACTAGGTCAGCTCACACCATTTCCTTTCACTCAGCAATTTCTTCCACCATCTGACACAGCATTTTCTTCCTCCATCTTGTCCTTTGGCTCAGCATTTTCTTCCTCCATCTTGTCCTTTGACTCAGTATTTTCTTCATCCATCTTGTCCTTCGACTCAGCATTTCCTTCCTCCATCTTGTCTTTTGCCTCAGCATTAAGCTCAGCATTTTCTTCCTCCATCTTGTCATTTGACTCAGCATTTTCTTCATCCATCTTGTCCTTCGACTCAGCATTTCCTTCCTCCATCTTGTCTTTTGCCTCAGCATTATCTTTCCCCATCCTGTCCTCGATAGCCACATCATTAGCCTCACCATTTCCTTTATCCATCGTGCTTCCTTCCTGCATCATGTCATCCTTTGCCTCAACAGTGTCTTCCTCCATCTTATTATTATTCGCCACATCACTTGCCTCACAGTTTTCTTCCTCCACCATGCCCTCCTTTGCCTTATGCAGAAAACTACCAGCATTGCCATTTTCAGGAGGGGTTGCATCAGCATTTGCATGAGGTGCATAATATTGCATGTATTGCATCTGTTGCAGAGAGATATGGTGGTTGGGGTTGTCAATTTTGAAAATATCAAATATAAGCAACGGAATTAAATTTTACCAAACAGAGGTTAGTACTGGACAATTAAGTATTAACGTACCTGACCAAGATGTTCCAGTCTGAAATTCACTAGGTGTCCAATATCTTCAATACCAGTAATATAATGAATACTTCCAGTTTCCCCCAAAGGTCGCTCTGTAAATGGAGTGCACTCTTCAAGATTCAAGGCAAGCTTATCGGGCCTTCGCAGTAGAAGCTGGAATGTTGGCTGCAATTCGTAGCACTGTTCAAACAGTGAACGGTGGCAAAACACATACAAGCCCAGACGAGCACGTGACATTGCCACAATAAGTCTTCTGACATCACGGAGATGGCCCACAAAACGGGTCCGGACAAGAGATAATAAAATGAAATCATTCTGTTGACCCTGGAACTTGTCCACCGTGGTAACCTAGATATTATATATCAATTGCAAATTTCAGCACCAAAAAAACTGATAAAATGTTAGCTTGATAAACATATCTCATTCACTGGATTAGTATAAATTACCTTACTAGGTGGCTCAATATTCCATGGCTTGCATCTTCTATTGATAACATCACGAATGAGAAGCTTCTGACCATTGTAAGTGGTTAATATCGAAATCTTTTTGGCAGGGTATCCGATCAGACGCATGTAGATATAGAGACTAACAATATACTCGGCCTCCCCTTCATTCTGGTAGAACCATGGAGAAGGAGCAAACTCGCCTCTGCCACGGTAATCAGGAACATCAACCAGCTGATACTCATAAGAGAACCCAGAATTAGCTTTATGGAAGATAGCCTCCTCACGTACATAAGGCAGATCTCCCAGTTCTCTGTATCTCCAGTTATAAAGTTCAGCGATACTAGGTCTGGCACGTCCCTGAGCATTGAGTTCAATATAGGGGACACCAAGACGAACAAACCTTGTAAAGAGACTCTGGTCCATGTGGCTGTACTTCTGAAAAGCCATGTTCTTCACGACCGGGGGTAACTGATGGTGATCACCAATTAAAATGCAACGTTTGAGACGAGCATAGCCATCTTCCTGCCGTTGCAGGAGCATTGGTATAAAAGTCTCTATCTCTAATATCTGCGCACTTTCTTCCATCAGCAAATTGTCATATTTGAAACCTAATTGAAGAAAGTCTCTCCTCTTCAATGCTGCATGAGTACAGGTCATGGCAACAATCTTGGCTTGTTTAGTCATTAGATAATTTGCTCGCTCTGCTGTTGACTTGAGTAGCTCAAAAGCCCTACACTCTTCCAGCTCTTGGAATATCGTAGAAAGATGTTTGAAACAACCTTTGGCTGCATGCATATCTTTCTCAAAGGACTCACCAGTGAAAATAGGCTGTGGGGTATCCGAAAAGAACTCCGAAAATGGGAACCGGTCTTTAACAAAAGAGGGCTTCTCTTGATTTTGCGCACAGGCCGCCAAGAATTGTTCCCAACGGGCATAAACATGTAATAACCAAAAATATGCAGCAGTTTCACAAGTATAACTCACATCTTCAGGAAGATGAAGGGATCTTGCCAGTTTTGCAACTTCACCTAGCAGCTCTAGTCGTCGAACCAGCATGGCATTGACACGACCTTGACGGCTAAAGTCAAGATCAGTTGCCAGCTCTTGCTCGCCCTGACCAAGACGAAGAAGGTACCTAGCAGGCACATCCCTCTGAAAGAAACAAGTTACATCAGATAATCAGTTGAAGAATAACATGCATCGAGACAATTATATAGAAAGCATCTAAGGGATTAGGGTATATTTCAATATGAAAATATATTGTCCATCATGAAGTGAATCAAGTAACTAAGGATTCCACCAGTCAAAATACTTGGATAATAAGAATCAACGCTGGGACATATGTAGCACAACATAGCATGGAAATGTACCATACAGAATCAATTCAGCTGGAGGCCCTCAAAAACCGAAAGATACTTCCTTTTTCCCATTCAAATTCAATTGATAGAACAAATTGGACATGGCAAGGAGTAAAATTAGCATCTTGCAATTACAAGGGACAGCAGCAAAAATATTCAAGTGATTTCCACTCAGACGTTGCAACCACCACAATTAACTACTCATTCATTTTAAAGGATGGCACTGGATCAACTAAGCACTGATACATGGTACCTCTAAAAAAAGTATTAATATGCGGTAAGAGTTCAGAGAAATTTGGGGCAGTTGCAGTACCTGCATTATCTTCTCAAACAAGTCATTCAAAGCTTGATTGGAATGGGTTATAATTAGTGTTCTTTGTGAAGGACAGTTGTGATATAGAACATTTAATATCTGCACAGCTGTATCTGTTTTTCCCGTACCAGGAGGACCAACAACCATTGTCAACCCAGGTTGAATACCAGATATTATAGCACCAATCTACAAAATGAATAATATTATCAGCGTGAGAATTTCAAGTTGAACCAGATACTCATTTATCCCAAAAGCAACATCATTCCATTACATTCCAACAGGTAAAGGTGGTGGAACATAAGCACAAAAATACAGCAAGTAATAAATATAAAATTTTCTATTATTTTAGTCCTGATCCCAGGCATCTGAATGTACACTGAAACACAATGCCAGAAAACAGACAAAAACATAGTCCATAGTCTATCACTCCATCTAGGAGCAATTATTTGAACAGGAAATTTGATTTTCTGTATTCTACAACGATAGACTCTAAATTGCTGTAGCAATGCTGACCTGGATGCGTAGCAACTGAATTCTGGAAAATGTGAAGTTTATATGTCGCAGTTCTATCTAGAATAAATTCATATTCAAATCCAAATTTCAAGCTGTACTACCTCCAGTTCAAAATAGATGTTTTTGTTATGAATATTGTGTATATATTCAAGAGACCCAATAGGCAAAATATTTATAGAGTACAAAGGGGATACAAGACTAAACCCTAATACAAAAGGAAATACCACCAATACTCTTAACATCCCCTCAAATGCAAGGCATATGCAATAGTATTACATTTGAAAATGGTTGACACTAAAATAGGAAAAAATCCGAAATCTGAGTCTTGATAATGTCGTCGTAGCGTGCAACTCTTGGAAAATATGTCGAGTCGAAGAGAAATAGATAGAAGCATGACAACGCAGATTGAAGCCCAAGACACCGGCAACGCGGCGGCCTTAGAAGCTCCGAACGATGGCTTAGAGAGAAGAACGACAGCATCATAACAACTTCTACGATCTGCACGCGGCTTAGAGATAAGATTGGTGGCTGCTGCCATACAAAAAAGAAAATTTCTATACTTCTATGACTGACAATAAATTTGTGGACTCGTACAGCTTGGATGAACTAAAAAATAAAGGCAGCGGATTTAGGATGGACGCAACGGAAAACTCGAAAGAAAAGAATTGATAGGCAGCGAATACTAGGACACAAGCATTCAGCAGCAAAAGTCTCACCGGCACCAGAGAGCCGAGTCCCAAAGCCAAAGCAACCAAAAGCTTCTCCCTTCCTCCCTTTTCTCTCTCTCTCTCCCTTCTCTCCAGCATCAAGGACTCCATCCCATTCAATACAACAACCAGAGATATCATCGGAGAGAGAGACAACGGAGCCATGAGGAGTGGCGGCAAGCATGAGCCGGCGGCGAGGCGCGAAGGAAGTCAGCATGAGCAGGCGGCGGCCTGCAAAGAGGCAGCATCGACGGCGGCTGAGGTGGATACGGCAGGGTGACGCGGTGGCGCCAAGCAGGAAGAGACGGCCTGATCCAGGCCAGATCCGGGCGGGAGAGCCTCCAGGCAGCTAAGGCAGCATCGATGGCGACTGAGGCGGATTCGGCAGGGTGAGCAGCGGCGCCAAGCGGGAGGAGGCGGCCTGATTCGGGCTGGATCCAGGCTTGTTGAGGCCGACGGACATGAGAACAGCGACGAAGATCTAAGTGGGAGAACCACCAGGCGACGGTGGGCGCGTTGAGGCCAACAGCGGCAAGGATCCAACGGGAGACAACATGGCCACCCCGAATCCGCCCCGGAGAGGGCCTGATGACGGCACGAGCGACGGTGGCCACCCCCGGGCGTGAAGATTGCTCCTCCCGGGGGCAGCGGGCAGCGGAAAACTAACAGAAGCTAAGAGGCCGCGGCGGCTACAGTAAACCCTAACCTTTGCTCTGATACCATATTATAAATATTATGTATATACTCAACAGGCCCAATGGGCAATATACAAGGTTATTACGGCGGCACGGCGAGGCGCGGCGCCTCACCACCTTCACACAACAATATCGCTTATGGCGCGCGACGTGGCAACGCCATATGATGTGCGGCGTGGCGACGCTATGCACACATCTTAACTTAGTTTGGCGACGCTATGCACATATCTTAACAAGCAATTAGCATTAGCATAATTGTAGTACTGTTTATCAGGTTTTTTACTGTTCATCAGGCCTTTTACTGTTCTTAGACTTTCTACTGTGCTTCCGATCGCAACGGCGCAACGCAATGAACGCATACATAAACCGGTCGCCGCGACGCCGCTTCGCTTGTGAGCACAGTCAACAGACGGAGTCACGGAGGTTCGCTCGGACAGCTCCATTCCCTGGAGACACCGCGAGTGGCGAGAGTAAACTCACCGGTGGAGGCGATGGAGAGCCGACCGGCGGCGAGGCGGCGGGGGCGAGAGAGAGACGGAGGTCGATCGAGCCGCGGATCCGGCCGCGATTCGGCGCAGCGATGGCGGATCAGCGGGCGGCGGCGGATTCGCCGCGCGACGGCAGATCCGGCCGCGGCGTCAGCGGGTCCGGCTGCGGCGACGGCAGATCCAGCGGTGGCGGGACTCTCCCCTCGCTTTTTCGCCCGACTGCCAAAACCCTAACATATGTCTGTCTTGACTAATACCCTCTCGAGTCTCAACTTTTTAACACCCACCACCCCTGTGGCGTCCGCTGAGCGGCGACATACCGTCACAACGCCGCCACAACGACGCCACACCGCCATATTGCCGCCATGGCGGACGGGATACGGCGCACCTTCATGCCGTCCGAACGGCATGGAGCTGCTAGCCGCCACGGCGATATGGCGGCGAGATATCGCCGATATCTCGACACCATAACAACCATGGCAATATATATAGGATACAAAGGGAACATAAGACTAAATCCTAATACAATAGGAAATACCACTAATACCTTTAATAGTTGATCATTATTAAGTGTTGTGAACTATAAATGTCCTCCCCTAATAACCATCTCAATTCACAATGTTCTACTTGTTTCCAAAGCTGAATACATAAAGCAATTTAGTTTTCGCCTCCAAAGTAAAGTGCATGCTTAGCATAAGGCTAAAGACACTGTAATGCAAACAGGAAATGCTTTAAAAATGTCCTGGTAGGTTTTGCTGCCATGATATGCATCAATTGAAAAATGATGGTTTGGCTGAGGGCCTGAAGAATACCTGAGTGGGTGTAAACCTCACTGAGTTCTGTTTAGGTTTATCTTGAGGATACGGCCCTGGATCAGCAGGAATATAAGTCTCAACCACTAATTGATCTTTCTGAGACCCTTCAAAATCAGCCATATTGTCCTTAGTTATAAAATCAGAGGGGGTTACATTGCCGGGTAAAGCATGACTGCTTTCCCTCATTTTCTTGGACAACTTAATCCTAAACGGAGGGCTTGGATGCATGTTTTCTGTACCATCTGGATTGATAAATGTGACCTATAAATAATTTGAAGCATTAGAATCTTTAGAATAAAGATGAAAAAGAAAGGACTTTGAGAAAAACTCAATTTGAGTTACAATATTTACCTGGTAATCTGGAAAGCTTTGCACTACATGGTCAACATCAAGAAAAGTGTCCTTAAAATCTATAGTTTCCAAAAGATCAGGCATGTTTGTCCACTGCGCGGCAGAAGGATTTCCATAACCCAAGAATATGTTATGCAACCATTCAGGAACTACACATGTTTCATTCATTAAATCACGTATAGATTCCAAGATTGCTTTGAAATTATTCTCCTTGGGTTTTCTTCTCATTAGAATATTAAATGTTCCATACACATTTTCTGCACCTTTCTCTGCTACCTCAGTAACATCAATGTGGTACTGTGCTGTATCCAAGGCAATTTTAACAGTACGAATCTCACCCTTGGGAGGTTTCCACTCTTCTCTCTTTATCCTTCCTGTAAAGTCATTCATGAGTGCTCCTTCCTCATCACGAATTTCAATCACCTCACATCCACGTACATATTGCAATCCTAGCCTTTCTGGCACAGTTGATTTTGCAGCCTCTTCAGGACTAAGAGGTTCAAAAGATGGGCGGATTGACAACAAAAACAAAACATCATGTTCCTTCAGAGCATCCCATTCAGATTTGATCTGTGGCCTATAGCTTGATATGCTAAAAGTAACATCAGCAGTTACAGTAGAAGGCTTAACTTCTCCAATGTTTGGCTGCTTCACTTCTGTAATCTTAAATTCCTTGATTGGAACGGCCATCCTGGACCACCCACGAAAGGCAGTGTCTCCCTCATTGTTGATATAAGCATGTAAATGAGGAACAGCTTCCTGAATATCTTCACGAATTTCATATGTTGATTCAAGACGGAAAAGATTAAAATTCCTCAACAAATAGTCATGAAGCGTCAGAAACTGGAGATTGAGTTTTGGGAGGGCAAGGCAGCCTTCTCCAGAATAATTGATGCTAGGAACAAGGCTTTCATCCCACATGATCTGTTCATTTGGATAAAGAGGAAGTGCATTAACTGCATCTTTCTGGGATTGATGCTTCTCAAAAAACGCAACTAGCACCTCGATAAGAAAATCACGCCTTCCACTGCATGGGTCCTTCTCTGAAATTAATTTGAGCTGTTTATAGAAGAAGATATTAGCACCTCAATGCATGCTTCAGTTACGTATGTAAAATAAAATGCTCAAGTCTAGCGCTTATATAAGTAATGAGAAAATAATGAATTTATGAAGAGCAATCTTTTCAGCTAGCCCCAACATAAAAGACGAAACTGATTAAACATTCATATTCTAGTTATGTTATTTATGGTGCATGCAAAGAAAAAAAAAGAATAGTTGCTGCCATGAAGATGACTTCTCTGATCTCTATGACCAGTTGCCGTTGGTGTAACCTCTACTTCCCATTATGGTTACATTATTAACCTCTAATGACTCAACAGTGCAGCACATGTTTGGGCGAATTAATATCGCACATAAGAAGTTGCAGGAAGCAAAAATTCCAAAACCCAGAACCGGGAGAAAGCCCGTCCGGCGGCTGGTAACGGTAACTGGCCGGTTACCGGAAAAACCGGCAAAAAAACCGGTCACAATTTGAAAATCAAATTTTGAATTTTGGGATGTTTTGAAACTGGTAACCGGAAAAACCAGGCGGTAACCAGAAATACCAGAAAAAACCAGCCAAAATTTGAAAATAAAAAATTGATACCGGCCGGTTTTTTCGGTTACCGGTCTCCACCGGTAGAAACGGTGACCGGCAATTACTGGCCGGTAACCGCCGGGATTTTGAACCCTGGCGGGAAGTCAAAAATCGGTCCTTATCACACCCTTACCAAAAACGAGGATCAAAAAAATTACAACAGAATGCATACTTAAACAAAATTATTTCAGCGGGGCACACGGAGCAAGTCAACAAGTACAAAAAAATTGGCCCCGTGGAGCTTTCAAAGAAAGTAAGGACCACTACGGGAGGTCAAACCACAGACAGAAGGTGGTAGAACATATCTATTTGGTGAATCAAAACATGGTAAGTGTGCTTTCAGACTTATAATGATGAAAATTATCCCGTAAACATCTGACATGTCTATAGGCGTAAAAAGGTCCTACATGTCCCATGTCAGTGCTGTTTGTGGTGTCTGCATTAGGGGGCATATCAGGTGTGCCTCTTCTATTTGATGATCCCGAATTCAATCCAAGTGCGAGAGATTACATTTGAATCCTGCAGCCCAGATCAGTGAGGGGAAAGGACCTCAGAGGTACACCTTGCCATATCACAATTTTTAGATTACCTCATATTCAAATTTCAACGCAATAGATCAACTCTCCAGTAGTTTCTTCCCCACTGATCTGCTCACCTAACCTCCCTGCGCTGTCGAGGACAGCACTACACCACCACCAGACTAACTCCACTTGACACAATGGAGATACAAGCGATGGGTGCACTGGGATCTGGGCTTCTGGCTTGGGCAGATTTCGAGGGAGGAAACCAAGCACAGTGAACAGAACATGTCAAATAGATTAGGAACTTGGAGTGGAAGAGTTAGAAGCTAAGTAACTGACAGTGACAGTAATATTTAATTTTAGTGAAGGGATTTCTGCATATTCCATCTAAGCAGTGGACCTTTTCCGCCTAAAACCCATTTCAATCAGTACCATTATAGTCCTTCCAGTCACAAAACGATGGCACCCTAGAATGTGTGCAGTCAAATAATATTATTTGGACCAAAGATATTATCTAAAATATGTAGTTTGGATATACAAAAATGTTATGAGTAAATTTGTCATGAAAAACTTTCATAACATTACACTTATATAACTTTTTCTGAAAATATGATGATAAAATTTAGTGGTCAAAGTGGCATCTTGTTTGTTGACTTTGAAAAGTCAAAAATGACTTCCTTTTTTACTGGAGGGAGTATTGAGATCTGGGCACTGCTACAGGTGTTGCATTTTACGTGCACCCCCTGTGTATCAATCTGATGATGTGTTATTTAGTTACCTAAAAATAGCTAACACAAAGGGAACTGATGTTGATAACCTCAACAAATGCCTTGTTTTGAGTTAGAAATGATGTTCTAGACACACCAAATAAACTTGATTCAGACAAAGCCTCTGAGTTTAATGCCTCATGAGGAAAAATCATCTGATGTGAGACATGGTGGCTGAGACAACACAAGTCAGCGAGTCAAGGACAACAGTAAACATTGTATGAGTTTTGGAGAGTAACAACTAAGGCGAGAAAATTTTGTCAAAGCCACCAATGAACAGCAGACAGTCTGGGATTAGAGTCTTGGAGATGCTTAACAGCTTAAGATAATAACAAGTCACTTGCCAAACATATGTTTAAAATCATTTACACAGACATGACACTGTTTAAAGGTGTGCCAGATGGAAAGATTTTAAGTTCCAATTTCAGTGATTAAACATTCCATCTAGCAAAAGTGGATTATAATTAACTTATAAGAAACATGTATAAGATGTTTCGTCCTTTTATCCAAGCAGTGGTCTTCTAGGGTATGCATGCATTTTATTTCCTGTTCTCTTAGCTTTCATGTTGAGCAGCATACAACTCAGAAAAATAGACCGTCAATGACAGACAACAAGAAGTACATCCAGCCTGATGTGTGTTAAGTGAACACTATTTACAAACAACAGAAGCAACCTGATAAAATTTTATATAGTCAAGAAGCATGGAGAAGTGAAGTGACCATGTGAATTGCTCACCTTATTACAAACAAGGTCGTGCAGTTCCACATCTGACAAGACAAGCAGTTTCTTTGCTAAGTCAGCACGCTTGTGGATAGAACCAATATTACATAAGGCAAAGTCTCGCAACTGCAACAATTAGAAAAAAAAATGGAAAAATTATTTGCCACTACTATTATACAGGAAATCAATGTAAGAGATGACACAAAACAGACTATGGGGTACACACCTTAGGCACTTGCTTGAATGCTAGCAGCTGAAAAGCTTGGAAACGGGAATAATGAGCTTGCAAGACATCATCATCACTAAGCTGTGTTCCAGAATGATCATTAATCTCGAAGCCTTCATAAAACTGCAGCAAATCCACCAATTGAGCAAAAAGGCGCCCCTTTTCATGAGTATAGAGTGCGCTTAAGTGGCACTTAGCAACAACAGCAACATCAGCAACAAGGGGCCTTAGAAATCTGCATAATAAACAACATAGGTGGAGAACAAATACACATGCATTATGTTATTGCATAAAGAAATATAGGCAATGCCTTAAAAAAAGACAAGAGTTCAAAAAATGGAATAAAAACATGTTTCATGGACATGAAAGCAACAACCACAAATAACCAAATCAAGAATTGATGCCTGGTTGTCACAAGATGTGGATATAAAGATTCATACAACAGAAAGGTCAACACCCTAGAGAGGGGTAAAATATGCTGATTTGCAAAATGCTCAGGGTGGAAAGAATCAGGCCGATGCACAAGAACTTTGGAAGTTGTATGGTCACAAGGGCCAGTTGCTCTTAAAGTAAAATTGCACCTTAGTCCTTAAATTTGAACAGGTTTCCAATCAGATCCATTAACTTGAGGGCTGAAAAAATCTAGGTTCCTAAAGCTTCTATAAGTGGATCGATGCTATATTGCATAAGGGGCTTCGACCTGCATCAATCAGACCAGGTGAAGAAATTTTGCAAATCTACCAACCTGGATGTTAGTTCTCAGGTTCTTGGATCTAAATGGAAAACCCATGAAAGTTGAATAACCTAGGATGCAATTTACTCTTGTACATTGTCATGGCGTTGACT
The DNA here is from genome assembly GCA_036346575.1 of Dendrocalamus sinicus. NCBI lineage: Eukaryota > Viridiplantae > Streptophyta > Magnoliopsida > Poales > Poaceae > Dendrocalamus > Dendrocalamus sinicus. The sequence continues at coordinate 32,759,102 of CM070647.1, forward strand.
AGGCGTCTTGGCGGCTGAAGGGTGACGCTGAGGCCATTCGCCGAGGCCTAGGAACTTAGGCAAGCGCCTGGGATCACTAGGAGACGCCATGGTCACCTGGGCATCGTTCAGCTATTTCTGGCAGGCACCTGGGGGGACCCTTGAAAGGGTAGGGTTTCAGCCGAGAGAGCAGTCTTCGCTCACTTCAGCCACCGCCCCTTGAAAGGGTAGGGTTCCACGGGAGAGCACAGCTGCTCCCGGCGCCAACGCTCCTCTCCATCTTGCTCCTGCCGCCAGCACCCCTCTCCGCCGCGACTGCCACCCCTCTCCGCCGTTAGCTCAGCTCAGGTGAGCCTCCTCCCTCCTTTCTTCTTCACCCTTTGCTCTGCTTTCTTCTTCTTCCTTGCGGCTTGCGCTGCATCTGCGGTACTTTCTTCTTCCTTGCGATGCCTCTGCTTTGCTTGCTGTCTTTGCTCTCTCTGCTTTTGCTCTCTGCTTGCTGCCTCTGCTTCTACTCTGGACCCAAGTGGTATGATTCGCCGGTAGGTTTGGATTCCAGTGGTGATGCAGGAGATGCTAGTAACCAGTTTCAGACATGGACTTGTCTTGTGTGAGATTTGTGATTTGTCCATGATTACCATGAATGTCTCGTAAATTTTGTATAGGAGGTCATCAGCTCACACAAATTCAATGTAGTGTCTGTAGGTGGAGCTTCAATCAAAGTAACCTATCTACCCTGATATACAGGCTGGTTTATCAATTTAATGTAGTGTCTATAGGCTGATTCCAGTGGTGGTCTCTGCTTATTGTGTGCTAATATGCTTACGGCTTGTGTGTTTGTGCTTTTGTGTGCTTATAGATGTCTATGCAAACTAGGGAGGACGGTGAGACTTATGATCCATCCAAGGATCCGAAGAGAAAGACCAAGTCAAAGGACCCAGGATGAAATTATGCATTTTGGCCAACTGAAGACAGGGATCTAGTGGAATGTTCCCTTTGTGGGAAGCATGTGCACTCGGCCATCAAGAGGTTAAAGCAACATCTCATTGGGGGTTTTGGGGATATTGTTAAGTACCTTGAGACCACTACTAAGATCATGAGAGAAATGTAAGCATGGATGAACAAGACTGCACGAAAGGTGCCGATCAACATTGAAGAAGATAGTGGAGGGGAGGAGGCTGGTGTTGATGATGAAGTCCAGGAAGTAGAGCCACAAGAAGCAGCATCATCCAAGGCATCTCATGTAGTGGCATATTCAAGTCCACCTACAAGTCTAACGTCTCCAACTACAAGGTCTGGGACAACCTCCAAAAGGAAGGCTGCAGCTGCTACCTTGTTCAAGGAGTCAGCACCGTCGAAGCAAGCTAAAATCCCCACAATGTTGTTGAAGTCTCCTGAAGAAGTAGTAAGGCTAAGACATACCCTAGGGTCAATTGATGCATCAAGTGAGGTTCATGATGCTAACTGTTTGGCTGACTTACTTGAGAAGTAAATAAATGAGATTGGTGCTGCAAATGTTGTTCAAGTGGTCACGGACACTAGGGCTAACTACAAGGCAGCAGGAAAGATTCTAATGGAGAGATTCACTAGTCTATATTGGACCCCATGTGCTACCCATTGTTTGGATTTTATGTTTTGAGGACATTGGCAGTATGGTGGAGTTCAAGGGTTAGATTGCCAAAGCAAGGCATGTAACAACATTCATCTATAGGCATTTGAGGCTTCTCAATGTAATGAGGGAGTTGATGGGTGGCAGAGATCTTGTGAGGCCCACGGCTACTCGGTTTGCGACCTCTTTCTATACTTTGCAAAGTTTGTATAAGCATAGAGATTCTTTGAGAAAGCTCTTTGTTACTGAGGATTGATGCAGGTCCAAATTAGGCAAAACTCAAACTTGGAAGAATGTGTTTGATGTTGTGCTTTCCACAATATTTTGGAATGCTATGGAAGATTGCATAAGAGCAACACAACCCATTCTTATTGTGTTAAAAGCTTGTTGATGGTGATGAAAAGCCCGCAATGGCGGAGCTTACGATTGCTATGGATATGTGCAAGGAGAAGCGCAAGGAGAGTTTCGTGAGGGAGGAGAGATTGTTGGAGAGGACCATGGAGATTATTGACCATCAGTGGGAGAATCAAATGGACCAAAAGTTACATGGGGCTGCTTTGTTTTTGAATCCACAAAGATTTTCTGAAATCGTAAGTGACAGTGATCGCGTAACAGCCATAAGGAATATTTTTAATCAAGTGATGATGAAGATATGTAGTGGTAATGAAGATTTAGCTGCTTTCTTGATTCTGCTGCTTTGTTCTGTTGTTGTTGATTCTGCTGCTGAATTCTTGCTGTTCAGTGGTGTTCAATGTTACTTGTTGAGGCGATGATGATACTCTTTTTCTTTATTTGTTGTGATCTGTCAGAGGCCATTATCCAACAGCTAATGATTTTGGCTCAGAAGTTATTCCAATGGCTGCAAAAGACTACAATGTGGCAATGTGCAGGTATTTACTATTCATAGTCCTCCGAATTCTTTTGAGTTTTGATGCTAAGTTTTCAATTTTTATATACAGGAATTGTATCGACAAGAATGCTCAAATTGGGAAGAATGTGGCCATTATGAACTCAGAGGTACCAATACTTTATTTGTGTAACTGAGCTTAATATGAATATCATATCACTATGTCAGCTTTTTGTCACTTGGCTAATATTTGATGTCTAGGAAACCCCATGACAGAAGCTAGTTTATTTGGCCGTGTTGCACATAGAATCAAAATAGCAGCTTTTGCTAACATTATTTGTTCATGCTATTAAACATTCGAGTTGTGAAAGTTTTCAAAAAAATGTTGATTCTGCTGCTGAATTGTTGGATGGTCAGTAAAATAGAATGCCTAGTGACACTGATCCACCATGCTTGTGGTTTAGTGGTGTTCAATACTTCAATGTTACTTGTATTAATTTGTGAAGATAGAATACTATTGTGCATCACTGACTTAGGATATTATTGAATTATTAAAACCTTAAGGGTGTGTTGTGTACTAATGTTAGTTAACTTAGTTGTTATTTGGAGAATTTGTGATATGCTTATTTAATTCCCTGCCAGATGAGGTACTATATGAGGTATATTTATTTAATTCTCAGCCATATAAGGTATTATTTGCTATTGTGCATCACTGACTTAGGTTGCTTGCTACTATCAGAGAAGGAACAAAACTGTATACATACCGTCTAGTAGGAAGCTGGCTCAACATATCAATCAAAAATTCCATAAATCTCTCGCAATACAAGACACAAGAATCGTCAACCTGCCCGCTAAGTGACTCGTTCAAGACAGATTCTTCTCCACCATCCTGACTGACTAATATGACCTTCGAATTGAGAATCTATACAGAAGTTTCATGGGAGTTAAAAAGAATTCTCACCAAACAACAACATAGTAATGAGAAGAGTTTCAAAAGCACACCTCCAAGAATTCTTCAATTAGGTTCCTAAGGAATTTATTCTCAAGCATTTCAGAAGGATTACATGGTTGGCATGCCTTTTTTGCTTCCTTTGCTTCTTTCCTTTTGATTTTAGTCCACTTTTTAATCAATTCAGGATTAAGGCAAAGTTCCATCTGTACATGTTTGAAACAGAGATAAGAACACCAAGGAAAGCACAAAACAAGCTAGCCTGAGGGGAGTAAACCCTAGAATTACCTGAAGCCGTCCAAAAGAAAGAGTATGCCACAACTTTAGGCTTACTAACTGGAGTATAGTTTCCCGGACAAGTTCATCCTCCAAACTCTGCAGCAAAGCATTAGTTAATGGACCACTGAAAGCATGAACTTTTGCCACAGCCCACATGGAGTAACAAACACAAAAAAAAAGTAGATAAATGAGCAGCCTTTGCATGCTAGCCATTAAAGTCATTAGGGCAAGGACTCATAACCTTAAACAATTAAAAAAGGAAAATGAGCAGCGCATAGATCAATTCGTAAAAAAATATATATACAAATTCAGGCCCAACAAAATAGCATCGCAGATTCTGGTATCTGAAAACTACTCCTAATTGCACCCCCAATAGAAGGTTCAATTGCACTCAAAAAAGGAAGCATTATCTGGTGATTGAACAGAAATAATTTAAAATAATACATCCAAAAAATGGAGCATCTACACGTGATTCAAGTACACTATTGTGGAACATGTAATAAGTACCTGAAATGCATTTATCATGAACAAGAGGTAATTTGTTTTCTCTGCCGTATTAAGGGCCCTATCCTGCAAGATAACGTAAGAATAAGACAAATTCAGAAATAAAAATGAGAAGTCATCTAATATTTGCAAAAGGAAAACATCCAGAAGACAAAGATACCAATTGAATGAACACAAAAGTTCAGAATGCAACTGAACATACAACCAAACTGTGTGTCTTACAAACAGCTCAAATATGTTACAAAAAGTAAACAAAACACAACCAAAACCAATACCCCATGATTTCCCTCAACTCTACAACCCTGCACAAAATACCATCGAAGCTGACCTAGACTACAAGAGTACTCGATCTTTTGAAAGAATCACCACCCTAGTGTCTTAAGAAAAAAACTTCTGCTCCATGCAAGCTCTTTAACTGGTGATCAAAAGAAAAATTGAGGAATTATCATCAACCCAACAGAATCAATCCCAACTTCCAACCTTCTCATGCTGTTGTTATCATATCTCGTATTCCCAAGAGCACAAACAACAACTATTGTGGCTAGTGACTACATCTCATTTCCTCTTACATTTTAGCTGAAGTGAAAAGGAAAAACACAACTCCTGTAGCTGCAGCTCACAAAATGCAAGTTTAGTGGCTCTGAACCTCTGACTAACTCTAATGGTTTGCTAACAACAATTGAGCTCCTCCAAAAACAAATCATGCTCACCCCCAAGTGATCCGATGAAGTGGCATTGATGGGGGCACCACCTTTCATTGACCAAGTTCCACCAAAAACTACTTGAAAGTAGATGCATAAATAACCAAATCTATATTTCATTGTATTGCCAATTATGCTGCTCCAGCCTACACAGACCCAATTTTACTAAAATAGCTGTGCAAGCTAAGCATCTGGCGAGCAAATGGATAAGTGCAGCAAAATCAGCACAAACCTCTTCCTTTAGCTTGAGAACCCGCCACAGGAACCCCTTGAACGCGTCCTTCCGGTCATGGAAACAGGTCCACGCCGCCACATTCTCTCGAAACTGCACACAAAATCCCAAACCACGTCAGAAACCCTAGAAATCGCTCAACCAAGCAAGCTTGCTCCAATTCAATTCGAGCGCCCCGGGGGGGGGGGGGGGGTACGCGCATCACCTTCTCGTTGACCATGAGAAGCATGGACATGACGTGCTCGAAGGACGCGTTGTCCGGGTCGAAGTGCGGCCAGAGGTAGTTCTCGAGGTACTGGCTGACCTCGAGGATCATGACGCGGTGGAGCGGGACGGTCTTGCGGCCGCGGCCCTCGACGCGGAGCTCGGTGGCGTAGATCTCCCTGACGAGGCCGGCGTCGAAGGCGGCGGCGGGCGTGCCCCAGTGGTCGGCGGCGACGCGAGTGAGGCGGTCGCGCTGGATGTCGAGGAGAGTGATGGAGGCGCCGGTGGAGGCGGGGGGCTTGTCGGGCGCCGCCGCGGAGGGGGTTTCGACCGGGGGCGGGTACTCGGCGGCGCGGGGGTGCCGGAACTCGAAGACCCCGGTGCCGTAGACCTTCGGCATGGCTGGGGTGTGCGGGATTTAGGGTTTGGATGGGGAAGTGGTAGGAGAGTGGTGGCGGTGGCGGTGGCGGCGGCGGCGGCGAGAGGGGAGGGGGGTCGGGAGAGAGATTTGAAAGGGGTCGGGAGAGAGATTTGATAGGGGGTTTAGCTGGAAGCCATATTTGCTGTGCCTACAGAGCTTTGTTTCGGTTTATCATGCCCTATCGGTGCCCCCTAGGCTTGGGGTGCTCCCAAATCCTCGGATCCCGGCCATCGGATGTGAAACGAAGGGGCGGCATCGCATTAGGGAACACTTCATTTGGCACATTTTGCGACGCCGAGGTCGGGTGGAATTTGCTTCCGCTCTATTTCCTAGGATGAAGAGGCTAGCTATTATTTTCAGCTCTCTATTTGAGTTAGCATTTCAATGGTCTAACTATTTGAGAAGCGAGTAAGGAGGCGCTCGCCAAATCTAGCTAGCGGCCGGGAGAAAATAGCGACTCGATAAAAATGAAGAGTAGGATAAAGAACCGGTTGGAGTCCATTTCTTGAGTCATATTAGGTAAATATACAATGAAGAGCAGGATAAAGAACCAGTTGGAGTTGCTCAAACTAGCCTAATAGGCGCGGTGCCACGCCGCGTCAGCCACCGTGTGTACCGAAGTAAAAGAAGCGATAATTCGTAAGGACTTTTTTAAAAAAAAATCGAGGGCACATGTGTATTTTCGAAAAAGCCAAAGGTCTTTTTCGTAAAAAAACGAGGGCATGTACGTAACTAAACGAGAACCCGTACGTAATTTAGAAAATGCGGGGCGCAATCCTGCAAAGTACACAAAATTTTGGTGAAGTGGAGGGGTGTTTTCGCAAAAAAACGTTTTAAAAAAACCTCCCAGGGACCTTTTCGCGAGGAAAAATGACTTTTACGTAATTTTCGGAAAATACAAGGAAAATGCCTCCCCCGGCCGTACCAAAAATCCCCCGCCACGCGCCGGAAGGAAGCGCGGCGCGGCGACGTGGCGGCGCCTGCGGGCATTCCCGCATAAGGGACGGAGTCATGTCATAGTTTTGAAGTCTTGGTTTATAGTGGTACCTTATCACTAAGCTATAAAGAAGGAGTACTGTTGACTGTTTTATATAAGGATCCAGAAAGAAAGCAATAAAAAAAGATCAAGAGTTCTTTCTATCTCTCTAAATTTTCAATATATTATTTCTGTCTTCTATGGGCCTGTTCTTTTGGCTGCAGCTTATGACTTTTGGCTGAAATTTTTGAATTTTGGCTATTTACGGTACAGATTATGGGGAGACAGATACTCACTTGAGATTTTGGCTGGTACAGATGTTGGGCTTTTAACGTGTAAATCGTTTAACTTGTAGACCTCATCTTGAAAAAATACTCCGTTTGAAAGTTAGGTACTGTAGCAAAAGCCAAAAGCCACCAGCTTGTGAGGTAAAGAACAGGCCTTATGATTGATCTGGTTTTACATAAGTAGAGGAATCGATCGGACTGGTTGCCAGCGACGGTTTCTCAACACGTTATCAGCACGAATCACTCTAGTGAATTGAAAGGTAATCATCGAATCATTAGTAGATTGACTTTTCTGTATTTAGATCGCTCTAAATTCGCAGATTTCGTTTTCTAGATTATTTTCTACAGTGCAAATCCGTTCTAACCTACCGCGAGCAGACTTGAAGTCGTCGGCACAATGTCGATCGGTAGATTACATAAAAGAGTAGATATTGATTGCATCGCAGATTGAAAAGAAAAAAGAAAAATTCGTGCACGACCGGCCCCGTACGGCCGCCGTGCGTAAAGTGGCCGTCGGCCCTCCTCCCCACGCGCCGCCACAAGTGCCGCCGTGCTAGCCCGAAGCCGCCGCCAGTCGCCCGATCGCGCTGCTCGGTGCCACCTCGCTTCCCGCCGACCTCCGTGCCGACCCGAAATCGCCGCCGGCGCCGCGCCTCGCCATGCGCCGCCGAATCGCCGCCCGGCCGGCCGAAGTCGTCCGCTGTCTCGAGCCCCGACGGCCGACCGCCGCCGGCTCTGGGCCCCGTGATGCGCGCCATCATCGCGCTCGAGCCGCGTCCGCCGCCGTGGTGCCCGTCGCGCGCCGACTCTACCGCTCGAAGCTTCCACCGAGCTCGCCGGACTCATCGCCGACACCTGAGCTCCGCCGACCCGCAATCACTTGCGCAAGTCGGCCCCGCCGCTCGCTCGGCTCGAAGCCACCACCGTCGCGCCAGTCGGCCCCACCGCCGAGGCCGGCCGCAGCTCAGGTCACCGCCACCGCCTCTACGCACCGTGGTAGGGGAAACCCTACCCCTTCCCCTTTGTATGTCGGCCGAATGGGTCGATCAAGCCGAAGTGAGATGGGCAGGGGAAAGCTCAACCGAGGGGGGCGCACTGGTAAATTTGTAAAAAGGCCCCTAGAATTTTGAAAATTATGGAAGGGCCCTCAGATTTTGCAGACGGGTCCTGAATTTTGTAGAAATGCCCTCAAAAAGTCAGAAAATTACGTGAAATTTTTTTTCTGAATTGAAAATTTGCGTATAGGCCCTCAGAAATTGCAAAATTCACTAAAAATTTACATTCCAGCATAAAAGGGCCTCGGAAATTCAAATTTTGAATTCTTTTTAGCATTTGAAGCATGTTTATTTCTGTCATTATTATTTTTCATATTTTCTGTATTTATTTACTATTTTTTATTAATCATAATTATTTAATTACCTTTAATCACCGAAATTAACAGTAAAATTTATAGAAAATGCATAGAAAATTCTGGAATATTACGAGAATCTTTTGTACCATTAGCAGATTTATTTACCTGAAGTAAATTTATTCCATGCATGTTTACCGGCAGTAAACTTATATATTCCTTTTATGCACATGTAGATGACTGCCATCACGAACCGGAAGTTCGAAGAGCTGACCCAACATGGCCAAAACTACTTGACTTGGACTTCCAATGTTGAGATAGTACTTGGAGCCAAGACGCTCCACGCTGCTATTGGGATTGGCGCACCACAGGATGCCCAACCCACCCCTAAGGAAAATAATCAAGCACTTTACTTCCTCATACACCATCTTTATTTCACTTTCAAGAATGAGTACATGGCAGAGAAGAGCGCGCTAGCACTATGGACTGCACTTAAGAAGCAGTTCAAGAGGCTAAAGTACAAAATTCTTCCTTAGACAGAACAAGAATGGATCCGACTGAGGTTTGCTGACTTCAAAACGGTTGAGGAGTACAATTCTGCCTTGCACAAAATTTGTACCAATCTTCAACTTTATGGCAAGTAGGTTACAGATGAGCAGAAGATTGAGAAGACCCTATCCACCTTCCACCCCAATGCAGGCAATCCGCACGCAAGTATCGTCAAGACGGCTACAAGGAGTATACCGAATTGATTGATATGATGCAGGTTGCAGAGGCTCAAGACGAAATTCTCCACAAGAACTATGTCACATAGCCACCTGGAAGCTCCGCTGTCCGTGAAGCCAACGCTGGGAGTTACAAGGTGCGAAAGCCCATGTTGAAGAAAAGGGAAGGAAGGGTAAGGCTGCAGCCCAAAAAAGCAAGTCAGATGCTCCACATGAGAATAAGGCAAGTAATCCAAACCGGGATGGCAAGGCTTATGGTCAGCAAGACCAATCTTGCTACAAGTGTAGCAAGTAGGGACACTGGTCGTGGATCTGTAAAGAGTCGCAACATGTTATCGATGCCTTTCAAGCCCAGAAGAAGAAGGATGGCAAAGGGCAGCATGAAACCCACTTTGCATCTATTGAGGGGGAGAGTTCTGAGTAGCTACCTGCGCTAATGGAGGTTGAAACTATTCTGGCAATAGCATCCCCTTTTGACCTTGCAGCTGCTACCACCATGATTCCTCTCGAAGAGCATATCACGCCCGAGAAGATAGCAGACAAAGTCTCAACTTTTTAGTAGATTCAGTCTAATGCACAGAATGCATTTAAACTTTAATTGTAATTTATTTTGTGTGGAAGAATAAATTAGAATTTGCATAGATGGTACTTAAGCAATTTTATTTTTCTCGTGATGGTTGGATGATATTGAATAATTCATTCATTTATTCAGTTTATAATAGCATGATATGTTCTGATATTAAAGTATCTTATTTATGTCTTGATTGCCTTCTAATGCATATTAATAAAATACTTTATGTTAGAACGTATGTGGCACCCTATAGAGGAATTGTGCTTAGCCAACAGTGGCACAACGAATACCATCTTAAAAGAGACAAAATATTTTCAGTCGATTAGTAAGAATAATGGCAGCCTTACAACAATCGCCGGTAGCGATGCTTATATAATAAGTTCAGAAAGAGCCACAATTATACTCCTAATGGTCACAATTTTTGTCATTGAAGAAGCCTTACTGTACCCAAAATCAACTAGAACTCTTCTAAGTTTCAAATATATTCGCGCCAATGATTTCCATGTTGAGAATGAAGAAGAGTACGGTAACGAATATCTGCTCATTACGAAGCGCGAAGCAAATGGAAAAAGGGTATTAGAAAAACTTCCTTCATTAAAAACTGGGCTATACTACACCAACATCAAGGCACCTGTAGCCTACACTGCCCTGAAAACCATATTTCGAAGCTCTGAACTTTTCTGTTTCTATCATGATAGATTAGGCCACTCAGGTCTTAGAATGATGAGAAATATAATTAACAATTGACAATGGCATAACATTAATGTAAAGAATTTTCCGAACCATAAAGATTTTGTGTGCCCTGCATGTGCCACCGAGAAATTAATTACTAGACCTTCTACTTTGAAAGTGAAGAATAAAGTCCCTGTATTCTTGGAATACATCCAAGGAGATATTTGCGATCCCATTCAGCCACTTTCAAGGCCATTTAAATATTTCATGGTGCTCATCGATGCTTCCTCAAAATGGTCGCACGTATGTTTATTGTCTACGAGAAACCATGCTTTCACAAAGCTGATCTCGCAGATAATTCGTATTAGAAATATTTTCCCTGATCATCACATAAAGTCCATCAAAATGGACAACGCTGAAGAATTTACTTCAAATGCATTTGATGATTATTGCATGGCAATAGGAATTACAGTTGAGCATTCTGTACCGCATGTCCACACACCAGAATGGACTAACAGAAGCATTAATTAAGATAATTAAATTTATTGCCCGACCACTTTTGCAGAATTATAATTTACCAGCTACATATTGGGGACACGCAGTCTTACATGTAGCAAATTTTATCAACTTTAGACCATCGGCCTACAACATCCATTCACCTATGCAACTAGCACAAGGTTAGCACCAAAAATTTCTCATCTCCGAAGATTTGGATGCAAGGTTTATGTACCTATACCCCCTCCACAGCATATTGCAATGGGTTCTCTCCGAAAGACTGTGATATACGTTGGTTATGAGACAACATCCATAATCAGGTATTTTGAACCCATGACTGGAGATTTGCATATTGTTCGCTTTGCTGGTTGCATATTTAATGAGGATAATTTCCCAACATTAGGGGGAGGAAATCAACTACTTGATGAAAAATGTCGGGAAATTACATGGCAAGCCACGGGTATCCATGCACATGACCCACGCACCAGCAAATAGAGAAGTCCAGAAGATCATTAATTTACAAGCATTAGCAAATCAACTACCTGACCACTTTAGTAATTTGAAGAGCGTGACCAAGTCGTATGTGCCTGCACGCAATGCACCGGAAAGGTTAAATACCAAAGAAAGTAGAAGGTAACCCTAATCCTGCCCAGAGGCCTCAGAATAAAAGGACGAGAACTCCAGTCCCTCGAATCCTAAATAACCAGGGACGACTGTTGAAGAAGGATAAGATGGACTTGACACAGCCGATCACTGAAGTTCCTTAGATCCAGAAGGACAGCCAGTTGAGACCTAGCATCAGTATGACACCTTTAGAAAAGGGCATACCGGATCTAAACATCCACATGGAAGGAGAAATTGGCATGGATGTGTGTACACACATCGAGCCAAAAAACTAAAGGGACTTGCGACCGCAACTGGAAGAAGCGATGAGCAGCGAGAAGCACCAGAATAAGCAACTCATGATGAAATAGCTGTAAATTATGTGCACACGGGAGAGTCCATGAATAAGACAACAGCCAATGTTGATATCTACTTTGCAAAGAAAATTACCAGAATCATCGATCTTGATCCAGAGCTTAAGTGTAGTAGGAGCACTTATGTATTTAGCGAACTGCACTAGACCGGACATTGTATTTGCCGTAAACCTATTAGTAAGGCATAGTACAGATCCTACCAAAGGCACTGGCGGGGAATAAAGGACATCTTCCGATACCTCCAAGGAAGCAAGGACCTTGGGTTATTCTACAGAAAAAATTAAGATTTGAACTTGGCTAGCTATGCAGATGTTGGGTACCTGTCGGACCCACATACCGCAAGGTCACAAACAGGCTATATATTCTTGTGTGGTGGAACTGCAATTTCATGGAAATCATCTAAGCAAAGTCTTGTAACGACTTTGACGAACCACTTAGAAATCATAACACTATATAAAACCGCACGAGAATGTGCTTGGCTCCGACGAATGATTCACCACATCCAGCAGTCATGTGGGATGAATATTATCCAAGCTCCCACGATTATCTATAAAGATAATGCAGCTTGTGTTGCACAAGTACAAACGGGCTATGTGAAGAGTCATCTCACAAGCATATCAACCCCAAGTTCTTCTATGCTCATGAATTGCAAAAGATGGATGAAATTAAGGTACTGCGTACTAAGTCATGTGAGAATCTTACAGATTTATTCACTAAGTCACTTCCAGCATCTAGTTTTGAAAGTGCGTACGAGGAATTGGAATGATGAGACTTAGAGAAGTGCATAATTCATGGGAGAATTTTCTCAAGCTTGGTATTAAAACTTGATCATGAAGATTTAGTACCCAAAGAATAAATCCTAAATATTAAATGAAATTGAGTGGATTGTACTTTTTTACCTTGACAAGTTTTCCTGAAATTTCTCGGCCAAGATTTTTAATGAGGCAATTCATGCAACATAGCATAACATGTATCATGTACTCTTTCTCCAAATTTTTCTCACTAGGTTTTTATGGAGTTTCGGTGAAGCATGAACGTGTCGAATGAGTGCCCAAGGGGGAGTGTTAAGAAACCTAGGCCTGGGCTTGAAGTCTTGACCCATGGTGGGCACCTCACTACTAGGCTATAACTAGGGAGTACTATTGGCTATTTTGTAGATAGAATCAAAAAGAAAGTAATAAAGAAAGCCAGTGGTTCTCTCTATCTCTCTGTGTTTTTAATCTACTATTTCTGTCTTCTGTGATTGATTTGGTTTTGCATAAGTATAGGAATCGATCGGACTGGTCACCAGCGACGATTTCTCAACACTGCGCACGCGGTAGCGCGATGGTCACCCCACTCTACCGAGCGACGTCGTTCACAATCTTTAGAATAAGTGTCCGTTAGATTGTTCGAATATGTTAATATTAATATACTGATATTATGATATACTATTTCTTTTAAATCACCAATACAACAATACGTGCATATAGATATAATAAAAATACAAAAATATATAATTTAATGATTTCTTAAGAGGAAATGGGTGACATAAGGCGAGTATAATGGCATGAATTAAACAACAATTATAGATATTAATGACAGTCGCATACCTTGCTAGTTCTATCCTTTTTAACTCTTTTTCTGTCAGCAAGAACCTCCCATCTAAGAGGAAGTTGTATCCTTCCATGGAGCAAAAGATGGCAAAAAATAGCATGTAAACTGGAAATCAAAACATATCAATCCAAGCAAAACATGATACATTAAGTAAATCAAGTATAGTTCAATGATTGAACTCCACCTTATTCCCAAGCATCGGAGAGATTTGTAAATTCCATGATATGCTATATGTTGTTTGACAGTGGGTAAAGCATGAATCAATGAACAACTCCTAGTCCTCCTTATCTTGAACAGCTTTCAACTCATTCACTAGTGCCTTCCTAAATTCTATCAACAGACAAGAAAATATGTTGTATTCCAGATAACATAACAGGCACTAATTGAGAGACAGAGAGAGAAACAGATTGACATGCTAAGCCAACCATGGAGAACTTCAATTTTGTGTAGAATTGTAGTTTTGGATGTCAGCCTTGCAACTCAGCCACGACTTATCAGGATGGGATCCATCTGGTGCAACAATATTTCGTATGTACAGAGAAGAAGCATAGCTAAAATAGTGAGAATTTTAACTCAAACAAAGTGGAGAAGAAAAAAATAAAGATTGAAGAAAATACCTACCAAGAATCATATCCAGAGTTCTTCATTTTTTAAAAGCTCAAAGGCCTACAAATCATAAAATACAAGATTCATGAGTTTACTGCATGTTATATTTTATATTTATATGATTGTTCTAAAACTTTAATATCTATACTTCATCTTTATTGGTTCATCATTTATAGGTAAATCATCATTGGATCCTCTTCACCAAGTGTGCCCACGTCAGGCATGGACTTAGTAGGTGTGACAACGTCTCCTGGCATAGCAGGTGAAGTAGCAGCTTCAGGCACACTAGCTCCAACTCAGGTGTACATGGGAGACGGAATAGCCATGTCGACATCCCAAGCACACACTGCATTAACTTCTCTAGTTTCTCCTAATGAGAAGACGCTAAAGTTCAAAAGTCTCAATGAGATCTATGCTCATACTAAACCGGTTGAGATGCAGGAGGAACTTTCCTTTGTGTCTGTAGATGAGCCAGGGAGTTCTGAATAGGTAGAACAACATGAGCGGTGGCAACGTGCAATGCAGGAGAAATAAATTCAATAGAGGAGAAGCAGTCATACGAGAAGTGGTACCAGCAGGAGGAGGCCTACCTACAAGTGGTTGGGCAAGAGAAGCACCAGGTTGAGGTGATCAAGCTGCTCGAGGAGCAGATGTAGAGGACTACTAAGGAGCTACTCGAGCAGTACCTCAAGTTCTGGTAGGAGGTTGAGGATAGTGATAAGAAGGCCAAGAAGAACTTTCCTGAATTGGTAAGATCACTGGGGAGAGCATGACAGAGGCTGAAGGTTCCCTACGAGAAGGTTGCAAGGAAGCAGAAGAAAGAGTACCACAAGCAGAAGAAGATTGAGGAAGCTGTGAGATTGGAGAAAGAAGAGGAGCAGAAGGAAATCCTGAAGCAGGAGGCCCTACAGTTGCTGAAGAAGAAGGTAGACAACATCATCAAGAAAACCAAGGAAAAGCACTAGAAGAAGCAGGAGAACGCCAACCCAAACAGGCCCAAGAAGCCTGCATCTTCATTTCTTCTCTTCAGCAAGGAGGCAATGAAGAAGCTACAGAAAGAGCACCCCGGCATCAACAACTCGACGCTGAACGTGCTCATCACGCGGAGAGGTAGGCGTGGAATGAGAAGGCAGCAGAAGGGACGCATCAAGTTTTTGGAGATACGCAAGAAGATTGGACTTTGAGAAGTAAAACAACAAGATTAAGAGAGTGAATGCGAGTTACTAATCTTGTTAGTATCTGAGTCAAGTTCCATTTACGAGTTCTCTTTTTGGCTTGCTGTATCCAACTGTGAAGCTTGCCATGTATAAGTCCGAGAAGTAGATGCTTGCTATGCATAAGTCTGAGTAGTAGCCAACCGGTAGAGACCGAGAGAGATGAGAGTGAGAGATGAATCTAAGAGAGAGGAGAGAGATGAGAGAGCTTGAAAGAGATGAGAGTTGGAGAGAGAAAGAGAGAGATGAGATTTGAGAGAGTAGTCTCTAAGAGAGGAGAGAGCTCAGTCTCCGAGAGAATCTAAGAGAGATGAGAGTGTAGTCTCCGAATGATGTTGGCAATGGTCACGAGCAACATTCGGGAGCAATCTCATTTCTTCACAATCCAAATTTCATCCATTCTCCTCATTTCTTCACCATCCATCCACTCTCCTCATTTCTTCATCATCCATCTACTCTCATTTCTCCAACCATCCATCAACTCTTCTCATTTCTTCAACATCCATCTACTCTCCCCATTTATTCACCATCCATTCATTCATTATGCTACCAAGGAGTCAGAGCAACAAGGATCCCAAGCGGCATGCTATCGAGGAGTCATAGCACGAAAAGGGCAGCAGGGCAACTTAGTGTAAGCTCCCATTGTCACTCCCCTAGTCCTCCTCCGGCTCCAATTCCCGTTGATGCTCATTAGCACTCACAAAGCATGGAAGACTACGGCATGGATGACCATCATATGGACGGTACAGAGGGCTACGAGGAGTACTAGGGTGATCCAGAGCCAATGGGGACACGAAAGTTCTTACCCCGCCCACGGACGACAACATTAGCGGGTATAGATGAAAGGAAAATTGCTGGAAGCACATGACTTGGAGCCAGGAAATCCGAGATAGCAAAACGGTAGAGATCACAACTTGTAAGTA
The DNA here is from genome assembly GCA_036346575.1 of Dendrocalamus sinicus. Classification (NCBI taxonomy): domain Eukaryota; kingdom Viridiplantae; phylum Streptophyta; class Magnoliopsida; order Poales; family Poaceae; genus Dendrocalamus; species Dendrocalamus sinicus. The sequence continues at coordinate 32,775,217 of CM070647.1, forward strand.
TTGCAAAGGTAAATTAACTGCTCGTACAGCTGTAGGGATAAGGTACTTGAACGAACACTATAAAGCATGCTTGCGCAAGATGGGGCACAGAGCTAAGGAGAGGAGTACAAACGTAGCTAAACTTCGAGGGCAATGGCTCTGTAAGTACTTTGGTGTACAACTCACTTTCTGTATGTGAGAAAATTGCTATATATATTGTTTCAGAAGATCAACCAATTAGGATGGGTGCAAGTCGCATGTTTGAAAGAATGATCCAACATGACTTTTGCCTACAGTACCAATATGTTAGTACGAAAACTACTACATCTGGTATTTTATGGATGTATCATAAGGAACTAGTAGAGCTAAAATAACTATTCCTACAAGTTTAATTTTCTTTTACTATAACTTCAGATAATTGAACATTACCACACCAGAGAAGTGTCTACCTTAGTATTACAGCCCATTATTTAGACGACAATTACAAGCTAAACAAGATAGTCATATGATTTAAGATAATTAATAAATCATACACATGAGAGGTCATTACCGAGCGTATACTACACATACTTGATGATTTTAAAATAGATAATAAAATTATTTTTTTATAACTCTTAATAACGCATTGGCAAACATGATGACTATGAACATCCTCACCCTAAGGTTGTAGACATGAACATCCTCACCCCAAGGTTGTAGACATATATTGGTAGTTATGTCCTCCACTAAAGATGCGTATGCCACATTTTGAATCTTGTTATTCAAGACGGTATGCAAGTAATCGGTACATATTTGAATAGTATTCGTGATGCCATTCATTACCTCACAAGTTTCTCACAAATGGTAGTCAGGTTCGTGGAGTACTATGTAGCCAATGGGAAGGAGCTAAGAAAATTCAGTCTTGACATGAAGGTGAGGTGAAACTCGCCACACATCATGTTAAAGAAGTTACAAAGGGTACGAATATGTCATATCCATTTTTGTTAATGCTAACTCTTAAAACAATGAATTGGTAGTTACTAACTCAGATTGACAGATTGCTAGCCATTTTTGAGAGTTTTTAACACCTTTTTATAAAGCAACAAATATTCTATCTGCTATTTATTATACTACCTCTTACTTAGTTATAGAATTTATTTGATTAATTGTAGACTAGATTGTAAAATATAGGGAGGATCATTTTTTTAGACCATGCTATCGTAGCAATGGAGGAAAATTTTATTAAATATTTTGGTTCTATTTCACACTTATATTGCTTTGTCATCATTTTTAATTATACGAAAAAGTTGACATGTTTGCATATTAGTATGGAGGGAATAGGTGAATGCCTTAGTTTTTAACGAGACAGTAATGTTGTATCTTTAAAATATTAAGAAAATTCCATTTTTTTCAAAATAGTTACGTGCCCATGTTTTTACGCAACTAATTCAATTTTAACTAGTTTTTAACGAGGCGGGTATGAGAGAAATAAAGATGACGGCCGTCACTACCATCATCATCTATAGTTATTTAGGGCTAGGCTTGAATTGGCATGGCACGTATGTCGGTACGATGAGCTTTGAGCTATGTCTAGGTCTGGCCGGACGGGAGGCAGGCCGATACGATACGGTATGGTAGGGCAACCAGACAGAACTGGTACAGTATGATGTGGCCTAAAGGACGATGAATCTGTGTGCTGTGCCGGCACGGTATTGCCAATGCCACCACTAATTGGGACACACTAACTAGCAACATGCAAACAACGGGTTTAAGTGCAGCTCATGGTGATACTTTGGGCTTCTGCAAAGCATTTACCAAGGGGGGCTGAGGAGTAGGGTGCACAGGATTTATTAGCATCGGGCGATGCTGCTGTTGAAGACCAAGAAATGAAGGCATCCCTTAATAATACTGCTCATCGGGACTCTCAGAAAGATTAACATGGATGGAGCAAGAAGTTATTGGGAACCCCGTGTTGCTGCTGGGGATAATGACTCCTCTATTGAGTTGTTTTTTTGAAGGAACTGTGCATCAACAAAATGGGCCAGGGGAGGTCTTGTTGCTAGTAGGCCGCGAGATAGAAAATTCACATGCTTCAGAAGTTGCTGCTCTGAGCCTTGGACGGGCCGGAAAGAGAAGAAATTCAGTGTGTTGTGGAGGATGCCCATGCAGAGAATTTGGAAAGCTTCTTTGCTAATCTAAGATTTCACTTATTTCAGTTTAATTTTCTGGTTTCTAATTTATGTTTTTTACTATTTTAAAATTTTAAATTTTTCTGGCTTTTTAGTTGTTTTGAGCTTTTTTTGTCGGTTTTTTTTCTGTATTCATTTATATTGTCCGTGATGGCAAACCTATTTTTCTATTTTTAAATTTAGTTACGTCAAATAAGCCAGCATCAGGTATAGTGTAATATTAATTAGCTACAATATAATTTCAATTATAAATTAATTTATTTCAGTCTAATCGAACGGTACCTAAACCAGAAAATTCCTGCGCCACTAATCTCCTCGTTAGAACCAAAGAGAGCTCCCAGAAGGCCAGAACAGAAGCTACCGGAAGACTTTACTCCTAGACGAAGTGGGCGGCTGGCAGTAAAACAACCTGCTGGCCGACAGAGCGCGACGTAGAAAGCTGAAAAGGTGCTAATGGCCAAGCTAGGTATCATCCAACAGAATGACACAGTGGACGAGAAGGCAAAGAAGACTTTCTGATCTTTGATAGACCCTTAACAATTCAGGAAATAGAGGCGGTGGCACAACTTTTTTTTGGCAAAAGGCCACCAAGGGTTCAGTCTCTCGAAGAACCCTGCTCGTAGGTTGCGCAAGGTGTGATGGTGTCCTAACCATCGTTGAAGGCTGTCGGTTGTTATCTTTACTATTATATAAAGAGGAGTTAATGGTCGTCGGTGTATTATCCTCTCCCCTCTCTACAGCCATCCGATTTAATCTGGACCATTCGTCTCTCTCCTCTTCTCTCTCTCAGGATACAACCGCCCATCCCCTCCACTTTCCCCATCTCCTCATGTATTCTGGCCACTCTTCTTTCTCTGTTGCTTATTCTCTAATGTTTGATGTGTGAAGTTGGCCAGACAGTAAGTTTTGTCTCACCATTTTATGACTCTGTTGCAACACACGAGTTTCTAACTAGTTCTTCTAAATGAATTGCAACATGATAATGGTGCTGCTCAACTGGATTTATGCTTATGGCTTATCTGTTTTCCTCCTTATTTGAGGTTTATTTTGCACTATAGCTAATAATAACTTATTTAGAGTAATTAAATTTAAAAATTAAAACTAAAAAATAGGTTATCCCATCACAGACAATACAAAAGAATACGAAAAAAACCAAAAAGTCTAAAAAAAATCAGAAAAAGACAAAATTAAAAAACTAGAAACCAAAACTAAAAGCTGAAGTGCAAATGAGCGGAGTCATGGCCCTGTTCTTTTCAGCTTCTAAAAGCTGCTTTTCGGCTTTTCTACAGTAACTGGCTTTTAAACGAAGTATTTTTTAAGATAAGATCTACTAGTTAATAGTACTATATACTTTACTGATTTCATTTATATCGGTAAAAACCGCACGTGAGTTTTTGTTACTCTGTAATCTCTTATACAAACAGCTCAAAAGCCAAAAACCGCAGCCAAAAGCCATAAGCCGCAGCCAAAAAGAACAGGCCAGTTAAGATCTCTCCTCATGGGACAGGACAAGATTGGTGGTTAACATCGGTCTACGGACGAAAAAGTTCCATTTTTGGATGAACTTCGGGCCATTGGGGCTAATTGCCAAGGACCGGGGGCAGGGGAATTTCTATCGGGTCAAAAATTTTATCGGAGAGCAACGATATAACTGGTAACTGTTAATTACCGGAATTTTTGGAATTTTTTGGACAAAAATTTTGAAATTGAATTTTGATTTTTTGATTTTTTTGATTTTTTCAAATTTTTTAGGTCGATCTAAAATTTTTTAATCGATATAAAATTCTATCGATCCCCACCGATGAAGCTGATAACCGTCGGTTGCCGACGAAATTTCGGTTATACAAATTTTCCTGGCCAGGTGCGATCGTCGGTGATTTTAACATGATTTATCTAGCAAGTGATAAAAATAGTACTAATCTCAACCGAAGGAACATGGGCAGGTTTAGGAGATTCATCGATGAGCAGGAGTTGAAGGATTTTGTTGAGGAACCGTCGCTGGCGACCAGTCCGAGCGATTTCTCTGTTTAGAACAAGAACGAATCAATCACAGAATCACAGAAGAATAGATTGAACACACAAAGAGATAGAGAGAACTCCTGGTCTTTCTTTATTGCTTTCATTCATGTGTACATAATATGCTGGTTTGGCTCCCTATTTATAGACTACAATGAGATGCCCACCATGGGCCGCGGGCTGCTGGCCCAGGCCCAGGTTTCTTAACACCCCCCTTGGGCACTCATCCAGGCCCAGGTTCATGCCTCACTAAAACTCCATAAAAACCCAGTGGGAAAAATTTGGAGAAAGAGCACATGATACATGTGATGCTGCGATGCACGAATTGCCTCATTAAAAACCTTGGTCGAGAAACTTCATGGAAAACTCGTCAAGGGAAAAAGAGTACAATTCACCCAATTTCATTTGGTCTTCAAGACTTTATTCCTTTGGGTACTTAATCTTCATAATCAAGATTTAATAACAGGCTTGAGAGAATTCTCCCCCTGAATTCTGCACTTCTCTAAGTCTCATCATTCCAATCCCTCACACGCACCTTTCAAAGCTAGATGCGGGGAGTGACTTAGTGAACAAGTCTGCATGATTTAGTGTGCAGTACTTTAATCTTGTCTATCTTTTGCAATTCATGAGCATAGAGGAACTTGGGGTTGATATGCTTACATAGCCCGTCTGCACTTATGCAACACAAGCTGCTTTATCTTCATGGATAATTATGGGGGTTTGCACAATGTTTATTCCACATGACTGCTGGATGTGGTGAACCATTCAGCGGAACCAAGCACACTCTCGTGCGGCTTCATACAGTGCTATAATTTCTGAGTGGTTCTTCGAAGTAGCTACAAGGCTTTGCTTAGATGATTTCTAGGCAATTGCAGTTCCACCAGATAAAAATACATAACCTGTTTGCGACTTAGCGATATGCGGGTCAGACAGGTACCCAGCATCTGCATAGCCAATCAAGTTCAGATCTTGATTCTTTCTGTAAGATAGTCCAAGGTCTTTGCTTCCTTAGAGGTATCGGAAGGTGTCCTTTATGCCCAAACAATGCCTTTTGGTGGGCTCTGCACTGTACCTTGCTAATAGGTACACGGCAAATGCAATGTCTGATCTAGCACAGTTTGCTAAGTACATGAGTGTTACCACTGCACTCAAGTATGGGAATTCCGATCCCAGGACTCCTCCCCCTCTTCCCTAGGTCAGAAAGGATATTTTTCTTGCTGTAAAGATCTACCGATCATCGGTACTTTCGAGGGAAATACCTTCTCGAAGCCAAACCTTTCAAGCATTTTCTGGGTATAGGTTGACTGATGTACCAAGATTCCTTCAAGGACATGCTCAAGCTGCAGGCCTAAGTAAAACTTGGTCTTGCCCAAATCTTTCATTTCAAATTATAACTCCAAGTAGGAGCTTGCTTCTTTGATATCTTCTGCTATCTCGATGATGTTCAGATCATCTACATATACAAGGATTATACAGAATCCATTCTGGGATCGCTGTATAAATACACAAGGACAGTCTTCATTGTTTGTGTAACCTTTCTTGCAGAGAAAGTCGCTCAAGCGATTATACCACATTCTTCAAGATTGTTTTAGTCCATACAATGGCTTTCTGAGTTTCACACTGTATAGATTTCTATTTGCTCTGTCTTGGTTCGGTAGAGGGATTCCTTCAGGGACTTTCATATAAATCTCCGCATCCAAGTTACCATAAAGGTATGCAGTCACAACATCCATCAGTTTCATTTCTAAGTTCAAGTTCACTTCCATTGAGATTAAATATCTAAAGGTAATTCCACTCATGACTGGGGAGTAGGTTTCTTCATAATCAACTCCAGGACGTTGAGTGAAACCTTGGGCTACTAGCCTTGCTTTGTATCTCACTACTTCATTTCTTTCATTTCTCTTTCGAACAAATACCCACTTGTGCCCAACGGGGTGCACATGGGGAGGCATGCGGCATACAAGCCCAAACGCCTCTCTTTTGCTCAGAGATAGCAATTCAGTTGCTATTGCCTTCTTCCAATCTTCCCAATATAATCTTTTCTTACATTCAGCGAGCAATGCGGGCTCGGGATCAAGATCAATGATGGAGGCAATTTTCTTTGCGAAGTAGATATCGATATTAGCTGTTGTCCTATTCAGGGACTCCCGTGTGCACATAATTTATAGCTATTTCTTTATGAGTTGCTTCTTCTGGAGCGATTGCTTCTGCTGGAGCTTCACCTTGCGCATCGCTTCTTTCAATTGCGGTGGCAAGTCCCTTTAGTTTTTTGGCTCCGATGTGTGCGCACACAGCCATGCCGATGGGGATATTCAGATCTGGTATGCCCTTTTCTGAGGGTGTCATACTTGTGCCAGGTCTCAATTGGCTCCCCTTCTCATTCTGGGGGACTTCAATGATCGACTGTGATAAGTCCTTCTTATCCTTCTTCACCAGGCGTCCCCGGTTACTAAGGATTCGAGGAACCGAAGTTCTCGTCCTTTTTTTACTTTTCTGAGGCCTCTGGACGAGATTAGGGATACCTTCTTCTTTCTTTGGTATTTCAACCCTCTCCGGTGCAGTGCGTGTAGGCACATGCGACTTAGTCACGCTCTTCAAATTACCAAAGTGATCAGGCAACTGATTTGCTAATGCTTGCAAATCAATTGTCTTCTGGACTTCTCTTATTTCACTCATGCGCGAGTCATCTGCATGGATTCCTATGGCTTGCCATGTAATTTCCCGATATTTTTCATCAACGGGTTGATTTCCTCCCCCTAATGACGGGAAATTATCCTTATCAAAAATGTAATCAACTAAACGGGCAGTATGCAAATCTCCCGTCATGGGTTGCAAATACCTGATTATGGATGCAGTCTCATAACCAACGTATATCCCAACCTTGCGGATAGGGCCCATTGCAGTATGCAAACCTTACATCCAACCTCCTAAGATGAGAAATTTTCAGTGGTGACCCTTGCGCTAGTTGCATAGGTGAATGGATGTTGTAGGCTGAAGGTCTAAGGTTAATGAGATTCGCTGCATGAAGGACTGCGTGTCCTCAACATGTAGCTGGCAAATTACTTTTATGCAAGAGGGGTCGGGCAAGAAATTTAATTATTTTAATTAAAACCTCTGACAAACCATTCTGGGTATGGACATATGGTACCGAGTGCTCAACTGCAATTCCCATCGCCATGCAATAATCATCAAATGCCTTCAAAGTAAATTTTTCGGCGTTGTCCATTCTGATGGATTTGATATGATGATCTAGAAACACATTTATGATGCGAATGATCTGCGAGATCAATTTTTGCAAAGGCGTGGTTTCTTGTGGACAATAAACCCACATACGACCACTTCGATGGAGCATCAATGAGCACCATAAAATATTTAAATGGCCCTGAGATGGGCTGAATGGGATCGCAAATGTCTCCCTGGATGCATTCCAGGAATGTAGGGACTTCATCCTTCACTTTCAGAGTGGAGGGTCTAGTAATTAGTTTCCCGGTGGCACATGCAAGGCACACAAAATCTTCAATATTCGGAAAATTCTTCACATTAATATTATACCCATGCGAGTTATTTATTATGTTTCTCATCATCCTAAGACCTGGGTGGCCTAATCTATCATGCTAGAGACAGAAGAGTTCAGAGCTTCTAAATACTGTCTTCAGAACAGTGTACGCTGCAGGCGCCTTGATGTTGGTATAATATAGCCCAGTTTCTAGTGAAGGAAGTTTTCTAATACCCTTTTCCATTCTTTTTGTGCTTTGTAATGAGCAGGTATTACTTACCGTACTCTTCGTCAGTCTCAACGCGGAAACCATTGGCACGAATATCCTTAAAATTTAGGAGAGTTCTAGTCGATTTTGGGTACAATAAGGCTTCTTTAATGACCAAAATTGTGCCTATTGGAAGTATAATTGTGGCTCTTCCGGAACCGATTATACATGCATCGCTTCCGACGATTGTCGTAAGGCTGCTAGTGCTCTTACGGATCGACTGAAAATACTTAGTCTCTCTTAAGATGATATGCGTTATGCCGCTGCTGGCTAAGCACACTTCCTTCATAGGGCGCTACATGTGTTCTAATATATGGTATTTTATTAATATGTATTAGAAGGCATTCAACACATAAATAATACGCCAATATCAGAACAGATCATGCCATTATAAACTGAATAAATGAATGAGTTCTTCAAATATCATCCAACCATCACGAAAAAATAAATGCTAAAGTACCATCCATGCAAATTCTAACTTGCCCTTTTCACACAAAATAAATGACATTTAAAGTCTAAATGCATTCTGTGCATCAGACTTCTTCTGCTATTTTCTCGGGGTTGACATTCTCTTCAAGAGAAATCATGGCGTCGACTGCTTCTAGGTCGAAAAGGGGTTGCTACTATCGTGATGGTTTCAACCTTCACCAGTGCAGGCAGCTACTCCGAACTCTCCCCCTCAGCCGATGCAAAGTGGGCTTCATGCTGCCCTTTGCCATCCCGTTTTGGCTTGCTAGTCTTATTCTCTTGTGGAGCATCTAATTCGCCTTTCTGGGCTGCGGCCTTACCCTTCTTTCCCTTTTTCTTTATCAAGGGCTGTTGCATCTTGTTGCTTTCGGCGTTGGCTTCACGGCCAGCGGAGCTCCTAGGTGGCTGAGTGACGTAGTTCTTACGGAGAATTTTGTCCTGAGCCTCCCCAACTTGCATCATATCAATCAATTCGGCGTATTCCTCATAGCTGTCTTGACGATAATTGTATTCCCCGATCGTCTTAAGGTCGGCAAACCTCAGTCTGATCCACTCCTGCTCTGCTTGAGGAAAATGGGGTACTTGAGCCTCTCAAACTGCTTCTGGAGTGCGGTCCAGAGTGCTAGTGCACTTTTCTCCGCCATATACTCATTCTTGAGAGCGAGGCAGAGGTGGTGCCTGAGAAAATGAAGTGCCTCATCATTCTCCTCAGGTTTGGGTTGGGCGTCATTCAGTCCGTCAATCCCAAAGGCCGCGCGGAGCTTCTTGGCTCCAAGCACAATCTCGACATCGGATGCCCATGTCAGATAGTTTTGGCAATACTGGACCAGCTCCTCGAACTCCTGGTTCGTGATGCCAGTCATCTATATGTGTATATAAGTTAACTGCCGGTAAACATGCACAGAATAATTTACTGCGGGTAAATAAATGGTACAATATGTTCTCGTAATGTTTCATAATTTTCTGTGCATTTTCTATAATTTTACTGCTAATTTCAGTTATTAAAAGCAATTTTCAGCAATTACAATTAACCAAAACAGTAAATAAATACAGAGAATAATAATGGCATAAATAAATAAGCCTCAAATGCTAAACATAATTCAAAATTCGGATTCTCAAGGCCCTTTTATGCTAAAATATGAAATTTCAGCAAATTCTGCACTTTCTGGGATTTTTACGCAAATTTTCAGTTCAGAGAAAAATTCGCGCAATTTTCTGATTTACACAGGGGGTTTTCTGCAAAATTCTGGACCCGCTCGTAAATTCGAGGATTTATACGTAATTTTCAGAACCACGAAGCCTTTTATGCAAAATTTCGAGACTTAAATTAAAATTCAAGGACCTATTGGTAATATTCAAAATTTATGGGGTTTTCTTGGAAAATAACCGGCACCCCCCTCGACGTCTGGGCCTTAGGCCCATATCCCCTTCCGTCGGCCCATCAGGCTCCAGAGGCCCACCCGGCCGAGTAAATGCTTGGGGGGTAGGGTTTCCCTACCCCATTCAACCGTGGCGGCGGCGGCAGCCATGTGGCTCGGGCGTGGCGTGGCGGCCGGCCGCGGCGCGTCGCGTCTGTCTTGCGCGGTGGGAGGCGCCAGGTCGGCGCGCGGTGTAGCCTAGCCGGCGGCGAAGTCGGCCGAGCGGAGGTGTCGCGCGCGCAGCGCCGGGCCGAGGCGCGGCATGCTCGGCGGCGTGGCAAGACACCGGCGGCTACGAGCGCGATTTGTTGCCGACGGCGGTTGTGCCGTCGGTGGCGGGCCGAGAGCAGCGGAGGCGCGTTGGTTGCAAGCAGCGGGCGGCGGCGCCACGGCGGTGGAAGCGGGCGGCTGCGGCTGGAGCTTCGAGTGACGATCGATGGCGGCGATCTTGCGGCTTCTGGCGCGCGGCGTCGCGAGCGGCGGCAGCGGGGTTATCTGCGGCGCGGGGCGATGCAGTGTCGTCGCGGCGACCAACCGCGAGCCGAGCGGAGGACCAACGGGCGGCGCGCGCCGCCGAGCGGCGCGCGCGCGCGCGCGCGCGCGGTGGACGAGGCCGTTAGCGGTGGCGCCGGCGCATCTCCTACATGCGGCGCCGCGACGCGGAAGAAGCGGCGGCGGCGGTGCCGGCGGCGCCTTCAATCGGCCGAGTGCGGCAGCATGCGGGCGGCCGGGCAGGGAGGCGGAGCCATCAGCGCAGGTGGCCGGCTTTGGGGCTTCAAGCGACGACCCTCGGCGATACGCATGCAGGTGCGGCGCATGGGCGGCGGTAGCCGACGGTGGCAGTCCTACGGGGCAGCGCCAGTTCAAGCAGTGGTCTCGGCTACTGGCTGGCAATCGGCAGCGCGCATGCGGGCGCGGCGACGCCTCGACTCCCCCTTTTTTCATGCAGTGGACATGCAAACACGAACAGAAACCATGCAAATTTCTCGTGCATTCTTTTCTCATGCAATGATCGTGCAGAATCAAACAATTCATGCAAAAAAAATTTTTGTTTCCAATCTACGATGCAATCAACATCTACCCCGTTTCGCAATCTACTGATCGACATTGTGCCGGCGATTTCAGATCTGCTCGCGGTAGATTGGGGCGGATTTGCATCGTTTCTAATCTACAGTGCAATCAATATCTATCCTGTTTCACAATCTACCGATCGGCATTGTGCCGGCGACTTCAAGTCTGCTCGCGGTAGATTAGGGCGGATTTGCACCATAGTGATTCAATCTATAACGCGAAAGAAATACAGATTCAAAGCGATCTAGAAAATTCAATCTGTGCTTCGATGATTACCTTCGTTCATCGGAGCGAAGTCATGCTGATAACGTGTTGAGGAACCGTCGCTGGTGACCAGTCCGAGCAATTCCTCTGTTTAGAACAAGAACGAATCAATCACAGAAGAATAGATTGAACACAGAGAGATAGAGAGAACTCCTGATCTTTCTTTATTGATTTCATTCATGTGTGCATAATATGCTTGTTTGGCTCTCTATTTATAGACTACAATGAGATGCCCACCATGGGCCGCGGACTGCTGGCCCAGGCCTAGGTTTCTTAACAGATTTATTTACATGGCAGATTGTTTACTTGGAGGAATGAACGTGAGCAACCGACACTAGAAAGGCTAGTGTGTTGGTTTCGGTACATTGGGAACAAGCCTTTCCGGACTGCTTTCTTCAGGCGAGGTCGTCTTCTATTTCTGACCATTGCCCGTTATTGTTCTCGACGTGCTGCAACTTCCGCGCAAAATGTCCTTTCCAGTTTGAGTCCTTTTGGACAAAGCTTGACGGTTTTCTAGAAGCAGTCCAGAACGCATGGGTGTGCCCAGCTGAGATCAAAGACCCACTAAGAACATGTACAATAGAGTGACATAAGTTGTCTATAAAAGATGTCATATAGAAATTTTACTAAGATGGATAAAAAAGAAAGAGGATAGAGAATGAGGTCAACTGTAATTCTATAAATAGTCGAAATGTGAGAAAATACGTTGCTATAGACAGCTTTCATACCATTGTATCAATGTTGTCTATAAATAGCTTGTTATAGATAGTTTTCATACCACTGTATCAATGTTGTTTATATTTTACAGACAATCCATTATAGACAACTTATAAATAACTTATTATAGAAGATGTATTTAGTATTGTCTATAGATGACATAGAAATATACAATAGACAACATGTGTCTATATCACTGTATATGCCCTTAAGTGACTGGATTTCCTATTACGAAACACGGCCAGGCCGGCGTTGCAAAGTTGGGGTCAATGAAAAGTAGGAAACATTAAGCTACAAATTTGGATTGCAAAGGAAGTTGTGTTCCGGCTGGACAAGGCGCAAGAACTGAAGAAAGGAGGCAACCCACTGTTGATGAGATTTGCTTAAGGAAAGAGCTTAAAAAAACTTGCCTTGGTTTAGCATCATTGGAAAGAACCATTGCAAGACACAGATCCAGGCTTTTATGGTTGAAAGGAGATGATAACACGCGTTTCTTTCATTTGCATGCTAGTGTGCGTCGTCGTAAGAATTTTATATCTAATTTGATGGATGGGAATGAGTTGGCTTTCGGCCAAGAACGTAAGCAATAGCTGTTGACTGACTACTTTGATGAGGTTATTGGAACGGCTGTGCCTAGAAGTCACGCAATCAACTTACAACTAAGGTGCCTCTCGGTTAGACTAAAATAAATTAGCATATAACTAAAATTATACTATAGCTAATGAATGTTTATTTGGCGTAACTAAATTTAAAAAAATTAGAAATAAAAAACAAATTAACCCATCACGGACAATGTAAATGAATACAAAAAAAGAACCAGCAAAAAAAGCTCAAAATGTCCAAACAAATCAGAAAAGATAAAATTTAGGAATGGTAAAAAATAAATCAGAAATTAGAAGTTCAAGATGAAATGAGCATGGCTTTAGTGATCGGGAGATACCCTTTGCTGAAGATGGAATATGGACTGTTATCAAAGAGCAGCCAGCAGAAAAAACTCCCGGGCCCAAGGGATTTACTGGCCTGTTTTACCCAAAGGCGTGATCAGTAATAAAAAAAGAAATAATTGAGGCTTTACAGGTGGTGTACAATCTCCAGGGCAGGCATCTTTATAAGCTCAATAATGCTTTGATCACATTAATACCAAAGAAAGCTAAAGCTTTGCTGCCAAAAGACTTCAGGCCAATATGCTTGATATATAGTTTTGTTTCTAAAATTCTAGCAACTCGTTTGGCCCGGCATTTACACCAACTTGTAGATTCAAATCAATGTGCTTTTATAAAGGGAAGGTCCATCCAAGAGACCAAGACAATTTCAAATATATCCAATATTCAGCTAAACTTTGTCAGCACAAGAAAAGACAGAGGATGCTTCTTAAATTGGACATTGCGAAGGCGTTTGACACTGTTTCCTGCCCGTTTTTGCTGGAGTTGCTGCAATACAGAGGTTTCGAGCATCGATGGCGCGACTGGATTTTCATGATGCTCTCTTCGGAAAGCACTAAGGTGATGCTTAATGGGCAGCGCAGGGCACAGATTTGGAATGAACGTGGTTGGAGACAAGGCGATCCTTTGTCTCCGATGTTATTTATTTTGGTTATGGAAGTTCTCAACAAAATCTTTCAGAAGGCAACCTCTGAGAATGTGCTAAGATCTTTGGGCCACGAAGCTATTAAGCATAGAGCATTTTTTACGCAGATAATGTCATAGTTTTCATTACTCTGACGGCCTCTGAATTTGAAACTGTCAAGAGAATCCTCCACTCGTTTGGGATGGTGACAGGACTGCGCACAAACTTGGAAAAGTGCTCAGCTACACCAATTTGTTGTACAGAGGAAGATCTGCAGGTGGCGGCTGAAAACTTCAATTGTCAATTGACCGGATTCCCTTGTTCTTATTTGGGGCTGCCTTTATCTACTAAGCGTTTAAGAAAAGCTCACTTCCAACCATTTGTCGACAAGGTGGTGCTAAAGTTGCCGAAATGGAAAGGATCTTACTTTCTTCAAGGGGTAGAATGGTGGTGGTAAAAGTCTGTGTTATCAGCTAGCTATACCAGTTTATCAGATGTTTGCTTTAGATTTGCCTAAATGGGTGTTGAAGGCAATAGATAAAAGGAGGAGAAGTTTTCTGTGGTCGGGCGAGGAATCAGTTTAGGCAGGCAAGTGGTTGGTGGGATGGAACAATGTGAGTCGTCCAGTTGAGTATGGGGGACTGGGCATCCAAGATCTCCAAATTATGAGTTATGCACTAAAAATAAAATGGCTATGGCTCAAGAGAACTGACAGTACCATGATGTGGTCCATGTTCGAGGACATCAGGAGAAGGCAGTCCAAGCAATGTTTGATGTTTCTTCAAAGATAGAATTGAGAGATGGGAGGTCGGCTCTATTTTAGACTGATAGATGGTTGGGTGGTGATTCTATCGAGTCTATTGTGCCCACCTTGTGTCAAATGGTGGGCAAGAAGTCAAGGCAGCAACGACCGGTGAAGGAGGCTGTTAGAGTTAGTAATCTTGTTTCCTTTTATGAGTCCGAGTCTGAGTCCGTATACGTATACGCATTGTTGCCATGTACGTATACGACATGAGTTGAGTTCGTTTCCGAGTTGGATTATTGTGTCCGTCTTAGAGTCGTGTAACCTTGCTTTATAAGGCACAGCCGAATCCTGTAAACAGTGGGAAGCAATCTGTGTGATTGAGGGAGAGTAATAAAGGGAAAAGAAAAGAAAACCAATCTACTGTGTTCATAGTTTGTGCCTTCATATCATGTTCTCTTGTGTACAGAGGCCAAGCAGAGGATATGCATCACGTGGGAAGCTAAGAGACCATGTGGAGGTATCCCCATGTTTGTGATGAGTAATTGACGGTTGTTTAGAGAGTTTGAGTTTGTTTTGGGTATTCCAGGGTTGAGTACCTTTTATTAATGCTAATATTGATTATGCTGTTTCGTGCGGTGCTATGTGACGGTTTGCTTGTCTGTGTGGCTGCAAGACTTTGGAGCTAGGTCATGGTGAGACGAGGAGTACCGGGACTAGGCATAGGAGGTGTTGAGGTCCAGACGATCGGAGATGCAGAAGATGATCGAGGCTGCTGAGGTGGTTGCGAGCCGGGAGACGAGTAACCGGAGCTGGAGCTACCGGTGGTGGACACGACGGGCAACGACGAGTGAACCGGGACTAGGCTCAGGGAGGAGTCGGAGGTCTAGACGGTTGGATGTTGGTTGTGGTCGTGTGCGATGGAACAGACCAGGACTAGACTCAGGTGGAGTCGGAGGTCTCGATTGGAGTCAGGTGGACACGACGGGCAGTGGCGAGGTGGATCGGGACTAGGCTCAAGGAGGAGCTAAGGTCTAGACGGTCAGGATGCCAGGTGCGGTCGTGTACAGCAGAGCGGACCGGGACTAGACTCAAGGAGGAGTCGAGGTTCAGATGGTCAGGATGCCGGTTGCGGGAAGTTTCCGGGAAGGTGCTTGAGGGCAATTTGGAGAATTGACTCAAGTTTAGAGTGGAGAGGCTGGTTTCCCTCCAAAATGGGCTGGTTTGACCTTTACCTCATATGTGTGTGTGAGGTTTGAGTGGAGAGTGGCTGACTCTTCTTGATTTGCCATTTAGAGTGGGAGCTCCTGCCTTCTTATATGTGGTGATGAGGAGCCAGCAAGGCAAGCAAGAATGCAGTCTGCAGGAGTGAGTTCTCTCAGTGTGTGCGTGTGTGTTCTTGAGAGAACCATGTAGTGAGCTAACTTTCCTTCTCAACTGCGTATGGGGACGTAGTGAGTTGGTTGTATCTCCTGTGTAATCATTCATGGTAATGAATCCATTTAAGAAATCTTGAGATAGAGGTGATCTGAGTATTTGCCTCTCTGTTGATTTTCCGCTTCAGTGTGTTTTCTTCTGCATTCTCTGTCTTTTGAGTGATTCTTTGGTTGTAGAATGCAAAATGAGTTTGCTATGAACTGGGGGATCTGTATCAAAGCCATTTGGCTAATTTGTTCCCGAGAGCCAATTGATAGAATCAAAGAGTCTCTCATTTTTATTCTGCGGCATATTTCCTCTGTTTGCAAAAACTAGGGTTTGATGCCAGGGGAATCTTGGTTCTCTTGATTTCCCTTTAGGAGGTGGCTAAATATTTGTGTTTTCAAGCCCTGAGGTCACTGTATGGCTGAATTCAAAGTTTCATAATCAAAAGATTAAAGAATGGCAAGAAATTTGGAAATTAGTCCTATTCCCAGCAAGTTTTTCAGATTTTCACTCAGGACTTGATTTCTTGCTCTTTTTATATGCTTTCTTTTGTTCCTGAGGCCTAGTTGTTATTTAGTTCAAAGTCTTGCTCATTTGGCCAGAAAGGAATAGAGGCTTTTCTCAAATTTCACTGGAATCTGCATTTTCAGTTTTTCCTGTTCAGTCTTTCGGCCTGCGCAGTTGTCTGCCTTTTCTGCTGGAAGTATAGGCGGTCAGACCGGTCATCATATGGCGGTCAGACTGGACAGCTACCGGCGGTCAGACCGCTAACCCTAGCGGTCTGACCGGCCGTTGAACTGCGGTCAGACCAGTGCCTTGTAGGCGGTCAGACCGGTGGGAGTAAGGCGGTCAGACCGGTGGTATGGGGGCGGTCAGACTGGCATAAGCATTGCGGTCTGACCGGCCATGCCATTGCGGTCTGACCGGCTATGCTTTCTGCTGCCAGCTTCAGTTGAGTGTCTTGTCTTGCCTCTTCAGTTCTGAGTATTTTCTCCTTAGATTTCCAGTAGGCATGAGCTTTCATTCTTCATAGCTTTTGTAGCTATTGGAGAGAAGAAGCATGTTGTGTGAATATTCTAGGGGCAAATTTTAAAAGGCACCATTCACCCCCCTCTGTTGCCATATCCGATCCTACATGAGCAGTAGGAGGCTTGTTTCTCTTGCGTGAAGTGCAGGCGAGGAGAAAGGAGGCGTCTAGACACGTCACATTAGTTGGGATCAAGCGAGTCCCATGGAGAGGTGACATCAGCGGAAGTAGGTACCAACGGAAGGGCAGCAGAGTATAGACATGCGCATTCGAGAGCAAGGTCATCGCTATGTCCATGACATGAAAAAGCCGGGCACGGTGCAGATCCACAAAGACCAGGCAGGTCACGTCAAGCTAGGGGCTTTGCATGTAGAAGCCAACAGAAGGAACATCGCCAGGAGGAGTCATGACGGAACAAGGACCCACGGCCGGAGCGACAACAGAGATTGATCAAGAGAAATTTTCAACAAGTAGTATAAGAGCTTGCTGATCTTGGTGGTACTTGAACAACAGGAGAGAAGCGTCTACTTTGAGTGCCCAAAGTGGGCTGATCTCTCTTTAGTACCCTCTCCTGACGACCGACAATTACCTGGTATGGGCAATGAAGATGAAGGCGAATATGCGTTCCTAGGGAGTCTGGGGTGTAGTCGATTCGAGGGGGAAGGATAAGGAGGTGGACAGCAAGGTGAATCAGGCGGCTTTGTCCATCATCTACCAGGCAGTGCTAGATGCGATGATGCATCAGCTCATCGGCAAGGAGACGGCATGGGAGATGCTGCAGACGATGCACGATGGCGTTGATCGTGTGAAGGAGGTGTGGCTTTAAAATTTGTGGAGCGAGTTCAAGAATCTCAAGATGGGAGAGACCCAGTTGGTGGACTAGTTCGTTGGCAAGCTAACATCATTGTACAATCAGATTAACTCTCTTGGCGACAAGATATAGGAATCTGTGGCAGTGCAAAAGTACCTGCGTGTGCTTCCGGAGAAGTATATATCTGTTGTCACCACACTTATGTACTCCTTCGATCTGGACAAGAAGAAGAGAGAAGAGATCATCGGCTCCCTCAAGGTACATAAGGAGTTACTACAGGAGTTTTAGTCACGTAACGAGCAAGGATCCTAGACTCATAACAAGCAGGCATTGCTAGTAAATGGAGATCCGAGAGACGGTCGTGGCTCATCAAACAACCGTGGGAGGTGGTGCGGTCAAAGTGGCCAGAGTGGTCGAGGCGATAAAGGTGGCCATGGAGACAAGGCTGGGCAAGGCGGTGGTGTCAGATCCTGTGATAAGTCACATGTCAAGTGCTTTGAATGCGGTGAATACTGACACTATGTGTCAGAATACCACAGCCACATAAAAGTGTTTCAACTGTAACGAGTACGGGTACTATGCATTGGATTGTCGAAGCAAGAAGAAGAACGGGAAGATGAACCTCACCCAAGACGAAGAAGATGAAAAACCAGGACTACTTCTCTCCTCATATGTTGAAAATATGCCGGTCATGGTGATACTGAACGAGGAGAACATAGTTCCAAAACTATGCACAAAGGAAGGTAGCCACGATCACACGGACCAGTGGTACTTGGACAATGGAGCAAGCAATCACATGATAGGAGACCACTCCGTGTTTTATGAGCTTGACGAGAAGATTTGGGGCAAGTTCAAGTTTGGCGACGGCTCCACGATGGAGATAAGAGGCAAAGGGATGATGATGTTGCAATGTAAGAATGAAGATAAGAAGTTGTTGACAGGGATTTACTATATACCAAGTCTGTACAACAATATACTTAGTCTTGAGCAGATGATAGAAAGAGGGTGTAGGGTGATGTTGTAGGATAAGTTCTTACGTGTGTATGATAAGAACAAAGATCTGTTAATGAAGGTGAAAAGATCTCTAAATCGGTTGTACAAGATTTCTTTGAAAACTTGTAAATCGGTTTGTCTGAAGAGTAGCCTAGAGGAGCTAGGCGACGACACGGAATGTGATGACTCAGGTTAAGGCGGTGTGCCTCATGACGCAGGCATGCATGTAGCTGTGAGCGGCACCTCCGGAGGCACATGCGGCGCACATGCAAGTGCGGTTAACATAGGAAGTCAAGACGGTGGGCCTTTAGGTGGAAAAAGTGCACAAGGTCTAAGAGGAAGACTTGGAGTACCGGTTGGGGCAGTTTTCTGTGGTTTTGCAGAGGAAACACAAGAAGTATTGGAGACAGGAGTTAGGGCCGGTGTAGCCTCAGCCAAGATATACGTGGAAAAGTGGACATACTTAGTCCAAGAGAGAGGAGTGGGAGGCTTAGGTAACGGCGAAGCCAAGGTGGCTGTGAGAGCAGGTGCTCCAGCCTAGGCAAACGTACAAGGAAGGACAAGATCAGTCTAGGTGCAAGGCACGGCAAGCGTCGGATTGTGTAAGGCTCAAGATGGAGCAAGCGCAGGCGATAGGGCGATGACAGCTCAAGAAGGAATGACGCGTGGGAGTGCATGTTGTAGGATCGGATATGGCAACAGAGGGGGGTGAATGGTGCCCTTTAAAAATACGCCCCCCAAGAGTATCCACACTAAAGGGTCTCCTCTCCGATAGCTACGAGAAACTATGAAGAGGTAGTTTCATGCTCTCTGGAAACTCTGACATACAGAGAAGAAGTCGAAGCAAATAAAAAAGAACCAAGAAAAGAAAATCAACTTAGAGAACAAGCAGCGAGGCGATCGACCGCGATGGCGGGCGGTCGGACGCAGCTCTGGGCGGTCGACGCCTCTGAACCGCTGGTCTGACCGCCGTTCTCCCACCGGTCGGACCGCCTGCAGACTTCCGGTCAGACTGGCATCACCCAAGCGGTCTGACCGCCATGCACCGAGCAGTCTGACCGGGGGCCGCGAAAACAGAGCTCCCAACTGCACAAATTTTTATTGAAATTCCAAACTACTGAGAAATTGGTGGGATTTCTGCTATTTCTCTCAACCCAAAGGAGCAGGACTTCAAACCAAATAGTTCAAGGACCCCAGGAAACAAGGAGAATGCAAACAAGAGGCAAGAAAAGGAAATCTAAGTAGAATTTAGATTTTGAACTGTAAAGGTGACAGATTTCCAAAATGATCTTCATTCTCCAATCTTTAGCTCAGGAACTTTTGCAATCAGTTGAACAAAGACATGAGGACTTGAAAACTTACATCTAGGCACATTCTTTGAAGGGAAGCCACAAGAATCAAATATGCTCTGGGTATAAACCCTAGCTACAGTGAATAACAAAGGAGTTGCAGCCCATGAATGAAAAGTGAGATGATTGTGATTCTATCATTTGGCTCTTTGGGAATCAACTGACCAAATGGTCTTGAGACTAAATCCCATCACGGAGCAAACCCAAAAACCATGTCTCCAAACAAGATTTTCTCTAAAATAAAAGAATCAACCCAAAGCAGTAGAAAACAGAAATGAACTGAAACAAGAGAAACCAAATGGATTCATTGCAATGGATGATTACAAGAGTTTTACAACCACTCACTACGTCCCCATACGCAGTTGGATGAAGGAAATGCTGCCTCCTCACTACATGCTTGAGAGAGGAGTTTACACACGCAGGGGCTCACATACATACCACACTGCTCAACTCAAGCACACTCCAGACCACTCCACACTTGCTTTTCTCTCTTGGGTGAACTACTCCCTGCTGCCTCCCTCTCCACATTTTGAAGGCAAGAGCTCTCCCCAAAGAAGAAATACAAGAAGTGGCACACCAAACACACTACATGCCTCAACCACACTTGAGGCAAAAAGTCAACACACATGGAAATGGAGGAAAACCAGCCTCTCCACTCCAAAACTTGAGTCAATTGTCCAAATTGCCCTCAAGCACCTTCTCAGAAGCTTCCCGCGTCCGGTACCTTGACCGTCTGGACCTCGACTCCTCCTTGAGTCTAGTCCCGGTCTGCTCCGCTGTACATGACCGCACCCAGCATCCTGACCGTCTAGACCTCCGACTTCACCTGAGCCTAGTCCCGATCCACTCGCCGCTGCTCGTCGTGTCCACCCGACACCGACCGAGACCTCCGACTCCACCTAAGTCTAATCCTGGTCTGTTCCGTCGCGCACGACCGCAACTAACACCCAAACCATATGGACCTCCGACTACTCCCTGAGCCTAGTCCCGGTTCTCTCGTCGTCGCCCATCATGTCCATCACCGGTAGCTCCAGCTCTGGTTCCTCGCCTCCCGACTCGCAACCACCTCACCAGTCTTGATCATCTTCGGCATCACCGACCGTTTGGACCTCAACACCTCCTGTGCTTAGTCCCGATCCTCCTTGCCTCACCATGACCTAGCTCCGAAGTCCTGCAGTCACACAGACAAGCAAACCGTCACATAGCACCGCACGAAACAGCATATCAACAATAGCATAAACGAAAGGTACTCAACCCTAGAATACCCAAAACAAACTCAAACTCACTCAACCAACCGTCAATTACTCATCACAAACATGGGGATACCTCCACATGGTCAACCAACCGTCAATTACTCATCACAAACATGGGGATACCTCCACATGGTCTCTCACATGTAAAATGAGGAAGCGGAAGCAAGAGACAAGATTGGTGTGATCAAGATGGAGAAATAAGATTAAGGAGGTGATTGTTAGAGTTAGTAATCTTGTTTCCTTTTACGAGTTTGAGTCCGTATATGTATATGCATTGTTGCTGTGTACGTATACGACATGAGTTGAGTTTGTTTCCGAGTTGGATTATTGTGTCCATCTTAGAGTTGTGTAATCTTGCTTTATAAGGCACAACTGAGTCTTGTAAACAGTAGGAAGCAATCACTGTGATTGTGGGAGAGTAATAAAGGGAAAAGAAAAGAAAACTAATCTACTGTGTTCACGTTTGTGCCTTTGTATCATGTTCTCTTGTGTACAGAGGCCAAGCAGAGGATATGCATCACGTGGGGAGTAGCAGGAGGTTTGTTTTTCTTGCGTGAAGTGCAGGTGAGGAGAAAGGAGACACCTAGGTGTGTCACATTAGCTGGGATCAGGCAAGTCCCACGAAAAGGTGACGTCGGTGGAAGCAGGAACCAGCGGAAGGGTGGCAAAGTACAGACGTGTGCATCCGAGAGCAAGGTCATCGATGTGTCCATCTCTTGAAGAAGTCGGGCACGGTGCAAATCCACAGAGACCAGGTGGGTCACATCGAGTTAGGGGCTTCATGTGTAGAAGTCAACAAAAGGAACATCACCAGGAGTAGTCACGACATAATAGGGACCCACGGCTGAAGCGACAACAGAGATTGATCAAGAGAAATTTTCAACAGAGGCTTTAATCGATGAAGCATGGATTAGGGATATTCATGATAGTTTGTCAGTAACAGCTCTGAATGAGTACTTGATGGTTTGGAATCAGTTGACACAAATCCATCTGCAGGAAGGGATACAAGACAACATAATTTGAAAATGGTCTTCTTCGTCTCTAAGATGCAAGTTTATTGTGTGGTTGGTTGTTCAGAGGTGTTGTGGGACAGTTGATTGGTTGTAGAAGAGAGGATTACTTTACCCTGAAGTTGTGTCATGTGTGAGCAAGAACAGGAGACAATACAACACCTATTGGTTAATTGTGTGGTCACGAGGCAATTTTGGTATGACATTTTGTCTACTACCAATCATGCAACCCTCATGTCGTTAGTATCTTCTTAAGTAGTGGAATTATGGACTTCAGCTAGAAGCATAGTGCCAAAGGACCTAAAGAGGGGCTTCGATACCTTGGTGATTCTAGTCTTTTGGTTAATCTAGAAGGAAATGAATGCACGCGTATTCTATGGCAATTGTAACATCATACAAGATATTTTAGTTACCATTCGACAGGAGGGTGTTTTGTGGTGTTTGGCAGGTGCCTCAAGCTTGCGTAACTGGCTTAATTAGCTGATCCTAGTTGTAATCTTTCTTATGTTTTCTCTTTTTCTCTTTTT
Source organism: Dendrocalamus sinicus (assembly GCA_036346575.1). NCBI lineage: Eukaryota > Viridiplantae > Streptophyta > Magnoliopsida > Poales > Poaceae > Dendrocalamus > Dendrocalamus sinicus. The sequence goes on from CM070647.1 coordinate 32,797,782, forward strand.
CATTTGGTGGTTACTTTGATTTTTCTTATCTGCATTGTAAGAGGTTTGTTCATTGGTTGTTATTCTCCTTATATCTTTAATACAAAGACACATAAACCTTTTGTGTGCTTTGAAAAAAACTCCGGCAGACGACTAGCTTTAGCACTCAAGCACAACACACTACCATGTGATCACCCCTTGTAGCTTTGATGAGTGACACAGATGCTTCGGTTTAGTTTGACACAGATGCTCTGGTTTAGTTTAGTGTCGATTCTTACATTAAACAACATGAAGGGGAGATTCACTGAGGCTTATACAATGCCGCTAAGATCACACTATTATTTGTTTTATGACACTATCATTTGATTTATCTGCATCTACATATTTGAAAGACCGAAGATGGAAACAGAGAGGGTGAATGGTGCCTTCTAATTTTCTCCAAATATTCAACAATCTTTTACTCCAATAGCTACAAAGTTATGAAGATTGGAATGAGAAATCACCACCAAACAAGCAAAACAACCCTCTAAAATTTTGGAGAAAAATCAGAGAAATAGGAAGTACCTTTATTTTTACTATGGTACTTCCAATTTTCGGAAGTACCATTGTTTGCACTGCGGTACATCCGATTTCCTCGGTGAATAGTAATTTCAACCCAAGTTCAAGACCAAGAATCGATGGAACTTGTGATTCAAAGATCCAAATGATATGAGATTTTGCAGAGATCTTCTCTTGGGTATTGTGAATATATTCTAACAAACGATCATAAAAATATGGTCAAATTTGACACCTTTTTCAGTTTATTAGAAGGTTGCACAAAAACTGAGTCAAAATCAAAATCGGTTAATACAACTTACTTGTGGGTGGACGATGGCCAAGATGGTTTTAGATATGTTCCTACATGTCCCACCAAGCAAGAACAAGAAAGAAATTATGTCAAAAACCCTTGGATAAAAAAATCACACCTTAAGGTCAAATCAAGCAAAAGTAGGTTTTCTCGTGAGTCTTACTATCAAAATGCCTAGATGGGTGGAGATGTATTTGTAAGTATTATCTTCATCTCTTACACGTTCTTGGCATAGCAAGATCACAAGAAGAAAAGAAGATAGATCAAAACCAACCAAAAGTCAAGCACATCAATAAAAAATAAGAGGGACTCAAGAGTTGTACAAAGATTGATGTATTGCTTACTTGAGAAGGTAAATTTTACAGCCACTCCACATTAGAGGACAAAGAGCACCTAAGGTATTCACTCTCAAACCTTAACCCTAGAGAAGAGAGCACAGGAGATGGGTTAGAAGGTTAACCCTACATGTCTCCATCCCAACCCCTTTTATAGGTGGGCAACCAGCCACCTATTCACCTTAGTGGATTTTATCCACTATTACAATGAGGAAAATCCGTTAACCCCCCACACACGTGTTTTACTCATATAAGTTCACTTATGTATGCTTTTCAAAACGCATAAGTGTGCATCCGCTAAATCCTTAGCCTTGATTTAACCAGCTCTACCTTGACGTAAACCGCTCTTCAACACATCGCTCATGCACCACGATTTTGATCCAAGATTATTTCTTGTATTTTGGTCAAACTACCAAAATACCCTTCATGATCCGATTATCACCAACCATTGCAAACAATCGTCATGCTTGTTACGTGTAGGTACACCAATAGCTTGCCACACATTGTCAAGTCTCTCCCATCCCGGTTCTACTGAACTACGACTTACTTGGCCTGTGCAAACTACATGGCGACATCCCGCCGTTCGAACTCCCCTTCAATATTTCCCGCCTTTTTCATGCCCTGCTTGAGCTCACCATCTCACCTGGCATTCTCGATCATTCTAGGCCTCGACTCCTTCATGAGTCTAGCCCCAATCATCACCATTGACCATAGTTGACTTCAATCGACCTTACGCATCCAAAGATAAAGAAATCGTTTCTAGGCATAAGTTCTTCAAAACTTGACCTATATTAACCAAGACATGCATCATGCCCCCTTAATCTAATGACCCAGGTCAACCCAATTTAATCCATGACTCAATTCTCCAAAACCTTTCCAGGCAAAAGTTCTTCGCAACTTAATCTACATTAGCCAAGACATGCACCCTTAATCCAATAACTCAGGTCAACCCAACTTAATCTATGACTCAATTCCCCCAAACCCTGTTTTTCTAGGAAGATTGAAAGTACCGCACTTACCATACTGGTACCTCTGCTTTGCGGTACTACCGCTCCCCGAAGCAGTAATTCCACACATTGAAAACCTCACCTGGACCTCTCTAGAAAAAAAACATACTGCAACTCTAGTCGGTACTTCCACCAAGCTGTACTACCACACTTATACTTGCGGTACTTCTGCAAAGCGGAACTACCGTACTAATACCTGCGGTACTTCCGATTTTCCTAACACTTCCCGAAAACAGTCCAAATCAAATGCAAGTTTTGCAAAACCAATTGACTACTCCACAAACATTACAATAATTTATCATAACAATATCATGAATTTTCTCACACGGTCCTTTGATATTCTACCGATCACGCACACGCTGCAAAAGTGGTTTTGCTTTCCCGACCAGCGGTTTATTTGAGGTCTAGTGGTTGGCATTCAAGCTGTACATCTCGCCTCCAATTATTTGATGAACTCATATGTAGTGTATGCATGCATGTGTGTGTATTTGTTGGCTAGCTAAAATATTTTGGTTATGTATGTACATATGCAAATTCCATTGGGCAGATGCTCGCTGAAGCATGGGCTTGCATAATATTGCATGCGTGTAGAGGCAAAGGTCCCCCACACAAACACATAGCAACAAAACAATTAGGCCCCAATGATAGAAAAACTAAATTTACTATTTGTGTTGTTTTTTCTTCTCCCCCTACCTGTCTTTCCTTTCCCTCAGATGCAGCATGCATGATCCACTGGAGTCCAACTCTGACTCCAGTCTTGCAAGGGAACATGCACTGCCTACGTACATACCTAGCTGCCTTTACACTTTGCTGTTTCCTGTGTTCTTCTGCCCTAAGGTAGGCATTGCATGCATGCAAGTGGCAGGGAAAATATTTTCGGGCCAAAATTCTTGAATTTCGGTGAAATTCAGTTTTCTTGGCCCACTTCGAAAGAAGTATGTTTTGGCCTATTACAAAATTTCCAACCCATCTCATTCTCCATCTCTCTCCTTCCCCATCGCACAGAAAGAATTGCCATCCCACAGAAAGTTGATCGGGAGGAGGTGGCACCGGTTGTGGGAGGGGGAGGCGGCGCAAGCTGCTGGAGTGGGAGGCCGCGCGCGGCTGTAGGATGAGGCGGTGGCACTGACAATGAATGGGGAGGCGGTGCTGCTGTAGGAGGGGGAGGTGGTGACGGGCTACGAGAGGAGGCGGCGGCGCTGGCAACAAACGGGGAGGCGTTGCTACTAGTTTTGATCAAAATTATACATATTTTTAAAATTTAAATGGTATGTTTGAATATTTCAACTGAATGTTTTCAAAAAAATTCTAAAATTTTTGATTTTCAGAATTCTCGGAGGGTTGCGAAAATTTTCTAAACCGAAATTGTTTTCCCTGAGCGCTGGCTGCCTGCCCTTGATCTGCTGCTTCTATATAGTTTCTAGCTAGGCCTGCTCCTTAAAGGCGATCGCATCGTCGTCTTGCGCCAGCCTATGTCTGTCCCTGGACCAGCGGCAATGCTAAGCTACAGCTTTGCCCCTTTCTTCTTCTGCTGATTCACTCACTCGAGTCGAGGGGCATCAATAATTGTACGGGTTTTGCACCGGCGAAGGAAGCCGGATTTGGCAGTGGTGTGCAATAATGCACGCTGCATGCCTGCGTACGACCTTGTTCACCGCACCTAACAACAGGTTCTAACTGTGGTTGGCATAAGTTTCCTGCTTTGTTCAAAGCTCCAAAGGAAGAGGGGGAGATAGAGAAGCTTACGCGCTGGACCGTGATGTCATGCCTGTTCGAAAGTTTCAGTCATGGAGTCGAGGAATCAATTAACTAACGCTCAGTGCTCGTCGCACGACGGAACATTCGAATTGCGAGACGTGGTCAGGGAGACGGCCTCTCATTCAGAGAGATATTATTGACGGGGATTCTGCTCATGCGGTCGATCAGTCCCTGCATTTTGCAAAGCTAGCGAGAGAATCGTGTATGATCTAGTCGCATCGCACGCCTGAATTCTGTAAAAATATGCCTTCCTTTCTTGCGATGATTTACCACTACCTTTCTAGTCAAAAGCGGAGCACTTGGCTGAATGAAAAAGGATTGTTCGCTGCGTATATTCAGACGCAACGTAGCATTCTCTTAATTAGGCCGGGCGCAACTGAGGCTTCTTTTTCTCCCAATTTTCCCCATTGATTCCCTGCCATTGCACGGTCCACAGCGCGGGACCGCTCCTTTCTGTATCGGCCCCGATCGCGACAGAGCATGGGTTGTTCGTCTCGCAATGTGCAATGTCAATTAACTGCTGTTGATCAGCTCCTGGTGTCGACGCTGCTGAAGATCAAGTGTTGTTTTCGGCACAAGGCTCTGTCGCTGGGTGTTCGAGGCTATTATGCTTGTCTCGTATGATTTCAGCCTCAGTATGGCAAGAGTGCCGGCGAAAGGAGGAATGTCTCTGGTTGCTGCAGGCAATGCTCCTCTGCTCTGCATGTTCTTGTTAATGGCAATGGCGATGGCGATGGAGGCATGGCCTACCTTGTTGAATTTGTCTCTGATGCTGAGTGATAGCAAATTGCCAGGCAGGGATCATGTGCACTGTTTCATGTAGGAATCTGCAATCAGAAATTACGCGAGAAAAATGCCTTCGCATCGGCGTGTCGTTTCGGCTGCCATCGATCTGCCGGAAAAAGTTTCATGCGGTATTATTTTACTTTGTTTCCATCATTTTTTATCCACTGTATGGGAAAAATGCATTGTTGATGGCACAGTATCGATGGAGATAAATATAACTCCTGAGTACTAAGAGAAAGCCTCTTTACATTTTGTTCAATCCAGCCATGCTACGATGAATCTAAAGGACAAGAAGCAGCAATTGGAAGTATTCTGAGCACTTCATGTTGCATTCACACAGTACTGTGACAAGTGCATTTTGCAGTCCTGTAGTACTGTTGATAACGACAAACTAAAAAGAGCAAATCGCACATGTTCCGTAATAAACGAGGAGCAAATGGTCAAAAACTCATTAGTAACTGCAGGTACCTTAACATTATGTGCGATTTTCTCTACAGGGAATACAGAAGCACACAAAAATTAGTTAAGCAAAAGAACTACCGCAGATTATTCCGTATTGACCGGATTTTGTATCGATGAATTTAGCGATTAATTTTTGTTAAATCTATCAGAAAGCTACACATTCCTGCCTACAGCACAGGATGTTTTGGACTTTATAATAGCGAGTATTCAGCTCGTGACAATGGCATGTTGAATTTATGGACAACTGTTCGATGTCATGTATGCATTGTGCCTCGTTTTTGGGTTCTTGCCGTTTTCCACTGACAAATACCAAAGTAGTTGCAACAACTATTCAGAAAAAAGTTACCAAACCTGATTGATCGCAGTTTACATAAGGCAAAATTTCCATCTATCATCGTTGAGATCATCATCAGAAGGCCATGAGTAGGCACATTGAAACTGAAACTGAAAAAGGATTCTATTCCTCCCATTTCCATGAAACAAAGTGCTAACTAATTACAAGACCCCGTCAGAAGGGTACGATAATAGAAACCTTCAGAGCTGAGGCCCAGACGATCATGATGGTACTAAAACAGCAGCAGCAGCAGCAGCAACGAAAAAAAAGATACAAAAAAGGATTGGGAAAAAAAACAAATGGAAATAGTAGACTCCATGTTATACTACGCTAAGATACAGGTAGCCTTCTGCTTTTCTCCACAGAGACGAGGAAAAACATCACGAGAGGGATGGCCGAGTTAGAGTTGGTCACTTGGATCTCGATATAGACTAGTTCTCAGCTGACCAACTTGCGCAAGAACTCCTTGACCTGTTCCAGCATAAAAAGATTCAGACTAAATCACCTTGCAATTTGAAGCAAACAACTAAAATTGATTTGGAAACTTCATGTACATACCTCAGTTGGCTCGCGGAGGGAGAAGGAGGCGTTGGTCTCCTTTGGGAACTTGGACACAAGAATTCCAGCGCCCTGCCCCCTGCTGCAAAGCACCTGGCCGACAGGAGAGTAGAACCGTCAGCGACAAGATATATTCCCAGCTGCAACATCTGAGAGCGTGCATGCACAAAGATACGATGATCTGACGCATGGTGTTCGGTTTCCATACCTTGAACGCGTCCTCGTCGGTGCGGTCGTCGCCGATGTATATCGGGAAGACGTCGCTGCACTCCGCATACCCTGCTCAAATCAGAGAAACAGTTTCGTCAGGCTCGACCAAGAATGTGAATTGCTGGACATGTTCTTCAGACATATTTTGCCACCGACCGAGGGACTCGAGCAGGAACTCGAGGGCCTTCCCCTTGTCCCACTTGATCATGGGGCGGATCTCCAGCACCTGTCAAGAATGAACCAATGACACATTAGCCATTGGATTAACCACTTAGTTGAATTAACCAAACATCAAACATGTGTGCAGTGCAGGTGCCCACGCACAGCATAGCCACGCACCTTTCTCCCCTGGGTGAGGCGCAGCCTGGGGTACTCCTTGAGCACTGACCTAACTTGCTCTGCCAGCGCGCCCCATCTCTGAACAACGCAAAGGAAAGAGGAGAGTCCAGCATGAGGAAAACATGTCTGAATTGTGTCGACACAAAATTCTACGCCTTTCTAACTACCTTCTCGTCAACGCATCGGAAGTGGACGGACAAGCAGAACTTGTTGTTCTCCACCTTGGCCCCCGGGATCGACTCCATCTGCGCCGTCAGCGCGTCGTAAACCTACGCAACAAGCAACAAGAAGGGAAATAAAATTGTCAACGCCGCACGAACAACGGCACAGGCAAGAAGATCGTATTACACCAGCCGAACCGCTCCCTCACCTCCCCAATCATCGGCAGGAACTCGCTTGCAGGCTGGCAGAGCACTGACTCGGCCTGATCAAAGAGTCAAATAAGAGAGGAGGCATCCTCATTAGTACTAAACAATAACTCGATCAAGCAAACCATGGCACGTACGTAGAGAACATGAAAAGCTAGCCCTTTTCACGAGAGATTTGGCTGTGGCCAGTGACCGCTGTGGCCAGTGACCCAAAGGAAACTAAGAAAAACTGATGCAGTTAAGGGATGTAGAGATGTGGGCTAGAGTATAAGCGAGAGGTATTAACCTTGTTGGGCGTGAGGTGGTGGTGGTTGGAGCCGGCGGCGGGCCCTTTGATGTCCATCCCATGGCTCCCGGCGTAGTACAGCTCCGTCAGTCTCACAAAGTTGAACACCTGCAGACAGGGCGTACGCATGGTGATGTATCGTCCTCTTCTCTTCTCTTTCACATCGCCGTCACAAACCACACCAGCGAGCAAGGACATGCGAGAAATTAATTTAGGCCGTTTCGTTGCAAGGAGAAGAAGTGGACCGGTTAACCAATGAAGCTCCTGCCAAGTGGAAGAGCTTCTAGGTCGCCTGTCTGATCTCATGTCCTGCCCTGGCACATCTCCCTCCTTTTCTTTTCTTTCCTTTCCTTTCTCTCTCTTTTTCTTTCTTTCAACAATGCGTCACTCGTGAGCTGAGAGCACTTGCTGGCTTGCATGCCGTGTGCTCATTGTACTTACTGTGTTTGTGTGTGTGGCCGTGGGAGTACAAGTAAAGGAAAGAAAAGGTGTTTTACTTTCCAGCAAGACAAGCGCAGGGCGTCTGGCCTCTAGAAGGTTAATGAATGTACCTTGTCTCTGCACCGGCCACTGATGATCGCCGTCGGGAAGTGCTCCGCTACGCCGCGCACCGCGTCTCTCATCTGCGTGCCGACAAGCGGAGAGGAGTTGGGCGAGGTTGGAAGGAAGGAAGAGATCCAATGAGTTCAGGAGCAGAGCATCCTCTGCATTCTGTGTACCTCGTCCGTCATGACGGCGCGGTCGGGGTCCTCGACGATCGGGGACAGCGTGCCGTCGTAGTCCAGGAACATCACGATCTGCTTCCCCTTCGCCGCCGCCGCCACCGCCTCGAACCTGCCCAATGCCGACGGGTGCTTCTCCTGCATGCCATACGCACACGAAAAGGCCACCTGTTTCAGCGCCAGCCAAGGACGTCCAAGCCGAAGGCCAACAAGAGACAAGAACTCGCGTACCATCCAGTCGTCGTTCTCCGCGTCGGTGACCGCGGGCCCCATGAGCTTGTGCCTCGGCGAGGAGGCCTTCATGGAGTCGAGCCACGAACCCATCATGGCGACCCCGGCGACGGCGCCGAGGTCGATCTGCGCGGCCAGCTTCTTGCACGAGTCACCGGTCCTCGGCGGCGGGAACGAGAAATGCCACCCGGCCGCCACGACGGCGTCCTCGGGGACAACCACGACGCCGTGCTTCGTCATGGCCAATGCCTCACACGGCAACCAAGTTCGATCGACCGACCAAACTCACAAAGAACGCCACGAGATTGATTGCGATAGGGATTAGGGAGTTGAAAATTGAGAAGAAAAGGAGGCGAGCAGGTGCTGGGCGGGCGGGCAAGCAAAGCGATGAGAATTGGTGATTTGATGGTTGGAGGAGGGAGGGATGGTTCTACTAGTTGGTTTGTGTGCGGAGTTTGGGGAGGCGGTGGAGGGTATTTATAGGTGCAGGGGGAACCATTTTTGGTTTATGTTTTTTTTTCTCTTTGTCACAGTAGGTTTATGATATTCTAGAGAAGGTTCTTGTAAATTTTTATTTCATTTAAATCTACGAATCAAAAAATTTTATATATTTTTCGTTTGTTAAACAGATCTTAAATTTCAGTTTACCCTCTTATTTTAAAAAGTGGCTTTTGGATTAGAATATTTGCAGAGTTTAAAAAGTGGCTTTTGGATTAGAATATTTGCAGAGTTTGAGTTTGGTTTTCGAGAGTTCACAAATTCTTTAGTTAATTTTGTTGCTGACGGTATGATCGGCATTACAAGATGTGTATGTCTCTGGAACTTTTTTTCTGGGATATGGGGGTGGCTTTGTTGTTTCTTTATTTTTGATATGGAGCCTTTTGGTTTGTACAACTAGTGGAGTACCCTAGATTAAGCCAATTTGTTTCTCTTTGCTGGGATACACCACTAATTGGCAGGTTTTTCGTTAATTTTCATGTCAAGTCTCTCGAATGGAGGAAAAAAAAAGGAAGGAATATTATTGATTGTGAGCTATAGTTCATACTCTGTGCAAAATTAAATTTTCCATGATCAAATGTCTGAATAGTATGGTAAACAAATAGAAAAAAATATATTACAGGCCAATTTGCGGTTGCTATGGTGGAATCTTATTTGTTACTTGATAATTAGTTATAGGAATATATACCAAATAAAAAAGGAAGTACGAAACATTGAAAACATATATTGTATTGTTGATAGGAAATGAAATAAAAATTAAATAAACATAATCATATTAAATCTAAAAATTTAATTGGAATAGCTGTATAATTGTTATACAATTAGAGAAAAATTAGACAATAAGAATAAAAATTTAATCGAAATACTAACAGTTCTTTTATTTGAATAAATACTATGCAATTAATAATTAATAAAATATTGAACAAATCTGACCTATCATGCCCAGGACAAGATATAGAACAAGAGATCCAAAATTAATAACCCTTTTAGTTCCTGGAGAAAAGCCTTGTTTGGGCTAAACCAAAAATAAGCATAGTTTTGCTTAGTACCAAACATTGGAGCAGTTGATAGGGTTAACGTGTTTTTTTTTCCATATTACACGAAAGGTGCACACGCGTGCACATCACTATATATATGTATACCACATGTATATACATACGAGTATATATTTTTTAGCATATGTCTAAACAGACTGAGACATAAGATAATTATATAATTTTATAAAATTTCTACTAGACATATCTACATATGCGTCATAAGTAGACACTGAGGATTTGATCATTTGAATCATAGTAGCACCACTACTCCATACAGAGATGGTTCTGATAGTCAACGTTCACAACTCAAACGTAACAACCTTGAGTGCCCGGAGGTCTGATACGAAACCAGGAAACCAACCGCTTTAACTAACGGGACAATCATACAAACGACGAGAAGCTTGGGCCCCATGGTCGTGGACCGGCCCCACGTTACGCTGTCGTCTTCCTTGCTTCCACGGGTGCACGCAGCGTCGCCAGCTCGGACGCGTTGATCAGGGCGGCCCACAGCTCGTGGGCCCCGAGGAGCGCTGTTTGCTCACACGTCTTCGCACGCAGAGCATCGACGAAACCAGGCCCCACCGTATGTTCCGAGCGTTTTTTTTCTCTCTGCAGCTTATAATTACAATTTATAGTTTTTGATTTTGATATAAGTGTTTATATAAAAGAACCAAATATCTATAAACTGATAAATCATTTTGAAACAGAACTAGAGAAATTATTCCATTTATTTGTCCACTATTGTATATTTGCTCGCGATATACCCAAACATTTCCTTTTGAACTCATGATATAGCCAAAGTTGATAACACATAGAAGAAGTTTTTGCTATTTCTAAGCTGTTTAATATTTGCTCAAACATGACTCGATTTCGTAGCCATTATATTAATGTTGACCTAACGGATAAAAATATGAGTTATAATTAAGAAAAAAATAGTCACTTATTATACATAAATAGAAACAAGAAGATAATCACGAGCAGTGTTTCTACGCACTCCTAAAGACTTAATTGCAAAGATTGTGCAATCTAGAATTCCCTGACTTTAACAGCCTCCGAAAATCTGCTGGAAGCATCAAACAGAACTCTGTTTCTCAATGTACTTTCGCTTCTCTCAAGGTTTGAGTACCTTTTGGTGGCCTTTCCATGAAAAGGTTTGTAGAGATCGACAACCCCAACCTAACTAACGCACCTTGGAAAACATTGGATCTATGGGCTGTTTCGCCTTTCATGAACAAAAACATGGCACCACTCTTGACGACCTTTTTGTCCAAGAAAAATAAGGAACCCTTCGTATTAGCTTATTAGCTTTTACTTATTGTTTCTAGCTGCGAGCTATAATTTTTTTTAGCTATGAGTTATATTTTTAGCTAAAAATAAATAGTAATAACTGAAAAAATTAGTTTTTAATTAGAAAAAGGGAGCGAGCGATATAAAAGTGAGGGGGAGATGCGTGCATGTGACGGAAGCGAGAGAGGGGTGCGTGATGCACCTATGATCCCTTGCTTTTTTTTTTTTGAGCGAGACGGTAACGAAAGGAGTAGAGAAACCACTTCAAGAAACCGGATATTTGTATTAGCTTTTGGTTTTTCTAAGCAGAAGCCGATATAAACAGAGCCTAAATAACATCTTCTTCTAGAATTTACAATGTGCCTTGTAAGCCTAATTTTGTGCTGACATGGTAGACCAGGTTTATTCACCATCGTGCATGCTCCTAGCCAGGTTGATAAGATATGTTAGGCTTTTCCTATAAAAACAGAAAAAAAAAACCTCGAGTCTTGAACCTACAGACTTTGTCCCCATTCTTTTAGGCTTTAGGGCTTCCTCGGAATAAACAAATGGATCGGCTTCTCTACAGTCTTTTCGAAGCGGCTTATCGGGACAGCCATTTTAAAGAAGTTTATCGATTTATCAGCTTTTGATTCGTTCATATAAGCACTTACGATAAAATCAAAGACCATTAGCCACAGCCATAAGCCATAATCTACAGCAAAAAAGAACACACCCTTTATCGCTGTAGAAGTTTGACAAGCATCAACCAATGGCAGAGTTAGAAAACTTTTAATAGGGGGTGCATGCTTCATGTACAAGACTTGTTATATGAATTCATACTTGGTCTCAATACCTATAAACTCTGTAGGTTTCTGATGTTTTGGGTGTATCCATACATACCAGGCACACCACTTAGCTCCGCCAGTGGCATCGATCATGCATCTTGGGCACGAAGTATTCAAATGCATGCGAGCGATTTGGAAGATTCAGGTGCGTTCATTTAAGCTTATGGCTCGTGGCTTATAGTTTATACGATAGTAACTAAAATTTTAAATGGTGTGTTTTTTAAGACGAAGTCAACAGAAAAATTATAGTAAAAAGTGCACTAAATTCAGTTGTACCGGTCAAATCGTATGCGACTATTTTTCTCTACGTACCACTTCTCATGAATAGATAGAATTTAAAATTTGAAGTCATAAATAATAAGCCATAGTCTAAAATAACCCACTAAGACTATCTTGTCAAATGTCAAGTCTCGGTTTCTTGGTCACTACGGTCCATAACGCCTTCACGTTACCTCATAGTTTAATTGTATGCATGCATAATTATATACAATTAGTACGTGTTGCATCTCCAGTGAAGCTAGGGTGACGTCGAGACTTCAGGCTTGTGTAGATTCAACTGCATGTGAAATTACTACATTGATTCTAACTAGTCTACTGTAGTATATTCTCTACCTTCTCTTTCCTTTTTGTTCTGCAACTTGGGACAAGTCCAAGTCTACTGCCTTCATGACTTTGAATCTTGGAAAAAAATTGATAAATGCATGACTGACTGACTGACTCCATTGGAGATCACTGACTCACAGGTCACAACAGCACAACAAGAACAGCCTTGTTAGAAGCTGCCATGCTTCTTCCTGCTTCTGTTCTGTCCTATATATGACAAATTGTAACTGTTTTATTTTTGAAGCAGTTTGGAGTTTGGACTGGAGAATAGTTTTACATGTGGAGCTTGCAGATGAGCTTAATTTAGACGTTAAACTTGTTTCTAAGGGTGTTGCGATTCTTTTTGTCCCAGGAAATTGTGTATTGATGTGATGCACGCAAGGGGAAAAGAATTTTATTATTAGATGAGGTTAGCATGAAAATTTTTGAGTAAATTGTACATTAGCACTGCTATTTTGACTTGAGTTGCACGAAACACTAGGTCTAAGCGATCTTTTCAGGTAACCCGGTATAATCCTACACACTGGCTAGATGGGCTAGTGCAATATTCAATAGCCCGTTCTTTTTGGTTTTTAGGTGATTTTTGACTTTAACTTCTTTCAGCAACTACTATTTATTAAACTAATAAGCCATCGTCAAAAGATAAAAGTCACAACACAAAAGAACAAACTTACCAACATGTCAAAATAGGTGTTGTTATATGAAAAGATGGCTTGACCTGGCTTTTGTATAACTCAAGTCAAAATAAATGGTGCAATAGGCAAATTTTTATTGATGTCTACGGTCCTAGCATAAAATTTTATGATATTTTTATCTGTCTCGCACAATTTGCTAGGTCTAGCTAAGGGTGTGTTTGGTTGGTGGAATGGCTAAGGGATGGAACCATCCCATTCCAATTTTGAGTTCATCCATCTGTTTGGTTCATAGTATGGAAGGGAATGAAGTGGAAGCAAACCATTCCTCCTAAAGGAATATTCCTTCAAAATTCGGAATCCATCCATTCCCAAAATTTTCCCGGACGGATCCATCCCAGGCGCCCCTCGCGCAGAGCCTTTCACCCCACTCCCTCGCGCAGAGCCGCTCACCCCCCCTCTCGGCCTCTCCAGATCCAGATCTCACTCCCGCGCCGCCGGCCTCTCGCGGCGATCTCCCTCCTGCGACGGCCTTCCTCCCGCGCCGGCCTTCCTCCGCGCGTCGTCTGCCCCGCGTCCTCGCGCGCCGACCGCCCTCTGCGCCGCCTCCCACGCCGACCTTCCTCCCGCCCGACCTTCCTCCCGCGGTCTCCCACGCCCGCGCGTCGTCCCGCCGCCGTCCTCCCGCGCCGACCGCCCTCTGCGCGATCCTCCCGCGCCGACCGCCCTCTGCGCCGTCCTCCCGCGCCGACCGCCCTCCGCGCCGACCGCCCTCTGCACCGCCGTCGACCTCTGCGCCGCCGTGCGCCGACCTCCCGGCCGCCTCGACCTCCTGCGCCGCCGTGCCGCCCAACCTCCCGGCCGCCTCGACCTCCCGCCGCCGCGCCTCCCCCCAGTGAAGGTACTGTACTTACCTCTGTTTTGTGATGTTGTGGTGAAAATGTGAAGAAATTTGTGTGACATATGAGAAACATGTGCAGTGGTAGGAATCTGTGGTTGTGCTTGATTGATATGTTCCATTGTGATGTTATCAATTGTGCTATTCATATTGTAGATGGACAGAAGACTTGCTAAAAGGAGAAAGTGTGTGCTTTATGGTGCTGCTGCTTTCGTGGCTGTTGCTATGGTGGCTTTGTATGTTAGATCTAGATTAATGAAAAGAAGAACACGTATTACCTATGGTCCAATGGAAGAAAGAGATAGAGCAAGAATTGATTATCTAAATAAGAAAATTTATAGAGATGATTCAACTTGCCAAAAAATGTTAAGGCTTACTAGAGCTCCTTTCTTCCATTTATGTGAAGTTTTGAGAGGTCGCGGTTTGCTTGGAGATACCATACATGTTAGTGTCGAAGAGCAAGTTGCAATGTTCCTAAATATTGTAGGGCATAACCTAAGGAATAGGTTAGTCCACACTAATTTTGATAGGTCCACTGAAACAGTTAGTCGATATTTTAGAGTTGTACTACATGCCATAGGAGAGCTTAGAAGTGAACTTATTAGGCCACCTTCCTCGGAGACCCCAACCAAAATTGCAGGGAATCCAAGATGGGATCCATATTTCAAGGTATGACATTGCCAATTGTTTTGTTAGAGATGTAAGCTCAACTATTTAGCTACTAATTTTTATTTTTTGAAAATAGGATTGTATTGGAGCCATTGATGGTACACACATAAGGGCAACCGTTAGTAAATCCATGGAGCCTTCTTTTCGCGGTAGGAAGTCATTTGCTACACAAAATGTGATGGCAGCGGTAGATTTTGATCTCCGATTCACATATGTGTTGGCTGGTTGGGAGGGAACTGCACATGATGCTACAGTTTTAGCAGATGCATTAGAGCGTGAGAATGGCTTACGTGTCCCACAAGGTAATAGCTCCACTCTAGATTAATTTGTCTATAGTTAAAGCTTTAAATTTCCACCTCACCTGAGCAATAATTTCTGCCTCACATATTAGGAAAATTCTACCTTGTGGATGCTGGATACGGAGCTAAACCTGGGTTTTTGCCTCCATTTCGCGGTGTGCGGTACCACTTGAATGAGTGGGGGAGTAATCCTGTTCAAGATGCCCCTGAATTATTCAACCTTAGACATTCCTCTCTACGTGTGACAGTAGAACGTGCTTTTGGATCACTCAAGAGGCGTTTCAAAATTCTTGATGATGCCACACCATTCTTTCCTTTTCCTGTACAAGTTGATATTGTTATAGCTTGTTGTATCCTGCACAATTGGGTTCTATCACAAGGGATTGATCGATTTATTGTGCCAGAAGTTCAGTGGAGTAGTAACCCGATATCCTCCACAGCTAGCTCGTCCACACAAGCAGCCAATGATAATAGGCAAATGGTTGAATTTAGGCAAAACTTGGCTAACACCATGTGGGCAGATCGTCAAGCTTACCTTGAGAATTAATTGTTTGCAATTTGTCTCCTGTATGAATAATTATGGCTACAATGTCCTGTTTGTACTATTTGTAATTGTCCTGTATGCACTCTTTCAAATAATTATGAATTGTTTGTACTATTTGTAATTGTCCTGTATGCACTCTTTCACATAATTATGAATTGTTTGTGATGTACCTTGGTTGTAACATATTGCTTTGAAATGTTAGGAAATGGACAGTGAACAGCATGGGGAAACAATTGGGGTAAACCATGGGGGCAGTGGTTCAATGGTTTGGACAGGTGCTATGTCAACATATATGCTTTCTTTCCTGTCAAACCTAGTGGCTGGTGGCACTAGGACATCATCTGGTTTTAAAAAAGTGCACCTAAATAATTGTGGTAAAGCATTGAGTGAGCATTTCAAGATTCATGTCACTGGCGAGCAAGTTAGAAATCACCTAAAGAAATGGAGGATAGTATGGGCAAAGGTTCTGAGGTTGAAAAAAATTAGTGGGGCTCTCTGGGATGAAGATTCTTGTTCTATTTTGCTATGTGAAGAGCATTACAACAATTACATTCAGCATCCGGTAAGCATTACAACAATCTATGTTCTATTTTACATTCAACAATTACTGTATATGTTGCACACAATCTGATTTCTATTTTCTATGTTTGCTAGAAAAACAAAAGTGATGCTGACATGCTAAACAAACCTATTGAGCACTATCATGCCATGTCTACAATATTTGGGAATTGTTTGGCTACAGGGAAGTATGCCAAAGGCACAAGTGATCCACTTGCCACTGAAGTTACAGACATTGTAGATGACCCAATTGATGTTGACAGTGGGGCATCTCCAACTGAAGTTAACATTGGGAACAATGGGCCAACAGATGCAAGTGTTGGTGAGTCCTCAGGTACCAAACCACCCCGTAAAAGGGCTAGAGTGTCAGCCCCAGCATCTGTTGATGATGATGTATTGCTACCAACAATTACTTTGGGTCTTGAGAGGATAGCTAGTGCTATAGAGAAGGTGGGCACCTCTTCTGAGTCAACTATCCCAGCTGGTCTTTGGGACAGTCTTGCATCTGTACCTGGTTTTGATGAGGCACATCTCTCTCATTATTATGCTTATTTGTGTG
This sequence comes from Dendrocalamus sinicus, assembly GCA_036346575.1. Lineage (NCBI taxonomy): Eukaryota > Viridiplantae > Streptophyta > Magnoliopsida > Poales > Poaceae > Dendrocalamus > Dendrocalamus sinicus. The sequence goes on from CM070647.1 coordinate 32,814,415, forward strand.
AGAATGTTGGGCTTGCTAAGGCATTCATGGATCAAAGCTTGACAGGAAAGTTGGTTTGGGTTACTAGGTATGTTACCAAGCATTTTCCTTGAAGTTTGGATTAGAAGCATTTCACCTTAAAGACTTTTGTGTACTGAAAACCTTGAAGACTTTTGTGTACTGAAAGCATTTCACCTTGAAGACTTTTGTGTACTGGAACAATTATCCTACTATGTAGTATTTAAGGACCTTTTGTGTACTGTTAATGGGTTAATTAGGACTGCTAAGTGTTGTAATGTATGAATTGATTAATGTGATGCAAACTCTATGAGTTGTTATCTATGAAATGGACCTATTTATATGCACTTTATTTCAATTCTAAATGTGCTAACACGTGCTAGTTAAACAAAATTATGGCAAGGGGAAAAAAATTCTAATAAAATGTCAAAGGGGTAACCTCACCAAGCAGGTTACCATATCTTACTTTTCATCCCCATCCCACCAACCAAACAAGAGACGGAACGGTTCCATTCTTCTCCATCCCACTAACCAAACAAAAAACAGAACCATCCCATACTATGAACCAAACACATGGACAGAACCATCTTATTCCATCCAATCCCAAAAAACTGGAACCATCCCATCCCATCCCACCCTATTCCTCCAACCAAACACACCCTAAAAGAACACATTTGTAAGGAGGACAATGTTACTCTTTTCAAAAAGAAATTTATTGGTAATTAACACGTACACACAGAACAGACACACACACTTGATGTCCGATTATATGGCCTATTTAGAACATAGGAAATTTGTCGAAAACAATACAATGTTGTAATTCGCCAGAAATTACCGTTTACCAAAGAAACTTACACTAAATTTCCACATATATGCTTGTCCCATTCATCTGGAAGGAACACCCTCGATCATTCACACTACCTTCGAAACAATGGAGCAGTAAGAGTGTACAGTTGTTACTTTTATTGGCGAAGGGCACGTGGCATCACTGGTCAAAACAAAAACAGGTGTGCACACAACTCCTAAATTTTGTATGCAATTAATTAAGCAGGACTTGCAAGTACTGATGTAACAACAGGATCGTTATATATTATTGTATAAGAGCAGGTACAATAAGGCTTAGTCAGCAGGCTATAGCAAATATAATATCAACAAAATCTTACGTAGCAGAGAGAGAAAGGAAGAGAGAGAAGGAAGCTGGCTACTAAATTACAGCTAGCTATAGCACGTAAAAATATGCATTTCACTCTCTTACACGTGGGGCCAAATAGTTATTGTAATAGCTACCTTATTGTATGAACTATTTTTTTAAAGGCTATAGATGAAATGGACAAGTGTTATAGCCACTAGTTGGCTATACATTGTACTTGCTCTAACAACATAGCGATTGCTGGCTAGGTGTGGAATGGACACACCTACGCGTTGACTTAAGGTTGTGTTTGGTTTAGAGATAAGGTGGGATGGGATGGTCTTGTCCTTGGTTTTGGGAAGGGATGATCCCATTTTTTGTTTGGTTAGGGGGATAGAGTCATCCCTGTTTTTTGTTTGGTTGGAAGGATAAAGTGGGATGGAATGGTCCTATCCTTTATTTGGATGGAAGGATGAAGGTGGGACATGTGTGACCTTTGAGTTTTTTTTAAAAAAAATTGAAGGCTATTGTTGATATGTTTGTACACATAAGCCTTTGAGTTTTTTTTAAAAAAAATTTAAACAAAATAGTACTTAAAAAAACAAAGAGGTGGGATGACTCTGTCCCACGTGGGAGGACTCTGTCCCATGAAAAAAAGAGGATTGCCTGGTCCCGGATCTACAAGAAATATTCCTAGTGGGATGTCCTTGACTCTGCTTGTCCCAGAAGCAAACACCACCCCAAGGTGGGATATCCTACCTGGGACGTCCCTGTCCCTCGAACCAAACACTGCCTAAGATTCCAGACAGCATACGTATGAGAGAACGTGTAAGGTAAAGGCATTAGGCTTAACCTCTTTCTTATTATAGCTTTTATCTAAAATTATACTTTAGTAATTATTAGCTTTTTTAAAAAATAAAAAAAATAAAAAACCATTATATCGTAACGTACAAAACAAATGAATAAAGAAAAAAAGCTAAAAAACTAATGTGTTCCAAATGATTTATAACTTAAATAAGCTGAAAATCAGAAAAAGCCAGAAATCAAAGTCGTTCAGAGCCGTTTAAAGAATGTTAGTTTAAATAAAAAAAATCAGAATCAAAACTGCAAGTAATTCTTACTCCGGTCAAAGTTTCTAATGCCGCCATTTACTATAAGACAACGGCTGCGTTCACATTTTCTGCCTTTAGGGTGGCTCACGTATACCATACTGTCCCGTACTTCTGTGTCGATCTCTACACTATATACTTGGACATAATGCAAACTGTGGAAAAGGATCGATTGCAAAGTTTATCTGAAGATGATATTTGTAAACATTTCAATTTTTTCACGAAACTAGGAAATTTACATTATTCTTGTTGTTTTATTGAATACTGTATATAATGGAAAGCAATATCATTGTAAATTGCTTTTTTTGACAAGTTAGAGGATCCCAATAAAAATACGGATAACTTGGAGGAACTAGGCCTTGCTTTTAGAAGATAATAAGAGATAGAACCCAAATTTGAGTCAAGAAAATTCCAACCTCTCATTAATTGAAGTACGTCTTTGAAGGATCATGTAAGAAGATTCATGAATTTATTGTGATGAACCATTATCATTTTGAAGAAGTGGAAATTTGAAATTTGCAAATTTGTAGGTTTTTTTGGACAGCTTGCAGAAATGGATAATTTTAAAAATTTTGAGTCATGAAATGATTTAGTGACCTAGGTCAATGGTTTTTTAGAAGAAGATCGGAGGGGAAACCCCTATGGTATAAAGAATTAAATTAAAAATAAGAATCATTTACAACCAACGGAAAAGAATATACAACCCCCATTAAGGGCAAAATTTTGCTAAGAGAATCTAGCCAGCTATGGAAAGCAAATTTAAGTTCATCCTTCACTCTACACATATGGAGAGTGACATCTTGCTTGAAAAGCAAAAACCAATTGTTGAGAGAGGCTGCTTGTTGAGTAAAAATCTATCCATTCCGTTGTTTCCAAATGCGCAAATTACGAAAACTTCCATAAAGAACGGTTTACCCAGAAGGTTTGAATCCTTTGATGTATGTCCAAGCAAGGTTCCATTGCAAGCTTATTTTGTGCCAGCAACTCTGGCTGAATGGGCATGAGAAGAATAAATGTTGGAGAGTCTCCTCTACACCCTGCGAGCATAGAACACAAGAGAGATCCAGCCCCGGCAAACAATGTTGTCTACGAAGCATATGCTTTGTGTTGAGCCAATCCATAAATAACAACCATGCAAAGACCTTTAGTTTCATGACACATTTACTATTCCATATAAGCTTAAAAGAGGGTGGGGGTTGGAGTCCTTGAAAAAGCAAATGGTAATACTTTCATGAAGAGTAGTTGTTATTACCCTAAATATTACTCCAGCTGTCATTGGCGAGTGAAGTATGGGAGGTGTTTAGAAGATCAAGTAGAAGGGATTGCAAATCAGCAAAGGCTGGAGCAGACAGTGGAAGGTGGAATTGCACATCCACCTCCAAGTGTTGAAAGAACCATTGAACAGAGCAATCTTTGTGAAGAGCATAGGAAAATAGCCTTGGGTATTTCTGACAAATTATAAAATATGTCCATACGTCCTCCTAGAAGAGTATCGATTTGCTATCTCCGACTTGACATCGATCAATCCCCCTGTAGTAAGTATTTAGGTGTAAAAACATCTCTCCACCAAAAAGATCCTCTTTCTCGGGACACATGAGGAACTGCAGTGTAATAATAAGAATTCCAAATGAGCTGAACCCATAGCAGATCGTGCTTGTTGTAAATTTATGGAGATTTTTCAAGAGTAGATCCTCATTCTGCTGCCATAAATTGAGAACACCTAAACCTCCTTGTGCTTTGGGTCGACAAACTTTAATCCACTTAACCAAGGTCCGCCCCTTCACACTGGTGGTAGAACCCCTCCAAAGACAATGTCTACGAGCTTAGTCAATTGTTGATAACACAAATGTCAGCAAATGCAAAGTACACATATAGTAAGTTGGCAAGTGGGACAGGACAGAATTGACCATTGTGAGACAACCACCATAAGATAAAAGAGCTAAATAGGCAGATAGCCTTCTCTCAATTCAATCCATAAGGGGCAAGAAATCCTGAATTCGAGGCTAGCAGTGCCCAAAGGGAGGCCCAAGTATGTGAAAGGTAGAGTTCCTATTGCACATCCAAAAGTCCCAGCCAGGAGCTGCGCTCTGTCCGCTGGAGTGTTGAGCGGAATTAAGCAAGACTTGGAGAAATTAACCTTGAGGCCTATGGATTGCTTAAAAAAATGCAACAATCCTTTTATACAAAAAAGTTGAGAGGTAGAAGCTTGCATGAACAATAGAGTGGCATCTGTGTATTGAACAATTGGAAAATCCTGATCATGAGCCAGAGAGAGAGAGAGAGGAAGCTAGAGCAAACCTTGACAAACAACAAGGACGAGAGAAGATCACCTTGCCGCACCCCTTGGCAACACTTAAAAACCTTGCTAGGTTTTTAAATTCAAAATTTGGGAAACCCAACCTTGCCACTTTAGGTCAAAACCCTTGTGTTGCAGAATACGAATAATTGTGTCATGTTCAATTGTATCAAAAGCCTTTTCAAAATCTAATTTGAGCACAATAACCTCTTTTTTGGAGTGATGACATTGATGAAGGTACTCAAAGGCCCACGCCAAGCAATCATGAATAGTCCTGTTTTTGATAAAACCATACTAATTTTTGTGAACAAGGGTAGTGATCACTAGCTGAAGTCTATCAGCCAAGAGCTTTGTTAAAGCTTGATGGAGGAATTTAGCAGTGATATAGGCCGGAAATCATTAACCCCTTCCGGGTTATGTTTCTTCGGTACCAAGTTAATCATAGAATTATTGATGCTTTGGATGTTCACTGCACCCCTATGGAAATATGCACATAGATTGTAAAAGTCTTCTTTGATAATGGGCCAGCAACGTTTGAGAAATAACCCATTGAAACCATCTAGACCCGGGGGCTTATCAACTGGTATGGTAGAAACAACCTTGTCAATCTCCTCATGAGAGAATAGACTGGGCAAATGCCACAAATTAGTCTTGGGAGAGAGAAGATTAGGAAGATCAAAATACATATAAGGGTGGGTAGTGGAGCCCATCCTTGTCTTGAACGAATCCCATAAAATTGCTGCTTTTCATGAAGGTCCGTGACAACACGGCCATCCAAAAGAGTTAGCTGGGTGATTGTATTATGCCAAAATTGTTTGATGTAACCGCATGAAAGAACTAGGTGTTTTCATCCCAAAATTTCATCCATCTAGTAGTGCAACATTGTCTCCAATAGGTTTGCTTGAACTGAAGTAGAAGAAGAACATGTCTATTGATTATCCCACGGAAATTCCATTTAGGCCTGGGCACATTTCTAAATTCTTCAATAGCATCAAAGAAGGCAACAACCTAATTAAATCAAGCAATCAACATGGAGAGATGAGAAGTGTGAGTACTTCAATTTTTCAAACAGCGGCAAAGAAATTTGAATTTAGCTGATAGGCGAGAGTCAGCGCGAGCATATGGAAAAGGACGGTTCCAAGCAAATTGAACCTCCTGGAAACCTGGAAGCTCCATCTAGAAATTCTCAAAATGAAAAATCTACGCTTTCAGAATGCTAGTTTGAATGGTCACCACACAAGGAATGTGATTTGAAATGTGGAATGTGGTCTGAAATGTAACGTGCAAGAGGTTTCACAAGAGTGTTGGGATAGGTTAAGATCCAACTTGATGAGGTGAAGAACTAATCTAGTTGCTCAAGAAGTGGGTTACTCTACATGTTACTGCAAGTGTAAGCTCGTCCTTTAATGGGGAGTTCCATACATCCAAGGCAACTGATAACCTTGTTGAAGATAAAAATATCATCGAAATTACCCCTAGCCTATTACGATTTTTCCCTGACCTATAAAAATTAAAATCTCTTAGGAATAACCAGTGCCATGCAACCAATTAATAAACTCATCACGAACGAGGACCTTGACAAGGTCCTAGACAGAAGTCAAGCACCATTGCTCAGAAGAATGAATTGAGGTGAGCTGAAGTGACAGAGCATATGCAAAGTTATAAAGGAGCGTGCCTGTAAAAACTGAACTATTCCAAACCACAGGAAGCCCTCTTGAAACACCAAGGCTTGGGGAGAAAGCAAAGTGGTCAAATCTTCTTGGAGCAAACCTATGAATATAACTGTTGTCAAAATGTTGCCATTTAGTTTCCTGAATGTAGATAATTGTGCAGCCACTGTCTTCAATCTTTTCTCTGAGAGCACACAATTTTTCATCAGAGTTCATCCCTCTAATATTCCAACACAAAACATTCTAGTTTCTAGTAGGAGAATTCATTGATAAATGAACGAAAAGCCAACTAGAGAAAGACTAGATCCAAAGGATCAGTTCGGTTCATACAATCCAACCCAAAAGGACTGAGACTAAAGGAGATGAGTCGAAATGCTACCAACTTAATAGACATTTTGAAGTTGGAGCAGTTAAAAAGGCCAGCAAAAAACATTATCTAACAACGACAGGGAAAGCAAAAGATAGCAAGGCTAGCGAGACAAGCAACCTTGGAGCACACCATTCATTCACTGTGATCATCTTCATTATCCATGTGCTGCACAAGGGCTTCACCCTGAAGCTTGCTCTTTGTCACCTCCACAGGGGCGACTCAACACTAGTGCATGTCAAACTGTTGAAGAGTCGATATAGAACATTCCAGAACTTTAGCTGAATCACTTTGTAGGAATTTAGCCAAATGCAAAGTGCTTATCCCTAGCGAAAAAGATGTGGCTGGAGAAGAATTACCAGCTGCTCGATTGCGCCTTGTGCCTTTTAAAGCTAAGGTGTTTGGCAAAACCCCTAGTGTGGAGCATTAAGATGAGGACTAGGCATAGTCCTATGTCCACCATGGGGGGAGCTTCCGATGCAGTGCACAAGTCCTACGAGTAGATCGGATGTCCAACTAAACTTGCTCCAGAGACATTGAAAGAGTATCATGATCTACAAAGGGCAGTGGAGCAAAGGGTGCTAGTGGCTTCAAAAGTTCTAGGGAGAGGATGGGTTCATAAGCAACTATTGCACCATCTCCCAGAATAACATCAGGTGGGCAACGTATTGTAGTCGGGGAGCTGAAATCCATCTTGCGAGCAGTCGTGGTTCTAGGAATGACTTTTCCAATGAGCACATGACATTCCAAAAAAGTTGAAGAGGGAGCCAACTTCCTTTTAAGTCTAATTGACTTGATGGGCAAAGTAAAGGCTTGAGCGAAAAACCCCTCAAGGAACAACCAGCGACAAAAGTTGTTGATGAGCAGTGAAGGTGGATTTGTCAACCCAAAAGGGCGAGGTAGCCTGAGGAAATCCATAATCCAGGGGGCCACTATCACCAAACTTTGAGTAGTACTTGCCATACTAATTTGCTGTATTGGCTGCACCATAGGCGGAATAAAAGCCACTTCTAAGCTGACTTCAGGAGCTGAATTGATTTGGAATGAAGAAGTCGAGCTAGCCATCGAGGACAAAAATAGTGAATCATGCTCCTGTGGAGCAGCCAGGTCAGCTTGAGGCTGATGGTTCACCCAATTGTCCCATACATGATCAGGCTGAGCTAGTGGTAAGACAACAAAAGCATCAACTCCATTATGACCCTGAGGTTATGGGGGTACACCTCATCCGACGGCAAGGCATCAGGAAACTGGGTATTTAAGATGAACACTTGAACTGTCCAAGATTGTCCCTGTCCTCCAAAGGAATTACCCTTCTTGCTGACCAACTGTTGGGCAATAGAATCCAAGTCTTGGGGTAAGGGCATTGAAAATAACTCGGCCTTTAATTCTATCATTTTCATGCCAGTATAGAAGGTTACCAAAGGAGGAAACAACATGATAAATGAAGTGGAAATGTAGGTAGTCCAGGGGGAAACCCAGGAATATGACCACCCCAGACGGTTGAAGGGGGAGGCTCGTCAATTGACACCTTCATCATTCTTAGCAAAGCTTAGCAAATGATGCGGTCTAAACTGATGAGGACTACGAAAGATCAAAATATTCCTTTGGAGAGCTGAATTGGATTAAAACAATCTGAGACCTAGGGGGTGTGGGGAACAACTTAGAACACATACTCCTAGATCATCCTGAAAAAAATCTCTCACCTCTGGTAAAGTTTGGACAATCTGACCTCCTTGCACCTCCAGAGCAATGATTGCAATGGTGAACTCCTCATGAGTTTGGGGAGGACTCCCAGTAAACATGAGGTCTACACGCTAAAGCCAATGATCACCTCCTCCGCGAGCTTGATGCCATTGGGACAAAGCAATGAGGATCGAGAATTTCAAAATTGGCCATTGGAGGAGAAGAGTTCATGATGTTTGGAGTGTGCGAGTGGTACAACTAGAAAGGTGAAGGGTTGCGCGTAGAAGGCAACGCCAGGAGCAATTAGGCTGGGCCAGAAACATGAACAATTTTTTTGGTACCCAAATCTTTTCTCGGATGGGTTTGGAAAGGTAGAATTTGGCAATATGCCCATAATTGAAGCAACATGAGTAGCGTACTAGGAAAGAGCAATCCCTAGCGATATGTCCCATTCGAAAACACCTCCGACACTTGGGGAGCTAAGATTGGTAACTGCAATGAGCATTGATAGCAGGATCTTGCACTGGCGAGATTGTAGGGGAATTCTGAATTTTGAAATTTGGACCTTGGAAAGTCCAAATCGGGCTCAGAGTTTGTCTATTTTGCTGGCGGTTAGTCGACGAAGCAGAATCTTGTGCCAAACAAAAGGAGAAAAAACCCACCCAAATAAAGTAAGAAACTTGAGGCGATTGAGAGGTGAGGAATACCTCTGCCAAAGTTGGAGCGAACGACACTTTACTGATCTTCCCCTTGTGCAAGCGTTTCTTCCTAGAGGAGATTACTTTCTACTCATTTTCATGCTCCTATTTCCAGATAGCAAATTCACGCCTATAGTTGGCACCACAATCTCTCCAAAGATGGAAATGAACTGTGAACTACTTGAATACACGTTTCCTCAAAGAATAAACCAATAAACCCACTCTCTTGGAAGCTATAGAGAAACGAAAACCATAGTCATATGCCCTCGCAACATGAAAACCCGAAGCTTGCCCACCAAGACACACTACTACAAAAAGGGTCATCCTGGATGTCTCATTCCAGATGGTTCAATACAAACCGTCAGTGATAAAGTTACTACAAACAATTTTACATGATGGACCATCTAAGTTCCCCTCGACGAAGCCGACTATCACCGTGAGCTCCTCCACATCTGGTTGTGACACCACGGTTTACCGCACAAGACACTCTTATCCTAAGTGTCGTAAGAGTATCTTGTGTGGTGTCACCATTGAGATACAACGGTAACACTACCGCCGCCTCTCCTTCATCGCCGATGATATATCCCCCATCCAAAATTTTTGGATGGCTAGGGTTTCAGCCATGTAAATCGCAATGCTCATGTGTGTGAATTAATTGTTGATGCCTTAGTTCTTGTGATGATTGATGGATAGCTACGGTTTCGACCATTGTTGATATTCATGTTTTATTGCAGAATGAAGATGTGGTGATAAAGTTTATTGCATGATGATTTGTTCTCATAAATAGGTTTATTTTGGTTCATCTGCATTCTCTGATTGCGCTATTTTGTAGAGCAATTAGAGAATATTGATGAACTGAAGGAGGTCTATTTATGAGGACACTAGAACACAATCACAGACGATTCTTAACTAGAACCATTCGTGATAATAAACTATCACAGATGGTTCTTAACTAGAACCGTATGTGATATTATACTATCACAGACGGTTCTTAAGTAAAACCATCTGTCTTGTATCCTATCACAGATGGTTCGAGAGACGTCTGTTATAGCCACATGTTATTACAGACATGTAAATTCAGATGGTTCAGAAACCATCTATGATGATGGTTTTGAGCTTTCACTGATGACCCTTTTTGTAGTAGTGACAGCAGCTAAGGATTGACCAACTTAGTACTCCGTAAGGCGAAAAGTGAAACAGGAGAAGGTTGCAAGAGGAAGAAAGCCTTGATTGGAAGTACTAGAAACCCCCACAGAAGATCCAAAGTGATGCCATACCTCTTTGGAGAAGGCTAGTCCATGCGAAAAATCCCAGCCCGATGAAAGATCAGAAGCGTGATCCATGACTCACATGCTCATTCTGCTTTTATTGCTTCCTTTGAGCCCCGTGATGTCACCCATACATTTACTAATGAGTCTTGGATCAATGCTATGAATGAAAAGTTAGAGAACTTTGAGAGAAATAATATTTGGAGCTTAGTTGAGTCTCTCCATAGTCATAATGTCATAGGAATGAAGTGGGTTTTTACGAACAAATAGAGTGAAGATGAGATAGTTATTAGGAATAAGGCCATACTTGTAGCTCAAGACTTCACTCAAGTAGAGGGCTTAAACTTTAAGAAGATATTTGCACCTATTGTTAGGTTAATGCTTATAAGTTGTATGAAACATATTATTGCTATTGTGGGTCATGTTATGAAGAACTTATGGCCAAAAATGATTTCTCTGTCTTTGGATTTGTAGGGTCGTTTGGAGTCAACAATGATCAACAACAAGGATCGAGGCTACACTCATAGAGAAACCAAGGCCCAGAATGATCAAGGATACCATGTGAGCTCAAGCATGACACAAGGAAGACAGAAAATATTAAATGGAATTTCAAGCAATGGGTTGCACTATGTGGTTTGGTCGGTCTAAGTGAGGCGTGGTCCGGTGAAATTGAAATGTGAGAGACTTACTGACATGTGGCAAGTCAGTGATGCACCTACACGTAGTAAATATGATGAGTGCTTGCAGTGAAAGGAGATGACCGTGTCAAGAAATAATATTTTGGTAGTATGAACAAAATACTAGAAATTACCTTACAACAATACCACGACATTTGGGAGAGCGATTTAGGTCAAGGAGAAGATGAGAAGATTAAGTTGGATCAAGACTAAGGGCTTAGCAGCTTCGGGATTATACGCTTGAAAAGCGTGCATAAGTATAGTGTGTGAGTTAAAACATGTATGTGTAGGGTTGTCGGGTTTCCCCATATGTACTAAGTAGATAATATCTACTAAGGATAAGATGGGACTTGCTATCCCATCTATTTAACGAGTTAGAATAGATACTTGTAGTTAATCATCCAATCATCTTCTCTTAAGATTAAGTGTTCATGAGTTTTAGGGTTAGGGTTTGAAAGAAATTGAGTGTTGTGGTGTGCTCTCTTGTCCTCTAAGCGAAGTGGATGTAAAACCTTCATCCGTAAGTAGCAATACATCAATATTTGTTCATTTCCATAGACCCTCTTTGTGTTGATTGATTTGCTATTGATTTGGTTAGTTTTGCTCTGCTCTCTTTCTATCTTGATCTTGTTGTGCTAAGGACATGCAAGAGATGGAGATAACGTCTGAAATCAATCTCCATCCATCTAGGTATTTGATCTTGTGTTTTCTTGATCCAGCTATTTCTAACTCAATTTCTTTGGTATTCTAGTTTACTGTGATATGTGAAAATATATCTAAAACCATGTTAACCATCATTCACCTATGAGCAAGTCATATTCAACGTTTTTGTTGCAACATTCCTTCAAATGAAAAAAGATCAAAATGTTGCAACAATTTTTTTGATCATTGATTGGAATAAATTCCTGGCATCCTAGAGAATGTGCATACCAAATTTCAAGTGATTTAAAGTTTTTGTTTGGGTGTCAACTCAATTTTAAGTTTTGACTCGGTTTTAGTGCAGCAGAGCTTCACAAACCAAAATATCCTAATTTTTTTTAAGTTTTTTCAGGATTTTTAGTTAGGATAGATTCTTAAGAGCATGATCTAGTCTTGGTTCAAGTTCCAAGTTTCTAGATTTATGGATCAAAAGTTTTATGGATTTTCACATTTGAAATAGTGTTGTTTTTTGCATTGTTTATGGGCTAAAATTACTGTGGCATAAGATTTTTTTAGAATTTTGGGCTCTTGATCTTCATAGCTTGTTAATAGCTTGTTATATCTATTGGAGTGAAAGATTAGCGAATACCATAGAAAAAATTTGAAGGTATCATTCACCTTACATACCGGTCCTACAGTTTTATTCGTGAGGATCCGTATCAAAATAATTTTTTTCTAGTTTCGTTTATTTAGTGCCTAAAGGGGATGTGTTTTCGTGTCATGTGACTCGTGTGTACCTGCTACTGGATGGCGCCGTTCGCTGCAAAAGAAAACAAGATCTCCTCTAAGCCGTGCAAAAGGCAAATTTAAGAAGAGTAACACTACTCGTCGGTGTGAGTTGTCCGTAAAAATTTGGTCATGCATGCGTATATGCTCACGAGAGGTCGAAAGAGATGAACGCCGGCCAAACACGACGACCTTTCTCCAACTCCGCACGTCATGAAATTTACAAACCAAAAGACCTACTTTTTGTTTTTATATATATATATATATATATATATATATATATATATATATATATATATATATATATATATATATATATATATATATATATATATATATATATATATATATATATGATGAGTGTTTCATGCACCATGGTGCCTAGGCACTAATATCAATACCCGTTGATTTGCTTTGAGATTCGCAACGTTTGATGTGGGTATCTTCATATACCCATAAAAAAGTATATTTGAGATGTCAAACTCCGAAAACAATTAAATGCAACTTCAGTTTAATTAGTTTGAACTATTTTTATGGTATATACTCACTGTAGTCGCATTGAACTCAAAAGTAGTTCAAACTAGTTTGAACTGAATTCAAAACTTACTTACCATAAATATATCAAGGGTATAAAACATTTTCATACCCAAACTCAAAAAAAATATCAATAATACACGTGTATCGGATGTGGGTGCCTAGGCACCATGGTGCCTTACGTAATTTTCCTATATATATATATATACATTAGTATAAATAACAAGAGCACCATGGTGCTCAGGCTTTATGGTTAAGACTTTCCATCCATAATTAATTCAGCATGCTAAATCAATAACTTCCTTTCTAAATTAATGTCTTTTTGAATTAATGAATGTTAACGGATTTGCTGATATATTATATATCATTATACTTGTACACATCTAGAAGCAATCCAAAGACAAAGAGGCTTGATGCCCAGATACCACGGTGCCCCATTTCAGCATTTTGTATGTATGTATGTATGTATGTATGTATGTATGTATGTATGTATGTATGTATGTATGTATGTATGTATGTATGTATGTATGTATGTATGTATGTATGTATGTATGTAACCTTTTACCGTCTCCCTATCTTCTTCATTCTTCATGGAATGCTTGCATATTGCCTTCTCTCTGAGCTAACGCTAGAGTAGAGTCAAAAAAATTTTACGAATAATCTATTTTTTATTCGAAATAACAGAAATATACATGCGCCCACATTTTTTTATAGAACTAGGCTCTAGTCGCCTAACCATCAGGTGACTGGAGCATATTACCCAACGGCCAGACGACATGCAACCAATTCACTGGCCGTTGGGCGAATTATTGCAGTCACCGGACAGTCGGGCAACTGCACTTCCAGTTGCCCAATGGTTGGGTGACTGGAAGCGGAGATAAAAGGCAAGCCTGCTTAGCCGCCCTCAACAGACCACCAGAGCCACAACAGAAGATAAGAGAAGAAGAAAAGGAGAAGGCGGAGGAGAGGAGGAGAGGAAAGAAAAGAGAAGAGAAAAGGAGAGGGAGGGGAGATGAGAGAAAAGGAGAAGGAGGGGAGAAGAGGAGAGAAAAGGAGAGGGATAGGAGGAGAGGAAGAAGCAACCTTAGGTAATCTTTTTTCTTATATTTGAAATGTTGTATATGCAATACATGCATTATTTACTGTTAGTGTTTGTAGAAAATTGTATATGTAGATATAAATATTTCAATTTTTGGTATAGAAAATTTAGTTAATATAGTTTTAGGAAATTAGCAGCCGTAGTAGCGTATAGTTGTGTATAATTTAGCGAACATAGTTTTACAAAATTAGCATCGTTAGTAAATTGGTATGTGTACAAAATTGTAGTTGTAGAAAAATCAGTGAACGTTACGTACAAATTAATTGTCCGTAAAAATTTGAACGTATTACAAAATTTAGTCAATATTTATGTTAGAATTTCATAATTTGCTTTATAAAAAACAAGAACACGTAATATTAATGATTAAATATGAATGAATGTAATGTCGTTCGTACGTTGCAAAAACATGTGTACCATTGTAACTAGTATATAGGCATTTAAATCGATATGCCATGTAAAATGTCGAAACTGTTAGGAATTATTTGCAATAGGGGACAGCTCGAGTAGCAAGAAAAGTGCGGCGTCGGTGCATGGGGTGCCGATAGGAAGTTAATACTATGAGGTTAGTGTAGTTTTTTATGACAAGCGAACGATCGGTGAAATGTGATTTGCAGTACGTTAGAACTTTCGTAGTTTGCGGTGCGATTTGACATGTTGCAAAATTGAAATATATATGCAGGTAGACATCAGCAATACTGATACCCACTACATTGAGAGTGCATTACGGTGCTGGAACCGTTTATGAAGGTCCAAATAGTATGGATTTGAGCGGCTTTGAGCAAACCACTCTGGTACACCCGGACTGTGAGAATGCTCGAATATAAGATGTGATGCATTGGCTTACCTGTAGTTTTTCATTGGACCCCGAGGTGTGTAGTGTTGTCATACAAGAGTTTTGGAGCCGGTCTCCCACTGACATCAGATGGGAGTTGAGAATATTGATGCACACTGTTGCGTGAAAGGGGTTTGTGTAAGGGTGCCGACGCCGTGGATACGAGTGTGTCATGCTTGTGCAACCATGCCCATTAGAAGTTGTGTAAGGTCATACGTACAGCCATCATCTAGGAGGTGCGAGCAGCTCAGGCGGCACGCATGTTGGTCAAGAGAATGAAAATGCTAGTGACGAGGTTGATGCGATACATGGAGGAGAGGAAGAATGGTCACGCGATGGTGAGGGAATAGGATAAGCCGATGAAGGGGAGCATATGGAGTACATAGTGCAGTAGATGGAGTGTGATGACTAGACGGCGTGGGCTGAAGAGGAAGCTGTACAGGAGGGTGACGAGGACAGTTTAGATGAGGATGAAGCTCCCGTCCCACAGGAATGGAACCGATTTGATGCTAGAGTGTTTCCGCACATGACGAGCATGAATCACCATGGGAGTATCATGGGACAGAGGTTCGGTTGTATTCAATGTTTGCTGACAAGGTATTGCTGTAGGATGCCATCAAGCTGTGGGCCTTTTCTATGCAGCGGATGTTTCAGGTCATGAAATCTAGCTAGGAGCAATACATCGTGCAGTACAAGCAGGCTGGTTGTCTTTGGAGGGTGCATGCCCATAGACCCAAGTATGAGACTAGCTGAACATGCCTATTTGGCAACAAGAAGTATGTAACGCCGAAGTCCTCCTTCCATTCAAGCAGAAGGTCCCCCTTTGGTGGCCCATATTCAACTGGCCCCTTGGCGTCTGTCATGACGGCTTACTCTACGACGGAGAAGATAGTTGTTACTACCAGCAATGCCTCGTCCATTCATTTTATAGCATAATTGCGGTGTCGTGGTGTCATTTAAAACACAGGGCAGCTTTGAGTAGTGACAGGATAGCACACGCCAGCTTTGCGCAGCGACATGACCGCATGTGCCACCTTTGTAGATTGACATGACATGATGACCAAGCTTTTCATAGTGACATGACAACATGGACCAACTTTGAGCAGTGAGAAGACCACACACGCCAGCTTTACGCAGTGAGAAGACCGTACGCGCTGGCTTTGAGTAGCGATATGACCGCACGGGCCACCTTTGCTCAGTGACATGACATGTTGGCCTAGCTTTTCGTAGTGACATGATAGCACGGGCTAGCTTTGAGCAACGAGAAGACCCCACATGCCAGCTTTGAGCAGTGAGAAGACCACACGCGCCAGCTTTGCACAGCGACATAACTACTCTGCCTAGCTTTGCGCAGTGAGAAGACCATACAAGACACCTTTGCGCAGCGACAAGACCATATGACCAGCTTTGCGCAGCGACAAGATCAAAGGGTGTAGCTTTTCGCAGTTCGAAGACCTGCCTGGGGAGTTTCGCGTGCCCACAATACCACACAAGCATCTTCATGTGCCAAGAAGGCCATAAGGGGCCCTATAAAACAAGGTCGAAGAGATTTCTGAGAGAATACTACATAAGCAAATCGCACATTACACTGGCGCTTCTTCACCACAATGGGATAGACAAGAGGCAGAAGAAGTAATGGGAAAAGATGATGAAGCAATCGGAGGAGATCCGTGACCTAGCACTGTCAGTTGCCGCCCGCGATGAGAAAGCGAGGGGCCGCTACGGCCCAGGCAGAACAAGCCCACCGTGCTACGAGGTCAGCTCCTTGCAATGACACGACCCGTAGCAACAACCCCATCCCGAACGTTCCTGCCGAGCGTTCGCCGTAATACCCACCAGAGGGGGAGACGCCCCCCTTTGTTGGCGTTGGGACCCGTGCAAGTTTTTCAAGTCTAAACATCGCCTTAGCCTAGGTATGCGTTACTGGGGTTGCGCAAACTACTCCAGTGACTATCTCGACCACCGTCTAGGCATCGCGACTTATCGGTAGCTAGTAAGGACCAGGTGCACCATTTTTCCCAAACTTTTTCTCCTTTAAAGTATGCATTAATAATCTCTCCCTGTATTCACAGTCCCTGGAACCCCTATGTGGCTACCGCAAATGGATCGATCTTGAGATCCACCTAGAGGACCAATGGGCCCTCGACTTCAAGGACTGGAACATCAAAAGGTCCTTCGAGATTTGGGAGGAAGAGCGCCGCAAGGATGAGCAAACCCTATGTATACAACGCGAGACGAAATCTCATCTCGAGGCGTGCACATGTAGGGAGCGGGAGGCTCGTGAGAGGGAGCACGAGAAAAAGAGGGAAATGGCGACCAAGGCAAAAGAGGCCGCTGAGGAGTTCAACGCCGAGCTCGCAAGGAAGAAAAATGGCCCCGGT
This sequence comes from Dendrocalamus sinicus, assembly GCA_036346575.1. Taxonomy (NCBI): domain Eukaryota; kingdom Viridiplantae; phylum Streptophyta; class Magnoliopsida; order Poales; family Poaceae; genus Dendrocalamus; species Dendrocalamus sinicus. The sequence continues at coordinate 32,831,580 of CM070647.1, forward strand.
CCACACAGTAGGTCGTACGAGCAGTTCGGTTGGTTGGTCGCACATGATGCTCTATGTTATGCATGTAATCAAAACGTATGTGGCATATTACTTCCAACTGTATTATGAAGTCTATTTAAATTCAGACAAGCTTATTTCCTCGTCTTTTCGCACTCAATTATTCCCATAGCAAGTCATCCAATGATATTAACATACCAGTTTTCCTCAGTGTATGAATTCCCGGTAACAATATAATATTACTTACCATTGTACTTACCGATCGTTCTAAGTTAAATCATTCTTAAAAAAACACACAAAATTTTTTACGCTCCAACAACACACAATGATCATAAATTTTTATTACAAATCCATCAAATTATCTTCCAGTTATAATATGCAAAATTCATAAAATTTACAAAATTAACGTAGCATCTGGTTTGCAGTCGCCCTAAGGCTGGGCCCAGTCGTTGGGCGACAGGTTTCAGTCGTCCAATGGTCGGACAACTGGAGCCTATCGCCCAATGGCTAGTAGACAACTTCGTTGTCATTTGCTCGTTGAGTGATAGGCTCTAGTCGCCCGATAGTTGGGCGACTGAAGCCGATTTCTGTAAAAAATATAAGTGTCGGTATATTTTTGTTATTTCGAATAAAAATAGATTATTTGTAAAAAAAATTCGAGTAGAGTCTACCTGCTATTTTCTTCTTGTTCAAGCTAGTACTAGCTACTTAAAACTAATTGCATTGTTCATGCATGCATATGCATCATGGTTACGATTGTAAGATGACACCTACAAGCTAAGCCAACCGTTTTCTTTATTATATATAGTGGTTAGAGAAGCAAGTTAATTGGACAAATCAACTAAAACGACGTTCGCAATTGATAATCATACTCCATCTGACATTACAGCAGTTTGTACCTTGAAGTCGCTATAGTTGCAGGAAACGTGCAGTTTCTGATTACAGACAGTTAGTTACGCCTAAGCATCACTCGAGAGTGAACACTTGGTACAACATTACTTTTTACCAATGAGTGCAGTACTTAGCTATGATAGTCTTCGCTTTTTTGGAGAGGATAAGATACTTTTGTCAAATGCCCTTTTGTCCGGGTGAAACTATATATTCGAGCTCTGTTGTTTACAGCTATATCACAAATTAAACTTCGGTTCGGGGCTGCCCACGTAAACTAGTAAAAACAAAGATAAACTAATATTCCTCCTGCATATCCTAGTTTTTTATGTGATTTCTATAGCTAATTATGATCTTAGCATATGTGGAGAAGGACAGGAACGTATAAGTAGTTACACAGCCCAAGTATGCTAAGGGCATCTACAACAGTCATCTCTTTTGGTTGTCTCTAAGAACTCCAATTCACCTAGAGACAACATCCGTAACATTTTGTCTCTAAAATCATTCATCTAACTATTTTTTTATTTTTTTCGCCGTAACTTCCCTATTCACACTTCCTCACTATTTATGATGGTTTGTATGCCTAGATTGTCTCTTGTATAAAAGATAACATATTCTCTCTTCACATCCTCTCTCTTCTAACTAAAATTTTGGATAATATGACAGATAAAAGACAATTAAATTGATTATTATTAGAGATGCCCTAAACAAAACACTGTGGGACTAATCAAGTATGCGTATAAGCGACAAATGCCAATTTTTCAAGTTACTCCAGAATGGACTACTGATATTGTTTGGAGCATACTAGCTCCTAATTAATTAGCTCCTAATTAATTAATCCCCTTTCTCTTTAGTCTTCACCGAAAAGTCGTCTTGTATTTAGCCCCAAATTGACTTTTTGTAGGGCCCTAATTGTGTGTCGTGTCACTTAGTTGACATTTGAGCCCACTGTGTAGGGCAACGTTGATGCATGGTACAATAATATCTTGTGGCTACCACGCCAACCACTTGTAAGTCAAGGGTACGGTAGTGCCATTACTAGGGACCCTTGAAATGAAACGTGTATCTATGCATCTTGATTATTGACTCGTTTGAGGTACAGGGACATGCACGATAATATTTTTTGTCCCTGGATAAAAAAAGATTGATTTAATTAAGAAAAAGGTATTTAATGATTTTTTTTGAAAAAAACTTAATGAGATCTTGAAAGCTTTTCTTACGAATAGCTGAACGGCCCACATAATTGTGCAATGTAGTGTGATATAATTAGAGGCGGAACTAGAATAAAAATAACCATGGTTCACTACTTCTCTATACATATAATAACATGTATAATATTTAGACAATATTATACTAAATAATAATATGTCTAGCAACTTTTAGCATCAATATTTCAATATAACCGATGATAGTGTATAATAATAAAAAAGTAGTGATCAAAATACTTACCAACATGAAGAAGTCTGATAATAATATTAGTTAGTTGCATCAAACTAAAGGAACTAAGAGCAAAATCACAAATAAAAATTGATCAGCGTTGATAAAATACATCATTCGATCTCAATGGCCTGTTAAAAGAAAGATTACTTGAAGTATTCAAGTAAAAAATAGTAGAACGATCAAATATAAGCTAATGCAATACCTTTTACAATTACATTCTTTCATGTTTATAAAGTGATGAACCACAATATCGTTGGTAAATTTAGTCAATTGTTCTTTCTCTATATAGCAAATAAGTATATCACTCATTAAATCATCATCAATTAATTGAAAAGGTCAATTAGATATTTGTATGTTTAACAGTTCAAGAACAATATAATAAAAAAATATGTCTAGTGGCTTACTTAACATTGTAATCAAATACTACAAATTTACCTCCGATTTGCAACAAGTTAGGCCATTATTCCAAAAATCAAAATTGAAGCTCTAAGTTTTAACTCTACAATTCAACAAAAAACAATCAACAATCATCACATTAAAACCTTAACTCATAAATTTAGCCTCTATTCTTGAAACAAAATGAAAGAACTGAGAGAAGTTTAGAGCAAAGTACATACTGATCGGGTAGATATAAAGTTCCTTTGACCGGTGAGGGCGCGAGGCAAAAGGGACCAAACAACACATCGGCGAGATGGCGTACGTGGTGCACATCTCCTGGTCGACCATGCGAGAAGAACATGCATCGAGAGCTGCTGCAGGGTGACATGCTTTGGGATAGATCAAATGGATACCGTGGACTGTTGCGATCCTCTCTATTGGGCTGGCTCGACATGCTGTACTTGCCTCATGGGTTGAGGGAAGGGAAGGATCCTCGTGGACTACTGCTAGCTACTAGAATTTTTGGCTGCTAATGCTCCTTTCGTTGGACTTCAATGAAGGAACCCGATGGACTGAATTTGGATTGGGGTATTCACACATAGACCTAGTATCCTATGACATCGGGCCTCGTGACTTGGTTCCGCCCATGGATATAATATAGCATATACAAATTTCTTTGCGATTTCAAATGTTGAAATTCCTATTACGCAAAAAAATATGTTTGGCATATTTGAATTCATGTTTAATTAGTGCAATTTAATTTCAGATATCTAGCCCCCTATGTTTTCAAATTCTTATATCTCTAAACTAACCATCAAATCTAAGACTTTAAAATTAGAGTCTATTAAGGTGCCGCTCGGTTGGGCTGAACTAAGTTGGCTTATTGCTGAAATTACATTGTAGCTCATGGTGGCTTATTTGGCGTAATTAAATTTAAAAAATTTTAAAAATAGAGAAAACATGTTAACTCATCAAGGATAATGTAAATGAATACGGGAAAAAAGAACCGACAAAAAACTCAAAAAAGCCAAAAAACAGAAAAAGACAAAATTTAGGAATAGTAAAAAAAATAAGTCAGAAGCCAAAAGTTTAAGCCGAAATAAGCGGGGTTTAAATTAAAGGCCAGATATTTTTTTAAAAAAAATTCTAGTATATTTTTTCTTAGCAACTGTGTAAATCGTCTGTCAACAACTTTTCTAGTATATTTGAATTCGTGTTGGAAGGCGACATGCGCGCGCGGACGGCCGGTGGCGTCGGGTTGCGTCGCACGGTGCGTGGGGTCTGATGGTCGGTGATTGGACCCACCTACCACGTGTATTTACATTTTTTTTTACTTTTTGACGACTAACTAGCTAACAACACGTATTTTAGTCTTTTTAGGTGTTGCTAGCAGACACAGTAGGATGAGTACTTTTCGGCATGGTTTATGATTTTTTATTTAAAATTTTAAATTTTATCTATCTGTGAGAGAATAAAGAGAATAAGAGATATTTGCGTGTGATTTTGACTGATATAGATGAAGCCGAAATAATATCTACTACAATCAACTCATAAATCTTACATTAAAAAGCCTAAAAGAACTCATCCCGGGCCTAGAGCTAGCAACCAGTTTCTTCCAAGTTTGGACTTTCATCTTTTATAGGTATATTCTTTTTGGCTGAGGCTTATAGTTTTTGATTGCAACTTGTAGTTTTTGGACTGTTTATATAAGAGATTACAGAGTAACAAAAACTCATGTCCGGTTTTTATCAATATAAATGATGTTAATATAGTATGTACCAAAATTAACGAATAGATCCTATTTTAAAGAAATATTTTGTTTAAAAGTTAGTTAATATAGAAAAGCCAAAAGTTGTAAAAAAACAGGGACATATATTTCCCCTTGTCTTCTCATGCAATGCTAGCTAGCTATACGTATATACATGTCCCTTGCGCTCCTTTGGGGCAAACTGGTGTCCGTCCTAAGTGACAGGAGTTCTGGTCACGGCAAAAAGGGGACGAAATCAATTGTTACCAGAAGGAAAGAATAAATGCCTCTGTTACCAGAAGGTCGTAGCATGAATCCAATCGACCCCAGACTAACACTGCCGTGGCCAAGTGATTTGACGTTGCTGTACCCACCACCCCAACACGCAGCCACCTCGCGCCACCCGGAAGTCGTGTGCATCGATGGAGATGTGTGCCTGTTACTTTCGCTAACTGCTAGCTTGGTCATGCATGTGTCGGTTTGACGTTGCTGGTAGCGACCCTAGGAATTAAGCCCGGGCGAGCCGAGGCACGCGTGTTGCATCCTTGTGGTTGCAACGCGTGCTCGCTACACGGAGTTGAGCTAAAGAGGAAAGAAAAGGCCAGTCGCAGTACAGGGGGTAATGGGAGGTGACTGGAATTTGTGATTGGGTGATATGGAAAGGCTAGGGTGATTTCATTTCTTGCCAAAGTCCATGCTGCATGATTGCCCTTTCCCTCCCTGTCTCTTCCCATATTTGCACACGTCAAAAGCGCGCACGTTGTATTTTTTTCCTTGTTTTGGTAAATGTCCTCTCAGATTGTTGAGCTACTCCGGCCCGTTCTTTACCTCATAAGCTGATAGTTTTTAGTTTTTGCTATAGTATCTAATTTTTAAACGGAGTATTTTCTTAAGATGAGGTCTACAAGTTAAACGATCTACATGTTAAAACCCCAACATCTGTACCAGCTAAAATCGCAAATGAGTATATGTCTCTCCGTAATCTGTACCGTAAACAGCTAAAATTCAAAAATTTTAACCAAAAATCATAAGGCGCAGCCGAAAAGAACATACCCGTATTTCGCTTGGGCATCAAGTTCGACAAAGCTGCAAATTCGAGGGATTCACCGGGGGAAATTGACTCGGTGCCCTTCGTTGAGTGATTTGCAAACACGAGAGACGATGGTTTGTATGATGGTCATGCGTAAATGCTTTAGGACAGAATGAAAAAAAGGCAACAGAGAGAGATTAACAAAAAGGTCTCCATTATATGTGTATGTGCCTGTATCCATGCATGAAACCGTCAAATACTTTGGTAACTTTAGAAGACTGTTTTTTTCTAGTCAAAAGATCTTTGAGATGCTATTAATAGAAGTACATATTTGCATATAAGAAAGGGGGCCAATATCTGGCAGTTTCAGAAGTGCAGTTCTAACGCAGAAGGTATGGTTGAATATATTACGGCTTTAGCAAATATTTTAGACTAATTATAGATTTAATTATGAGCAGAAAAGCATAATCCCAACAGCAATAAAATGACGTGAGCATCAAATAAATGTATAGAAGAACATATATATTACTCCTGTCATTTAAATAAGATATCATGCTCCGCAAAGCAAAGAGTGGGCTAGTTCAGTTAGCATAATTCTTAAATCGAAGTTGATTAAGTTAGCTCTCATATGTTGGGCTGCACAAGCACAAAGTAAGGCCTCCTCTTCACTAGTGGTCTAATCTTGTAATATTCTAAAAATAGCCTCTAGAGGAATTGTGCGTAAATAGAGAACAGTGGATGCGTGAAAACTGGATGCCTGGATTTTAGAGAAGTAGTTTCCTGGAACGAATTGTACAGGAGAGTTAGAATCAGATTCGATTTTGTTGAGGAACCGTCGCTGACGACTAATCCGATCGATTCCTCTGCTATGCAAAACCAGATCAATCACAAAAGACAGAAACAGTAGATTGAAAATATAGAGAGATAGAGAACTCCTGATCTTTCTTTATTGTTTTCTTTTCTGATTTCGTATACAAAATAGCCAACAATACTTCCTATTTATAGTCTAGTGCTGAGGTGTCCACTATGGGCCAAGGCTTCAAGTCTAGACCCAGATTTCTTAACACTCGCCCTTAAGCACTCATCCGATACGTTCATGCCTCATCAAAACTCCATAAAACCCAGTGGAAAAAATTGGAGAAAGAGTACATGATATATGTTATTCAGCGTTGCACGAATTGCCTCATTAAAAACCTTGACCGAAAAACTTTAGGAAAACTCATCAAGGAAAAAAGAGTACAATCCATCCAATTTCATTTAATTTTCAGGATTTATTCTTTAGGTACTCGATCTTCATGATCATGTTTTAATAACGAGCTTGAGAAAATTCTCCTCCTGAATTATGCACTTCTCTAAGTCTCATCATTCCAATTTCTCGTACGCATCTTTCAAAATTAGATGCTGGGAGTGACTTAGTGAATAAATATACAAAATTTTCATATGACTTAGTATGTAATACCTTAATTTCGTCTATCTTTTGCAATTCATGAGTATAGAAGAACTTAGGGTTGATATGCTTTGTGAGATGACTCTTCACGTAGCCCGTCTGCACTTGTGCAAAATAAGCTGCATTATATTCATAGATAATTGTGGGAGCTTGCATAATATTCATCCCACATGATTGCTGGATGTGGTGAATTATTCGTCGGAGCCAAGCACATTCTTGTGCGGCTTCGTACAGTGCTATAATTTCTGAGTGGTTCATTGAAGTAGTTACAAGACTTTGCTTAGATGGTTTCCATGAAATTGCAATTCCACCACACAGGAATATATAGTCTGTTTGTGACCTTGCAGTATGCGGGTTTGATAGGTACCCAACATCTGCATAGCCAATCATATTCAAATCTTGATTCTTTTTGTAGAATAATCCAAGGTCCTTGCTTCCTTGGAGGTATAGGAAGATATCATTTATTCCCTGCCAATGCCTTGTGGTAGGTTTTGCACTATGCCTTACTAATAGATTTACAGCAAATGCAATATCTGGTCTAGTGCAGTTGGCTAAATACATAAGTGCTCCTACTGCATTTAAGTATGGGAATTCTGGTCCTAGAACTTCCTCCCTTTCTTCCCTAGGTTGATATAGATCTTTTTCTTGATGTAAAGATCTCTCGATCATCGGTACTTTTGATGGATATGCCTTCTCAAAGCCAAACCTTTCTAACACTTTCTAGGCGTAAGCTGACTGATGTACTAATATTCCTTCAGGGACATGCTCAAGCTGCAGGCCTAAGCAATATTTGGTTTTACCTAAATCTTTCATTTCAAATTTTGACTCTAGGTAAGAACTTGCTTCTTTTATGTCTTCCATGGTCCCGATGATATTCAGATCATCTACATATACTGAGATTATACAAAATCCATCCTGGGATCATCGTATAAATACACAGAGACAATCTTCAATGTTCGTGCAGCCTTTCTTGCATAGAAAGTCGCTTAAGAGATTATACCACATCCTGCCTGATTGCTTGAGTCCATACAGTGATTTTCTGAGCTTCACACTATACAAATTTCTATTTGCTCTATCTTGTTTTGGGACAGAAATACCTTCAGGTACCTTCATATAAATTTTTGAATCCAAGTTTCCATAAAGGTATGCAGTTACCGCATCCATCATTTTCATTTCTAAATTCAGGTTTACTGCCATTGAGATTAAATATCTAAAGGTAATTCCACTTATGACTTACAACTTGATTTCTTTCATTTCTGGACGTTGAGTGAAACCTTGTGCAACTAGCCTTGCTTTATATCTTACAACTTGATTTCTTTCATTTCTCTTTCGAACAAATACTCACTTATGCCCTACAGGGTGCACATGGGAAGGTGTGTGGCTTACGGGCCCAAACACCTCTCTTTTGTTCAGAGATAATAATTCAGTTTCTATTGCCTTCTTCTAATCTTCCCAATCTGATATTTTCTTACATTCAACGAGCGATGCAAGCTCTGGATCAAGATCGATGATTGTGGCAATTTTCTTTGCAAAATAGATATCAACATTGGCTGTTGTCCTATTCATAGACTCTCCCGTGTGCACATAATTTATAGCTATTTCATCATGAATTGCTTCTTCTAGTGCTTCTCCTTGCTCATCGCTTTTTCCAGTTGTGGTGGCAAGTTCCTTTAGTTTTTCGGCTCCGATATGTGTGCACACATCCATGCCAATTTCTCCTTCCATGGGGATGCTTAGATCTGATATACCCTTTTCTGAAGGTGTCATACTGATGTCATGTCTCAACTGGCCTCCCTTCTAGTTCTGGGAAACTTTAGTTATCGGGTGTGTTAAGTCCTTCTTATCCTTCTTCACCAGGCATCCCCGGTTTCTTAGGATTTGAGTGACCGAAGTTCTCGTGCTTTTATTCTGAGGCCTCTGGACTGGATTAGGGATACCTTCAACTTTCTTTGTTATTTTAACCCTCTCCGGTGCATTATGTGCAGGCACATGTGACTTAGTCACGTTCTTCAAATCACTAAAGTGGTCAGGCAGTTGATTTGCTAATGCTTGCAAATCAATGATCTTCTGGACTTCTCTATTTGCTTCACTAGTGCGCGGGTCATGTGCTTGGATTCCTGTGGCTTGCCACGTAATTTCCCTTCATTTTTCATCAAGGGGTTGATTCCCTCCCCTAATGTTGGGAAATTAACCTCATCAAATATGCAATCAGCGAAATAGGCAGTATGCAAATCTCCAGTCATGGGTTCTAAATACCTGATTATGGATGCTGTCTCATAACCAACGTATATCCCAGTCGTTCGGAGAGGACCCATTGCAGTACGTTGTGGAGGGGGTATAGGTATATAAACCTTGCATCCAAATCTTCTGATATGAGAAATTTTCGGTGCTGACCCTTGCGCTAGTTGCATAGGTGAATGGATGTTGTAAGCCGATGGTCTAAAGTTGATGAGATTTGCTGCATGTAGGACTGCGCGTCCCTAAAATGTAGCTAGTAAATTACAATTATTCAAAAGTGGTCAGGCAATAAATTTAATTCTCTTAATTAATGCCTCTGCTGGCCCATTTTGAGTGTGGACATGCGGTACAGAATGTTCAACTGTAATTCGCATTGCCATGCAATAATCATCAAATATGTTTGAAATAAATTCTCTAGCATTGTCCATTCTGATGGACTTTATGTGATTATCAGGGAAAATATTTCTAATGTGAATTATCTGCGAGATCAGTTTTGTGAAAGCATGTTTTCTCGTAGACAATAAACATACGTGCGACCATTTCGAGGAAGCATCGATGAGTACCATGAAATATTCAAATGGCCCTGAAAGTGGCTGTATGGGACCGCAAATATCTCCTTGGATGCGTTACAGGAATACAGGGACTTTATCCTTCACTTTCAGAGTAGAAGTTCTAGTAATTAATTTCTCGGTGGCACATGCAGGGCACACAAAATCTTAATGATTCAAAAAATTCTTTGCATTAATATTATGCTATTGTGAATTGTTAATTATATTTCTCATCATCTTAATACCTGTGTGGCCTAATCTGTTATGCTAGAGATAGAAAAGTTCAGAGCTTCCAAATACTATTTTCAGGGGAGTATAGGCTGCAGGTGCCTTGATATTGGTGTAGTATAGTCTAGTTTCTAATGAAGGAAGTTTTTCTAATACCCTTTTTCCATTTGCTTTGCGCTTTGTAATGAGCAGGTATTCCTTACTGTACTCTTCTTCAGTCTCAACATGGAAACCGTTGGCGCGAATATCCTTAAAACTTAGGAGAGTTCTAGTCGATTCTGAGTACAATAAGGCTTCTTGAATTACCAAAGTTATGCCCATTGGTAGTATAATTGTGGCTCTTTCTAAACCTATTATACAAGCATCGCTACTAGCGATTGTTGTAAGGCTGCCAGCATTCTTACTAATCGACTGAAAATACTTTATCTCTCTTAAGATGGTATTTGTTGTGCCGCTGTCGGCTAAGCACATTTCCTCCATAAGGCGCCACACGTGTTCTAATATAAGGAATTTTATATGCATTAGAAGGCAATCAACACATAAATAAAATACTTCAATATCAGAACATATCATGTCATTATAAACTGAATAAATGAGTGAATTATTCAATATCATCCAACCATCACGAGAAAATAAAATTGCTTAAGTACCGTCCATACAAATTCTAACTTATTCTCCCACACAAAATAAATGACAATTAAAGTCTAAATGCATTCTGTGCATTAGACTGAATCTGTTAAGAAATCAGAGACTTCGTCTGCTATTTTCTCGGGGGTGATATGCTCTTCAAGAGAAATCATGGCAGTGGCAGCTGCCAGGTCAAAAGGGGATGCTGCTGTCGGATTGGTTTCAACCTCCATCAGCGCAGTAGCTGCTTAGAACTCTCCCCCTCAACAGATGTAAAGTGGGTTTCATGCTGCCCTTTGCCATCCTTCTTCTTTTGGGCTTGGAAGGCATCGATGACATGCTGCGGCTCTTTACAGATCCGCGACTAGTGCCCCCACTTGCCACACTTGTAGGAGGCTTGGTCTTGCTGACCATAGGGCTTGCTATCCCGCTTTGGTTTGCTTGCCTTATTCTCACAAGGAGCATTTGGCTTGTCTTTTTGGGCTACAACCTTACCCTTTCTTCCCCTTTTCTTCATCATGGGCTTTCGCACCTCGTAGCTCCCGGCGTTGGCTTCATGGCCAGCGGAGCTCCTAGGTGGCTGTGTGATATATTTCTTGCAGTGAACTTTGTCCTGAGCCTCTGCAACTTGCATCATATCGATCGATTCAGCATACTCCTTGTAGCTGTCTTGACGATAATTGCGTGCAGACTGCGCTGTATTGGGATGGAAGGTGGATATGATCTTCTCAATCTTCTGCTCATCTGTGATCTGCTTGCCACAAAGTTGAAGATTGGTACAAATTCTGTGCAAGGCAGAATTGTACTCTCGACTGCTTTGAAGTCAGTGAACCTCAGTCGGATCCATTCTTGCTTTGTGTGTACTTTAGCCTCTCGAACCATTTTTTGAGTGCAGTCCATAATGTTAGCGTGTTCTTCTCTGCCATGTACTCATTCTTGAGAGTGAGACAGAGGTGGTGCCTGAAGAAGTAAAGTGCCTGATTATTTTCCTTAGGGGTGGGTTGGGCATCCTGCGGTGCGCCAATCCCAATGGAAGCGCGGAGCTTCTTGGATCCAAGTAATATCTCGACATCGAAAGCCCAAGTCAAGTAGTTTTGGCCATGCTGGACCAGCTCCTCGAACTCACGATTCGTGATGCCAGTCATCTACATGTGCGTCAAAAGGAATAAATAAGTTTATTGCCGGTAAACATGCATGAAATAAATATAATGCAGGTAAATAAACCTGATAATGGTACAAAAGATTCTCATAATGTTCTAGAATTTTCTATGCATTTTCTATAAATTTTACTGTTAATTTTGGTGATTAAAGCAATTTAAATTATTACTATTAATCAAAAACAGCAAATAAATACAGAAAACATAGAAAATAATAATGGCATAAATAAACATGCTTTAAATGCTAAAAGTAATTCAAAATTTGGATTTTCGAGGCCCTTTTATGCCGGAATATGAATTTTTAGAGAATTCTGCAATTTTCGAGGGCCTATACGCAAATTTACAATTCAGAGAAAAGTTTTTGTGTAATTTTTTGATTTTTCGAGGGCCTTTCTACGAAATTCAAGACCCGCCTGAAAAATCTGAGGATCCTTTCGTAGTTTTTGGAATTCCTAGGGGCCCTTTTGCAATTTTGCTGACGCCCCCCATCCGGGCCGTGCTGTCGGCCCGATAGCTCTCTTGGCCCATCCGGCCCGTTTTGGCGGGCATCAAAACTATAAGGGGTAGGGTTTCCCCTACCCCTGTTCTTTCGGTGATGGCGGCAACCCGAGTGGTCGTCTTGGGCGGCGCGCACGGCAGGGCGGCTGACGGAGTAGCGGGCGGCACTTCAGGGCCAGCCACGGGCGGCGGATCTGGGTGGAGCTCGGGCGATAGAGCCGGCGCAAGCATTGGGCAGAGCTTCAAGGCCGGCCACGGGCGGCGGATCTAGGCGGAGCTTGAGCGGCAGAGCTGGCGCTTCAATGGGCGACGCTTCGGGGCCGGCCATGGGCGATAGATCCGGGCGGAGCTTGAGCGGCAGAGCTGAGCCCAGTGGTGGTGGCGAGCGCTGGCTGGGCGGTGGCCTACGGGCACGGCGGTGGCTTCGGGCTGCCAGGTGCGAACGCCGGCTTGCGGGGCCAGGCGACGGTGGGTGGCCATGCGGGACCTAGGCGGCGCACAGAACCTGAGGAAACACGGGCGGCCGTGCGGGAGCCGAGGCGACACGGGCGGCGCTTCGGCGGTGCACCTGACAGCGCGCGCCGGGTGTCCCAGTGGCAACTTCGGCGGCGCGAGGGGACGCCGGTGCTGCTTATGCAAGCCGGCAGCAGCCAGCCGGCTTCTTCACTCACGCGCCATACGGGGCTAGCCGCGCACGGTTTTTCCTTTTTTTTTTTCAATCTACAGTGCAATTAACATCTACTCTTTCATGTAATCTACTTATCGACATTGTGCCGGCAACTTCAAGTCTGCTCGTGGTAGATTAGAGCAGATTTGCACCGTAGAAAAATCATTACTATTATAAAAGAACGAGTTGGTGGTTGTCTTTTTCCATAGCATGATTCTCCAACCGTCCCGTTCTCAACTTCTCACCACTCTCCACTTTTCAACTGATCAGAGTAGTCTTTTTCCATAGCATGATTCTCTATATATCCAATAAATTTTGTTGCAACGCACGAACAGATGACTAGTAATCTAGAAAGTGAAATTTATGGAATTTAGAGCATCTAGATATAGACAATTCAATCTACTAATACTTCGATGATTACCTTTCAATTCGTCGGAGCGATTCGTGCTGGTAATGTGTTGAGGAACCATCTCTGGCGACCAGTCTGATTGATTCCTCTGCTATGCAAAACCAGATCAATCACAGAAGATAGAAATAGTAGATTGAAAACATAGAGAGATAGAGAGAACTCCTGGGCTTTCTTTATTGCTTTCTTTTCTGATTCCGTATACAAAATAGCCAACAGTACTCCCTATTTATAGCCTAGTGGTGAGGTGCCCACCATGGGCTAAGGCTTCAAGCCTAGGCCCAGGTTTCTTAATGAATTTCATGCCATAATAAAAAAATCATGGAGAAGAGGACCTAAACCCTAGCCACCCTTTTTCTCTTAGCGCTCTTGCCAACGTCTTCGTTTTCTTGCATGCCGCGCACCGAAGCGCAAGCTGGTATTGTTTTCCATTGCCAACCGCCGTTGCCAATACATGCTAGCTAGCACACATGTCGCCATCTCCATCACGTGCCATGCTCGCTTCGCACGTTGTCGCCGTGCTTGCCACGCGCGCGAGCCTAGCCACATGTTATGAATTTGTTTTATTGCCTCTTATCTTCTTTTGGTAAATGAATTAGTTAATGCATGTTATGAAGTTTTTTTACGGTTTGTAGTGGCAGCTGACAAGTAGTAATCAAGTACATAATCTTACAAGGCATCGAGTGCTAAATTATTTGGAGTGCATAGGAGGATGATTTGTTTTTATACTATAATTCTTAGGAGGAAATAGACTTCATGCAATGGTTCTCTTTGGATTAAACTGATCTTATTGTAGCTACTAGTAGGATCCATAGTGGGTAGTGAATAAGGAATTTTTTAAATAATTCTTTTTTTATTTCGAAATATAGAAATATACCCGCTTTTTTATTTTTACAGAAATAATCTCCAGTCGCCCAACCGTTGGGCGACTGGATCCTGTTACCCAATGGTAGAGCGATAGGAAGGTAGTAGGTGTACTGTTGGGCGACATGAATGCAATCGCCCAATGGTCGGGCAACTAGATCCTGTCGCTCAGCGGTTGGGCGACAGGATCGCCATATATATAAGCAGCACTTGGCTGAGCGCTCTGCAATCGCCACCGTCGAGCCGAGGAGAAGGGGAGAAGAGAGAAGAAAGGAAGAGAGGAGAGGAGAGGAGAGGGAGAAGGATAGGGGGAGGTTCCACTACTTCAGTGAGGTAATTTTTTTTGTTTTAATAAATTTTTTGTATTAGATAAACAGTTTGGCTAGTATAAAATTAGCATGTGTAGAAATTTATAGTTGTAGGAAAGAATATTATAATTTTGATTAGATGAAATAATCCTATTACATATGAAGGAATTAGTCCTGTTAGAGGAAAGACTAGACGGAAGACAGGAGGGAAAAAAGAGAAGGTAGGAGAAACATGCTTGTATTTAATTTATGTCGTTGCAAATGTCACACTGTTGCCAGATCCTGAACCTGCTGCTCCGAGAAGGAGATCCTCGAGGAACATCAAGTGCTTCTTCCAATGGATTGAGGCAGAGCCATTAGAGAAATGGTCTCTACTGCACGACACGGACAATGCAAGGTACGACATAATGACCACTAACCTTGCGGAGGTGTCAAACTGGGTTCTTAGGTGCCTTTGTTCTCAGCATCTTGTCGCCATTGTCAAAGGTGTCCTGTACAACACAATTGGGTATTTTCAGAAAGAGGCATGCAAATGCCACACTTCACACCGCCAACCCGCAAACACCATATTGCACGAAGATTATCGCATGCATGGAGGTGAAGACTAAGAAGGGCTAGTTTCACATGGTACATGTGATGGGCAATACTGAGCATCGTTTCAATGTGCTCCTCTAGGATAGAGCCGATTTTGGGACGGCTCGTTCTCTTGTCACCCATGTGGTATGCCTTGGAGATAATATAAACCAACCTAGCTGTATGTGCAACAAGCCGAAGCTCTTGCACAAGCCATGCTCTCATGTACTAGCTGTATGCGGTATTGTGCACATGGACCTTTCGAACTTTATATCTGAGTACTTCTTCAAAAAGAGGGTGGCGCAGGTCTGGTGTGGTTAGCTTAGGAGGTTCAAGGTTATGGGTAACTTCACCACCTTGGATATTGCAAATAGAACCTGGATTCTAAATGTTGACATGCTGAAGGATAGGAAGGGTCATCGGCAAAGTCATCGGATTACCAATGATATGGATGAAGTGTAAGCCGGAGCATTGGGTAGACGCTGTGGGTGCTACGGCAAGGATGGCCACACAGCCAG
This sequence comes from Dendrocalamus sinicus, assembly GCA_036346575.1. NCBI lineage: Eukaryota > Viridiplantae > Streptophyta > Magnoliopsida > Poales > Poaceae > Dendrocalamus > Dendrocalamus sinicus. The sequence goes on from CM070647.1 coordinate 32,847,139, forward strand.
ACGATGCAAGTCAGCTGCTGAGGAGTAGTCACACTGGCATAGTTTGTAGTACTACTTGTTGGAGTGCAGTAATGTTTGTGTAAATGTGCTATACTCGTATTGTACATTGCTTGTAATGTTTATGTAACTTTTGCGGTATTGTCCCATTATCATTACATGTACATAGCGCCATAACACATGTAGTGCATGTTGCACCCACTCAATAAATGGCAATCGCAATGATGCATTCACTTTTATAGAAGATAAATTCAAGTCAAATTTATTACAAAATTCTAAAAAAGAGATTCCCAGATCTTGATCTTCTGGGTTTCATATGCTTGCTCTTCTACTTTTGGAGTTGGAGGATCAACGGCCAAGTTCTCGAATGCTGTGAAGATTGTCCTTGCCCTCTCCACTTCCTCCTCTAGCCTGGGTAAATCACTAGCATGGCACATAATCTCAAAGAGGATGACATTATAAGCTTCCTCAGAATCGGCCGCTTATGTTTGATTGGCAAGGTTATCTATGTGTCTCTCCACTGTCACAACAGCTTCTTCTGCATTGCGCACATTGAAGAGAAGAACGAGGCTGAGGGTAGTTTCCCTTTCTTGAGCAGCAAGGAGACACCTCTGTCGATATAGGATATTGAGGTCTAGCTAACGGATGGAAATGACTCAAGGAAGGAAAGCAGGACGTGAGCGGAGGAGTTGCTCCAGATGCAAGTTTTTGGCCGCCTATGTAAGGTTGCGGCTGAACAACTCTTGATGGATAGATGAGAGAAAGGAGATCAAAAGAATACTAGATGCCATTATTGAGAAATCTGGTGAAGAAGATGATTTAGGGAGATGATAGTTTTGAAGGAATTGTACACCACACTGCATATAAAGCCAGAACCATGTGAAAGTTTAGGGGTCGCATGCATCAGAATATTAACAAGTGGAAGTTTTAGTCCGTCCGTGCGAAGGAAAAGTTGACGCACATTAAAGATGGAAGCCGAACCGACCAGTTTCGCTCAATGCCACAATTCCAGCAAAAAGCATCACGGTGTCCTCCAAGCCGAAGTCGTTTTTCCGTATCCGAGTTGCACACAAGACAACGCGAAATAAAAGCTGTGCCACGAGTACGCCAGACACAGAGCAAGTCCAAGCAAGGAAAAAGAAAAAACAGTGCAGTTTTTTCTTCTATTTCCTCGGTCCAAGAGCCACTTCAAAGTAGTCCAATTTCTTGATCTGTGCTCAAGATCATGTCGCGTTCTTGGGAAAGTGGTGTCACTAGTGACGAGGCATCATCCAGTATGATGGCGAAAGAGAGTTCCGTTGTCTCGCTGCATTATCCGATGCTCACGACGAGCAATTATGCGGCATGTGCAATCAAGATGAAGGTGTACATGAAAGCTCAAGGAGTGTGGGACGCGATGGAGAATGGTAACATCGACGTGCGCAAGGATCAGATGGCATTGGCGGCCATCTATCAGGGCATCCCAGAGGAGACACTCTTCCTACTGGTCGAGAAGGAGACGGCCAAATCCGCGTGGGAGGCATTGAAGATGATGCATCTTAGCGCTGATCATGTGAAGGAAGCCAAGGTACAAACTCTCAAGACCAAGTTTGAGGTGCTGCGTATGAAAGAAACGGAGTCAATCAATGACTTCACAGTCCGGTTGATAGTCATCGTCAACAAGATTCAGGCCCTTCACGAGAAGTGGAAGAGTTGTACGTAGTGAAGAAATTGCTTTGTGCTATTCCCTCACAGTTTGTCCTGATTGCTTCGGTCATAGAGTAATTTGGTGACCTAAAGATAATAACCATGGATGAGGTTATCGGTCGTCTTAAGGCGTATGAGGAATGCATCCACGACAACAGTAACAAAGGTGATGGACAACTCTTGTTGACCCGTGCTGAGTGGGAGATCCGATCATCGAAGCGTGAAGGCAAGAACACTTCTAGGGGTGGTGGTCAAGGCCGCCAGGATTGGAAGTTTGATAAGGCAAAAGTGAGGTGTTATAATTGTAACGAATATGGACACTTTGCTTCAGAATGCCCCAAGCCGAGGATGAAGAAAGCATTTGTTGCTGAAGCACTCAGCGACGATGAATCAACAGTGCTCTGATGATGAGTTGAGTCAGGGACGTCGAGGAGATGTGTCACCGTTCTGTATCAAGTATGAGTTTAGTAAGTTGTAGTTGAGACCGACTGCCTCATTGTTTTAGAATTTTTGCATCCGGATGGACCCGTACCAGTTGAGTTGAGTTCCTACATGTAACTTGCATGTAGAACGCTTCATGTGGAGGCGTGGTTGGTAGTTCATAATGCATTGACTAAAACTAGAGTATGTCAAGTCAAGATTAAGGGGGAGATTGTTCGAAATAATTTTGACTTAGAGTTTAAGACGTAGTAGAGTCCGTCTCTGTGTGTAATTCAAGTTGAAGTTGTGTCCAACTTGAAGTCCGAATACATATACAAGTAGGAGATTATTACCTATATATTGAGGAGGCATGTAGCCAATTTTGTAAGAAAACCAAGAAAAAGGGGGAGCAAATAAGAGAATGGAGAAATTCAGAAATTCTCCTGTGTTCTCTCAGTTTATTTGTGATGTGTGCATTTTCTCCTGGATAAAAGTTTTAACAGGTACCGTGCGGCAAGCCATTGCAAGATATGCCGTCCACATAAACCGTATGTATCGGGTGCATGGATCAAACCCCGATACATATGTGGTGAATTGTGTGGATAGTTCAGGTGCAATGGACCTCTGGATAACAATGATGAAGGACCACACTTGTGAGCTTGTGAAGCCACCGCACAGGCACTGTAATGTAGCCTCGTCACTCATCGCTAGTCTGATAAGTCACCTCATAGTTACAGACATCATAGTTTCACCAAAGTTGTTGATGGCTGATGTCGTGAACCTGGTTAGTTTCCTAATGACCTACAGTAAGGTATGGCGGGCGAGGAGGAAGGTCATACATGGAATGTATGGCACATACGAAGAGACTTACACCTTCGTGCCAAGTATGCTGTATCATATTATTGAAGCCAATCCTGGGACATATATAAATAAGATGGAGAGGGTGTACCCTACAAAGGGACCCAATTGTTTTATCCTTGATCAGGTATTCTAGGTGTTTTAGCAGGCGATTGAGAGGTTCAAGTACTATTGTCCAGTGCTAACAATGGATGACATGTTCCTCTCCGGTAGGTACAAGGGCATGGTGTTGGCGGCGGCGGCAGCCGATGCAAACGATCACTACACCCAATGGCCTATATATTTGTGGAGAATAAGAACACTGATAGCTGGCTATGGTTTTTAGCCAATGTGAAGCAAGTAGTAGTCTAAGAGCAGCCCAATGTCTACCTTCTCATGGATTGCAACGCCGGGCTACTGTTGGCCCTGAGCACCATGTAGCAAAGGACTCAACCATCCTTCCAGAGGAACAACGTGAGGGCCCGTTGGTGCATGAAGCATCTGACAGTGAAGTTTCACACCCATTTCCGCTCTAAGGAGTTGATGAAGAAGTTCAAGAAGCTCTGTATGTAGAACCAGAGGCGCAAGTTCAATGCAATATGATTAGAGCTTGAAGAGGAGACATCTAGACATGTGAGGGAGTCATAGGGAGCAGAACCGCCCATAGCTCAGGGTGCTCCCATAGCAATGGGCGAGTTCACCTAATAGATCAACTTGCAGGACCTCGATGTGGAGAAATTGATGTGGATCAAACCTCGAGGTGAGATTAAATTTGTAGGTTGACCGATCTTTCACGGTGGTAGAACAACAAGATACAAGTGGAGCACTAATTATAGGATGTAATCCATAATAAGATAGCTAAATTTCTCTGCGTACACCACAACACACAAACGAGAAATAGGGATCAAAGGTCCAGCGTGTAAAAACCAACACCACGATTGGAATCCACATACAAAGATGAGAAATCTCGATGAACTCTCAAGAACTCACACACATGATAAATTGGGATGAACCCTAATGGCCAATGGCCAAAGACACACACATCGTTTAATTCATAATCTAAACTCCCCCATATATGGCGTATGACCTAGCTTTTTATAGCCTTACATAACTCATGGCTTAAGGTCTGACCAGACTTGGACGGATAAATCTTAACTACTACCAAACTCATACTCAAACTAGTACTAGCTACTCTGTGCACATAAAATCAAACTACGCCATCACTGATGATTTGTAGAACTCGGATTGCAGGTGGCCCCCACCCTAGATCACGTAAAGAAAGAGAGCGCCGTAGAGAAAAGAAAATCTTGTACATGCATGTAGTACAAAACCAACCATTACTAATATCCTTGATTATCCTGATTTCCTGTGGAAATCTTATTGGCTCTGTTGTCTCCAAGTTCTCCTTCATGCACTTCATTCTATCTCCAAAAATATCTCTATTAGTTGTATTCCAAAAGGATTCCTTTTTGGATACGTTTAGTTCTGGTTGTATGGCTTGCATGCACGCACATGAACTATAGCATGCACGCATCCTCTTCTCTTCACATGCTGCAACGTTTTTCTCTAGATTGAAAACATGATGATGTTTCAATTGTAAAACAACGGATTCTACGAATCGACATGATCTACTCCGCATCAAAAATGGTCCCTACTTCATGACACCAATGGTGATAGGTACACAATGGTGCGAGGTATGATATTATAATGACCAACATGTCTGAGGAGTACAACGGTGTACTAAAGGGTGTGCGCTCTCTCCCGATCACTACAATTGTGGATAAGAGTTGGAACCGCATCGTTGGCTACTTCATTAGAAAAGCTATGATTGTGAAGAAGCACATGGATGAAGGGAGGCAACTCTCAGAAGTCATGCAGACGTACGTGGAGTAGAAAATGATGAAAGCTCATTCGCACGATGCCCAGACCATGGATGGGATAAAGAAGAAGTTCAAGGCCCGTTTGAGGGATAAGTACGTCATGGGCCATGCCAGAGGTGATCGAAAGTGTATATGCACTGTCGGCGAAGTCGTGACCTGCACATACAACAAGCCGATGCTCCTTCACAAGCTTTGCTCCCATGTCTATGCCGCATGCATTGCGTGGCGACAACCCTCTGCATATTACATTTTGGAGCACTACGACATACATCATTTGTGTGGGACTTGGACTGTTAAGTTCAACTCCTATGGTGTGGACATGCATTACAGGGACCTTTGGCCGAGAGAAGTGAAGTGGGTGCCGAATGACGCATTGAAGTAACATGGGCATGGAAGACAGCAGTCCCACTACATCTGCAATGACATGGATGATAGTCACCACAACCAACAGATGAGTCCACAGAAGTGCAAGCTATGCAAGATAGTGGGCTACTCTATGAGGAACTGCTCAAATAGGCCCACTTCATGGCCGCCTCGTAGACCTGACAATTTATAACACCTGCACCTGTGTGCTTGCTCATTCTTTATAAGGCTAGCATTTTCTGCAATATAACTAGCAACAAATTAATGTTCGGCAATGAAAATTATGTGCATTTTAAATTAAGTTCACTCTTAATGTTGACATGTTCTTTTTCGTAACTTTTAACGTGAATTTTGTACTGGCATTGGTACATGCTTTTAATGCACATTTCATACGGACACTCAAACTATGACAATAAAAGCATGGCAAACATGGCTGGAAGCTCAAGGCGTGAGAGGGGATGGCGAACACGGGCTGTGTTTTGAGGTCATAACTCTTACCTCAAAGACAAGTGCATCTATGATCCCCTAGACCCCAACCCTAATCTACACCCCGAAACCAGGAATCATACACCCTCACTACTACAAAAAGAGTCATCACAGACGATTCGAACTAGTCATCACAGGCGGTTTTCGTAACCGCCTGTATTTATGTGTCAGTGATAATCAGAGGTTATCACAAACGGTTTGTGAGCCGTCCATGAAAAAGACAACACAGATGGTTGTAACTAAAACCGTCTATGAAGAAAACTATTACAGATGGCTCCAGTTACCAACTGTCTGTGATTGACGAGTATCACAAACGGTTGGTATATAGAACCGTCTGTGATTGGCGAGTATCACAGACGGTTGATATATAGAACCATCTATTATAGTCCTTCATAGGCGGTTTATACCACAAATCGTTTGTGATAGTTCACTCTATACCTTAAATTTTTTTCTGTTTTTTGGCTAGCCTCAAGAAATAATGTTACCCATGCCCTTTGAAAACAAGAAAATACAGAGGCAAGCACAAAAACACATTCTATTACAGGATAACAAGCTAACGAACCCTCCGTGGCACGACGGTGAGGCTGAACAAGACACACGACACTTACGACAAGAGTGTGTTGTCCAGCCTACCGTGGTGCCACAACGGAGGCACTAACTCATGGCAGTAGTCGGCGTCGTCGAGGAATAAGCAAATATAGAGGCAAGCACAACAACACATTCTATTACAGGATAACAAGCTAACGAACCCTTCGTGGCACGACAGTGAGGCTGAACAAGACACACTTACGACAAGAGTGTATTGTCCAGCCTACCGTGGTGCCACAACGGAGGCGCTAGCTCACGGAAGTAGTCGACATCGTCGAGGAAAAAGCAAATACAGAGGCAAGTACAACAATACATTCTATTACATGATAACAAGCTAACGAACCCTTCGTGGCACGACGGTGAGGCTGAACAAGACACACTTATGACACTTACGACAAGAGTGTGTTGTCCAGCCTACCGTGGTGCCACAATGGAGGTGCTAGCTCACAGTGGAGGGGAGGATGCAGGAAGCTAGCTAGTGGATGAACTCACGCGTGACTACCGTTGGAAAGGTAGATGGGGAGTTATTAATAAGGGCTGAGTAGTGGGAGAAACTGGTTCATGCCATTCAATGTGGATAGAATGGACGGGTAAGATCGAAATCCTAGGGTATACGCCATGGATCGGTGACATGTCATTATCAGAGACAGTTTGTTATACGAATCGTATGTGATAATGAATATCAGAGATGGTTTGTTATACGAACTGTCTGTGATAATGCAACATATCAGAGACGGTTTGGTATACGAACTGTCTGTAATAAGTTAATATCACAGACGGTTTGGAATACAAACCGTCTATGATATTAATATCAAAGAGGTTTGGTATACGAACCGTCTGTGATAACCCTTTAATATGCGCGTCCTAATCTCGCTCTTCTACACCGTGAGATCCTCTCCCTCATATTCTTCACCAGATTTCTCAATAATGACGCTCTTTTAAAAATTACACCCCTGACAAGTACTTACATGCGAGTCTCCTCTCCTATGGCTACAAGAAGCTATGAAGAGGAGGACTTAAGCTCTCTGGAACCTCAAGAAACCATAAAAGAGAATGGAGATGGACACCCAAGAGAAAAACCGAGAATCCGCACAAAAGGCAGAAGGGCCGGTCTGACCTTAATGTGCCGGGCGGTCAGACCGCAGTAGCCAGGCCGGTCTGACCGGTCATTTGCCGCTGGTCAGACCGTCGACTATATACCGGTCTGACCGGTCCAGAAAATTCGGCAGAAGCAGAAAATGCAGAGAGAGCGCAGACTGACCAAAAAACTGAAATTACTGGGATTTGCATAAATCAAAGAAATTAGAGAGCAGTTGCCATTCTCTTCAGACAAAACCAAGTAAACTACAAACTAAATATCATCAAGACCTTAGATAACCAGAGAAGACAACTTAGAGCCCAAAAATTAACAATTGAGACATGAACTGAAAACTAGTAGAGACCAGCACTAATTTTCAAATTGCCATCCAATCTTTAATCCTTTGATAATGAAACTATAAGATTGGCTAAGCAACAACCTCTGGACTCAGAAACTCAAATCAAAGCTCATCCTTTAGAAGAGAAATCAAGAACATCACCAAACCCTAGAAAAGCCCTGAGACAGAGAGAAGAGGGGCAAAAGGAATCTTTTAATTTCCTGCTATGTTCTTGGGAGTTTATTTGATCAAATGATCTGTAGGCATCATCCCAACACAAAGCAATCCATTTTTCACCTTCTTGGCAAAAAACAACTCCAAATCACAAAAACTCAGAAATCAAATAGAGCAGCAGCATGAAGAAGGAAACTGGAGACAAGAGCAAATCAAGTCAAGGAAATTCATTCCCATGGATGATCGAGTACAGAGGAATGATTACATGGAGTATCAACTCATCTCCTCCCAAAACTCAACTCCTAGCATGAGATGGAAACCCACTACATGCTTCATATGAAGAAGCTCTCACGTAGGAGACAAGAACCAATTCTCTACCCTCTCTCAACTACTCCCAACTGAAAGCAAAAGAAGACTCAAAGTAAAACAAACTCCCCAAAAATCCTTCTGAGAGGTAGAAGCAGCACGATGAGGCTTCGTCTTCTGAGAGGCCGAAGCAACAGGTGGAATCACCTTGCTGTCAGAAATCCCTTGGACAAAGCCCGCTGACTTGAATTGAACTTTCTCAGTTCTGGGCTTGACCTCGATCACACCTGCCGTGCTCAGACCCATAGCCGCAGGTGTGATCAAGGTCAAGCCCAGAACTGAGAGAGTTCAATTCAAGTCAGCGGGCTTTGTCCAAGGGATTCCTTCCTCTCATCTATCCATCATGAGTTGTTCGGCTGCAACCTTTCACATGCAGCCAACAATTTACATCTGGAGCAGCTCCTTTGCTCACGCCCTACTCTCCTTCCTCGACTCGCTTCTATCCGTCAGTTGGGCCTCATCATCCGCCGTTGACGGAGGTGTCTCGTTGCCGCTCAGGAAAGGGAAACTGCCCTCAGCCTCGTTCTTCTCTGCAATATGCACAAAGCGGAGGAAGCTCTTACAGCAGTGGAGAGACACATGGATAACCTTGCCGATCAAGCAGAATCAGCCGATTCTGAGGAAGCTTATCATAACATCCTCTTTGAGACTATGGACCATGCTAATGATTTGCCCAGGCTAGAGGAGGAAGTGGAGAGGGCAAGGACAATATTCACATCATTCTAGAACTCAGCGGTTGATCCTCCAACTCTAAAAGTCGAAGAAGAAGCATATGAAGCCCAAAAGACTAGGATTTGGGAATCTCTTTTTTAAGAATTTTGTAATAAATTTGCCTTGAATTTGACTCTTGTCTCAGTAGCTTCTTTAGTTCATTATCAGAGATGATTTGTTATACGAACTGTCTGTGATGTCTCAATGATCACAGACGGTTCGTGTTAAGAACCGTCTGTGAAAGTTCACAGACGGTTATTAACACGAACCGTCTGTGACGTCTCAATTATCACAGACGGTTCGTGTTAAGAACCGTCTGTGAAAGTTTACAGACGGTTATTAACACGAACCGTCTGTGATGTCTCAATTATCACAGACGGTTCATGTTAAGAACCGTTTGTGAAAGTATCACAGACGGTTACTAGAACAAACCGTCTGTGATAGTTTAAGCACAGACGGTTCCATATAAACTGTCTGTGATATAGCCGTTCAGTATAGCCTCTTTTGTAGTAGTGCCTATAAATCCCATCCATGACTGCCCACACATCCCTGAGCCTTGGTTGCAATGCAAGTACAACCTTGCAGGTTCGTAATGACAACATCTACTCAGGATGTCGATTCTTTCATTGCCCTCTGTTTATGGTAAGTGGTTCATTACCTATGTATACTTGCACATGTGATATGCTTTACTAACCTCGTCTGGTTACAGACAGCGGATTACAAGTTCACCGAGTGGGGGATCCATCATATCCAATACCTGTCTAGGTTTACATCTATAAACTGCACATCTACTTAGAAGAGTTACAGGAAGAGCTCCAAACCGAGAGGACCAACAGCGATGAGCTCCACAAGTAGAGTATTAGGGTGAGGAACAATGAGGAGGTGCTGCACATTGTCACCGACTTCCACTTGTATTGCTGCTGTGCCAACCCAAGCTACACTCTACAAGGTCACACCATGCCCATGCGCTTGCCGCCCTCCATCGGCAGTCGTTGGAGCGCCACCGCCACTGTCGCTCATGCCTGACCACTGCTCGACTGCCGTTCATGCCACCACTATGAGCTGACGCATGCGCCGCCAACTCCCATGGCCTCTCCGTGGCCGTGACAACCAATTTTGCTGGTCGCCCACCTCTCCCCTCACCAGTGCTGCCGCCCTCAAGAGCCTATGCTGCCTCCTGAACTTTGCCAACTGTTTCCCCCTCTCTAGAATGCCAAAGGGCAAAATATCATTTATAATTTTTTCTCTCGTCTAAATGGCAATTAATGGAGCAAATGGATAAAAAAGCTAACAGCGATGGAATTTTCCAGTGTTTTTGTGTTTGCGAGACTTTTGTAAGTTCAGTCTCTGTGCAATGGTATTTTACAACTTGCGAACAATTGCGATGGTACTGAGCAAATTAGCTCTTAAAAATACAACAATAAAAGTTTGTTTTTTCTTAGTTTCTATGTTTTTTATTGGAAAGTTTGTGAACCGTATAGATTAATCTTGTGTTAAGCAGCACTCGTTAGTTCCAGGCGTTAGTTCCCTGGAATCAATTATAAACCATGTTTTCACGTTTGCATTTGATTGGATGATTTATACGGCAAATTGGCGTTTTGAAATCTTTATATAATGCAGCAATTAAGAAATTCATTGTCACGTATCCTTATTTAAATTCTTTCCCTGTTTTACGGAACAGTATTTGGGATCCTCGAATGTGCATGAGTTTCTGAATTCAATCATCTACGCTACTTTAGTTTCTCTAATATTAATGCCTATATTCTTCTTTTCCTTCCATCAGCATCATAAAACCATCATTAGGATGCTTGAAACAATTTGGTATTTTGTTATAGCGACATATTCATCCATTCACCATAATAGTTGCATTTCGTGACTAATGAAAATGCAACATGGAATCCTCGAGAACTCATAACCATTGGTACAAATTACGTTCTAGCCACGAAACCGTAGGTTGAAATGCAATTGGCATTACTTTTGAATAGGAAAAATACTTTCCAGCAGTAAGTTGGCAATTTGGTATTTTGTTATAATAACATATTCATCGCTTGATTTTGTAATTATACTCATCAATTCACCATAATAGTTGCATTTGGTGACTAATGAACCTACAACGTGATTCCTCGAGAATTCTAACCATCTTTCCAAATTATGTTCTAGCCGCAAAACCATTGGTTGCAATGCAATTGGCATTGCTTTTGAATAGGAAAAATACTTTGCATAGTCAATTGGGAACCTAATATTGCTGACGGGGCAAATTTCAAAAGCTGCTAGGAAGTTTTTCTTGGGATACCTCCAGAGTGATTTGATATAAACCATATATGTGCACGTGGGAAGGTGAAATGATAAAGCATATATGCACATTTGGAATATTACTTTGACAAGATGCGATGCATCATGAGCCACCTTTTGGTGGGTCGGTGAAGCTGGGTGTAGAATTTTATTCACCAACATTCAATCTTGGTGTCCATCTATTACATACATGTGACTGCATTTCAATATTAATTTTGCGAGGTCGCAAATTCATCTCCGGTCTCTGTTTGTCTAAGCATGTGCTAAAAGAGCATATGTGTACATGCATGGTGGTATGTGTATATATATGTCTTGTAATCGAAAAAAATGTGATACATTAGGAAGCTAGCACAACTTGATTTCTTAAGCACATTGTGACCTTACAAGAAAAGTTAACAGTGAGCTATTTTTTATGTGGAAGCTTTGAAAACTATAATATTTTATGTTAACTTGCCAAGCTTCACCTGTCTATTATATTACTAAAAATTGGTTTAATCGGAGGTATTACATAACCTCACGAACAAGATCTCTTCATAAATTATTCAGGACAAAGAGAAAACATTAAACCACTTACTTGCGAAGCTTCACCTATATATATTATATTACTGAAAATTGGTTTAATCGGAGGTATTACATAACCTCACGAACAAGATCTCTTCATAAATTATTCAGGACAAAGAGAAAACATTAAACCACTTATTTATGAGTTGTCTGCTTTTTCTTTGTAATCGCAAAAACAAAAGACGCGATGCATCAGGAAGCTAGCACAACTTGATTTCTTAAGCACATTGTGACCTTAGAAGAAAAGTTAACAGTGAGATATTTATGTGGAAGCTTTGAAAACTATAATATTTAACATTAACTTGCCAAGATTCACCAATCTATTGCTCACTCCATCCAAATTTATAAGGGATATTTTTTAAATGGTCTTATCCATAAATATAAGGTGTATTTTATATTCTAATGCAAAATTAGTGTGAGGTTTCCTTTGTACATCTAATAAATATCGCACTTTACTTTATGCTTTCTACAACACGCATTGAATATAGTGTTTAGGGTAATAATTAGAGGTAGTCTAGTCATTTCTAATATCTTCTTGGTCTATATATCAAGAGAAGAGTATATTACTAAAATTGGGTCTAATCGGAGGCATTACGCAACCTCACAAACAAGATCTCTTCTTAAATTATTCAGGTCAAAGAGAAAACATTAAACCACTTATTTTATGAGCCGGTTATAATGGCACAAATTAACCAAATATCGTTAAATACTATTCATGAGTAGTGGATTCATCTCCGAATGACGTTCGCTATGCTTTTCACGTGGGGAAGGTTCCTATCAAATCTGCGTATGCGCTCCGTCGCAGATGTACCTTGGCTAGAAGAATATATGGAGCTGAGAAAAAGTGGAATTGTGCATCTGTTGAGATTTGATTAGATCTCTACAAAGACTGGTGACATGAAATTGTCCAATCTAGATTCTTTTAAAATCATCCTAGACGTATTGATTTAGACAGCAAATACGCTATCTAATCTATGACAAGTACCGGGGTAACATCACGCCTAAATCAGCACATTTTGTCAATGTACTCGTCAAATTAATTACGTATGGTATATACAGAAGTGTCTTTGCCTATAACCTAGCAGCAAAAGTCAAGTGCACAAAAGGAGGTGATATAGCACTAGGCAAACTGCTAGGCCTTAGGAATTTATTTTCTTCATCTTCTTTCCATATTCTAGTAAGCTCTCTTTTTCTTAACGATATATAGATATTTATGTATCACAATTTGTCAACTTTAACCTAGAAAAACAGAAACTTCTTTAGCACATTAAGTACTCCGCTTGTGAAAAATCTCGATTCTTGACACCCTATTAATATAATTAAACGACAGCAAGGAGATGTTATGAACTACCTATGTCTCGTTCACCAGAGAATTAATGCATGGCGTCAACATGGTCCCAAGTTTAGTTAATAAACATAACATTGCCATTAACGTGATCCTTACCTAAAACTTTTGACCATGGATTATATTAGCTAGAGAAATTACTTTAGAGATAGCCTCTGCTCCTCTGTAGTACTATGTAGTATTGTATAGACGTACGTACACTGTCCCAGAAAAGCTGTGACAATTGCGAACTACAATATTTGCCTTGTCTCTTCACCATACATGGATAGGTCAGACATACAGACTAGCAATTGGATGGTTAGATTTGAATGGTTAGCAGGATGTACTGTTGATCTAATCTAGCAGAACATTTTCCTAATGATAGGAGTGTCGTAACTTCACGCAAGATTCATTCAGAAGCAGGCAGTACCTACTCTTATGCCTTTACCATGACATGAATTCTCTGCAAACTGCAGGAATCTCTCTGACCGTGTTAGGCATAAATACGAGACCTCAAATTTTGCATCTTTCTTAATCTCAGTGAACAAATTGGACTGAAATAGTACCATGTTTAGGCCCTGATTCCTGCATGCAAATCAAACACTTAGCGCTGGAAGAAACAAGCGTCCTGTGGAACCGATGCCGGCAATCAAGGAACCAATGTTTGTTCAAACTTTTTTCAGTTGTGGTATTTAAAATCTTCACTCAAGTAACTATATGGGTCACCAGGTTTAAATTGCACTAATTATACTTTACAAAATAAGGTTGAAGACCTAAGGCAACAAAATCAGTCACTAACAGCTAGCATAAGGCCAGTTAGACTACCATGAATTGGCCAGTCAAACTACCCAGACCGGTTTGACTGAAGTGCAACGGTGATCTGACCATTGAAGTCGGTCTGACCATAGGTCCAAGACTGGCTTGACAGGTCCCCAGTTCCCAGACCCGAAAACCTTTCGAGACAAAACTCAAATATTAAGAACTTGCTCAATTTTCATCCAACACTTTCAAATTTTGCATGAGACTTGTTCAAGATATTAGGAAGTTGAACCAATCAAGAATCACAAGGTTCTGGGCTCGAGTTAACTGAATTTGAGATAATCTAATCTATGGCACAAGAACACTAAAAATCCTAAAACTTAAATTACTTCTTACTCATGAAGATCTAAGGCATGGGATCTTTCATATCTATTCTCACATACCTAACAAGGTAATTTATACAAGAGTTTAGGTTAAAAACACCCACAACACAAAATTACAAATCTAGCTTAAGAACAAGTAAAACTAAAGCAAGAACACAAATAAGAATATAATTGAGACAAAGTTTTGATCTATTTCTAGTGGAGTATGAAGTTTACATACTTATAAATGTTTACAAGGTGCAGTCAAAGTATTACTCTATCCTCTCTCAATTTCTCTATTTCAAAACTATGGAAGAAGACAAGGTGGTAGAACAAAACCTAAACCTTAAAATCCTTATCCTCTACCACCTCCTCTTCTTTAATAACTAGCACCAACTCTAATGGGTCCAACCCATTAAGCCTACCAAGGAAACCCGTCAACCCCACTAATACGGGTTTTACATACTCACGCATGTTTCTCAAAGCGTTGATAAGACTCATCCCAATAACACCTTAGCGATTGATCTACTTAGTAATTCTAGCTCTCCTTGACCTAAATCACTATTCCCTTGCGCCTCCTCGCACCGCAGTTTTGACCAAAGCACCAACCCAATATTTGGCAAACTACCAAAATACCCCTGACAAAGCTTCTGGACACCGTCTTTTGCCTCCGTCTTCACCTTCACCTCAAAGCATTTTGCATGCTTTGACACATAGCCCGTAGTGCCCAATGACTAGCCATCACGTCTTCACACATTTAGACTCCCTCGAATCATCTGTATGTGCATCGGTCTTGTCACTTGGAGTGCCACATGCATCAACTTGTCTCTTCATGATCATTGTCTTCTATATGCTTCCTGCTTGAGTCATGTAGTCTCACCTAGACTTACATGACCGCTCAGACCTTAGCTCCCCACCTAATCTTGGTCCGTTACTGTCGACCACTAATATTCTCTAAGTCACTTGCACATCCAAAGGCCAAGCAAGAATTTCGAGTACAAGTTCCATTCACTTGACTCACATTAGTCAAAACCATATATCATGGAACACAACACAACCAACCAATGGCACGCATGCCATGCATACACTCATCTAACTCAAAATCCATTTTCACTGCTCTCTGGACACACCCATCGGTCAGACTGCACTTCCCATGCTGGTTAGACCGCCAACCATTGGCTGGTCTGACTACTTAAGGCCATCAGAAAAATATTCTCTCTGGAATTTTGGTTAAACTATATTTAGTTTCAGCTCCAAGTTCCAATTCTAGTGTCACCTATTGTAAACTAATTCTCAAATAAGCCTACATAAGTGTTTGGTCTTCAATTTCCCAAAAGTCCATGGCCGGTATGACCGTTGGCTCCATGGCAGTTAGACCGCCGACCACCTTCCAGTCAGACTGTCGACCCCATGGCGGTTAGACCGCCTAAATCCTTACAACATAAATTGAAACCTGAATTTTCTAAAACTTTTGCAAAATTCAAATTCTACTCAACCAAAGTGCCAATTGTTCATCACAAACATATACTAAACCTTATACATGGTCTCTCAATATCCCTTGATGAACACATGGTAATTCTCCAAAAAAAATGCAAAGTTGATCTAGTTTTAGAATTTAGAAAAGAATTTTGCAAAAGAGAACTCAACTTAGCTAGAGAAGTGAATAGAAGTTGAAAATGACCAAGTAAGCTAGAAAATAGAGTAAAGAAAGTAGAAAGAGCAAGTTTTCAATATAAACATTCCAAAGCCATTTAAACTTAAAAAATTATCACTCTAGGTCCATATGAAAGAACAATTTTTCATTTTGACCTTGATCATGGTGAGAGGAAGCTAAGCAAATCAAGAATTTGCAATAAAGCTTAAGAATCCAAAACTCCCTCATATTCTCCCCCTTGCCCAATTCATGCATTTTTGCAGCAATTTCTCCCCCTTTGACAATGAATTCATCAAGTAAAGAAAAGAATAAGTTTATGAAGAATAAGAGGCTAACATGACTTTTTTTTAGTAATTTTCAAAATTTTAGTAGGATTGGGAGCTTTAAAAATTATTCAAGTCAATTGAAAGGTATTTCACCAAGCCATACTAATTAGCTTACAGAATCATGTAAGAACATATATAGCAAAGCAAACTAAGACTAGCTAGAAGTAATTATGTAACTTAAAAACATATCAGGTTGTCTCAAAAATCACAAGTATTGCTAGAGAGAACATCATTTGGGTCATGACAAGGTAATGTGCAAAATGAGATAAGATCATCATTAGGAGACATCTACAACTACCCCTAAACTTCAATCTAAATTATAACTCATATCTGTATGGTCTACCTTAGTAAAGTAAGTCCTAAACTAGAAGCCATCTACAACTGCCTCCTAAGCTTCAACCAATTTGAATTAATTTTATTCAGTCAATTTGATTGATCAAAGACATGGTCGTCTATTTCAAGTAGAGAGCTTAAAAAAGGTCTTGACCATGAATAACTCCCCTTGAGTTCATGCCAAGTGCAATGGCAAGTAGTCTCATGAGAAAGAAATAATGAGATGCAATTATAACCACAATTGAGATCAACTAAAGCAACAAAAAGGCAAGAGCTACTAAATGCTTTACAATAGAACTAAAAAGCTCTACCCAGATTAGACTCAGACTTATAACTCAACTAAGCAATTTGCTATGACAGGAATCAGAAAATAATAACTAAGACTATACTCTTCAAAAGATTCAACCTAGATAACTTTAGTTCAAGTTGTACAATTTCAAATGAACTAATCATGGCATAAGCTAAGCTACATGGTAAAGAAAGCTCAGTAAAGCAGGCATAACCAGATATAGAGAATGAGCATGGATAATAGACAAAACTCTAGATTATATTACACGACAACAATAAAAGTTAAATATGCAGTATATTATTCTCCATTGCTACATATCTAGAGCCTTCTAAGCTACACTTACTACTAATTGTGACAAATCTTGACATACTAGTACTCGCTATACTCATCACTTAAGTCAGGTTTATAACAAACCAGCCACCGGTTGCACCACCTGTTTGCTTTGGTAAAAATTTATAAGATTTGGTAAGAGCTTGAGTGTGTGTGGTTTTTATAAACTTCCAACACCTAGTAGGATACGGAACTAATATCTTTCTTATGAGTTTCTTATTTTCCTACTAATAATGGCAGGATCACACATATCTAGGCATGGTAGTAAGGATGAAGAGCAATCTTTGGAACCTGAGGGTGCAGGGCCCCTCACTCCTTGTACAAGAATGCTTGTGCAATATTTTGATCATGTGGTTAACAAGAAAACTTAGGACTTCCATAATATGTTGGATTAGATCAACGACACCCTTGCCACGATCAACAAATGCTTGAGCACCTCAAGCAACGACCACCCCCACTAGCAATTGTTGTAGCTCCTAGTGAGCCGAGGGCAGGGGACTCTCCCTTTTGCGGTGCTCCGATCCCCGCTCGCTCTTGGGCAGATGAGGTAGATGAAGAAGAAAGAGATAGCTACATCATTGATATGAAACTTGAGGGTTCCACTGATCGTGCTCGTCGTCGACTCCACCACAACCAACGAGGTGTGAGTAGAGTTCAGCGAGAGGTACGTGATAAGGCATTAACAAAATTTAAGTTTGCAACATCTGATGGTAAATATGATCTTGAAGCATACCTTGATTGGGAACTAGCAGTCAATCAGAAATTTGCATGCTACAATTATCCTGAGAACAAAAGAATTAGGGCTGCTACTAGCGAATTTACTGATTTTGCATCAATTTGGTGGAGGGAATATTGTAGACAACACCATGTACCTCAACTTGGGATGACATGAAACGAGCCATGAGATCTAGATTTGTTCCTTCATAATATTCACATGGCTTGTTAAAGAGATTACACCGTTTAAAATAAGGTAGCAGAATTGTAAAGTAATACTTTCATGAATTGAAAACTTGTTTATTATGTTGTGGCTTAGAGAAACATGCTGAAACTACAGATAATAGATTCTTAAGTGGACTTAATCAAGAAATTCAAGACCTTCTTGTTCACAAAGAATATAATTCTCTCTCATTTGTTTATACTTGCTTGTAAGACTAAAAGTTAGATTGAGGGGAGATTGAGAAGGCTTGATGATAGGGAACATGAGAACAAACCTATGTTTGTGTCTTTTTTGTGACTAACAACTTGCAGGAAGTTGAGAACCACACCGAAGAGGAGAATGAGCTGATTGAACCACCAACTTCATCGCTTGAGAAGGAAGATAAGAAGATGGATGAACCTACATCATCTGATGTGAGCCAAAAAAAGGTAAAGATAATAGTGTTATCATCACTCAAGGTGAGTATGCTTATAAAGAACTACAATTGTGCATTGTCCACGCTACTTTAGAGCAAAAATTAGTAGAAAACAATTATGATATGCACATTTTTCAAGTAGAGAATTCAGACTGCATTGATTGGAGTGTTGTGAATGAGGTTTGTGCTAATTTGTTGCATAAATCTTTGATTCAACTAGAAATTAAACTTAATTCTCCTGTTTTAATACCAAATCCATGTACCAAAATAAATGCCTTTGATTCTATCAATGTGCAATTGATATATGCTAGAGATGAGTTGAATGACATTTCTTCTTCGAACACTTTAGGTTGTATTGAGATTGATCATCTTTGTGAACTAAGTTGTTTAGAGAGAAAGTTATTTGATATTCTCAATTCACTTTCATTATTTTGTAATAAATTTTACTTGATAGGTGAGTATGATGAAAAGGGAAATTTCATGTTTCATAGAATTTGCATAACTTTAGAACTAGAAGGTTCAACTTTGGAGAAGGAACACTATCATGTAGAGGAAACTAATGGCACTAACCTTGATATTTCTTGTTCATCTAGTCTTATTTGTGAGCTACAAGAAAGTTTTCAAGAAGGGGAGCATTGTGGGCTGCATCCATACACGACAATCATTGCTCCATTTGCATCAGAAAATAATTTACCTCTCATTGAGATCATCAATATCAGGGAAGAATTCTCCAAAATTTATTGATTCAGTTATATACTTATACAGATTTTCTACACATGTGAATTTAGCTACTGTCCAACAAAGTATTATTGATGGAGATCCTTTCAAATTGTTGTTCAAAAGAAAGCATGGCAAATACAAAGTCAATTTCCTGGGAGAATGTGATGAGAATGAATTTTATGTGTCTCATGTTTGCATTGAAAGTTCTGTAGTGCTATCCTATACTTGTTTTCATGTGAATAGGTCACAATCAAATACCCTATTTTCTAAAGAAGAGGAGCCGAACAAGACACATACATACATAGTTCCAACACTATCCAGTGAGAATACTTCCAAACAGGTACACTCGTTTCAAGGAGGTTTTATTTTGTTTAATAAAGAACTTATAATATTATATAATGAGAGTTCATTGTGTCCATTGTCATGTACTGAGAATTATGATCAAGATCTAGCAATACATGAGGCTACACATATGTTAAAATTAAGGGTGTTTTTTCAGCTCCCAAATGCATATGACTATAGCTCCCAAGATTGAACAAAAAGTGAATTTGTTTCTTCAGCTTCAATTTATTTTAAATGAGAATATGATGGTACCTAATGATGAAAATGTATATTTGTATAGATATACAAAAAGCATTGCATCAACACTACACGCTCGTGCTTGGGGTCCACCCAAAGGGAAGCTGACCCATACATCAAAACCAAGTCAATGCCTTCCCCAACTCTTCCTCAAGATTTTCATGTCACTTTGGTTAAAAGTCAAGCAAGAATTCAAGTTGGACACGTTCTGGAATCCAATTTGGCCTCTAGAGATAGCACTGACTTCAAGCATGCATAGAATTTGCATAAAGATTTCATTTAAGATGTATGAGTACAGCATGGAAAACTTATCTTGTCCTCTTTCCAACGAATCTAGCCCTACCTCTAGATTCCTTTTAAGCACACTGTAATCACGAAATAAGTGAGGATTGATTCTAAATTCAAGTCAAAAGGTTTTGCATGCCCTCCTCCCTGGCCACCACCCCTGCCCCTCTTTTTCTCTTAAATAGCTCTAGACACCTCCTTTTTCCTCCGATTTTGTTTAGATCAGTTTAGCTCCTTGTGTACAAACTCCACATTGTCCATTGTGTCAATTAGACCAATAGATTCGTGTTACAGAATCTCAACTATACTTGTACGACTTGTGTGTCTAGCAATTTCATATTGCTCTTTATTTGAATTCTTGTTTGTGTTTCACTTGCTTTTAGGAATTGATCTTCATGATTAGGTCAACTGTCATTCTTGGCGAGGTTGATAACGACAAGAGTATGGTGTAGCGATTGTTAGATGGCTTGATCATGTTTCGATCAAGTAACCTCGTCGTCAACATCATTATCTACCAATCAAATTATCATCCACCAGAAGATTGGAACCAATTCTACATCAGAATAACTCACTCATTAAGACCTCCAATCATATGATCTAGTGCATGTTGCCGCTTGAGATGTTGAGCCATTCCTAAAGTTGATGTGGCATCTACCTTATGGGCTGTGGAGGTAGGAGCAGAGCCTCATGATGTGATGAAGAAATGGGAGCAAGCTGTCTTGCTGAAGGTGAAGTAGATGAAGCAGGTGTTTTAGCTAGCTAAAGAGAAAGTAGATCAATAGCCTCATCTTTTTCATTGCACTCCTCAAGGAAGATGCTCTCTGAATCTCCCTGAACTTGTGTACCTGAAATGTCTGGTGGATTAGCCACATCAAAAGTAGCCTTGCAGGTCTCTACAATTTTGTTAGCCTCAAGATTAAGCACACAATAGTTTCAAAAATAAGAAGGATAACCTAGAAAGATCCCATTTGAAGACCTAGACTCAAACTTTTCAATGTTGCCATGTTTAAGAACGAAGCACTTACAACCAAAGACTCTAAAGTGAGACACACTAGGTCTATGATCAAATCTCAACTCAAAGGAAGTCTTACGCAATGAGGCTCTCAAGAATACCTTGTTAGATACATAACAAGCAGTGGAACAATCTTAGCCCAATACCTCCTAGGAGTGGTGTGCTCATCTAATAGAGTACTAGCCATCTTAGCTAAGGTGCTATTTTTCATCTCAACTACACCATTCTGCTGAGGAACTCTAGAAAAGGAGAACTGATGTTCTAGGCTATGCTCAATACAGAAGAAAGGGAAAGATGAGTTCTTGAACTAAATCCCATTGTCACTCCTATGGACCCTAAGGGCTCCTAGAAGTTCAACTGATAATCTAAGGGCTAACTCTCTAAAATCGCCAAATGCATCATTCGTCAATGCCAATAGGTAAATCCAAGAGTATCTATTGTAATCATCAGCAATGACTAGAACATATCACTTCCCTTGTGCCGATTGAACTCAAGAAGGACCTACAGTGTCTATCTGCAAGGGCTGTCCTGAGTCATCTATCATGAAGCAGCAAACATCTTACCATGCTTGTAGGAAGAGCAAACTAAAGCATTTCCACCCTTGAACTTAGGTAATCTCCTAATCATATCCATGCTACTGACACGTGTCGAGTGGTCAAAACCCATATGTCCAAGCTTATGATGCCAGAAAACCAGATCTGATGCAATAAGACACCTAGGCTAGGAAAGAGGAAGACTCAGTAAAGTCAGCACTAACAACTATCCTAAGGCGAGAAATCCCAAAGATAAGATCCCCAGATTGATCTAGAACTCTACAAGCACTCCTTCTAAAACTCACCTCGAGGCCATGATTAATTAATTGTGAGATTAAAAGAAAATTATACTTGAGCTTGCTTACCAAGGCTACATTCTTGAGTATGAAATTGTTATTAACACAGACTGTGCCCTTGTCCATCGTGGTCCAGCAAAAGCATCCTTGAATATGATCAACTTGTCACCGAATGCTTGAGTGAGGGAGGAAAACCATCTTGAATTTCTGGTCATGTGTTAAGAACATCGAAGTCCACTAGCCATAGGTTCTCTTTCCTCCCTTGTCGGACTTACAACACAGAAACAGAAAACCTAGATGTCACAATACTAGGATTAGTAATAAAAGACTTAGGAATCTAGTACCGAGACACACGAGGAGTAGAAGTAGAACCAGTAGAAGCATACGTTGAAGCTGATACAAAATGAGGCAAAGCATAGACACCATGAGAACACACCCCCATACAAGCTCCATCCAAACTCCCCCTGAACTCTCATGTAGGTCTAACAAAATTTTGGTGCTCACCCTGTCTGGTAGATACTTATGAACCTATCTTGCCCTCATGGTAACCTATGCCTGGACAAGATGCTGACCTAAAGCCATCAAAAAAAGTTCTCAACAAATTAAGACCTAAAGCTAGCACTAGTGACACTTTGGGCTACAGGCACTCATGTAGCTCTCAAGGATCTCTCTCTATCATTCTTCTCATGTTTGGCTCACCTAAAGTAGAACTAAAATAGGTGTCCATTCCTCTTAAAGTAGATGCAATGGTACTTGACTCTTGAGGAGTCTCACCTGCTATAGAAGAAGCATCCACTGCACAGGAGAGAGATTGTGCAAAGCTAGTAGACTTGAAAACAGTCTTACTTGGTTCATTCTCTGACACAACAAGCCATTCTTCAGAACTTCACTACCTTAGGTGGATTTTTCTTGAAATACTCTAAGGTATTGAAATCTAGACCTCTATTCTTGAGGTAGGACTGAAGATAGCAATAGAGAGGGGGTGAATGGTGTCTCAAATTTTCTCAAAAGTATTCCCTAATCTTTACTTCAATAGCTATAAGAAGCTATAAAGATTAAGAGTAAAAAAATAAATCAACAGATACTAATTTGATAGAGAAAAGCCAGTATGGTCGAACAAGACCAGAGTGGTTGGAAAAGACTAGTGTGGTCAAACAAGACCAGTGTGGTTGAAGACCAGTATCGTCGAACAAGACAATATGGTCGAAATAAGACCAGTTAAGTCAAGGGATGAACAGAAATTTCAGCGCTATTTCAAAACCAAGAATACATGCAACTTTTGATTGGTTGATCTAAATGATTTGAAACTTTGCATGCATCTTCTCTAGGATGTCAGCAACCTATTCCACTCAACGATTAAAAAATCATTGCTAAAGTTATGACATTTTTCTGATTCAAGGAAGAGTGCACCAAAACCAAACAAAAGAGAAAAATTTGATCTGTTCTTGCTCGTGAGTCATAGATGATCTAGTTGACCTAGGATGGATTCTTACATGTCATAGCAAGCTAGAACATGGCACAAATTTAACCCAAACCACCCGTAAGAGAAAAACCCAAACAACACCTCTCTCTTTTGACAAACTGAGCAAACTCAAGAACTTCCTCTAGATCATACCTAGATGGATGGGATCTTGTCTCCAGAAGACATCTCTACCTCTTATACATCTTTAGCACTAGAAAAGCTCAAGAGAAGAGAAATCCAAACAAGAAAGCCATGAAAATCAAAATCACATGACTAGTGTGGTCGAAGACCAATGTGATCAAACAAGACTAGTGTAGTTGAACCAAATAATATGGTTGAAATAAGACCAGTGAAATCAGGGGATGAACATAAATTTTAGCGCTCTTTCAATACCAAGAATACATGCAACTTTTGATTGGTTGATCTAAATGACTTGAAACTTTGCATACACCTTCTCTAGAATGTTAGGAACATATTCCAATCAACAATCAAGAAAATCATTGCCAAAGTTCTGGCCTTTTTCTAATTCAAGGAAGAGTACATCGAATCCGATCAAAAGAGGGAAACTTCGATCGGTTCTTGCTCGTGAGTCCTAGATGGTCTAGGTGACCTGGGATTGGCTCTCAGATATCATAACAAGCTAGAATATAGCACGAATTCTATCCAAAACACCCACAAGAGCAAAACCTAAAAATCACCTCTCTCTCTCTCTCTTTTGAAAAACTGAGCGAACTTAAGAACTTCCTCTAGATCATGTCTAGATGAATGGGATATTATCTCTAAGAGATATCTCTACCTCCTTATACGTTCTTGGCACCAAAAAAGCTCAAGAGAAGACAAATGCAAACAAGAAAGCCAAGAAAATCAAAAGCACATGAGGGGATTCATGGCATAATTCACTTGGGCAAAGTTTGGATGTTCATTTTACTTAGAGAGGTATGTTTTATAGCCAATTCCTCATAATAGAAGAGCTCTAAGCCTAGAACACTCATACACAATGCTCCAACCCAAGGAACTCTAACCCTAATCTCTCAAGTCTCTCTCTAACCTGTCTCCCATGGGAGGGAGGAAGAGTTAACCACCAAAAGGCTTAGCCAACATCCTCAAACCTAGCTCTTGCCTCTCTTCTCCTTATATAGCTTCACAACCTGAACCAAAACCTAATGGATTCATCCATTGGGCCAAATCGGGGATAATCCGTTAACCCCACCAAACACCGGGTTTTACTCTCTCAGCACGCTTCTCAAAGCGGCTTACAACTATTAACCCATTAGTGAATCAGCACTTGATCCACTTCATATTTTCAGCACATACGTGACCTAAACCACTTAGGCCAACGTCACGGTTTCACACACCGCTACTTTTTTGTATTGGTCAATTTACCAAAATGCCCTTCTACCATTTTCCATGAAGCTTCCAGCTTCCTTTTCTATGAAGCATCGGTCATGTTTCGCCATCTTCAACATAGCCCCAATGACTTGTTGCCAAGCCTCTCACACGTCTGGATCCCACTGAACCGTCCTCTCTTACACAATGACTCAAGTAACTTGATGCGCCACTTGGCATCTCTTAGCTTCATGATTGCACCTGGCTTCCTCGATCGTCTGGACCTTAAGTCCTCTTTGAGCCTAATCCCAATCCACTTCACTGTTACTCATCGTGATCACCACCAGTAGCTCCCACTCTGGCATCCTACCTTCTTGGCTTGTAACCACTCCACAAGCTTTAGACATCTTTGGCATCTCCTTGATAGTTCTAGACCTTAGCACTACCCTATGCCTAATCTTGGTCCTCCTACATGTCGCCATGACCTATCTCTGAAGTCCTACAACCAACAATTGCAAGTAAACCGTCACACAGCACCATACAATACATTAAGTCATCAATTGACATAATTAATCCAAACAATGCACACTGGTCTAACTGTTATTCAAGACCAGTACCACCGCACCTGGCTAGTATGACCACAGCCCCAATGCCGGTCATACCACTAGCAACAGAATCAACTAAAGAACTTGCAAGCTCTCAAAAACCAAACTCAAACTCCACAAATACTTTTATCCAAAAGTCAATTACTCATCACAACTATAGGATAACCTCCACATGGTCTCACACTTGACACTCACATTAGACTTGTCTAGGGTCACGTTGAGATTCTTTTTGCCACCAGAGAGTTGCCCTAAGGTTTTCTTGAGGTAGTCATTTTTCTTAACTAGAGTGACACATAAACTACACTTACTCTTCTTCGCTATCCTAGCATATCTCTCCTAGTGAATAACCACCTGAAGCTTAAGAGACTCACAAGAGATATAGGATGTAGTCTTAATTTCCTAAGCTGCTATTAAATTTGACTCTAATTGCATCATGCATATCATCTAGATCCTGACCTATTTTAGCACAAAATGCATGAGCAATCGATTCAACATCAACATGATCAGATTTCTTTGATGCACAAGATGATGCATGTTTTTATTTAGCGGTGAGGTCATTTAGAGTTCTAGTCAATGTTCCATTTTAGCAGTTTCAGTCCTAAATGAAGCATCTAATTAGTTAATTCAGCAATTTTATCTATGACACTTTTGAGCTTCAAATCTAGCAAAACACACTTAGAGCAAGATAAATCACTAGCATTCATATCCCCAGCTCCTAAGCATACAAAAAATTTGCTAGACTTGAGTTGAGCAATTTCATTATTAGCATATTTGAGTTATTTAGTATGGGAGACATACACTAAGGAATCAGCAAGGAATATCACGTTCATTTTAGCTAAGTTGTCCTTAGTGACAAGCAACTCATCAACATCATAATTATGAACACTAGTGTCAAGTGTAAAGGAACCTTCCATCTTTTTAATTTTATCAAATACTACTTTAAGCTGACTAGCAACATAACAATGAATGATCCTTAGTTTGTCTAACTCAGAGTGAAGAATTAAGAAAGATTCATAATTATCATAATCAGGAATAAATAATCTAAGCCTAGCAATTTCAATATTCAAGCTTTCAACTAAGAAATCATAATTCTTCATTTTCTTTTTGTATGTTCTAAGCTCATGATTTAGATGAATTACATCACAAGATATCTTATCGTATATGGACTTCACCTCATTAAGATCTCTATAGAAATCATCCTTACCAGAGATCTTGGTGCTCGCCATGAAGCACATACCGAGGAAGTCATCCGTCTTCTTCTTGCCTCACGGCTTATCCTCATCCTTGGTCCCTAAGTCCAAGTCACTCAAGTCAAGTTGCCTGAGAGGGGACAGGACTCAGTAGACTACGTTACGGTAGTTGCATTTCTTCAGCTTGGTATCCCGAGGATGTAGACTCTTGTGGTACTCCTCCTCCTTGTCCTTGATGTTAGGGCAGTAGACTCTAATGTAGTTCAGATCACCACACTCAAAGCACCGGGTCAGACCTCCTCCTCTCTTTCTCATTCTCATCGTGTTTAAGGCTCTAGTTAACTTGGTGGATAGAAGGGCTAGGTCATCCTCCGAAACCTACTTAAGCTAATCATTACTCATAGCATGCAAGGCAGACAAAAATAATATACAAGAAACATATTCATCTGGGCCAAAAGGGCTCTTAGCGAGATCAATCACAAGTGCCATCGACTACGACTAGTTCTTGCGACAAAGCAAGTCAATCTCATGAGTCTTTAATCTTGAATAAAACTTATCCAATGTAAGCTCACTCATGACAGCAGTGTCATTGATGGAAATAACTTTCATCTCCCATACCAACATGTCTAAGGCTTAAAAAACTTGATGTGCATTTTCAGAGTCCGGATAGACCACATTAACGGCATGCAAGTTTCTAATGATCTAGTAAAAGTGAGCAAATAACTCATCCAAATACTCTCTAGGTCCCATCTCAAACTTATGGTATTCTTTCTTGAACTCGTTATGACACACCTCTTTGATAGCTTAGATCCCTCATAGTAATCAGTGAGAGTCTGCTAGATATCGTGTGTCGAAGTGAGATGAGACACATGGTCAAACTTGTTTCTACTGAGTCCCTGGATCAGGATGTTCCTAGGCTTGCTATTTGCCTCCACATCGAAAAATTTGTCGGAATGATCTAATCATCGGTAGGGATGATATAGAAACTATTGACCTTTTCTTAGCTTGTATAACTTTGAGCCTAAATGTATATAGCTATCATCATCGTTTAATATAAGAAGTCCACCCATCGAAGACGAGTGGCTCAGTGGAATACCTAGAAAAACATAAATTCCTTTAGCACATTAAGTACTCTGCTTGTGAAAATCTCGATTCTTGACACCCTAGTAATATAATTAAACTACAAGAAATGAAAAGTTACGAACTACCTATGTCTCGTTCACAAGAGAATTAATGCATGGCGTCAACGTGGTCCCAAGTTTAGTTAATAAACATAACAGTGCCATTAACATGATCCTGACCTAAAACTTTTGACCATGGATTATATTAGCTAGAGAAATTACTTTAGAAATAGTCTCTGCCTCTGCGTAGTACTATGTAGTATTGTATAGACGTACGTGCTCTGTCCCAGAAAAGCTGTGGCAATTGCGAACCTACAATATTTGCCTTGTCTCTTCACCATACATGGATAGCGTCAGATATACAGACTAGCAATCGGACGGTCAGATTTGAACGGTTAGCAGGATGTACTGTTGATCTGATCTAACAGAACATTTTTCCTAATGATACGAGCTTAGAAGTGTCGGTAACTTCACGCATGGTATAGTATATAAAGAACAAAGCAAACGGACACCAGAAAGTTCTTCACACGGTCGAGAGAACCTTGGAAAAACGGTCGCGTCAGATATGCAGTACCTACTCTTATGCCTTCACCATGACATGAATTCTCTGCAATTAGCTCGTGCAAACTGCAGGAATCTCTCTGACCATGTTAGGCATAAATACGAGACCTCCAATTTTGCATCTTTCTTAATTTCAGTGAACAAATTGAACTGCAATAGTACCATGTTTAGGCCCTGATTCCTGCATGCAAGTCAAAACAATTAGCTCCGGACTAAACAAGCGTCCTGTAGGACAAATGCCGGTAATTAGATGGAATTATTGATTGCATATGAGAGTCACTAAGTTCACATTGCATCAACTGTGCTTTATAAAACAAGACTAGAGGCCTAAGATAACAAAATCAGCCACCAACAACACAAGGCTGATCAGACTATAGTGAATTGGCCGGTTTGACTGTGGAGCTCTATCTGACCATAAAAGCAACTGTGGTCTGATTGCTGAGACTGGTCTGATCACATATCTAGGGTCGATCTGACTAGTCTTCTATTCCCATACTTGAATGCTTTTAGAGGAAAAACTCAATATTAAGAACTTGCTCAATTCTCATCTAAACACTTTTAAGTTCAAAGCATTAGAAACGTGAACCAATCAAAAACCTTAAGGTTCTTAGGCTCAGATATGCTGAATTTGAGATAATGAAATCTGGGGCACAAGAACATCAAAAACCGTAAAACTCAAATTACTTCTTACTCTTAAGGATCTAAGGCATGAGATTTTTTATATCTATTCCCACATGTTCTAGCACGGTAATTTAAGCAAAAGCTCTGAGCTTGAACACTCATGAATACAAAATCACAAATCTAGCTCAAGAATACGCAAAACCAGTGGAGGATGAAGTTTACATACTCGCAGATGATTACGAAGTGTAGCAAAAGAACTACTCTTCTCTCTCACAACCATGAAAGGATACAAGGTGTAGACCAAAACAAAAATCTTGGAATCTTTGCCCTATACCACCTCTTCTCCTATTTAATAACAAAACCTATTTTAATGGGTCCAACCCATTAAGCCTACCGAGGAAACCTATCAACCCTACTAACATAAGTTTTACACACTCATGCATGCTTCTAAAAACATTTACAGGACTTAACTCACTAACACCTTAGTGATTAATCCACTTAGTAATTCCAGTTCTCCTTGACCTAAACTATTTCTCCCTTGCACCTCCCCGTGCCATAATTTTGATCAAGGTACCAACCCGATATTTGGCCAACTATCTAAATACCCTTGACAAAGCTTCTAGACACCTTCTCTTGATTCCGTCTTCACCTTCACCTTAAAGCGTCTCTTCATGTTTGACATGTAGCCCATAGTGCCTAATGACTAGACGTCATGTCTTCACGCATTCGGACTCTCCTAAATCGTTTGTACATGCATAGGCCTCATCACTTAGCACACAATATGCATTAACTTGCCTCTTCACGATCTTTGCCTTCTTATCCTTCCTGCTTGAGTCATATAGCCTTACTTGGACTTACACGACCGTTCGGACCTCAGCTTCCTTGCCTAATTCTAATTCGTTATCGTCTGCCGCTAACGTTCTCTAAACCACCTACACATTCAAAGACCAAGCAACCATTTCTAGAACAAGTTCTATACACTTGACTTACATTAGTCAAAACTATGCATCATGCAATACAACACAACCAACAAACGGCCCATGCCATGCATACACTCATCTAACTCAAAATCCATTTGCACTACTCTCTGACTGTGCCCACCGGTCTAACGGCACTTTCCATGCCAGTCAGACCACCGGCCACTAGCCAGTCTGACTAATTAAGACAACCAGAAAACATGCTCTCTAAAATTTTAATTAAACTATATCTAGTTTCAGCTTCAATTTATAATTTCAGTGGCATCTAGTGCAAGCTAATCACAAACAAGCATACACAAGTATTTGGTATTTAATTTCCCAAAAGTCCATGGCTAATCTGATCGCTCACCCTATGGCACCATCAACCATTTGCTGGTTAGACCACCAATCTCGTGGTGGTTAGACTGGCTGAACCCTAACAGCACAGATTGCAATCTGAATTTTTTAAAACTTTATAAAATTTAAATTTAATTTAACTAATGTACCAATGAATTCATGCTAAACGTATACTAGAACTTGTACATGTTCTCTCACGTCCAAAGACTTGAGCCGGGCTGGCCGACAGGCAGGGCACTTACTTTCAGAAACATTCTATTCCAGTAGCAAGTAGGAGCAATAAGCATGCTGTAAAGTTGACGCAATTGCTTAGCCCTTAGGCTTGGAATCTTCAGCAGATGCATATGCAGACACACACGAAGATCGATCACATGTCCCAAAGTTGCACGCTTGCATGCAGCATCTTTCTTCAGGAAACATCGATCCGTCGATCAGCTGCTTGCTTTGACCATCAGCTTAACTGCTTCTTTCAGTTCTTGGTTTAGTAGGTAGCCCGTGGGTGCCGTGCAGAGGAGAGGAAGGCAGAAAGGCGAGTGCTTCCATGAGCAATTCTGCATTGGTACTGGTACTAGTACTAGGACAATGCGATCTGAATTTGGCACCACCTTTGCTTTGCTTTCTGCAGCTAGCTAGCGAAGCTCTTGGCCGCGCCCGAGCTGCTTTCTTCTCACCAATGGATCATTTCGTAGAATATATGTGCAGCTAGCTGTAAAGTTGCTTAGGATGCCGCGAAGAAGGCCAAGAACGATCGTAGAAAACCACCGGCTACTTGTATATATTTTGGGCGATAGGACCATCTCTGCTTTTCTCCAATCCATTGGTCCCAGCAGCCAATTAGGTAAGATCATATTCTGCGAAAAGGAGTAAGAAAACAGAGTGATCATGCATATATGGTACTGGTACATTGCTCTTGGCGCAAATAGATGAACTCTGCAAGTTTATATATTCCGATGTGATCGATGCCGGGAAAGGCGTGTCGCCTTTACGCCGATCGACCATGGCTGGCTGTTCCTTTCCTTGACCAGATTAAAGCCAGTCAGCCAGGAGATCTCTGACCGGCATGCATGCAGAGATCATATGAGGCTAGGTCAGAGCCAGAGATGCTTTGACCTTTGCATGTGTTGTTTTGTCGCCTGCCACGAGGAGCACCGGCAGGACACGTCTAGAATAATCTGCAACTTGAGGAATCCAACAATCCAATTGCGACTGCTACGAATAGTGACAACTGAGAAAGCCACTGTATGTATATTCGGCTGGCGACCCAGCCCAATAGTATAAGCCCATGGATATGTGGGTGGGGCGATCAAGCCCTGATGATGCTCTTGCATAGTTTTAAGATCAAAATGACCAGCTTCTTTTCTTTTTCTGAACGGGCGAGAGATTCATGATCAAATGGTTTACTCTTCTTCTCCGAGAGAGAGAGAGAGAGAGAGCGAGCGAGAGGGAGGGAGGCACAGACGGTGCGTGTACTTCTATCTAAGTTCACTATCAGATACCTGTGGGCTAATTTTGATACGAACAACTCGAACTGACAACAAGGATTCAAGGTGGGATCTAGCGATCCACAAATCACAGTACATTACCAAAACTATTATTACATTATCAAATTAGCCTAATACAAAAAAAATTACACAGGCGCAGGATAGATGTACACGAGAGCTCTCTACATATATGACGAGGCAACCAACGACACAAGCCCAAACAAACACCAACACCTGCAAGAACGTGCAAACACCTGCCATTTCGCCGTCCTGAAAATAAGAAGCGACATGCAGGTTGCACTTAATCAGTTCTTGTTAGGATGGCAATTATAGGGGATGAATAATTATAATTTCTAGCGGAATCTTTTTCTTAAATTTTCTAATTTCTAATCGTACAATCTTAAAGATAGAAATAACAATCAAATAGAACGAAAATCATATAGCCATTTACTGCAGCAAAAACTTAGCTAGATAACAGCAGACGGAAACGATACGCTTAACACTCAATCACATAATCAATTTTTTAATTAAAACTAACTTATATATGTAAGTAAAAAAACATAAATAGATATCAATGTATGGAGAAGATTTAGAAATCACCAAACAAAGAAAAAAGAATAATATATATGAATTAAAAAACTCACAAACTTTTATTCAAAAAACACAGGAACTGTTCATCATCTTTTTTTTCCTTCGCGTAATGGCCGCCACGTTCTTTTTTCTCTATCCCCACACCCAAAAAAAACCCTGTAGCCGCACGTTCTATTTCTTTTTATACCTCGCTTTTTCTTCCTATTCAAAATCTTAATACAACTCGTTCAACAAAATTTGAATCTTTTTACCTCAATTAGGCTTTTAGCCCACTAATTTTCAAGAGACTCAAAACTCTTTCTAACATAGATTTTTACTCTTCTGACTTTTTAACTGATTACGTGTCGAAGCCTCTAGGATCACATCTCCCGTAGTTTCTCCACATACTATCTACTTCTGATCTCCATGCGCTCTAAACATGAATCTAACCATCCCGTAACCTCTTTGACCATCTGAAAGCAACGCCGGCGATCTCCCCGAAGAGATCGATCTCCTGCGCGGCGGAGTAACCCACGGAGGCGTCGTACACATGGACGAAGGCTGCCGGCTCCGACACGGCCAGGAATCGGCCGTCCGATGAGTACTTGATGCCCCTGACGGCGCCGATCCTACCCTTCAGGACAGCGAACGACCGTGATAAGTTGCGCACATCCCAAAGCCTTCACGTCGCGCCCTGGTTCCTGGTGGCGAGGACGCGGCCGTCGGAATGCCACGCCGACGAGAACGAGTAGTCAAGGTGACATTTCAGGCTTGCGATTTCCTTGAAACGATTAAAAGATGCAGAGTCTTAGTCTTCTTGTTCTGATTTGCATAACTGCAGAAGAATTTTAAGGTGATAGCAAGATTTTGTATTGTTATTTGTTCACTACTATGTACCTTGCCAGATTGCCAATCGGCTATCAGGCAGTCGGAGCTATCACCAAGAACTGCGAGTAGCTTTCCGTCAGGGCTCACCCACATATTCTGCATTGTCAATGTCAATGGCATGAGATTACCAAGAACAGTAGAACAGGACAGTTAACTTCAGCAACTTCTCATCGGTACAGGGTACTCATATTGACTGACCATGCAAAAGGGAACTGTCTAAGTAGGCTACATTTCTCCGTATCAAAAATTCGAACAATGCGGTCGTTGTTCGCAGCCATCACTCGAGTAGCGCCGCTGCATCACGAGAAGAACCAAACACAATTAGCAGGTCTATAATATGCTACTCATATGGAAAAAGCCAAATTGATGTTAACTTACTTAGGAGACTGGTAGATATCAACGGCATTCGTGATGGAATTGTTATTGCCTGTTAGATTCGTACAGAACGCCACTCCGGGTTGATCAACATACTGACACAAGATAGTACAACTGTGAGCTAAGATTCATAAGAACATCCACAGGCCTGCAAAGTGTGCACTCCTCATACCTTGCAGATAAGTTCACCCTGGAAACCACCAGCTACCATGAGATTGTCCTTCAGTGCCAGTGTGCTGATCTGCACCCTCGACAATGGCCGAGCTCCCTGGACACTCTGAACAGAGAAGTTAGCACCGTGGGCTCAGAAATCGATGCACATCCTGAAGCTGCCAGTTGTTCGTCGTGATACGAAAGACACTGACCTGAGTTGGAACTACTTGGCCTGCCACATTGAGGACTTCTTTTTCCTCTCTGCAGCAGGAATGACCAGTGCATCACAGAATAGTTCTGCATCACGTACACATCATGCTTTGAAGTTGCCCACAGAAGATTCCTCAGCTGCACATGTCCAGAATATATATGGTCAGTACATCTGCAATGGAAATCTGAAAAAAATGCAAATATGTGATAATGCAAGTCAGCGACACCCTTTTCAAGTGGTTACCACGTTAGATTTAGTATGGTTCCGCTTATAAACCAGAGCATGCCATTCTTTTGTTCATTCATTTATCTGGCAACCAAATGCTGATAGTAGTAGGGGGTTGACAACAGACAAGTGAAGTGTCACTGGAGGAGGACAGAAGAGTGAACTTTCCAATCTTTCAGTGATCCCACTAATGCATTATTACCACCTTACAAAACCACACTAAAAAAAATCTGAAGGCAGTCACACTTGGAGAAACCAGAAAGGACAGATCCACACCCACATCTATCAACATTCACTCTCTTGAAGTCAGTTTTGTAGTTAACAATATCTGATGTTCTGTTAAACTAGTGCTCCTTCAGGTTAGCAAGGGGCTAGACCTCTGCAAGTACGAAATGACTACCTTTCCAAAATCAATACAAGTTGTAGCCTGAAGCCCAGCGCCAAGCTCCAGGTAAGCATGGCAATTCATATGCGTTGCCGTACAAGAACTGTAAACGGTTTAGGCCTACTTAACATATTTGCGCACCCTTTCCATGTTAACATCAGAAAGCGTATCATTCGAACACAATAATATTAAATATTAACAATGATAAGGCAGCAGGCAATTTACTAATTCTCTTTCTTTTGTGCAACCTGCAAAAGGAAACTCAAGGTGATTTATTAACATTTTTGCCTTTCATAAACATCCTATCATACCTTATTCCAAGGTGATTTATATTAGCGCCAATTTCTGAGGATGCTCATCCACCTGCTTACAGACCTGATGAAATGAGATATTGCAGCTGTCCTATTATCATAGGTTAAATGCGGACATCAAAACTATAACTTCAGCTCAGGATGTTCTGACCCAACTCATCACATGACCTGCAACCAATTTTATGTATATACATACACAGAAGAAGCATGAACTTGTATAAGATGATAGGCACAACGGTACGAAAAAATTCAGGGCTGTTTACTCAATCACAACATATGCCCCCTACGAATGAGCTAGATTTCAGGCACAACAGCTCCTTGCCGGCCCATACATGCTTATAATTACAAATTAGAGCTGTTGTTAGTTACACGTTAAATTTGTCAACCAAGAAAATTTAAGAGGACCACACTAGGGATTTTGCAAATATGAAGTACAAATCCTGTTAGTGTTTCCTAGTTTACAAGCCCAGATGACTAAACATGCCCTAACTGCGATGAGGGGAAAATGTTTTCACTCTGCAAAACAGGGATAGAGGGTTATGGGTACAGGTAATTCATCCCTGCTAGCAACCCTAAGCAACTCATCCCTTCTAGCAGCCCCTTGAGTCATCTTACAGCAAGCCCAAAGAGCTAAACAACAACGTAGACATGAAACAAAAGAAGCGCTATGCATCCTACAATAGCTTATGAACTGTGTAGTAAACTAGTAGTCAGCAACCGACAAAGTAAATCACTCCTACCAACTTTCTGAATACAAGTGCCCATTCTGTTCATGCAAGAAAGGAAAAAATAGATAATTTGCGGTGAAAAGATAAAAAAAAAATTAGCAAAATTAATTCAAAAACAACTTTACTGCCATTGCCCGAACAACTTATGCAGATGCCAGTTCTCATATACATGTGTGAAAGAAATGTCGCCGAAGAAAATCTGTACCTGAAAATGCACTATTGTCGACTTGACAAGTCTTGTATTCGAGTGAAAATCATAGAACGTGTCTTCTCTCTCCACTTTTTTGCATTCCTAGGGAAACAAAACAAATAAATCAGGTGTTTCATAACCAAAAGTTAATGACATGGCAAAATCGAGCCAAAAAAAACCACAAGGAACATGAGATGCCACCTTCTCTAAACCGTCACGTGACCTAGTGAGGTCTTTCAGGGACCTTCATATAAATCTCCGAATCCATCAATTTCATTTCTAAGTTCAAGTTCACTGTCATTGAGATAAAATATCTAAAGTTAATTCCACTCATGACTGGGGAGTAAGCTTCTTCATAATCAACTCCTGGACGTTGAGTGAAACCTTATGCTATCAGTCTTGCTTTGTATCTCACTACTTCGTTTCTTTCATTTCTCTTTCGAACAAATAGCCACTTGTGACCTACAGGATGCACATGGAGAGGTGTGCGGCATACGAGTCCAAACATCTCTCTTTTGTTCAGAGATAATAATTCAGTTTCTATTGCCTTCTTCCAATCTTCCCAATATGATTTTTTCTTACATTCAGCGAGTGATGTAGGCTTAGGATTAAGATCAATGATTGTGACAATTTTCTTTGCGAAGTAGATATCAATATTGGCTGTTGTCATATTCATGGACTCTCCCGTGTGCACATAATTCATAGCTATTTCTTCATGAGTTGTTTCTTCTGAAGCGATTGCTTCTTCTAGAGCTTCTCCTTGCACATCGCTTCTTCCAATTGCGGTGGCAAGACCCTTTAGTTTTTCGGCTCCGATGTGTGCGCACACATCCATGCCGATTTCTTCTTCCATGGGGATATTCAGATCTGGTATGCCCTTTTCTGAAGGTGTCATACCCGTGCCAGGTCTCAACTGGCTCCCCTTCTCGTTCTGAGGAATTTCAGTGATCAGCTGTGATAAATCCTTCTTATCTTTCTTCACCGAACGTCCCCGGTTACTTGGGATTCGAGAAGCCAGAGTTCTCGTACTTTTATTCTGAAGCCTCTGGACGGGATTAGGGATACCTTCTGCTTTTTTTGGTATTTCAACTCTCTCCGATGCATTATGTGCGGGCACATGCGACTCAGTCATGCTCTTCAAATCACTAAAGTGATCAGGCAGCTGATTTGCTAATGCTTGCAAGTCAATGATCTTCTGGACCTCTTTATTTGCTTCACTAGTGCGCGGGTCATGAGCATGGATTACCGTGGCTTGCCATGTAATTTTCAGATATTTTTCATCAAGGGGTTGATTTCCTCCCCCTAATATTGGGAAATTATCCTCATCAAAAATGCAATCAGCGAAGCGGGCAGTATGCAAATCTCCTGTTATGGGTTCTAAATATCTGATTATGGATGCAGTCTTATAACCAATGTATATCCCAGTCTTACGAAGAGGGTCCATTGCAGTACGCTGTGGAGGGGGTATAGGTACATAAACCTTGCATTCAAACCTTCTGAGATGAGAAATTTTCGGTGCTGACCCTTGCGCTAGTTGCCTAGGTGAATGGATGTTGTAGGCCGATGGTCTAAAGTTAATGAGATTCGCTGCATGTAGGACTGCGTGTCCCCAACATGTAGTTGGCAAATTATAATTCTGCAAAAGGGGTCGAGCAATAAATTTAATTCTCTTGATTAATGCCTCTGCCAAACTATTCTGGGTATGGACATGTGGTACAGAATGCTCAACTGTAATTCCCATCGCCATGCAATATTCATCAAATATCTTTGAAGTAAATTCTCCGGCGTTGTCCATTCTGATGGACTTTATGTGATGATCAGGGAAGATATTTCTGATGTGAATGATCTGCGAGATCAGATTTGCGAAATCATGGTTTCTTGTGGACAATAAACCCACATACGATCATTTCGAGGAAGCATCAATGAGCATCATGAAATAATTGAATAGCCCTGAAAGAGGCTGAATGGGACCGCAAATATCTCCTTGGATGCGTTCTAGGATTGCAGGGACTTCATCCTTCACTTTCAGAGTGAAGGGTCTAGTAATTAATTTCCCGGTGACACATGCAGGGCACACAAAATCTTCGTGATTCGGAAAATTCTTTACATAAATATTATGCCCTTGGGAATTGTTGATTATATTTCTCATCATTCTAAGACCTGGGTGGCCTAATCTGTCATGTCAAAGACAGAAAAGTTCGGAGCTTCTAAACACTGTCTTCAGGGCATTGTAGGCTGCAGGTGCCTTGATGTTGGTATAATATAGCTCAGATTCTAGTGAACGAAGTTTTTCTAATACCCTTTTTCCATTCTCTTCGCGCTTCGTAATGAGCAGATATTCCTTACCACACTCTTCTTCAGTCTCAACGTGGAAACCATTGGTGCCAATATTCTTAAAACTTAAGAGAGTTCTAGTCGATTCTGGGTACAATAAGATTTCTTCAATGATCAAATTTGTGCCCATTGGGAGTACAATTGTGGCTCTTCCTGAGCTAATTATAAATGCATCGCTTCTGGCGATTGTCGTAAGGCTGCCAGCATTCTTACGAATCGACTGAAAATACTTTGTCTCTCTTAAGATGGTATTCGTTGTGCCACTGTCAGCAAAGCACACTTCCTCCACAGGGCGCCACACATGTTCTAATATAAGATATTTTATTAACATGTATTAGAAGGTAATCATCACATAAATAAAATACTTCAATATCAAAACATATCATGCCATTGTAAACTGAATAAATGAATGAATTATTCAAATATCATCCAACCATCACAAGAAAATAAATGCTAAAGTACCATCCATGCAAGTTCTAACTTGTCCTTTTCACACAAAATAAATAACAATTAAAGTCTAAATGCATTCTGTGCATCAAACTGAATCTACTAGAAAATCATAGACTTCTTCTGCTATTTTCTTGGGAGTGATCTGGTTTTCAAGAGAAATCATGGCGGTGGCTGCCTCTAGGTCGAAAAGGGGTGCTGCTGCCGGGATGGTCTCAACCTCCATCATCGCGGGCAGCTGCTCAGAACACTCCCCCTCAACCGATGCGAAGTGAGTTTCAGGCTGCCCTTTGCCATTCTTCTTTTTCTGGGCTTGGAAGGCATTGATGACATGCCGCGGCTCTTTACATATCCGCGACCAATGCCCCCACTTGCCACACTTATAGCAGCCTTGGTCCTACTAGCCATAGGTGTTGCCACTCCGCTTTGCCTTGCTTGCCTTATTCTCACTCGGAGTATCTGACTTGCCTTTCTGGGTTGCGGCCTTACCCTTCCTTCCCTTTCTCTTCATCAAGGGCTTTCGTACTTTGTAGCTCTCGGCGTTGGCCTCACGGCCAGCGAAGCTCCCAGGTGCTTGAGTGACGTAATTCTTGTAGAGAAGTTCGTCCTGAGCCTCCGCAACCTGCATCATATCAATCAATTCGGTATACTTCTTGTAGTTGCGTGCGGATTGTACTGCATTGGGCTGGAAGGTGGATAGTGTCTTCTCAATCTTCTGATCATCTGTGATATTCTTGCCACAGAGTTGAAGATTGGTACAAATCCTGTGCAAGGCAGAATCATATTCCCTAACCATCTTGAAGTCGGCAAACCTCAGTCTGACCCACTCTTGCTCTGCTTGAGGAAGAATGGTGTACTTTAACCTTTCAAACCGCTTCTTGAGTGCGATCCAAAGTGCTAGTGCGCTCTTCTCTGCCATGTACTCATTCTTGAGAGTGAGGTAGATATGGTGCCTGAGGAAATGAAGTGCCTGATCATTTTCCTCAGGGGTGGGTTGGGCGTCATGCGGTCCGCTAATCCCAATAGTTGCGCGGAGCTTCTTAGCTCCAAGCATTGTATCCAAATCGAAAGCCCACGTCAGATAGTTTTGGCCATGCTGGGCCAGCTCCTCGAACTCCCGGTTCGTGATGCTAGTCATCTACATGTGTATAAAAAGGAATAAATAAGTTTACTGCTGCTAAACATGCACGAAATAATTTACTGTAGGTAAATAAATTGTACAAAAAAATTCCTGTAATGTTCCATAATTTTCTATGAATTTTCTAGAAATTTTACTGCTAATTTCGATGATTAAAGAAAATTTAAACAATTAGGATTAACCAAAATAGTAAATAAATACAGAAAATATAGAAAATAATAATAGCAGAAATAAACATGCTTCAAATGCTAAAAATAATTCAAAATTTGGATTCCTGGGGCCCTTTTATGCTAGAATATGAATTTTCAGTTAGTTCTGCAATTTCTGAGGGTCTATACGAAATTTTCAGTTAAGAGAAAAATTTCATGTAATTTTCTAATTTCTGAGGGGTTTTCTGCAAAATTCAGGACCCGTTTGTAAGATCTGAGGACCTATTTGTAATTGCCAGAATTACTAGGGCCTTTCTGCAAAATTCGGGACCCATAAGCAAAATTTAAGGGCTCATCAGCAATTTCCAGAAACTAGGAGGGCTTTTCTATAATTTTGCCGCCCCCGGCCATGCCAAATTTCGGCCTGTTTCCTTCTCCGGCCAAATAGCCCATTCGACCCAGCCGCCCCACCAGGCCGCTTTAACGTATGGCGGCGTGGCGGCGGGACTAGGCGGGTTGGTGGTGCAGTGGCTTTGGGCGTTGGACCACGGTGGCGCGGCGGCGATCGTGTCGCGCGCGCGGCGCAGGCGCCGGGCTCGGGCGGCACGGAAATCGAGTGAAGGCTGGCGACCTCAGGCACGAGGTCGGACCGGGCGAAGGCCGGTAGCTTCAGGCGGCGCGCTTTAGGCGCGGCAGAGGGTGCGTGAAAAACGAAGAGGTTTGGGTGGCGCGCGCGGAGCGCGGCGGCGCGTACACGGCAACCGAAGAGGCTCGGCGGCGCGCGCGCGCGCGGCGGCGCGTCGCGTGGCAACCAAAGAGGCTCGGGCGGCGGCACGCGGGAGCCGAGGTAGCCGTGCGGTGTGGCGCCACGGGAGCCGAGGCGGCCGTGCAGGGCAGCTAGGGGTGGAAAATGGTAACGGATAATTCGTTTTATCCGATATTCGTATCCGAGAAAACGTGAATGTGGTAAGCAAAATCCGTATTTGAAAATATTCGTATTTGAGAATATTCATATCCATATTTGAGATAATTCGTATCCGTATTCATATTCGAGACTATTAGATTCGTATTCGATCCATTTCTAGAACCCATGAAAAATCCGTACGAATTTTGTGATTCAAAATTTGAATTTAGGCGGTTTTAAACTGGTAACCGGTCAAAAACCGGTGAAAAAACGGCAAAACCGCTAGGAATCCGTTTTATCCGATATTTGTATCCGAGAAAACCCGTATTCGAAAATATCCGTATTCGTATTCGAGAATATTCGTATCCGTATTTGAGAATATTTGAATTCGTATTTGTTTTAAAAATATGGATTCGTATCGTATTTGAGACTATTCGATCGTATCCGATCCGTTTCCACCCCTAAGGGTGGCGTTGCGGGGCGGCGTGTGCAGGAGCCAAGGCGGTCGTGCGGGGCGGCCGCCGACTGCAGGCCGGTGGTCGGCGGCCGGTGGCGGCTTTGTGTTCTCCGGCTTCACGCACTACGGGGCCAGTCATGCCAGTTTTCTCTTTTTCCTTCTTTTTTTCAATTTACAGTGCAATCAACATCTACTCGGTGATACAATATATCGATCGACATTGTGCCGGCGACTTCAAGCCTGCTCGCGGTAGATTAGAGCGGATTTGCACCGTAGAAAATTAATCTAGAAAGCGAAAACTGCGGATTTAGTGCGATCTAGATAATTCAATCTATTAGAGCTTCGATGATTACCTTACTCATGCTGATAACGTGTTGAAGAACCGTCGCTGGCGACCAGTCTGATTGATTCCTCTGCTTAATGCGAAACAAGATCAATCACAGATGACAAAATAATAGATTAAAAACACAGAGAGATAGAGAGAACTTCTGCTTTTTCTTTATTACTTTTCTAATTGCATGTGTACAAAATCTGCCGGTACGGCTCCCTATTTATGGTCTACCGATGAGGTGTCCACCATGTGCCAAGTCTTTCGGCTCAGACCCAAGTTTCCTAACAGTGGTCACCACGCGTCACTACGTCAGTCAGGTTGCATGCCCTCCACTGTCTAGTAATTTTCAAAAAAGAAAAAAAAAGCTTGTACTGGACACACCTGTAACATTTAGTGCATTTTTATACGTTTGCTATGACTAGTATACCTAATTTTGCACTCACTTGTAACATTTAGTGCATTTTTATACGTTTGCCCTGCACTGTTTGCACTCGGTGTGGTCCACTGGTTCCAGAAGAGGAGGCGAGGCTCTGCCTACGCTTTCGTTGTAATTCTGTTGCGGGAAGCAGAAGCATAGGATGGACGGTCCTGCTTATTTTCTGGTTTTTATTTTTTTCTGAAGCTCAAAATAAATAGAATTAATCAGATTTTTCAAACGACTTTTCGAACTCAAAATTATATGCATCATCTATATCAATATCTCCGTTGATCACTACCGTACAAAACATATAAACAAAACCATCACTTGCCGCGTCCTGCTCAACTTAGCTTTCTTGGTAGTTTATAACTTTTTTAGCATAATTAAATTTAAAAATTAAAATAAAAATTAAATTAGCCCATCACCGGTAATACAAAGTAATATGAAAAAAGCAAAAAAGGCTAAAAATTAAAAAATAATAAACTAGAAACAGAAAACCAGTTCATGAAACCAAAACGTGCGGAGCCTTAACTAACTAAGCAGCGGTTCCCGACTGCTCAAGCTTCAAAAAGTGCGTTCAAAGCTAATTAAACTAGCTTAACTGAATTTGTTTGGATAAGCTACCTGCCGCCAGCTCATTGGCAGGTCGGTGGGATCCAGCTCAGGAAAAATACGAGCTGCTCGACTGCGACGGGAGCCATGAGACGCGCGGAGCCCAGACTAGATAGCTGCCCACGTGTTCCTCCATTGGCAGCTCGACCAAGCGACTCAGCAGACGCGACTGGACACGTGGCAGCCGCATGCAGGG
The DNA here is from genome assembly GCA_036346575.1 of Dendrocalamus sinicus. Lineage (NCBI taxonomy): Eukaryota > Viridiplantae > Streptophyta > Magnoliopsida > Poales > Poaceae > Dendrocalamus > Dendrocalamus sinicus. The sequence goes on from CM070647.1 coordinate 32,889,771, forward strand.
CCCAACGGCGCTCGCTCTTCGAGACTCCGACGTCCGTCTCCCCGAGCTTGACGCCGTCGACTCACCCTGGGCACGAAAAACCGAAAACCGAGTACCGAACCGAATTTACCGAGAACCGAACCGAAAGTACCGAAACCGAAAATTTCGGTTCCAGGTTCTCAGGAACCGAATTTACCGAGGAAATTCGGTTCGGCACTTCGCCATCAAATACCGAACTACAAGAAATAACATGTTGTATTTGAGTAGTGAGTACTAAGTAATATGTAATATTATTGATGGGTCTATTGTGGACAGCTATATTATGTATTTGTGGCTTTTTCTCTGTATGATTTGGCACTTATTCTATATGAAATCATGTTACATTTCTGTCAAAATTGGCTATTGAACTTGATGTTACATGCTGTTGTACCCTGTTCGGTAATTTCGGTAAATACCGGAACCGAACCGAAAGAACCGATACTCAATTTCTTGCATCAGAGTCTTTTCAGAACCGAACGCATGCTGAGATTCTCAGGAACCGAATTTGTATGGGTACCGAGGAACCGAACCGATCGGTTCGGTAGTACCGAACGCCCAGGGTTACCGTCGACCACCCGGTTAAGAGCAAGTACAATAGTATAGCCAACTAGTGGCTATAACACTTGTCTATTTTATCTATAGCTTTCAAAAAATAGTTCGTACAATAAGGTAGCTATTACAATAACTATTTGACCCCACGTGTAAGAGAGTGAAATGTATATTTTTACGTGCTATAGCTAGCTGTAATTTAGTAGCTAGCTTCCTTCTCTCTCTTTCTTTCTCTCTCTGCCACGTAAAATTTGGTCGATATTATATTTACTATAACCTGCTGACTAAACCTTATTGTACCTGCTCTAACCGACGGTTTGTCTCGTACCGGTAGCTAAGCTGCCTAGATCCGGAGGCAACGGACGCGAAATCGATCGCGACTGGTACGATTCAAACCTAAATTAATTTGGTCGCCCAGACCCAGATTGATTTTGCCATTTGAACGACGACGCTGCATGGATGGACAGCGACTGCGTGTACGTGCTTATGGAGGGGCTCTCGAAGACCCATAACTTACCATCACATGGGCGGTGCTCATCAAGGCTTCTGCTTATGGTTTTTTATTTTTAACTTCTAATTTTATTTTTACTTTTTCTTATTCATTTGTATTGATTGTGATAAATAATTTTTTTATAATTTAATTATGCTGAAAAGATAACGTCAGTTATAATATATTTTTAACTGTTATAGTGCAAAAAAATACCAAAAATTTAAAATTATAAGCTCAAATAAGCACCATTTTAATTTAGTGAATAATAATTATTAAAAAAAAGTTGAATAAAAAACGGTTGGAAAGCAAAAAGAACGAGACATGGCTGTCTTACGTTCACCATGTCGATCCATGGGTGCGTGTTGCGAGTTAACTGGCGTGCTACAGTGCGCCACATTCCGTTTCCACTTGTAAATCAGTCGTCTCTTGACTCTTGTCTACCTCTTCATCCTAGTATCCTCCAGTATAGCTAGCGCACCTGCCACTACCTAGCCTGTCCTGCTGTCATTGTTCAATTATTTCCCCTGCAAACCAAGTAATTAACTGGCCTGTCATTGTTAGTGTGGATGCCCTTTCTAAATCCCGTTTTTCTATTCATCCACCGGTTACGCGTGTGGATGATACGCTGGTATTGGCTTGAGTTCTTTTTCACTTTTAACCAGTTTATATTTGTACTATCTATAGTAATTAACTTTTAAACAGTACATTTTTTATAACAGATTAACAAGAAGATTGTAGTAAAAAGAGTACTGAGTTTAGCTGTATCGACCAAAATCACATACAACTATTTGCTTATACATACTATCTCTTACAAACAACCAAAATTTAAATATGTAAATTATAAGATATAACCTATCAGTCTAAACGAATCCACATGTTATCTCGTGTACGTGTGTGTAAACTACGATGGACAAAGCTCACGCAACACACGGTGCAGGATGGCAAGGAACGAGTCGCTTGCATGCTCATGTTATAGCACGCTGTTAACAGTGCGTGCATCTGGATTCATGCAACTGTTGGCTTCAATTTTTTTTTTTTGCCCATCTGACTCAAGTTAATTTTTGCTGTCAAGGAAACTCGAAATGAGACGACGGTATCTCTATGCAATACGTCCATGTGCCATCAGAGCCACGACAGTTACGAAGATCTGCCTGTTATTATATAATAAAAGTCAATGACAAGTCTTTTAAAGTTGATAAGAAAAAATATGGTAGAAATTCGAAAAAAACATCTAGCTCTTAATTTGGTGTGTCCTAATTTTAAAGATTTAGATTTGATAGTTGACTCGGACATGTAAGAATATATCTATATCTATACTAATGATATACTTATAGAAAGATCTAGCCATCAATCTAGCAGACCCGAGTTATAACGATTCAAATATAAAAAAGTCCATGTCAAATACAATCCAAATTTAAAATTAGCAATTTGGTTTCCATACGACTTCTAAAGTAACATCCATAAATAACTAAAAATCGCAATAATAATTAAATGAGAATTAGTAAATTAAAATAAAGAGTTCATGTCAAGTACAACCCAAATTAACTAAAATTCAAAACAAAAAATTAAATAAAACTAGCAATTTGATTTTTATATAAATTTCAAAGTAAAATCCCAAAACAATAAATTAAAAATAATAATTAAATGAAACTAAAAATTGGTTTTTATATTAATTTCAACTTAAAACTAAAAAGAAATCAATGACAAGTACGATCTAAAAACATGTAAATTTGGAATAAAAATTGAAGAATGATTAGATATTTAATTTGTAAACGAATTCGAAACCTAGATTCCAGAAATACTAAAATTTGTAAACCTATACTAATTAGGTACTTTGAGGAAGCTCCCACGTTAAGCAAAAAGATCTAGATATCTATCTCGCTGTCAGAACCCGGAGCAACGACTCCTGGATCCTCTGTGTAAATCGCACTAGTCCAGGATCAGCTAGTGCACACAGCGTACAACAAAGATAAATATCAACCATAATGACATTTATTAACTGAATATGGGCATGAATGCCAAAGTTTACATCAACGGCACATAAGCCAAAATTAAGTAATAAGCAGCGGAAGAAAAATCGAAGCGGAAGAAGCCCATCGAGCTCGCCACGAGCAAACGACAGTAAGACGCGGCCTATTCGTCCAGATCTTCACCGTAGTTGACGTCTTCCTTCTCTGTGTGGAAAAAGCAACGTGAGTACAAACTTGTACTCCGCAAGTCACACGGAAAATGCAACATAATGATAAATGCTTCAATGGAAGGCTTATAGGGTTAGTTTGCATAAAACAGCATTTAAGAAATACAATAAGTAGATTAAAATTGCTGAATTTAATACAGTAAGTAAAAACAATACTTGTAGTAGAAAGTAATACCGTCAGTGCCGGCTCCGACCAAACACCAATCTATCCACGAGCATCCCACCCGGACCATCTTTTCCAAAAGATCGCGTATAGATTCCATCCATCCACATGCTTTCACTGCGCAACTTTGATGAATTCCATCCATTCACCATATTTCAATCTCTCACGGATTCCATCCATCCGCAAGGTTTTCAATTTCTCTCATGGGTTCCATCTACCCACAAGGTTTTCAAAAACATTTTTGAAAAACAAAGTCTAATCCATGAAAAACTTTTACTCAGCATGCCCATGACCGTGGCCACGGCTATCCAGGATAGATTATACACTCTGCAGAGGTTGTACAGCTTTACCCACAAGACGATCATCCCATATTGCCACCGGGTTACACACTTCCTTAGGTGTGCGGCGAGGAGTCGTGACAAGACCTTTACAATGCAAAGCCTTCAACCTGGTCGAGCCAACTCTAAGGTTTCACCCGAACGAATCCACGGGCACAGGAACCCTCTTGAGCCTAGAAGAGACTTCTCATGGCTTAACCACGCTCGCCCAAGTGAGACTTCACATGGTACCAACCACGCTCACTTTCAACCTACGACTCGGCTCAGGTTGGGACTTCGCAAATTATTCAGCCAGGGCTGTCCCATACCAGCCATGTGGTAGTATGATTAGGGCTTTGCAACAGTAGCTCACAGACCGGTCCTTAATTGACTCTGACCCAATCACATACCCCCGTGCACGACAATCAACCACTACGGCTCCAACCAACAGGGCATGCCTGCACCCACCACTCTAACCAATTGCCTAAGTCTAAACCAGTTTTACATATTTTGTTTTCAAAATAATTCAAAAACCTCCTTGATTCACCAAAGTCAAGAGTTCATATCATTTTATGTGAAAGGTTCATCATTGTATGTGAAAAATATCCCAAAACAAGATTATATGACTATGCAGGGCTAGGCATTTGGTTAAACTCTCTAGCCAACACTAATATATTAACTAGAGTATGATTCTAGGGTGACAAGGTATTGAGGAATTCAAATTCAATGGAGGAATTAACAAGTAGGCATTAACTATATTTAAAACAGAATTGAAATACATTGAATAAACATATGCATGCAATATAGTTTAAAACAACATAATTTTATTTTGAAAACTGGGATCAACATGATCAAGGAGTGTGACTTGCCTTGCTCTTCAAATTGGCTTGAGTCTTCGTCGAAGAAATATCCCGAATCGTCGAAGTCTACACGTGAAAATAACCCACCAAATTCAAATAAATTAAAATTGACTTCAAAAATTTGAATTGAGGCTAGAAATGGATAGAGGGGAATTTTTGATGAATTTAGAAATTTGAATGGGCTCAATCGGAGTTAAAACGAAGGAGAACGGGCTCCGGAAAGATTAAATTCAGAGAAAAAGAAAAAGACTAATTTCTGGAATTATTTTTCTACTGAAAAAGGGATTTATGACGTCAGCAGAGATTAAAGAAATTTTCTTCCTAAAAGAAAATCTGATTTATTGCGTCAGCCCTGAGGTGCACCCACTGACAGGTGGACCCTTGGTCCATGGACCAAGTCCATGGGCACATGGGGAGGCTGAGGTGGCGGGGTGGGTGGTGTGGCAGCCGACGGGGTGAGGGGAGCCGAGGTGGTTGCCACCGGGCGGACACGCGGCGTCCACGTCGACGCTGACGTGGGCAGGCCGGCGGAGTGGCGCTCGGGGACGGCATGCCCGCCGGAGCTCCGGTGACCGGCGGTGGATGGCGATGGCCGGAGAAAGGAGGGGAGCGTGCGGGGATCGCAGGGGTGGGTGCGGGCCTTACCGAGCACGGTCGGAGGTGGGCCGGCGGCGAGGCGCTCGGGTCTAACGGCGCGGCGACAAACCGGTGGTGCACGAGCTGGGCGGATGGGCGGGAGACATCGGCGGAGGCGCGAGGAAGCTCGGGGTGGAGTCGGCCGGCGTCGAGAGAGCTTGGGTCGAGCGCAATTGCTCGCCGGAGCAATTTTGGAGGTGGCGGCGGCGTGAGCGCAATGCAGGCGGTAGAGCTCTCGGGAGAGGCAACGGAGAGCGGAGGGAGATGGGTGAAGTGTGGCGAGGCCGGGAGGGGAATTTATAGGGGCCGGGGAGTGGGATGCCGGCGGGAATTTCTCACCGGTGGGGCGGCGGTTGTGGGAGAGGCGCGGGAAGGAGTGGGGAGTGGGGGCGCGGTTAGAGGGGACGTGGGGGAGGCGGGGCGTGCGGCGCACGAAGGGGTCGGGCGACGTGCGCGGGAGAAGAGGGGAGAGGCCGGGAGAAGCGGGGAGGAAGAAGAAGAAGAAGAAGAAGCGGCGCGGGGAGGAAGAAGAAGCCCGCGGGGGAGACAAGCCTGACAGCGGGCCCGACTGTCAGCGGGAGCAAGAGGGCGAGCGGCGGCGATTGCGACACGCGGGGAAAGAGAGGATCGGGCGGCCGAGGCGAAGGCGAGGGGTGGATGGCGGGGATGGACCAAGGGGGCGGCGTGGCCGCTATCGGGGCTGGATAGGTAGCGGGCAGGGGAGGGGTGGGGGCGGGATAGGGGTGAGATCTGGTCGTCCACGTGTCGGCCCGAGGAGAGAGGCTAGGGTTTGATTTTAAAATTTAATTTTCTTTTTCAGAAAACCCGAATAAATTCTATAAAGCTCAGAAAAATATGAAATAAACTCCAAAAATCCCAGAAAAATTCAGAGAATCTCCTGGAGGCATTTTGGACTTAATAAAAATATTTCCAACTAATGTTGGTATTATATTTTTATATTCAAAATACTTTTTAATTTCAAAAATACATTTTTAAACTCCAGAAAAACCAGGGAACCAAATAAAAGCCAAATAAGTCCAAATAATTAATTTGACATAGAATTTTTATACAAAATCAAAATATCATAATAATTTTAGGTTTTTCTGAAATTGCTTTTCAAATCCAGTTTTTTTTCAAAAACAGAAATTCAAGGCAAATCCAAATTTAAAATTTAGGCACAAAAATACTTATTTTAATTTAAAATTTTATTTTATTTATTTTTTTTAGCAAAAATTTGGGATGTTACACTCGCGGACCCAAGTTAGAATAGCTCATGTTAAAAGAAATAATCACATGTCAAGTACAATCCAAATTAACTGAAAAGTGGGAATAAAAATAAAGAAAATTAGCAATTTGACTTCCATACGACATCTTGTGAGGACAAGGAGGCCAACTAGAAGAGGTGAATATGCAATATGAGTATATATAAACTACACAAGCTTTATATACTTAAGGGTATGTTTCAAAGTAAGGATCCACAATATATGGAAGAAGAATAAAGATCAATAATAATGAAGCCACAAAATATAGAGTAAACTCTCCCTAAATATGTGCATACACACACACACATACATATACATATACATATACATATACATATACATATACATATACATATACATATACATATACATATACATATACATATACATATACATATACATATACATATACATATACATATACATATACATATACATATACATATACATATACATACACATGATTTGGAACAATATGCACACATCCAAGTTTTGACTTGAGATAGAGTTCATCCTATATTTTGGATCTAAAAAATGCAATAATTGAATAAATGACCATTAAGCATATGAGAATGTGCGTAACATGCATTCACAAGATCCATAAAATATTTTGGGCAAATTGGTAAAATAGTTTTTCCAATATAAATATTTACCCTTTCTAAGTGCCCCCAAAATATTTAATAAGTTTTCACTTAGAAATCTCCCCCTTCCACAAAGGATCTTCCCCCCTTACACAAAGGTCCTTTTCATCTCTTTTTTTTGTCCTTTGACACACAAAGGTTCTTTATCCAATGCTCAAGATGACTATCTTCTCTTGTCATCTCCCCCTTTGTCACAATTTGCAATTCTAGATTTCTCTCCCTGTAAATCTTATCCCAACCTTGCAATTGTATAATTTCTCCCCCCCTTTGTCATCAAGCACCAAAAAAACTTCTTCTCATCTCCATAATAGGTGCATTTAATTTCCTTCACGCACACTCTTGTGGTATTATCTTTTTGCTTCTTCTCATGAAGACTCACATGTAAACCACTTATATATGATGCCATCTGAAAGATGTCACTTGTAAGGAGCTTCCAATTTTGAAACATATACTTGTAGGAACATTTGATACCACTTGAAATAATAATTAATTCCACTTGAAGGATAATTGATTTTGGACACTTTTTCTTCTTTTAAAAGATTGAAATCCACTTGTGAACAACTCTTGAAGGACCACTTGGACAAATGAAGGTACCACTTATAGATATCACTTGTAAGCCACTGGAAGATGTTACTTTAGCAATGAGGGTGCCTCTTATATCACTTGTATCATTTGTAAGTCACTTGATGCCGCTTGGAGAAATCTTCAAGAATTACTACTAGAAATCAAGCAACTTAGGGAAGATCTTGAGCTTGGTCAAAGAAATTTCTCGACAAGGAAATAAATAGACATCACTAGAAGGGATACCATTTGAAATAAATTTGATGTAGCAAATGTCAAGGTCAAGATGATCAAGAATGCTACCACTCGAGAGAATACCACTTGAAAATATCAAACATGATCACAATGGTATTTAGAATTAAGAAATCATTCGAGGGTAGCTAGCAAAGAAAGTAGGGATCAACTTGACTTTAGGGAGCAATAGGAATGGCTGATGAATTTGGAAATCAAAAAAATGAAACAAAGTCAGCCAAATTCCCAAGTCTGATCAAACTAATGCCAAAGAAGCGGTCATACCGTTGGGCAATGTGGGTCCGACCGCTTAGTAGGTTCGATCATACTGCTGAGCAAGGCCTGTTAGACCACTAGAAAGGGGTCGGTTAGCAACAGAATGCACTCCGAGTGATGAGATTAGAGGAGAATTGATATAGTGACATAATTTGCTCCAAAACTTTTCACAAAGAAATATAACCACTTTTGGAGCATTTCCAGCTATATGCCAAAGTTATAACTCTTTTGAAGATAGATTTTAACGAATTAAGCTTTTGTTTTGCAAAACAAGCTCACTTTCAATAAGATTTTTTAAAATTGTTGAAATGAGCATATAAGGGCATTTTAAGCATCCATTTGCTTGTATGAGTTATAAATACTGAGCCACTTTATGCCAATATATGTTAATAATTGTAGCTCAATTTGCAAAACTCACTTAAGTGCTAGATTGTGACCACTTAGATCAATTTAAGATTTTGGATGAGTTTTAAAATCAAATAACTTTTGTTTGGTTGGCCTTTGTAAAACTTTTGAATATAAATAAAGTGTGAAATAGTCAACTTTAGTTTTTTTTCATATGAACACCATTTCAAATTCCTTTTAGAGTTGATTTTAGACAAATTTTGTGTTTAAACCCAAAATAAGATACTAGATTGCTAGTTTTGGGTTAAAAACTCATTTTTTACTTGAAATAAGTTTTTTCTAAATCCAAAACCTTTGAAATGCATTTGTATCCATTTTCCAACTGGTTTTTTTAAAGATATACTAATAATTACAAAATTTGACTTTTTGGCTAAAAGGCTCAATTTTGTAAATCAATTCTAGCACTTAATTAATTTGGGTACACTTAGGGATGTAATATACATAAATATCAACTAGCACTCTCCCTTAATGTGCCACGACCATCTTGCTCGTGATTACATGTCGGACTCGGATTTAGCCAACCCAGAATCCTATATAAAACCACTGTACTATTTCTTGGATCAGTAGATAGTGCTCATAGAATATATCACTAAATCATTTCATACATGATGTAAACTATGTTATACATTAATACTACAATCATCAGAGTTTAAATAGACCTCATCGTGTCAAGTTATAATAAGGGCTGATTAGGCCAACTGGATATATTACATAACTACGAAAGTGGAAGCGAAAGAAAAAGAGAGGGCACATCTTACCACAGGCAAGCGACTAGGGTAAGTTGTGTGTGACCGATATTACCTAAAGACTTGGATAATATTGGTGCACGCAAACACCAACTTAGTTAGCATAACTGAGATAAGACCTAGACTACTAGAGACTATCCTAATCTCCTCCATCTTCTTTACCATCAGCTCTTGAGGCGTTGTAGTACAAGTAGTGTCCTTGGTCCACAGGTTCTAAGAGATTTTGTGAGCAAGGGTGAACACAAGTAATAGTGCTTCATGAGCCAACACATAGAATGTAATATTTATACATGCAAGGTTCAACAAAAGTAGGCTTGGGTTCTTTTATTTGCTAAAAGCAACATTTCAAAACTACCATTATTAGGAAATCCTATGACTCAACATTTTAACGAAACCAAATTTTATTAAAGAGAGTAAAAGTGTGAAATATTTATAATGGTGCAGATTCCATCCACCTGTTACACGGTTCCATCCACCATATGCTAGTTTTTGATTACTAGAGTTATATCCACCCAATTATCAACAATGGGTTACATCCACACAGGGAAAAGCCAAAACTAGGGTTACATCCACCCGACAAGTTTTTATCCCATCCACATAGTTTTTGAAATAGAAACTAATTTGAGTAAGTTTCCATGTCCACCCTTGACCGTGGTTGTTCGAATGGTTTATACTCTACAGAGACTGTACACTTTACTCATAAGAGATAATTAACTTATTATATTTCACACATTTCGTTGGACATGTGAATCAAGAAGATCACCACAAGGCCTTTATAATGCATTACCCAGTGTAAGTTACACCCACTAAGATTTCATCTGAGTGAGGTTACATCCACCACAACTAGATCATCTCTTGCGCCACATGGCGGCTTACACCAGTAACATGACCATGTCCACAACGGCTTAAAACTAGTGACATGACTCGTAGGTCACTCTAATGATGCAACCCACACTAATGGATACAAATTATTTAGCCAGGTTGTACCCATTATAAATTGCAACTATGTAAATTGAGCACAAGAAAGCAAATCACAATTGACACACGATGTTTTACCATAGTATTCAGAGACTTACCGGTATTCCCTAATCCATGTTAAGGTAAGTCCAAATGAATCGGACTGGCTCCATGAATTAAGCCAACCATCTCAAATCTACTAGTGGTAGCTCTTTTCCTCTGCGGGTAGGTGAGCTCCAACCTTCACAATATGACGGACCTTCTCGCAAGTTTCTTTGCCTCCAAGCCATCTAGGAGTTGGCAACCTCCAAGAGTAATAAACCAAACCCCTTGCTTGACTCTTACTATGTGAACGAATGTACAACCTCAATGTGGATACAAAATCCAACTTTAGATGCAACACATGCTCTGAACATACCGTCACACTCAGACTGGTACTACCGAAGGTTGGTTTAACTACTTTCACAGAGTCAGTCTGACTGCTCTGGTCATACCACCACACTAAGTGTGGTCATACCGCAGTACGTTTTCTAACAGGGAAAAGAGTGCATATATTTCAACAAATTTTCAAAACACATTCGCAAATTATAACACCGTGCACACAAGCATCAAACCATGATTCTTAACAAGTTGCAAGACACATTTGCACACTTCTAGAATCATGACACAATGTTTAGGTACATGGATTTAACACATTTACGAAAACACATCCCCCAAACATCAATCACATGCTACAAGGATTGTGCATGAGTTTTAACTATTTGCAAAACATATTTGCAAAAATCTAAAGCCCATGCTACAAGGAGTAGGAAACATGGACTTCAACCATTTATAAAACACATCTGCAAACTCTAGTCACAAGTCACAAAGATTATGTATGAGCTATAACTATTTGCTAAGCACATTCACAAATCTAAGCATCATGCAAAAGTGAGTTAGAGCAAGTGAGATTGAGCTATTAACACATGATGAGACTCAAGCTATTAGACATGACCCCTCTTAATAGTACAACAATCCTATACTAGCAATCCGATCTTCAAATTAAACATCAAGACCAGTAAAAGACTAAGAATACATCCTAAGCACTAGCTAGTTATACCTTTGCTTTGAGTATCCTCTCGGAGCTTGATGACGAACATCTTCACTTCAAGCTTGGGTCCTTGTCTTGATAAATATTAACCAATGATACATTATTCACTTGCCCTCTATTAACATATGATGAGTTTTCTCTTAACTTGATGATCAACTCATGATCATCTCCTCTTCGGAATTTTGATGTGCATCAACACATGGTGCATTGTCTTCTTAATGGCCTTCAACTCATGAAGTCGTCTTTCATCCTAAATTTTGACTTGATGATCTTCAAAACATGAAGACATCTCAAGTTTTCCAAAATATTAGTTTCATTAATGGTTGTCATCAATTGCCAAAACTCACTATTAACACATAATGATGGGACTAGATTCTTAAATCTCCCCCTTTTTGTTAACTGATGGCAACACATAAATCCAATTGTTACTAATTACCAAAATATGCTATTAACATATTATGGAGGGTCTAGATGCTTCATATCTAAAGTAACATCCATAAATAACTAAATTTAGAATAATAATTAAATAAAAATTAGCAAATAAAAAAGATTACAAATTCCAAAGTAAATCCTCAAAAACATCTCTGTATTGTAGATGACATGAGTTTTTATAGTTGCTAAGGAAAAAGGGAAATAGGCTAGAAAGTCTTAGGAAAAAAGAAAAACATCTATCTCTCAATTTTATGGACCCTTATTATATTCAATAAACGATTGCCAGTGTATGTCTTAGATAAAACAAGAAATCTTATAAGACAATGCTACCTATTATAGATTCTAGATGAACCCAATAAATAAAAAGAATCTTAGATAGCCCATACTAAAAGATACATACGAGAGGAAAAGGAGGACATAGACGTGCAAAATAAATGAGTAAAAGTCATGCATGAGAAAAAGAAAAGAAAAAGTGGCACTCGGCAAAAAAAGGGAGAAACAAAGAAAAAGACAGGACCTATTCTACCTGCACACTTCCCAACAATATATGTTTTACACTTTGAATTTTTTTTGCTAGAATCATCGTCAATGTCGTGAATTCTAACTAAAGTTAAATTATATCAATCGTTGGGTGTTATATATCATATAATAAGAACTTAGAATGGTTGATTACGTCAACTAAGAAAAAAGAGAAATATTGTAGAATTTCTTAAAAAATTTAAAAATATCTAGCCCTTAATTTGGTATATCTTAATTATTTTTAGCAATCCATAACCGATGGATGTTACCTGATAAATGAGAATAATTGCTAGAAACTCTCACAAAAAAGAGAAAAGCATCTAGCTCATAATTAGGTAGATCCTTTGTGTGATTAACAAATTAGAACTAATGATTTTTTTATCTATGGAAGTATGCATAAAGTTGATTTGCACTGTGATATGTATGTACGTATAGTTGAGGAACTCTTGTATAAAATTAAGACGCAAGATGCTAGTGATAGAATCGAACTAAAGCGATCCACACATAAATACGAACTTGCCTACAATATCTATTATAATTTGCATTCTTTTAATTGTATTAATATAGATACAACTATTGTCTTTATTATTGGAGATACGATTAAAATTATAAAGAACAAGTATTTATTTCCAAAGATATAATCTATATTATTTGTTTTAACATATACTACCATATATTAATATTACAAATGAAACTAATTCTACAAACATGGAAATTAAATCAAATTGATAATATTCTAAAAATTCTAATATTTGAATTCTTTTATGTGATCTGTAACCCTAAACCAATCAAATATGTTGTAAGAATAATGGCCTGCGCAGTTGGCCGCGCAAGTTTTACGTCGAGAATCAATACGGACGTTCTCACTTGCACTTCAACGAAAAATTTAAAAGATATTTTGTACTGCTAAACTATAGGATTTGTTCAGATCGATAGCTTAGGGTTGTTTGGTTTGTGTTACCAAGTCAGTCCCAGTCCGTGCACGGCGGTCCACGACAGATCGCCCGGATGAGCAGAAAGGCCGCTTTCCTCGGGAAATGTGCACCGGGTCTGAACAACCCAGCCTGCAGGCCGAAAAGTAATTGCTCCTTCCGATGCTATTGCTTCCGGCATGCCACGCAACAAGCAACGGCACATGCTACATCACCGCGTCAATTTGTTACCAAAGCACTTTCGTACAGATCACTCCCAGCGACAAAACTATTACTATTGTGATTCGGCAAACTGTAATAACTGGCAATTCTACTGAACATCAGAGTATTTAGGTAGCTGTAACGGCGCAGACTAACAACAGCTCAACAGTAGAACAAAAGTCCATTCTGAAGAACAGGGTAACTCAAGTACGGCACAGCGCAATAGCTCATGTCACCAAGTCACTGGGTCTGGACAACATAACATGCATGGGAGACTGACAAATCGATCCTCAGAGGTTACAATAGAAGGCGAGCAGCGGAGCTGCAACGGTTGCTGCAAGGACGGCTGCCGAGACCGGAGACCTCGCCGCGGCGGCCTTTGGTGGTGAAGCAGTCGCGCTGCCGCTTGACGGTGCTGGTGCTGCAGGGACAAAAGGTCATCAGAACCAAGCAATTCAGTATTGAAGATACACTTGATACAAAAAAGGTACAACGTAAATGTTTCAAGGAAACTTGATTGTAAAATCAGAAATAAAAACTTGATTGTAAAATAAGATATTTCTGTGATTCCAGAGAAATAGACAAAGGCCTTTTTGAGCTGATGTTGATGGCTTTTGTAGGATCATATGGTACAATCAGAGAGGAGTAAATGATAGTCTTCGCTTTATAGAACCTGAAACCAAAACTAAAAGTAGAAGAAAAATAATTTAAATTACCGGATGTAGATTACGACCACAAGACGTTGGTTCGCTCGGCCATGCTCGATGAACGCTTTGATCATCCGATCGCTCCCTTCAATCACTCGCTACGACCGCCCCACGCACGTAGTTGTAATCTCCCTCTACTCGAAGACTTCAGCCGCTCAAACGCTTCGATCGCTCGAACGAGTACACATCGGAGATAGAAGAAAAATGATGCTAGAAAATATGTCACCGATACCAGCAAACTTTTCTTGGAATAGATCTGATTTATTGTTTCTGTATTATGGATTTGGTTACAAAGTGCTCTTATGGCACCCTTAAAAGCTCTCTCGACAAAAACCTTCTAAAAACCCACACAAGTTTTCTCCCCGAAAGCCCTACAAAAAACCACATAAGCTTTCTCCTGCGAAAGCTCTACCAAAAACCACACGTTAGTCCTTAGTCTCTTCCTGCTTTTATAGGCTAACGTCCAATCCACGTCCGCTTCAAACATGAACACACAACTCTATCTCTTCCTCAAATTAAAGAACCTGAAACCCTTTCTAACATTGGTTTTACCAAATCTCTAAACCTTCCCGTTACAGACTCCTTCAATAACGTATTCAATCTCACCATGTGACGAATCCTCCAGTACACACCTCCTGTATCTCCATCACGCATCACCAACTCTCGTGTCAAATCCTCCAGGACCCGCACCTCCTATAGCTTCTCCACGCATCATCACGTGCTCTAGCGTGAGCCCGATCACCTTGCATGACATGTCGACTGCATGGACCTTAGATTATCCTGTCTTAGTCTCGGTCCTCCTCGTCACCGACCGTAACTGTCTCCACACCTCCACGCATCATCCACCTTCAATCTCCATGTGCTCCAGCATGAGTCCGATCACCTCGTGTGACATCCCGACCACCTGGAACTTAGATTACCCCCTTCTAGTTTCAGTCCTCCTCGTTACCGACCATGATCGTCTCTATGCTCATATGCACATGCAAAGACCAAAGAAACTTTCTCCTAGCACAAGTTCTCCACAACTTGACCATCGTCAGCACACACACTCATACCACCCTTGCCCATCCATAGACAAGAACAAAATCATCTACGACCATCAATCAGGTTGTCAACGACCACAAATTCCATCGCTTAATGCAAATCAACTCCAGACAACTTCTTACGACCGCTAGCTCAGCGAATACTCGAAAACCACAAGTACTCCGGAAAATACTATCGCTCCACCAAAAACATCCGGGAATAACATCCGCATCGCTACCAACTACAAAGCCACTGAGTATCGACTACCAAGTACCAATCACTATGACTACGACTACCAATCATAACACCTCTGCTGACCATGATCGTGAAAACCACAACCATCGAGTATTGAGTCCTTCTGACAACCGAGTATTCCCATCTTCTAAGTTCCGAAACCTGCAAGTATTGTTCCTGTGAATACTATTCACTGATCACCGAGTACTTACCTGGTACTGTTGCAACGATCACCAATTATCGGCTAGTCAGCCCACTGGTCTAACACGAGTACTCGAAGATCACAAGAAGTGAAGCACTCATTCTGACAATGAAGTCTACGAGTACCGACCATTAAGCCTATGGCAACCTATTGCAAAACGTTCGACAAAAACCCAAAGACAACGACAGCAGTCCGCAAAGTCTACGACTATGACGACAATATTGCGAAGTCTACAACTATAATAGCAGTCCGTAAAGTCGAACGTGGTCAAAGCCAGATGTGGTCAAAGTCTGTCATGGTCAGAATGCTGTAGTTGAGTTGCCGTGGTTGAAGCCAGACGTAGTCGAAATGCTATGGTCATTCAAACACAGTTGAAGTCGGTAATGGTTAAAGTTGCACATGGTCGTAAAGCTGAGCTCTGCTACAGTACTCTTCCGAGTACTAGCGGAATCACTGTCCATCTCCGAGTATTGTTCTTTCGACCGTACAGTTTTGACCAGATCACTGTAGCTTCGGTCGGTCCGTGCTCTGAATCTTCGATCACACCGCTCGAAGGCCATCCGATTTTCCAGTGGTACTTGAACACCATTTGATCTTCCTGGGCCACTTGAACACCATCCGATCCTCTGGTGGCACTAGAACACCGTCCGATCCTCCATTGCTTACTAGAAAACCGTCCGATACTACTCGGACCCGATTGGTCTGAAACTACTCGAAGTAGATCAAAACCGTTCGGAGCAAATCAAAACCACTCGAAACCGACTGAAACCACACGGAGCCGACTGAAACCACTCGGAGCAGACTAAAACCACTCGGAGTCAACAAAAACCACTTAAAGTAGGAAAAAACCACTCGGAGTAACCACAATCACTAGAAGCCAACGAAAATCACTCGGAGCAACTTAGAACTGAATGAGATCACTTGGATTCAAAAACTTTTCCTATGATCGACCGAAACTTTCACAAACGTAAATTCCAAAGCAATCAAAATGTCAATTATTTATCATCACTTTTAATCACAACCATTACATGGTCTAACAACTTTTGTTTGTGTTTTTTGAGTCAGCGGTGGACAGTGGAGGCGCTGACTCTGATGGCACACACCGTTTTGAGCTTGAGATGCCGTTTGGAGAAGTGGCTTCTCAAAGTTGTTTGGAGAAGTTGTCCCATTTATTTTAGCTTCTAGAGAAATCAAAACTAAAAGACACAAAAAAAAAAGCTAAAAATAACAGGGCCAAAAGCTTTCACATCCTCCAGTATTTCTCATGGTTTCGACAACGGGGCCTCATGTTTAACCACAATTTTCTACTTGTTATTCCAGCCACCAAAATACCTGTAAACACCTAGATTGTTCACACCTACCGTGCTTCAGAGCAAAACAAGCATCGCTAACAACAACGAGATGGAAAGCCACAAAACTGTCAGCTTGCCACACTCCAAATTCTCTTCACATGAAACTACGAAAAACAAACACCGTACCACACATGCAACTGAACCGAAATGTCTAGACTGGCCCGATCAGCCAGAATGCCAGATGGACCATTGCACGATCGATCTCTCAAGTTTGGTCACAGATCTAGTCAAGGACCATCCTTTTGCGTGCGTGTCCGAGGAAATCGGAGGTGCGGCCATGGATGTTGTTCTCCACAACGTGGCCCAGCAAAAATTTTGGCTGCTTACTGTGATTGCAAGTTGCAACTAGCATGCACCCGTGACTTTGTTTGCCTGTGCCCCGTGACTACAGTAACAACAACTGTTACGGATCTCTAGGAGTTGATTAATACCACTAATCTTTTGCACAATGATAAGTGCATTACATCAAAGGAGAGGGTGTTAAAATACCATTTCTTCTTATTTCTGCTAGACAATCAATGTTCAGGATCGGTTTGCATACCTAAGAATGCAATGTCGCACTGCATGCCTGTGCTACAGAAATGGAGTAGCTCACCAGGAAGGGTATCCTCGTTATCTTGAAGGGTTCAGCTCTAAAATCGAAAAACAGTACTTGAGGAAGGCCTTGGAACGACTAAGAAATGGATCACTCGCAAAGATACAAGATAACGGAAATGATACAGCTGCTAGGGCCGGTCCTAGGATTTTAGGGGCCCGAGGCGAAACTAGAAATAGAGGCCTTAGTATAAATATCTAAATATAAATCTACACACACACACACACACACACACACACATATATATATATATATATATATATATATATATATATATATATATATATATATATATATATATATATATATATATATATATATATATATATATATATATATATATATATATATATATATATATATATAAATATATATATAATTTTACCAACAAACACTTAATTAAAGAAAAATTCACATCAAAGAGTTCATAGATGCGAAGTCATTGATTATGGTATTGATATCAATCTCATCCAATAATTTCTTGTCAATACATAAAGTTGTCAAACCGTTTAACCTCTCTTGAGACATTGTTGACCTTAAATGATTCTTCAACAATTTCAACTTTGAAAAGCTTCTTTCAGCTGATGCCACGGTCATAGGCATAGTAAATAAAATCCGATAAGCAATAGAAATATTAGGATAACAATCCGCTTCTCTGACAAACTCAAAGATCTCCATAGCAGACATTGGTTTATCTGATAAAGTCAATTGCATAACACTTAACTCAAATTTTAGATCATTTAACTCAACATCAGAGGAACCATCTAGAGAGAAAGTTTCTGCAAATTTTGTACAATATTCTTCTAATTCAGTTCGATCCAATGACTTCAATGTTGTTGAACTCATTAAAAATCCAAATATACTTCTGAACGTTTGGAGTTCTTGAAATCTACTTTCCAATGAATTGATTGCCATATCAACCATAACAAAAAAATAATAATTAACTTCAAATTCCTTCTCAGCTTGCAAAATTGATTCATCACAATCAATTTCATCAAATTGTTTCTTCCTAAGAACACGCCGCTTAACTGGAAATAATGACTCTACATTCATTTGAGCTGCAATATCTTTGGCAATGATCATACTCAAAACAAACCATTCATTTCTATAAGTATTAAAGTATTTAACTATACCTTCTATTTGTTGCATGTATATACTTTACATAGTATATAGGGGCCCCTGAATTTTGAGACCCGGGGCGACCGCCCTCTCGCCCCCCCCCCCCCTCAAGGCCGGCCCTGGCTGCTAATGTGCATTTGTCTGCACAACATGTGACTGGATCGTGAAAGTTTCTTTGAGCATATATGCCCTTGTCCATATCTTTTGGCTGTTCACAAGTTCACATGCAATCGCTCGCAAAGATACAAGGTAACCGGAAAGCTGAGAATATAATACTGCTTTGTTTGCGGACAAAGAACACTATGGCGGCCCCATTTATGGCATTCTTGTGAACCAAAGGGGACACTACTCATGTCAAAGAACAATGCTTCTTCTCCTTTTCTTTTCCCTTTTCTTATTTTTGGTTAGAGCTCACCTTTTTCTAGTAGAAAGACAACTCATTTTTTTTGTTAGGAGTCGTATCGATGCTGTAACAAGTAATTACGATTTTTCAGTTAAAGTTCACAGCAAGTTAAACAACAGTTTGTTTTGTTCATACTCTACTAACAAACCTAAAGAATTTGATTACATGTGTGAGTTCATCATAATAATTTTTTCTGCAAGATCGAAAACTATATCCTACTAGGCTACTACTGAGATCAGATAGACATCATAGTATCAAAACAAGACAGCCAAAGTAGAAACGGATTCACAGCAAACAGTACTATACAAAGTGACGATGTAAATAGGAGCGTTACCTTCAGAAGGAGCACCCGGCGCAACTGCAAGCAAACAAAAGGAAAAAAAAAGTTAAATCAAACCAGAATTTTGTATCATAAAGGCACAAACTGCGAACTTCCATACTAAGAGACGATAAAATTCCTCGTAAAACGACACGGTTTAATTAGGCCTGGTTTCTTGATGAAAAAGCCGAAAATTTAGGAATTACGCACGGTAATAGCTTTGTACTTAAAGGCAGTAAAATTTTAGCCCAACAAAAGCCAAGAAAACCCAAAGAAAAACAGAGCAAACAGCAAAGGCACGGTGCTCACTGTGACACTTGCTGAAGGCGGAGGTGGAAGCGCCGCAGGCGGCGGGGAGGCCGAGCACCCGGGTCATGTTGAGCGGTATGGGCAGGCTCTTGGAGGCGAAGAAGGCGCAGAGGCAGTCCACGACGGCGGGGTCGTGGACGGCGGTCTTCACCTCCCCGCAGCAGGCCTTGGTCGGCATGCTCGACGCGTTCCCGGGCTGCACGTAGTCGAGGCAGTCGATCAGGCTCGTGGCCGCCGCCTGGCAGTCCACCGCCGGCGCCGGAGCCGGGGAGGCCGCCCCAGCGGCGACGGTGAGCGCGAGGAGGAGGCACGCCACGACGGTGGCGGAGGTGGTGGCGCCGCCGGCGAGAGCCATGGATGCGCGGTGGTGTGCGCTTGACGGCTTGAGTGCGAGAGTTGTGGAGTTATATATATAGAGAGAGGTTAGGAGGGTATGCCTACGGCGGCGAGGATGGTCGTGAACGGAATCACGGGTTGCGTTTGCTGCTTTAGATGTCATTCATTTAAGATCGATATATCTATAGTAAAGGCATCACTCGTGCACTACTTTTTGGATGAAGTGATATGGCTATGCCTTCATAATTGCGCTTACAACCTCAGTGGACAGGGTATATCGACCTGTGCGCATAAAAAAACCCATAAGGATAGCGTTTGTTCATTAATGACTGCATCTATTTATGACTTCTTGAAAAAGCTTTAGGATTTTTGTTTCGAAGTATTTCCCAAGTGATTTATAGGGCATGTTTGGGAGAGCTCCACTAACTCCAGATCTACGAAAAACAGCTCCACTCCATGAAATTTTACCAAAATGCTCCAGTTCCGTGAAATCTGGATCCACCAAAATCCTGGATCTGAGGGCTAGATCCATGGATTTCATGGAGCTCCTCAAGGGGTGCTCCACTGTGGAGTTGGGTGGTAATTACCCACCAATGCCACTGGTTACACATCTCATCCCACCAAAACCTCAATTTCGTGGATCTGGAGCTGCTGTACAAGCCAAACACTCCATGGTGGGATCCCAGATCCACGGTGGAGCTGCTCCATGGTGGAGCTGCTGCTCCAGATCCAGGTTTTCAGTGGTGGAGCTCTTCCAAACAGGCACATAATTATCGTTACAATCGAAAGAGTGGATTCAATCCAGAGAAAGAAGCATTTATCACAGTGGTTTTCCTTTAGAAAGAAAAATAAAAATTAAATTAAAACCCAAAACCATGAGTGCACAGTATTTTCTCCCTTTTTTCTTGAATTTTCTTTCCCGACAAAACTTTGAAAGGCCGTCCTCCCACATACGAACTTCGATTTGAGCAATTCTTACTTATGATTTTTTTCTAAAACCATGAACTTTTATTCTGCACAAAAATCATCAAGTTTGGTGTTTGTTTGAATGTATTCGTGTTTCTTAGCTTTTCCCATTTAGATACTAACATGTTGGAAAACTTCGAAGTCAATCTAAAGTAAGAGCAAGTGTTCAACGAGCAAGGCAAGCACCATCTATTGATCATGTTGATCCCATATTTCAATGCTATGTATTTGTTTGCTCAAATTATTATGCATGATTAATTTGATTAAATGGCTATGTTTATATTTAGTATTTAGTTATAGCCAATTGTTGCAATGATTTTACCTTAAAAAATTGATATCATTACTGTTGTCATCTTAGAAATATATCCACTATTGTTAGTAATATTTGTGAAATTTTAGAGTTATATATGAGTCATATGATTAGCCACGCTTAGTTTAATACTGGTATAAATGTTGAAAAGTAGTATAACTCAATTTTGGGTATGTTGGAAAATGTTTTAGCTCAGTTTGAACAAAGAGGTTACCACTGATATTTTGGTTAAAAATATGAAAATAAAAATGATTTAGACTTAGGCAAGTAGTTTGTTGGGACCAGTACAATTTGCATAAGATTTCAATTTGTGGTAATCTCGTCCAGGTCACAAGTACCGAATTTAGTGACATTGGACCAAGCATTCTCATACAACATGTTCTATAGTGGGACAGACTTATCAGAATAATTTATCGAGTTCTAGCATTAAACCGTAGGCTGTAATTGGTAGGTTTACTTGTTGGTCGTGCGGGCTTAGTAAATGGATCTCTATGCTTGAAGGGACTCTTGCATTGCTTGGCAAAACTTACCTACACAACTATGAGCTCTCTTAATGATGGTAAATGGCCTCATTATAATCACTCAATCAAAAACGTTAGATTATAGGGTAGTTTATTGTTAGGACAAGATATTGTAAAGAGCTTGTTATAGTCACTCAATCGCATATTATCATATGATGAGTCATGACAGACTATGGTGAGCCGAGTGTATCATGTAGGTAAAGTTATACAATCTCTGTAGAGTATAAAATCTATTTGAATAGCCATATCTTTAGTCATGGTCATCTTTTGGTAATACCACACTTGGTTAGATTTTTTGTTTTTTTTTCTAAAAATTGGTTTTAGAAATAAATGGTTTTGGGAATAGTATAGATGGTGGGAATCCATGCTAGACAAGTTTTGACAAAGGATTGACAATATGGAAATGTTGTGAGATAGGAAAGTCGATTCATGTAACATCCTAAATTTCAAGTATTTAGAAATATGAAAATTTTAAAACTTTTTTCTTTCATTTTGCTGGCATTCAAATTTCTTCTGAATATTTATTTGAAATCTTTTTGAGTTTTGTTGTGCAAATTAATAACAAAAAATAATCCCAAGTGCAGATAATGATCATATAAATAATAAAAAAAAAATGAAAAATGACATTACCGATCCTGAATTTAAAATACCAAAATCTTTAATTCAAATTCAAGTCAATAAAATAAAACCAAAGGAATATTAAACTCTATCTCTAAATGGTTAAACCAAAAATTTCTTCTTTTAAATCCAATTAGTAAATGAAACCCAAGGTTTGTTATTCATAATTTATATACAATGCAGAACAAAAATATAATTGACAATAGAGGAATGTTAGTTTTTGTATCTAGATATTTGACCCAAGACTTGAATTGAAAATAAAAAAATTGAATACAAAATTTAAGTGAAAATTTAAATTTTGAACATCAGCCAAAACTGGAAATTAGTAAATCCTAATGTAAATGGAAATTTAAATTAAAAGTCCAAATTCCAAAATTATGCTTAACCCTTTCTCTTTTTCCTCTTTTTCTTTTCCTTCATTTTCTCCCTTCTCTCTATTACATGTGGGCCCAATCTTTTCTCTCTCTCCCCCTCTCTTTTTCCTCTCTCTGCCGCGTGGCCCGAGCGCCCTGCCTCCTCCTTTTCTCTTTCTTTTCTCCTTCTCTCCCCATTCTTTCCTCTGCGCCATGTTGTCTCTTCTTCCTTCTCGCTCTGTTGTGGTGGCAGCCATGCGCTCGCGCCGCCCACGACTCTCCCGCCATCACCCACGGTACTCCCGTGCCACCCATAGTCTCCACCGCCATCATATCGCGCGTCGTCTCGCCATCACATTCCACCCTGTGCCCCATCGCGTCGCCGTCCACTAGCACCATGCCATTGCCCACGTCGTATCCTGCCCTCGGTCGTCTGCAACGGTGGTGCCACAGTGACCCCTCCGCCGCTATAAGTAGCAGCTTGGCCTTGTCCATCGTGCTTGCTCTTCTTCCCTCCCTCCCCTATTCCTCCTCCTATCTTCGCCCGTGCACCAGCCACCGTGTGCTACCGCCGCCCCGGCCTCTCTGGCGATGCCCTGGCCACTCCGACCATGTCACGGCGTGTCCCCGCTCCCCATCTACTTCCCCTCTGAGCCAATTGGGATTCTACGAACCGAAGCTCCCCACGCCGCCCTTCTTCCCATTTGCGGGCCAAAACCGCCTCCATCCGCTGATGAAGCTTCTTGTCGCCCGAGCTCCTCCCTCCATGGTGGCCTCCCCGCGCCACCCATGGTCTCCGCCGCCGGCCCACCTCGAACCTGCCCTGGCTCGACCAGTCACTCGGTGAGCATCCCTATACCTTCTAGATACTCGTGTGCACCTCAATTCTCCTTCTCTTTCACTCCGGTGCTGTCGCCCCATGGCCACCTCGCCGCTAGCTGCTTCGAGCTACCGCCCGCCCACCTCGCCACCGCTTCGGCCAATGCGCCGCCACCCTTAGCTTTCCCATCCTCAGAGCAATCCATTTTGCCGGTCACTGCAGCCTCCCCGACCATCGCCCGCCGCCGGCAAGCCTGGCGCCGAGTGCCGGCCTCTTCCTCTGTTTTGGCCTCAGTCACGCCTTAGCTCTTCAGGTTTGTTGCCTCCATTCTATTAGCCTAGGACCTCGTCCCAGTTGGCTATCATCGCCGTTCATTAGTTTGCAGACCCGAGTTCAAATCCTCTCGCCCACATCTTTTTCTTCCTTTTTATTTTTATTTTCTTTGACCCATTTTAATTAAGAAAATTAAGAAAATTTAGAAAATAATCTAGGGAAGCTAATAAATTTAACTAGGGTGTAAATGAGATTATTTAAGATTTACATTTGGATCAGTTCATATATGAATAATTAATATGGACTAATTAGTAATTAAAGGCATTAATAAAGAAAAATGACTTTGGTTAAATGTCCAAATTTAATAACGATTACCCTTAATTATAATTAAAATATATGCCCTAACCTTTAACATGCCGTCATTACATAAATCTCAGTGGTAGGTTTAATTAAATAGCAATATTTAAATATGACCCTGTAGAACAAGCTCTGCCCAAATACATAAATTTAAATTAAAAAATAAAGCTAAGCCTAATAATAACTAAAGTGTAGACAAAATGATAATGGTACCATTAATTAAATCTTAACATTATATTTAATAAATAATAATGTTGAGCATGATTGTATATAACAAGTTAGGACCCATATAAATGGATCCTAATTCAAAATGAACTATGCCTGGTATGGCTGAGGGTACATAAAATATTGCACCACAAAATGCTATAAACCCTGACTTTAAGATTAATTCGATAAGCCAAAAATTGTATACATCGCATATATAACATATGCCGTGAATATTAACGCTCGACAAAATAATGCTCCGCTAATCCCGTACACTAATTCATAATTCTAATCTGACTCATGGAACTTCCTTGATAAATACAAAAATAATAAAAGAAGTTATTAATAAAAAGATCGAGTCATTGTATTCTGCCACCGGCTATGCCTAGCTATCCTCAAATCTGAAGTGGAATATTCCCATGAATATTCCTATATCCTAAACCCTTCTTGACATCTGTCTCACCATAATTCTCTCATTCATTCTTCCCCTCGCTCCAACCCCTTTAACCCCGTCAAAACTCCGTGCCCAATCACCTTGACTCAAATCACTCATTAACTCATAATAAAGTTAAATTGAGTTTATTTGGATTTCTGTGGATCTTTTGAGTTATTTGCCATTATTTGTATTTAGTTGTTTAGTGCGTAATTAGAAATGGAAGTCCTGAAGAATCAATAGATCAAGCGAGGCCAAGATCGAGGTGAAGATAAGGACCAGAAGCTCAAGCCCGTCGAATGAGATAGCTTTGAGTGAACTCAAGACCGTGGTAAACTGCGCAAGGCAAGTCAATACTTTGACCATGTTGATCCTACATTTTCTGCAAATTTACTTTTGTTTAAATTACAAAATTGCACGCTGTTATTTCATATGCAAATATATGTATGTTTTAAGATTCTAGTTATATGTCCATTATTCGACTTGTTAGTATTACACCTCCTTTGGAACATTTGAAAATTTGAGCCTTGTCACCCTAGCAAAATTATAATAGTAAAACTTTCAAAATAGGTCTATAATTATACGCCATGCTTAGCACTGCTTAGATACTCGGGGGCACTAAAATGCCCCAAGCATCTCTTTTAATCATGAGAAACTGATTTGGGAAGTCACGGTGGAAATGACTGGTATATTTGGACATGATTATTTTATGCTCCCAAATACCCCAACTTGCTTAAATATTTGGGCGGATGGTATGGGGACTGGTGTGTGGTGCGATGGAAGCACGGTGTATGGTTTATGGTAGAGCCGCCCAGATACTACTAAGGACTGAATCTTTTCATGACCTCTTATGTAAAACAGTATAACCACAAGTCTGCAAATTGCAACTTGGCTTAGTAAATCTATCAAAACCCCCGTACTCATCTCACCGGTAGTGGCAAGGAGTGGATTATTACAAGGCCAATGGGAGGCCTAAAGGGACACCGAGAGGAGGGTGAAATAACCAGCCGTACTAGCGTTGTGGAGAGTGGAGTTGAATGCGCTAGTAGCCGTGGTTACATCCTGCGCAATGTATGGGACTCACCGCACATGGGAGCAGCCCATAGGGTGAGATGACAAAAGGGGCTAGATATTTTGAAAAGTTATTGTGATGGTCTACTCAACCACATGACGTCTAAGAAATCGTGTGGAGCAACGAGCGGATTGTCTCTTGTGATGAAAGTGTACAAACTCTACAGAGTCAAAACTATTCGAATAGCTTTGCCCACGGTCAAGGGCGGACATGGGAACTTAACCAGATATAGTTCTATTTCAAAAACTTTGTGGGTGGGATTGGAAAAGTGGAGGACAGTGGGAGCCCTGATTTGTATTGCCCTGAGTGTCGCCCCAGAGATAAAGAAGTGGTTATAATGCTGAAAGGATAGTATTTATTGCAGAAGCCATGTAACTATGAATGAAATCTGGATCGCTATTATTATTGCATTCTTTCGCACATTATGTTTTAGTTCAAACTGCTAGGTCTCAAGGAAATTCTATTTATCATATTTCAAAAGAAATTTTTGGCAAATAAAATAACCTGAGCCCGCCCTTCCTTGATAAGCCATGCATATTATCTAAATGCATCCTGTGTATTGGCTCGCGGAGCATAATGGTTTATGCTCACCCTGTAGGGACCCAGATTTTACAATTTGGATTCCTCTGTGATTCCACCGCACTATTCCTTGGATCAGTAGATAGTGCTCACAGTTTACAGTTCTGAATATCAAATTGCATATCATGCGGAAGCGTAAATATAATAGTAGATTTACTCATGGGCCGATTAGGCCAAAATCATTAAATTGCAGCAGCGGAAGAACGAGGCACGCAAGTGGGACCTTCAGGACATGCCCACAGGC
The DNA here is from genome assembly GCA_036346575.1 of Dendrocalamus sinicus. Taxonomy (NCBI): domain Eukaryota; kingdom Viridiplantae; phylum Streptophyta; class Magnoliopsida; order Poales; family Poaceae; genus Dendrocalamus; species Dendrocalamus sinicus. The sequence continues at coordinate 32,916,603 of CM070647.1, forward strand.
AGCCAACTGGAGGTTCGCGACCTAGCCCTTGACATCTTCATCTTTTTTGTCATCATGTCCAATTGTGTTGCTGAGGCGTAGTGATCGGATTCCTGATTCTGGATTTGTTATGAAAGCGAGTGTGAGCACAAACCACCGTGCTCCGCGAGTCAATACACAGGATGCAAATATATAGTATGCATGGCTTATCAAAGGAGAGGCTCGGGTTATTTTATTTGCCATAAATCCACTTTTAGTAGCCTTATTATTTAATCATAGTTCTATTGTTGCAACCTAAGACCCACACAACGATTGTCATCATATATTTGTTCCACCAATCAACAATTTACCTTGCAGTGTCTAAGAATTTCATTAATCATGTCAGGGTTACCAACTCTCATACGAAGTCAAATTTTAACCACCAAATCATAGATCCAATCTTAGATTCCTTTTACCACTTCGATCAGTTCCTCAGTCTAAAGAAAATTCAGTATTCTTTATTTTAGATCCACCAATATCTTTTGTATTCTAAGTTCCTAATGATCCAATTTTTGCAGTTGCTATTCATCAACTCTTCACTTCAGACTCTAACAATTATCCATCATAGTTATTTTTAACTCCACCGATATCATATATATCAGGACTTTCTAACCATCCAATCCCCTCTGTTTTTGATTCAAACCATAATTTGATCTTCCGGTAATCAACCCTATCTTCCATCATCTATCTCTATTAATTCACCACTATATGCATATCCACCAAGAATAATATTGATCAAGTTTACAAATCACCAGTATGCATCCACCAGGATTATCAGTGATGAATTCTATGTTTCACTAGTATACATCCACCAAGGGTATCATTGATCAAGATTATATTCCAATGATTGTTATTATTCCGCCAATTTTCCAAAAATCCAATTCATCAATCTAGTATTTGATCAAATCGTATTAATCCCATTATCGTCAACATCTTCCAAGAATTTATATTAGATGTCAGTGTTGCCATCCAGCAATTTCCTTTGCACTCCCTAAATCTCCAAAGATCATTCAAATCATCTATCATGCCTATCTATTTATTTAGACTCCACAAATTTATTCCTCTCAGAATCCACATTATCGTTTCCTTTTTATGATCGACATGAATCCACCAACAACTTTATGTGCTTACCACAGTCATCCATCTCTTTTACTCACGACTCTATTTATTCCTCCCTACATTTTATTTTGTAGAATAGAAGGGTCATTATTTGAAATGTAGTACATAAAAATTTCTTGAAACCTAGCCGTTTTGAACAAAATCATAATGTGTACAAGAATGCAATATTAAAAGCGATTCAGATTCCATCCACCGTTACATGGCATCTGCACCATATAACGTCTTTCAGCGTTATAGCCGCTTAACTTATCACTGGGGCGACACCCAGGGCAACACAAATAAGGGCCTTTCTCTGCCCTCCAATTTACCAATTCCACCCACAAAGTTTTTGAAATAGAACTATATCTAGTTAAGTTCCCATGCCCGCCCTTGACCGTGGGCATGGCTATTCAAATAGTTTTCACTCTGCAGAGTTTGTACACTTTACCCACAAGAGATAAATCCACTCGTTGCCCCACATGATTCCTTAGCCATGCGGTTGAGTAGACTATCACAGGATTGTTACAATGCATAGTCCTACCGTGGTTACGCCCGCTAAGGTCTATCTTTCGTAGGATGCGCACATCCCTCGGGAAGGGTCCCTCGTGAGCCATCACGGGCAAAGGTGGGGATGAGACCATCCATCCTTTTGCTCGTGGTCATACCTTCACATAACCACCTTAGAGCCGCACAAATTAGTAAACCCTGCCTACATTTTGCCAGCTTGTGGCTGTACTGTTGTACACTGGGAGATCATCATAAGATTCGGTCCTTAGGGTTACCTGGGCGGTTCTACCACTAACTACTTTGTGCTTCCACTGCACCACTCTCACACCCTCGAACCATTCGCCCAGATAATTAAGCATCTTGAGGTTTTTGGGAGCATAAAATATCCATAACCAAATATACCAGTCATTTACACCATGACTGCCCAAACCAATTTCTCATGATTCAAAGTGATGCCTTGGGGCATTTTTGGTGCCTTCGATTATCTAAATAGTATTAAGCATGCGTATAATTAGGGACTTATTTTCGAAAGGTTACTATTATAATTTTGCTAGGGCGACAAGGTTCACACATTTAAATATTTCAAAGGAGATGTAATATTAGCCAAGTTAAACAATGGGCATATAACTAGAATCTTGAATTAATTATGTATTTGCATATAAAATAATAGCATGCAATTTGATAATTTAAACAAAAGTAATTTGCAGAAAATGTAGGATCAACATGATCAAAGTATTGACTCGCCTGGCGCGGTTTACCGTAGTCTTGAGCTCACACGATGCTTTCTCTTGAGCTTCTATTCTTTATCATCACTTTGCTCTGACCACGCCTGACCCGTGGAATCTTCAGGACTCCAGTTTCTAATTACGCGATAAAGACTGAATCCAAATAAAAGCAAATAACCCAAAAATCCAATTAAATCCGAATAAACTCAATTTAGTTTTATTATGAGTTAATGGGTGATTTGGGTTATTTGAGGTAAAGTCGATGGTAGAATACGATGACTTGATCTTTTTATTAACAATTTCTTTTATTATTTTGGTATTTATCAAGGAAGTTCCATGAGTTAGGTTAAACATATGAATTGGTGTATTTTGTCGAGTGCTAATGTTCAGGGCATATGATATATGTATATATAATTAATGTTTGCAAATTTTAGCTTACCGAGTTAATCTTATGGTCTATGTTTATAGCATTTTGTGGTATGATATTTTATGTACATCCATTTATTACTAGGCTAAGTTTACCTTGACTCAGGGTCTATTTATACGGGTCCTGGTTTGTCATATACAACCATGCTTACCATATTACTTACTAAACCTAATGTTAGGATTTAGTTAAAGACACCTTTGTTGTGATTAAGCTCAGCGTTGTTTTAGTCGAATTTATCATGGCTTGTCGTACGGGTTCGTATACTAATATAGCTGCTTAATTAAAGCTACCATGGAGATTTGTTTAACGACGGTATGTTGAATGCTAGAGCATACATTATAATTAAGTGCAAACTTTATTAAGTTTGAGTATCTAACCATAGTCATTTTATGTGGGCTGTTAATCCAAATATCGATTTTTATCTTACTGCCATTATTAACTAAATCTAGTGTGAAGATTTGTTTATTTGGTGATGTAATAAGGATGGAGTGTATAGTATGAATCATGACCTTTTAACTCAAATATGTATTATTATGTTTATATATATGGTTATGGGACATTGTTTCATTAGCTTTATGAAACTGCTTGATTTATCATTTAAGTAAAGTTACCATTACAATTTATTTTATGATTACATGTTAACTGTTATGGCATATATTTAGTTAGAATTCAATGAAAATATTTAATTCAAAGTCTGGTTTTTATAGCCAAACCTAATACCCGGTTTATCCCCTTAACCTCAACTTGTATATCTCTTTAATTGGAGTCTTTAGGAAATATGCCATTTAACCATTTCATGTGTAACGCTAGTCGAAACTAAAACTCCTATTTTACCCTCCTACTTAATTTTATTAACTAACCGATTAATCACTTATATGCAAATATTTCTACGTTTTGATGGCGGCATTTTAACCAATGTCAACTTGTATTGATATCTTTAATTCAAAACTTAGACTTAAATTTAGAACATTATTTACTTATATACAACTTTTAATCTATTATTAAACCTCAAATAACCTTATTTATGTCTCAATTAATTTTATTAGATTCCGCTAATTATTTCCTAGTTTTTCCCAAATTTTACTAATTAAAATGGACTGAGGAAATCAAAATAAAGAAAAGTGCAAAAAGGGGTGCGGCCGCCAGTGATCGAACCGGGGACCTGGGGGCTCTCTGTGCTCCACGCTGGCTCGGCTAACCAGTTGGGCTTTGGGTGTTTCGTGACTTAAAAGAGGTAGCACTTTTGATTAAGCGAGCGGGGCTGGGAACTCAGTTGAGGAGCCATTGCCAGCCGAACAGGGGAAACGGTAGCGCACGGCGCTGAGCTCGGCGGGGCTGACCGGACCGATGGTGGAGGTGGTCAAAAATGGAGTGTAAGTGGCTAGGGGAGACGAGGGGAAGTTGCGGCTGTTGTTGAGAGGCGTCGTATGCAGCGGGCATCGACGTGCGGCGGCCGGAGGTGAGGGCTGGAGGTGGGGACGACGCCGGGGAGGACAGGGAGGGAAGCGGAAGAAAACATGAGCTGTAGGAGGTCAAGGGGGAGCTCACCGACGGGTGGCCGGAGCCGGAGGGGAACCGGGGTGAGCTGGCGGCTTGTCCGGCAGCGGCGCGGGGGTGACGCACGGTGAGGAGGGAGCTCGGGCGGCGGAAGCTTCGATTGGGGGTAGAGGCAGGTTGAGGGCGCTGAGATGGGGCTTCCCCGGCTAGGAATCGGAGGATGGCCGACTGAGGAGGAGGCGGTGGTGGGTATGGCGGCGGCGCTTTCGGGGAAGAAAGTCGAATCGGGGGGGGTAAGTGAGGGAGATGGCGCCGTGGCTATGGAGGGGAAGGCCAGGGCTTCTTATGGCTGCTAAGGGGGCAGGGAAGGCGCAGAGGACCGGGTGGGGCGGCGGAGGGCCAGGCGGCGGGGATGGTCCGCTGGTTCTTGCCCGGGCGCGGGGCTCGGTGCGCGGCGGTGCAGGGCGAGGGGACGGGTCGGCGCGTGGCAGGGGGTGACACAGGCGGCGCTGCGCAGAGGGCAGAGGAGGGCAGCGAGAGAGAGAGCGGCGAAGGGACGGCTCGGGAGCAGGGAGCGCAGGCACGCGCGAGAAAGAAAAGAGAAGGGGGAAGAAAGAGCTAGCCCGGGCGGGGAGAGAGGGAAGAGTGCGGCTGGGGCGTGGGGTCCGTTGGCCAGAGAGGAAGCGCGGGGAAAGCGCGGGGTCCACGGCGTAGTGAGATGGGGAGGCATGGGTGGAGGTAGGCTGGGCCGTGCCTCTGGCCGGCCTGACTTCCCTCTCTTTTTTATCTTTTATTTATTGTATATACTTCCCTCTCTTTTTTTATCTTTTTATTTATTGTATATACTTGCATATGTATTTACATACATACATATATATACATGTATATATTTCCTTCATGCCTATTTTTTTTTGTATAAATACATTTTATGTCCTGCTCGTCTTTCTAGGCCTTTTTGTATACACATTTTCATATAATTATATATATATATTTGTTGCCCTTTTATAATGCTATTTACAATATGAAAATATTTATACTTTAATCTTAATTTTATTCCTCCTTATGTTGGATTGTAGTTTCAGTTTTGAATTCATAATTACAATTTTCTTTTACTTCCATATTTTCCTTTATGGCATTTTAATTCTAGTTTTATTATTATTATTTTACAAACCTTCTTAAATTTTTTGAATCCTCAACCAAAACTTAAGAAGCATCTTAAAAATTCCAAGTTTCAAGAAAATATTTTGCACAAATAATTCAAAAGTTTCCATTTTCAAATTTTAAAATTTTGGGATGTTACACACCCTCACTCACCCAATTAATCCAGAATCAAGAGACAGTAATACAAAAGGATATGATGGCGGAGAAGATGAAGGTGTTAAGAACTAGGTCGCGAACCCCTAGTTGGCTACCTGTGGGCATGTCCTAAGGGTCCTACCTGTGTGCTTTGTTTCCACTGCTACATTTTATTAATTTTGGCTTGTTCGGTCCATAAGCAAGTCTAGTATTACATTTACGCTTTCGCATGATATGTATTTTGATGTTCAGTACTGTATCTGTGAGCACTATCTACTGATCTAGGGAATAGTGCGGTGGAATCATAGAGGATTCTGGATTATAAAATCTGGGTCCTACAATTCATGTACTTACATATTATTATTTATTGCTCATTATTTCTTATTAATGTCAATTGTTCTTTCAAATTGCTTTGTACAAATTACCGAGCCTATTACAAATAAAAGCTCGCTTTGTGCAAAAATAACTTAGATAGGATAGCGACTCCTTTGATATAGCCTGCATGCATTAATATCCTTGCTTAAAATATCACAGAGTACATTTTTGTGCTCACAATTGCTTGTTGAACACTATCAGAGCAAGAGGAAGAACATCCCTCGGTTGACTACTTTTATGCTGTGGGACTTGGTGACGAAGATGCCAAATACTAGGGTGTTGACCTAATCGATTGTATGTATGTTTGTGGCATACTATGAGGGCCCTTTTTGTCTTACATACTAGTTTTTTCCATTGCAAATACTCTTTTATGTTAACTATTTAGCTGATCGGCCTATTTGTGTAAAATTTGGTCATATAGGCATATGTTAAACCACTTAATATTATGTGCTACTTTGTTTTATTTACTTGTGTATAGATGTGATGTAACGATATAATATGTGTGTGGTTGCTACTGATCAGAGAACTAGCATGACAAACGGATGGGATTTGAAATTTTAATTTCTAGTTCTGACAACGCTCCACGCTTCCTATAGCATTCAACAAGAACTAGGGCGACGCAAAGCGGTACCATCATAGTTAAGGGCCCCTTCTTTTCAGCTTCTAGAAGATGCTTTTTGGTTTTTATACAATAATTACCTTTCAAACGGAGTGTCTTTTTAAGTCTAAGTCAGGGTCAATAAGTTGTTTATAGTACACATTGTAGCGACTTCATTTATATAAGCTAAAATCACATACGAGTTTTTGTTACTTAGTACTCTCTATAAATAGCTTAAAAGACATTAATCAAAGTAAAAAAGAACAGACCATAAAGCAAAAACCGATTCTTCTCATGTTGTGATCTCTACTTGCGCTCCACCACTGCACTAGCTTTCGCATTATCAAGGGCACTTCTATGTTTGCATTCTTGGTTTCTAACAAACCTGAATGGATCGGTATGAAATGGCAGACGGCCAGGGGTGAAACTTCGTGTCGACCAAACTCGCAAATGATAAAAATGGTATTTCTACCGCACAGTCATCAGATGGTAGTGGCGTGGAGCTGACACATAGTCAGCAGAGCTCTATAGCCGTGTGGCAGGGGCCTACCGCTCGGCCACCATACGGCGACGTGCCTACCACCTGGCCACCGTGCGGCTCCCTCTATGCCGTCCGACCATCATGCTGTAGGTAATTAGCTGGCTTAATTACCTACCTTAATTAGTATTTTATATTATTGCTTATTCAAATTTTAAATATAGCAGATGAGCTAAAAAAAAGTACAAAATTTTATGTGCAGTCTCTCAACACATCGTGCTTCATTGTGTCATTTTTTTTGATAATTTTATCTGTTGTGAATATTGCTAAACAATTCATACGATTATGATATTTGTAGGAGTTGTTACATATAGCAAATGAGTTCAAAAAATTACGAAAATTTATGTGCAGCCTCCCGACACAATCATCCTAATTGCCTATTTTTTTGGGAATTCTATGTATTATGAATTTTGCTCGACTGATACTGGCGTGCTTGGGTCCCACATGAGTGGAGCATCGTTACATGATTTTTTCTGAAATATTCTTATTTTTTTTCAAAATTATAATAATATATCTTCGTTCAACGTGTGGGCGACACATCAACAAGTCACACATGTTTTGTTTACAGCTTTTTTTGAAATAAAAGGGCAGACATGGTGGTTGGTCATTTTGTGATTTTTGTAGATTCTCGAGGGTATGAAATCTGTTAGACTCATGATAATATTTTGTGATCATCGTATGTTGTTGTAGTATGATAAATTTTAGAAAAATTTTGTGGGCACAATTGAGGTGGCAATGATTCGTAAGTACAAAGGTAAGTGATATTGTGATGCAACAGGGAATTCATACACAGAGGAGAACTTTAGATAAATGGCATAACAATAACAAAACAACAGTTGATCCGACAAGGGTGTTACATGGCATGCAAGCTAAGGAACCAAGGAGGGTACACATATGGATGAAGAGGGTTGAACAACGGCGTTGACCACAACCATTTTCCCTTCCTCATGAGGTTGGCGTTGTAGTCCTCACCGGCTGCACTGGCCTTGGCTACTAGTTTGTAGTTTCTCTCGTGCTCCTCCTCATTAGCGTCATGCTCCTTGTGTCTGCACACCTCTGGGTAAGCTTCCGTCTCCCGTCGGATACGCTCGCTTCAATTTTCAGCACCCTGCCGTTCCTCTGTCCTCTCACGTGCTATCTGTGCATCCCACTCCTCGTAGTTTTGCTGCCACTGGTCGTGCAGGTGAATCTCCCGGTCGATCCATTTATGGTACGTGCATAGCGAGTCTAGAGACTACAGAAAGAGAGGAGAGCTTGTTAGTGTGTGCCATATAAGAGAACTGGTAGGAGAATGCACTGTAACCCATCCTTACCAACTGCTAACACTGGTTGGGATAGTCCCAAGCGTAGTTATCGCAACCCCAGTAATGCATGACCAAGCTCAATCGATCCTTAGACTTGAAGAACTTGCATGCATCTCTACTCCAGTAGAGAGGGGCTGTCTCCTTGTGGGTGGGTCTTGCGGCGAATGCTCGGTGGAAACATTCAAGTATGGGTTAGGGTTGGAGGTACGGGGGCTTCGTTTGTGGGAGGTGGCCTCCTAGCACAGGCTGCCTGTTCCTCCCAAGCTGCTGCAGCCCTTGCTAGTCGGTGATCTCCTCCCATTGCTTCTCCATGGTAGAGATGTGGTGTTTTAGCCGTGGTGCAGGAAACACGGTGCCAAAGGGGTAGTACTTATAGGCTAAGCTCACACAACGTATGCTCTATAAGTCCAATTTGGTTTGAGAAAAATCATGTCCACGAGGCAGGGGCATGCTAGACGATTCGTGGACTAGTGTACCATCATGTCCCTGCACAAAGCTACCCTATTTGGTCTTGTCAGTGTGTATGGCCGTCTAGTTTAGTCTTGGCCCCCTTGCCCGCTCTCTCATCCGCACATGTCACTTTGTCTATGCCGTTCCTCCTCGCCTGCTCCCTTGTGCACACATTTGTTACTCTGTCTGTGCCATCCCCCTCGCCTACTCCTCGTGCGTACATTTGTCACTCTGTCCGTGCCATCCCCCCTCGCTCGCTCCCTCATGTACACATTTGTTACTCTGTCTGTGCCATCTTCCCTTTCCCGCTCCCTCGTCTACACATATGTCACTCTGGCCATGCCATTCCCCCTCGGCCACTCCCTTGTGCACACATTTATAACTATGTCTATGCTATCCCACATCAGTCACTCCCTCGTCTGCACATAAGTCACTCTGTGCATGCCACCCTCTCTCCCGTGGTGCTGCTCATCGGCAACGAGTCCATAATTTTTGGTGGCAACGCATCGGGTTCCCTTTTTGCTTGGCCATAAATACGGAACTCTCATAGACGCTCATCGCTCATCTCAACTGTGTTTGGTTTCTTGTTCTCACGCTCACTGTAGTAACATACCATGGCAGATAGCGAGGGGCCTATCCAATTGGGGTCGCTGAAGCAAGACCTTCCCCTTGAAATGAGGGAGGACTTCGGCCCTAACTATTGCTTCATGCCAAACAAGCTTGCTCAACTGGTATGGCTGCAATGCAGACACGGGGAGGACGCGGTTGTGCAAGTCATGGACGGCTAGTTTAAAGGTGGATGTCTTTTTCCCGATGCCCACACTCTGGGGTACAATTAGCCAATAGGTTTTTTCTATTAGTGCTAATATAGCTTCCATGCTGATCCTCCTTTCTAGCAGATGGAGAAATGCAGTTTTGTCCGATGGATCGATCCTCCCCATGAATGCCATGTTGTGACATACATCGATGCATTATGGAATCGAATATGAGTGTTGGAGACACATATTGATAATCTCAGTGAACAGAATGATGACATCCGCCAACAGATGCAACGCAAGAGAGGCAGCGAGGAGGTTGTTAATATAGGAAGTTCCTATGATCCCATATGCTACTACGCAAACCCTAGCTACAATGTGCAAGCCACTACAACAACGGTCAGCCACATCCGAGGTGCCCTCCTCTACAACACTTCATGTAGGTAGCGCCAGGCATGTTCTACCATTAAGCATGCCTGGAGATGCTTGTACCACGGTTCCCCCTCTTGTACATGGTTACTTTGAATCTCGTAAACCATGTGATAGACCATGTGGAGGTGATCCCGTATGTGTGATGAGTAATTGACATCTGTTTTACGAAAGTCGAGTTTGGTTTGTGTGGTTTGGACCATGTCGTTGCACGGTGCATTTGGCTTCGGTCAGACTTGGTCAAACTTGGTCGAAATACTTAGGATGCTTATTCTTTGGATTCGACAGGTTTTGGATTTTTTCATGCTTAAGATTTCTCTTAATGCTATTGTTGATTACATTATGTCGAGCGGTGCTATGTGATGTGTTTCTTGTCTGTGATGGCTGCAGGACGTTGAGGCGAAGTCATAGCGAGGCACGGGATGACCGGACTAGGCGTGGGCGGTGCCGAGGTCAAAGCGGTCGAGGTATGCCGAAGACGGCGAGGACTCGAGGTGGTTGCGAGGCTTGGACGGCAAGAAATGCGGAAGCTTCCCGGAAGGTGCAGGAGGGGTGTTTTGGTAAATGCGCAGGGCTGCACAAAAGGAAGCGGAATGGGTTTCTGAGTTAGCGGGTCAAGGCTATTGTAAACCCGTTAGTGGAGAGTATAAAAGGAGAGGGGTAGACATGAGAGAATTGGAGGGTTTTAGTGCTTTGGCTCTCCTGGTGGTTGTAAAAGCATGTATGCCTTGTGAGAGAAGTTGATGGCTTTGTGGGTTTGTTTTGCTTTTCTCTTTAGTTGGTGAGGAGTAGGTGAGAGCAGGAGAGGGGATTTTGCTAGTTGCTCATGTTCTCCCGTGTGAGTTTTTGGCCTTGAGCCTTCTTGATCTTCTTGCAATAGCGTATGGGGACTTAGTGTGCTGTGTAATCTTGATGTAAGAAATGGCTGTGAACAATCCTTTGTAAGCATTCTTGTCTCCGTATCAATATCAATATGAGAACTTTGTGCTTTGGATTGTTTTTCAGTGTTTGCTTCTCTCTGACTGCTCTTTGTTCTATTCTGTTTTTGGTTTGATTTCTTGATCAAGTGGTTGGTTCTTGTTTGCTCAGTGATGGGAAGATGGCTCAAGACCATTTGGTTAGATAAATCCCCAAGAGCACAACAGAAGAATCAAAGATTCCTTTTTCATCCTTTTCCTCTGTTTTGAGAAAACTTGGGTTTCATGTCAGGGGATGGTTGGTTTTTTTGTTTCCCTTCATGAGATGACATAATATTTGAGTTTTAGAATCCTAAGTTCATTGCTAAGTCGATTGCAAAAGGGCTTATGCAAAGGATGGATGAGTAGTGAGAAATCTGAAAGATAGTGCTATCTTCCATTTCATTTTTCAGATTATGCTCAATTCTTAATTCCTAGCCCCCTTGGTGAAATTCCTGGATCCCAAAGGTCCTAATGCTATTTGAAACAAGTTCTTGAGTTTTTGGTCTGAGGAGATTAGGATCATTTCATCAATTTCTTTGTTTTAAGCAAGATCCAGAAATTTCAGCATTTCAGGTTTTCAGTCGGGCACTTCTGCACTTGCTCGAACCAGGGGAGGTCTGACCGGTTCTATCCCTGCGGTCAGACCGCTCATATGCCGGCGGTCAGACCGGCCCAACAGTAGCGGTCTGACCGGTTCCAGGGCGGTCTGACCGGCGGTGTGTGGGCGGTCTGACCGGCCAACGCACACCGGTCAGACCGGCCTGAGCACTTTTTGCTGCCAACTTCTTCTCTTGGTTGGTTTAGTTGTTGATATTTCGTGTTTGTGTTCAGCTTGAATTTCCAGTGTGCATGAGTTCTTTTTCATCATAGCTTCTATAGCTTTTGGTGAGAAAAATCACAAGTGGATACTCTAGGGGGACAAATTTTAAAGAAGCAACATTCACCCCCTGTTGCCGATTTTGATCCAACACCGTGTAACTAAATGGTTGATGCGCCATTGCGGTTGCCATAAATAATCACATACGACAATACATTATGGAGTTACTCATTTAAGTAATTAATTGATTAATTGCCAATAACCACCACATAAAATAGTACATCTTGAATTGCTACAAACATGAATTAATTCGATAAATAAAAAGATACATGAAATTATAACACTGAATGACGACCAGATAAGCTCGGTCTGTTGGGGTAATCCTTCATTGAGTGCCCGGAGGTCTTGCATATCCTGCACTTTATTGTGCAGCTAATACTGGTATGTTGACTGACATCCATGTCATTCTGGAAGTGCCATGTCTACCGACATCCCTTCACAGCTATCTTCAAGTCCTTGTTGGGAGCCCATTGCATTATGTCTAGCCAAAAATCTCTTTAGTTTATGTCCAATTTGTAGGAGTGAAACTCTGCACTCTATGTACTTAAAAGGTATGGCATGTTGTAGTACTCACAGATGTACAACTGGGACATCTATCTCATTTGCGTACATGCCTTGTACACATACGAGCATGGCTTGTGCCGGAGCTTTGGCTTGTTGCAGGTGCATGTGGTCACATCACCTAGGGTGCATGCCTAGTTCCTTTAACTCCTAGCATGACTGTTGATATATTTCTGCTAAAGCTCGATCTCATATTTCCTTCGAATGCTATCGATTACCCGGATGTCGTGCATTCAGGCCTTCTCCATCTTTTGGTCCATGTGCCTCTACATGTTCTCAGACAACTTCTTGCCTTTGTTTACTTTTCACTTGGCTGCGATGGTTCTATTGACTAAATAACTGACAGTGCGAGTTCATGTCTCTTCAATGATCACAGTGATGGGGTGCACTGCAAGCCTTTGAGGGCGCTGTTATATACTTTGAACATGTTGGTCGACATAATCTCATACCTCGCATCGTCCCTGTCATACAGAAGGTATCATTTCTCTAATTCATGAACGTGCCAATGAATCTACTATGAGAAACTTATAGCGCTGTAGGGTTTCTCTCCCTCTGTAGTTCACTTTTCTAGGTTTGTCCAGATGGACTCAAATTTCCGCCTCTGGTTTTGTAGACACAATGCCTTGAACATCTTTACAATCGCCTGACTGTAGAACCGTGTGAACAAGTTAGATGCAAGATGCATCATGTACCACCGAGTTTGCATGTTGTTCCACTGCTGAGGGGGTTCAGTCCTATGGTGCATGGTGTTCAGTGTCCGTGATGACACATACGTTGGGTCGGTCGCTAACCACTGCTCTCTTCATGTTTGCTAGGAACCATAGCCAACTGCACATGTTCTTGCTCTCCACAATGGCAAATGCCACTGAGAGAAGCTGGTCGTTCGAGTTGACCGCTATCGCGGTGAGAATGGTCCCCTTGTATCTCCCTGTGAGGAAAGTACCATCCATCATGAACGCAGGACTACAAAACTTGAAGCCCTCAATGGCCTAAGTGAAAACCCAGAATAACTAATCAAGTATGAAGCAGTTGGGCCCTCCATTAGCATCAACATGTTCAAGCATGTTTATGTACATGCCGGGGATTGATTCGGCTATCTAGTGATGCAATCTCGGTACAAGGTTGTACGCCTCTACGTCTCGTACATGGACTCGATGACCTTCTGCTTGCCTCGTCGGACCTTGCTGTAGCTGACTGAATAGCCAACTACATTGGCGACTTCCAACATGAGCATCTTGCGGGAGACAGACACGTCCGCAGCAACTAGGTGGCCGATGAGGCTTGATACATATGCGGAAGTCATGTTCTGATGATGGTGCAGGGGCTCACTAAGCTCGCAAGTGTGGTCGATCATCATCTTGATAGAGAAGACTGAGCCAAAAATCTTTGCTCATTGAGCGCTGACCTTTGTAGGGCAGCGTTCCACTACACACTTCATTGCGTAATTGGCTGGGTTGGACCAGTGCACTTGGTACACATGGCTGATAGACAAGGCATATCATGCTATAGCTTGTTGCACAACTGCCTTGTTAGGGAACTGCTGCCCAACTAGGAGGGTGTCAGCTTGAAACCCCACTGGAGCCCTTCTTCTTGCGGCAGTACAAGGGAATGTACCACGGCATCATCGAGTCTGGAGGACACATAGAGTACCTCCAATAACCCAATTCCCCCAGGTGGACCACCCGTCTGCTGTGCGTCGTCATCGGTATCATCAGATCCTGGGTCGGTATCCTCATCGGACTCGACTCGAGTGCTTGCTCTGGTAGATACTCGTGGCAGTCAATGCGAGTTGACCACCACATGTCCACTCTGTCATTCCGCATGAAATGAGGGGCGAGTCTTCTTTCCGATACATCACATTCAGTGCTATCACATTCAGTGCCTGCTCTGGTAGATACTCGTGGCAGTCAATGCGAGTTGACCACCACATGTCCACTCTGTCATTCCGCATGAAATGAGGGGCGAGTCTTCTTTCCGATACATCACATTCAGTGCTATCGTTTTGAAGCTTCCTGTGGTTGCCCAGATGTAGAGAGGCCGGGCTCATCAATGTTTTCCGGTGCCCTGAGCATGAAACTTAGGTACACCATAGGCCTCCCGTAAATGGCCGCCTTAGGCTGGGAGGCAATCTGCATGTAGCGCCTCTATGCTATGGTGCCATTCACCTTGATGGGCTCCCACATGCCTTTCGTGCAGGTGATCCCCTCAATCGCAAATTTCATCGCCATTGCCACCATGGCGAATCACTTCGGATGCAGCTTGAAAGCTCGTGAATGTTCATCACACCAAGCCCCTCCGCCCAGAGCAGCTTGTATTGGCATGTCGATAGGTCCAACCCATCAGGTCCTGCCCGTAGAAGGCCATCGCCATAGAACACTATCAAGTCTTGTATGTCTGCGACTATTTGAAGCCATAACAACCCAGGCCGCAGTAAGCATTAAAAAAATAATGATGACAAGTAGCATGTAAGTTAGTGATTATGTGTGTGTAAGTACATATGAATAATTCATTAATTAGCAGCAATTTGATTACCCATCCAAAAATTAATTACGAGTGATTCATTACCGTCACGCTTACCACTTAATTACTTACCACTAACGTATTACTTAACCCTAACTAATTGCTACTGCAGTAATTACGACTGATTAATTACATAGTATCATACAATAATAAATTATGTGTACCATACCTATAGGAAATAGTACAAAACTATGGCTAAATTACTATGACCTACATACTTCATAATACGAACTACATTAATTATGACTAACTAAATAATACTAATTAATATGACTACATGAGTAATTTCGAAAGTATGTGATAAAAAATTACATGCCTTTCGAGGAAAGCAATCAGCACTGCTACGATCGTGATGACTACTTCGATATTTACTATGCGCTCTTAATTCTCAGCGACGAGCGTGAGAACGAGAAGCAAAACGCAGTTGAGATGAGCGATGAGCGACCGTGAGAGCTTCCTAATTATGGCCATGCGAAAAGACAACCCGATGCACTAACACCTGAAATTAAGGACTCATTGTCGATGCGCAGCACCGTGGGCGAGGGGGGATGGCATGCTAAGACTGACATATGTGTAGACAAGGGAGCGGGCGAGGAGGGACAACATGGTGAGACTGAAATATGTGCGGACGAGGGGGACAATACAGACATAGCGACAAATGTGCGAAAGATGCAGGGGAAAGGGGGATAGCAGCAACGGGTCGACACATATATGAAGGAGGCAGGTCATGTACTACAAAAGATGGCTGCTGCATGGTGGCCATGTGACCTACGATTTCAACCACTAATTAAATGAACATTGCATATCGCTAATTATGATTAAATGAACATGAATTAACATGAAAAATTCAGATAACATAAAATTCCCAAGAAGTTAGACAATTAGGTTGACTGTGTCGGGAGGCTGCACATAAAATTTCGTAATTTCTGGAGCTCATTTGTTATATATAACAACTCCTACAAGTAACATAATCATATGAATTTTTGACCAACATTCACACTGGATGAAATTATAGAAAAATTACACAATCAATTATGTCATGTCGGGAAGTTGCATATAAAATTTCATAATTTTTTTAGCTTATTTGCTATATCAAAAAAATGAAAGAAATGGTAAATATAAATAAGGTAGGCAATTAAGCTGGCTTAATTACCTGTCGCACGATGGTTGTGTGGTAGAAATGACATTTTTGCCATTTCCACGTCAGCTCCACGTCGTTGTTGTCCGGTGACTGTACGGCAGAAATGATATTTTTGCTATTTTCGTGTGACTACAGTTATTTTTATAAATACGGGTTCAAAACGTGCCAAAAGTACCAAAAATTCCAAAATCAGAGCAACTTATGGTGTCTCTGCGACAGTGCATGCTGTGCATGGTGCTTCTACACTGTAGGTAAGCACATCCAGCGCATTAATTTTCGATCGAATGGTCGTCGACGCTGTAGCACAGTGCCATTACTTGCCATTCTTCAGAGGACAAATTCGTAATCTCACAGAACACGAGTGTGCTTTCCCAATAAAGCACACTTTTGTATGGGTGAAGGGGCAGAGTCGTACTTCGACGTCTTCACCCAACAATCAATCACATTTATACTTTATACTAGATATGCTTCCACACAAAAGAGATATTCCATTTCTTTTTCAAAGTTTGTTTCTTTTTTACAGTTTGTACGGACAAAAATGTAGATAATATTTTCATTCGAAGTTTTACTAGGAGACAAAAATAATAAATTAGTGATGCAAAACACGCAACTAACAGCAGACTACTCATCATATTTCAAAATATATACGAGTAAATTATATTAACAAAGTCAAACAAACATACGAACGACTTACAATTGGGCTTGTTGAAGAACAGGAAACAACGCAGGCTTGATGCAGTGAAGTGAGTGGTCGCGCAAATGTGTGCTGCCCAGAAAGCTTATTGCCGCCCCATGCAGGAACTCTCTGCGGCAATGGTTCGGAAATAGCCACTCTTCCTCCTTTCAGGTGCATGCCAGGAAGAATTATCACCCATATTCTAGACGTCTCCAGGCATATAAATAGACAGAATGAAAACCAACATGATTAAAACAGCCATTTACCCTTTGATAATTGACCTATTTAACCAGCCATTTATCCACTATTAACTACCTGTCATCAAACCCAATAAAGCCTCATTCAAATGTTTGAATCTCATTCAAATAGAGAAAGAGTAGTGCAGGGTTCAGCAAAAATAAAGATGGATTTGGTCTGCCAAGTGGCGTGATATGTCACGTCACGTTTCACGTGAAAATGCGCAAATATGCACACGCGCGTGCGCTTGTGTGTGATTAGCCATAGCCCTCCTTGTGCCATCCCATCCATGTGTCACATGATTCAAGGAGTGGTAAGGGCTCTACCTTATAAATTGGTTTCATCCACCTTACCTTAGCAACATGGTACTAAACCATGTATGCTTTGGAATTAAGGAAATGGGCCTAACTCCACCAATTTCAAAGCAAGAAGTAAAAAGATATCAAAGATATTGTGCTGAAGTACTGTTAATATACCAGTCTTTTAGTGTAAGTCCCGTACAAGTTGAACTTGCACCTAGAATGATAAGATTCATCTTCTCACAGCTGATGAATGGACTATGCCTTGAATTCATAGCTTTTCGTGATCAGATTTCACTTGAAATCTCAACTAGTACTAGGCTGCCAATGAACCACTCCTAAACAGAGCGTTATATGGTCATGCTCCCTTATCTGCTCATAAGCTTTCTAGAGAATGCCCCGTTCTCGTGAACTGCGATCACACAGTTAAGCTCAAGTAGATGTATTCTTTCTAGGTATCCTGCAGGCTAATATATTTTCCTTATTTGGACAACAGAATACATTAAGACTTTATGCCAACCTTCCATACAGTCGAGAGTACATTGCTTATTAGGACATGGGTATATCAAATATATACTCTCTTGTTACAACATCAATTTGTTTTTCCCGTTACCTAAGTCACGTGATCTCCGATCAAGAAGGTATGTGTTACCATTGTGATGTAACTTAAATGGGTCTCATTCCCATGTCCATAGATGCAACGGAAATTGCTTTCTGTGCTAACCACTTTGTAAAAGGGTCTGCCAGATTTTTCTCAGTGTGAATATAGTTCACAGCAATCACTCAAGAGTTTCTCAGTTTTCTGACAGATTTAAGTCTACGCTTCACATGTCTAGAGGACTTCATATTATCCTTTGTACTTGTGACTTTGGCCAACACTGTTTGATTATCACAATACATCAGGATTGCAAGTATTGGTTTCTCAACCAATGACAAGTCCAATAGAAGCTCTCTCAGCCGTTCAACCTCAACTGTGGTTGTGTCAAGTGCTACAAGTTCTGCTTCCATGGTTGACCTTGTCAATATAGTCTATTTGCAAGACTTCCATGAAACTGCAGCACCAGCTAAAGTAAATACATAACTACTTGTAGCTTTGATCTCATCCGTATCAGAGATCCAATTAGAGTCATTGTATTCTTTTAATACAGAAGGGTGTCCAGTATAATGTATTCCAAAAGATGTTGTGCCCCTCAAGTAGCACAACACTGTTTCAAGTGCATCCCAGTGATAATCTCCTAGGTTAGAAGTAAACTGACTTAATTTGCTCATAGCAAATGAAATATCAGGTCTTGTGACACCAGCTAAATACGTAAGTGACCTAATAATTTGTGAATATCTTAATTGATCTTTTCCTAACCCCTAATTCTTTCGAAGCTTAATGCTCGCATCATAGGGTGTTAGAGAAATTTTACAGTTTTCAAAACCAAATCGGTTCAATATTTTCTCATCATAATGGGATTGATTCAAAGTGATCCCATCCTTACGTGTGATCAATTTAATATTTAGAATGACATCTGCCTCTCCCAAGTCTTTCATATCAAAACACCGAGATAAGAAAGATTTGACCTCGTCAATTACAGCAATGTTTGTTCCAAATACAAGTATGTCATCTACATACAGACATAAGATCACTCCTTGACCCCCACCATAACGATAATACACACATTTATCAGCTTCATTGACAACAAAGCCAGTGGATGTCAAAGCTTTGTCAAACTTCTCGTGCCATTGTTTAGGTGCCATTGTTTTGATGAACATGTAGACCATACGAAGATGCTAACGCAAGGAGCACTCTGATGGTGGTTAGTCTGGCGACAGGAGAATATGTATCAAAGAAATCTTCTCCCTCTCTCTGGCTGTAACCTTGGACACAAGTCTTACCTTTTACTTCTCAATAGTGCCATCAGGCCTTAGTTTCTTCTTAAAGATTCACTTACATCCTACAAGTTTGCACCTGATAGGACGATCAGTGATCTCCTATGTCCCATTAGCCATGATAGAGTCCATCTCGTTATGGACTATCTCTTTCTAATACTTAGCATAAGAAGATGCATAAGCCTCCGAAAGAGTCTTTGGCACATCATCCACAAGGTATCAATAAAGTCGTCACCGAAGGTTTTCTCAATCCTTTGTCTCTTACACCTGCGAGGAGCTTCTGCGACTAGATTATTATCCTCTTCAGGGATATCACATATTGGTTCAGAAATGGTGGGAAGTTCAAAAGTTTGATTATTCTCACTTTCAATATTAATAGTTTGAACATTCTCTGTTTGTGAAGTACCGCTTACTGTTCTCGTAGGAAAGATATTCTCAAAAAATGAAACATCTCTAGACTCCATTATTGTATTAGTAATAATCTCAGAAGTTTCTAATTTAACTACTAAAAATCTATAGGCCGTGCTATATTAGGTTTTCTCCCCTTCCATCCCTCATACTGAGTAATCTCACTCTTTTTAGTGATTACTCTGTTTAGGATGAAAGTTGCTATCAGTATAGCTTCCCCCCACCATGCCTTAGGCATACCGGCATTCTCTAACATGGCATTAACCAAATCTGTTAGTGTTCGATTTTTCCTCTCAGCTACCCATTTAATTGGGGCGAATATGGTGGTGTAAATTCATGGACTATTCTATGCTCAGAACAGAATTGGGAGAATTCATGAGAGACATACTCTCCTCCACGATCAGACCTCAATCTTTTTATTTTCTTCTCTAGTTGGTTCTCAACCTCGGCCTTATAAGTCTTAAAGTAGTTTAAAACTTCATCCTTAGTTTTTAGCAAATACACATAGTAGTAGCTTGTTGTATCATCAATAAAAGTTAGAAAGTATCTTTTGCCTCCTTTTGTCAATAATCCATTCATTCCATGGTTGAAGTCTGATGATTGGAGTGCCCAACACAAGGCCAATCGGACCACCCAACATAAGGCCGTTTGGACTACACAATACAAGGCTGATCGGACTACCGACTACCTAATCATGGTCGAAGCCAGCAAGTCAGACTGCCTAATGCAAGGCCGTCAGATCATTTAACCTAAATATTCCAGTAATTCCAGTTTTCCAAAAGCGCATCTACCGAAACTTTCATAAATGCAAATTTCAATACAACCCAAATGTCAATTATTCATTATCCATAAATTCATGACCTATCCACATAGTCTAACAATCTCCCCCTTGATGAATACATTAACAATACCTCAAAATCTCTCCAATGAGTTGAGTTTTGAAATAAAAGCAAAATTTGCAAAAAAAGAAGTTTCAAAGCTACAGAGAAAAGAATTTGACAAACCATAGCAGCTGATTAAACTCCAAAAAACTCCCCCTCAACACAAGGGAAGCAAATTTCTCCCATTTTTCTCCCCCTTTGGTAATGTAATCATCAAGAACTTGAAAGAAGGAACAATTCTAAGAAGGAGCAATGAGAATAAACATCAAGAAGATCTATGGATTATCCAAGTCACTATGCATTGATTTAATAAATTAACCACACCATCTTTTTGAGTAGAGCTATCTAGATCATATAAAATTGTATACCACATAGCAATGTCAAAATGAATCTTTAGCATGATTAAGCAATTTAGATTAATAACAAGCATCTCAATAATGATCAAATTAATTATAGGGCTTGTTTGGCAACGGCTGCGGCTTATGGCTTTTTGTTGAAATTTTTGAATTTTGGCTGTTTACGGTACATATTACGAAGAGATAGATACTCACTTGCGATTTTAGATGGTACAGATGTTGGGCTTTTAATGTGTACATCGTTTAACTTGTAGACCCCGTCTTGAGAAAATACTCCGTTTGAAAGTTAGGTATTGTAGCACAAGCCAAAAGCCGCCAGCTTCGGAGGAAAAGAACAGGACCAAAAGAGCACAATGAGATATCACAATGAAAAGTCAAAGCCAAAAAGTGAAGCAAACTTTTAAGTCTAGACAAGCTAGCAGTCTCGTATAACAACCAATTGCTACACACTCAATTCTTAAGCATATGGCATGCTTGTAGCATACTTCTTTTCATGATGACATACTTGTAGCATACTTCTTTTAAATGGTGGTATGCTTGAAGCACACTTCTTTTTATTTGTACACTTTTTGTGCTTTTCTTTTTGTTTAACCATGGCATGCTTGAAGTATACATCTTTTCAACTGTCTCTTTCTCATCATTGTTTTTCCTATACGCTAGACTGAGTGTCCATAAAAGGATTGTAATAAAAAACATACGAGTCTCATAAGCAAGATTTAAAATAAGACTCATAACCAAGCTAATCCTTTTAGATGAACATCACAAAATACTATCTATAATCAATCTAGTCAAAGTATACTACCATGTCATATTTAGTTGAAGTATAGCAAATTAATTTTAACCATTCATGATCAAAACTACACAACATATGAGTAAATATGACAAAGAGGCCTTTACAAATCATTTGTTTTCAATGGCTTGGACTTAAACAATTATTTGACAAGTATAATAAACAAAGCTTCTAAAACATCTTTGAACAACAAACTCACCCGTAGAATAATTCCAAAAGATGCAACACGCCCAAGTCACTTCACAAAAGAGCAAAACGAAAAGAATCAAGCAGTTTCAAGAGAATATGATCAAATTAAAATTTTAAACTCACAAGGTGTAGAATAACATCACCATTTCCACATGGTCTCTAAGGAAGTGAAATCTCTTAGAAGCCATCAAAGGAAGTAAAGAACAATCAAGTGTTCCAACCAAGCAATGATGTAAAAGACCAGAACCCAATCAAACGCATGTTCTCTATCCCGTGTTAGCTATTCTTACATCATAGAAAACATCAGTCTCACAGTACTAGGGTTAGTGAAATAGGATCTACAAATCCAGTATTGTGACACATGACAAACAACAAGCAAAAAAAAAGATTTAAGTGAAGAATTAACCTTTATCCTATTTCGATCAAATAGTTATTAAAACGCTGGTCCGACCATGGAGCAATCTGACTACCTTAGTAAGGTTGGTCTGATCGCGTGGAAAAGGCTGGTCAAAACGCTGGTCGGACCAAGGGATGGTCTGACCGCCTCTGCAAGGCTGGTCTGATTGTCGATTGGTCTGATTGAGTAGAAAAGACTGGTCAAAATGCTAGTCTGACCACACTGGTCTGACCAATGGTAAAAGCTGGTCTGACCAGTCTTGTTGCAAAAGCTCCCAAACCTACAAAAGATTGATTAATTAGGGGGAGCAAAGTGACAATAAGGAGCTTGCACAGACTTCAGTCGAGAACACTTCCTTGTCCTGTCTTTCTTTCCTTTCTTTGCTTTTCAAAAGCAAAATTGAACCAAATGACTCTGCCTACCACAATGAGTGCATTGATACTTGACTTGATAAGAAGTCGTATATATTGCCTTCACAGCACCCACTTTAGTAGATGAGTCCTTTGCAATACTAGTAGATTTAAAAATAATTTGTTTTGGTTTAGATTTTACTTCAAAATTTCTAGGTTCAAGAAGCTTAACAACTTGTTATTATAGCTTTCAAGTATCAATTGGTTACTATAGCTTCTGACTATCGACCTGGTACTATAGCAACAACCACTGATCAGGTACTGTAGCTATGACCAACAACCAGTCATTGTACCTCTGACCATCAATCGGTTCACTGTAGCTAAGACCGATTCACTGTAGCTCTAACCGTCCGTGGTCATTCTGTCGCAGTTGTTCAGCCGTGGTCATTCTATCGTGGTCTACCTGCCGTGGTCGATCCATCATGGTCGACCTACCGTGGTCGTTTTGCTGTGGTCGATCTACTGTGGTCAACCTGTCGTGGTCAATTTGCCATGCTCATAAACTCTCAAACTTCTAACCGTGGTCTAAATCTGCCGATCGGACCGCCCAACACAAGGCTATTTGAACCGCCCATCACAAGGCCGATCAGACTACCAACTATTGATTGTGGTCAAAGCCAGCCGGTCAGACCGCCCAATACAAGGCAGTTGGACCGCTTAACCTGAATATTTTAGTAATTCTAGTTTTCCAAAAGCGCATCAACCAAAACTTTCACAAACACAAATTTCAAAGTAACCCAAATGTCAATTATTCATCATCACTAAATTCATGACCTATACACGTGGTCTAACAGTGACTCAAGTAGAACAACTTGTGAAAAGATGTTAGTTGGCACCTATTTTTCCTTCTTGATCTTGATCTTTATAGTTCACTCCATGGGAGTGATCGCCGAAAAGTGAGAGAAGAGGGAGATGATTCATGCTTGGTACCCTCAAATTGTCCATCCTTAAGAGGTATGTCTCTCTCAGTCATCATCATTGGTACATCTACCTATTTGCAGTTTATAGATGTTCTAAGATTGGAGAACCTTGGCTGACTAGCTCTTTGGTGTTGCCGTGCAACCCGTTTCCATGTCTTCTTTGTTTTTTTCTTTTTCATGATATGAGACATTCGAAAGTCCATAGTAGAGAAAAGACAACCACTTGATTGTTACAGATGAACAAGAAAGATTGATAGGGCTCCTTCTATTGTTACTTTTGATCTTAGTTTAGATGTCTTTTTATATCACCACTAATCCTTCTATGACCAGTTGGCAATGCAAGACTGAAGGACCATGTGAAGGTCCAGAATAATGTTGTGATGAACCCTTACAAGTTTTGTAAAGTGGATATTTAATTTTACAAAGATTGCATTTTGCCTGAATCTTTTCAGAATTTTCAAGCAAATCGGTTAGACCGTTGAATAGTTACTGGTCAAACTGGCAAGAAGTGTGACCATAGCGGTCATACCATTGATCGGTAGTACCACGGGTTACCTGTTGACCGATAGTATTGTGGGTTACATGCTAGTTGCTTTTTTTAGAGAGGTCCAGTTGTGTAGTAATTCAGCTAGTCTGACTGGCCTATAGTTGGTGGTCAGACCACCCCAGTGAAAATTCTTGGATTTTGAGAATTTGGTTTTGGTTTGATTTAATTTATGTTTGGTTAGTGTATTAATGTTGTATGAAGTATGTTTTCACTAATGTTGGTCTGGTTGTGAAGAATTTATGCCTAGAAATAATTTCTTTATCTTTGGATGTGTAGGGTCACTTGGTGTCAACCATAGTCAATAGCGAGGATTGAGGCTACACTCAGGGAGGGGCCAGGGCCAGAATGATCAAGGATGCCAGGTGAGATGACTGAGCTCAAGCATGACACGAGAAAGATAAAAAAATATTGAAGGAAAGTTCGAGTGACATGATGCACCATGTGGCTTGGTTGGTCTAAGTGAGGTGTTGTCCGATGGAACCAAAATGAGAGAGACTTGTCGACATGTGGCAAGCATGGTGATTGCTGGCAAGAGAAGATGAAGACCAGGTCAAGAAAGGCTATTTTAGAAAATTGACAAAAATACCAAAAACTACCTTAAATCAAAACTGTGTCACTTGAGCGGTGCTTAGGAAAGTGGGTTAGGTCAAAAAGAAGCTGGGTAGATCAAGTTGGATCAAAGGCTAAGGACTTAGCGAATTCGGACTTATATGCTTTGAACAGCATGTATAAGTGTAGTATGTGAGTGAAACCCATGTTGTGTGGGGTTAACGGATTCCCCTATTTATGCTAAATGGATAGTATCAATTAAAGTTAGATAGGGCTAGTTACTTTGTCTATTTAATGGGTTGGGATGGAGACTTGCTAGTTAACTATTCAACCATCCTAACTTTCCTCATTAAAGGCAGATGTTTTAGGGTTAGGGTTAGAGAAGTGTGAGTGCTGTGTGTGCTCTCTTGTCTTCCAGGTGGAGTCACTGTAAAACATTCATTCTCATGTAGCAATATATCAACTTTGTTCATCTCTTATGTATACCACTTGCTTTGTTTGATTTACTCTTGATTTGGTTGGTTTTGACCTTCTCTCTACCCTTCTTGATCTTGATAATTCTAAGGATAAGTGAAGGAGATGTATCATAGAAATCAGTCCCCATCCATCTAGGTACCAGGTCTAACAAGTTCATAAGTTACCCGAATTTGCTTGGATTTGACATCTCCAAGAGTTTTCTTGATCCAATTGTTCTTTCCTCAATTCCCTTGGTGTTCTTGCTTATTATGATATATGAGAATACATCTAGTGCCATCTTAGCCATACGCGTCGTGCAGGGTGGCGAACAGGCTCGCGCTGGGACACCAGCCTTCCGTCCGTGTAGCCCATGTGAAGACAGCCAGGCGGACTATGGCGTTTGGCGTCAACTGCGCCAGCTCCAGCCCGTAGGTCCGCAGGACTTCGCCCACAAACATCATTGAGGGCATTCGAAGGCCAGCCTCAAAGAACGCGACAAAAACGATCGCCTCCGTCTCCTGGGGCTTCGGCTCCGTCTCGTCTCGGCGGGGTAGGCGAGCCCCATCGCGCTCCTTGATCTTCCCTTCCCGTACAAGCCGCTGCAGCGTCTCTTCGGTCACGCGGCTCCTTCCCAGCACACGGGAGCAGCGACCCCCCGAATATTCCATGGCGTCCCACCGCTTGTCGCCACGTGACGCCCACGCAGCACCAGCTCGTAGTCCTCAGAAGGGAAGGACAACTCGTCCCGGCTAGACGAGGAGCCGCCACCGGGATGGCAGGAGGCACCGTCGTGACCGGCCATTGGTCTCTAAGATTAGGGCAAAAGGGCTATCAGCACGAAATAAGCAGAGCTAGGAGGCAGGCGAAATAAAGCGCCCCCACCACAACGATGGCGCTTTATAAAGCCCGCTCGCCTCCTCCACGACCATAAGCGCAGCCAGATTAAAACCACCAGCGGTTCGACTACCCATGACTGGAAAGAAGAACCGCCAGCATCTGGAGGAGCGTGCCTGGTAGGTGGCCAGGCAGCGCACAACGCCAGCACGCGCCCAACACGCGTCCCACTTGCCTAGGGAATAGGCGAACGGCCGCGCTCACGCAACCGCTCGCATCCCACGACGCATCAGGCATAAACCGCCGCGTGCCCCACCCACAGGTCAGGCGCCGGCACGATTCCAACTGCCATTAAAAGCGCACTACCAGGCTGCGGGGTCACAACGGCCCTGAAGTACAACGACGTCGGCGGCGCAAGGCCCGCCTTCGCTACTGCGTCAGCCACAACTTCGACTCGGCCCCCAACGTCGGCACCACAGCCAAGCGGTCTGACCTCACCTCGGCAGCCCCGATTGCATCTTTCCAGCGTCTACTTCGGCAAGGCGCCAGCTCCACTGCCACCCGTTCGAAGGGTAGAAGACGGAGCGCGCGCGCGTCTACTTTGGCTAGGCGCCAGCTCCGCTGCCACCCGTTCGAAGGGTAGGGGATGGAGCGCGCGCGTCTACCGCCGAGCGCCGGCTCGCGCCACCCGTTCGAAGGGTAGGGGACGGAGCGCGCGCGCGTCTACTTCGGCTAGGCGCCAGCTCCGCTGCCACCCGTTCGAAGGGTAGGGGACAGAGCGCGCGCACGTCTACTTCGGCTAGGCGCCAGCTCCGCTGCCACCCGTTCGAAGGGTAGGAGACAGAGCGCGCGCGCGTCTACTTCAGCTAGGCGCCAGCTCCGCTGCCACCCGTTCGAAGGGTAGGAAACGGAGCGCACGCGTCTACTTTGGTTAGACGCCAGCTCCACTGCCACCCGTTCAAAGGGTAGGGGACGGAGTGCGCGCGCGTCTACTTCGGCCAGGCGCCAGCTCCGCTGCCACCCGTTCGAAGGGTAGGGGACGGAGCGCGCGCGTCTACTTCGGCTAGGTGGCAGCGGAGGGGACAGAGCGCGCGCGCGCGTACTTCGGCTAGGCGCCAGCTTGGGAGGGGGCACCCGCGCGCGTCTACCTCAACTGTAATCTAGCCATCGGCCTCGACTGCGGCCCCAACCCTCCGTCAAGTTCGGAAAAGTTCACAGGCCGCAGGGACGGAGGGGGCCAAAGGACTCGGCAACATGGCTTCGGCCCTGTGAAGCCCTTTACCATGAGAGGCTCCTGTTGTAGGGGTGGCCCCCACCTAAACCCAGCAGGCCTGGTAGAAGGTTATAAGGCCCAGAATAGGCCGTGTGTAATGACATAAGTGCCCCTGAAGGGGAAACTCAGATGTAAGGGTATAATTGTAAAAGCACTCCCCATGTGTATATATATATATGGAATACAGGCCACGGGGGAGGGCCAAGCCATTTACTGTCACTTACTCCCAACTCTCCACTACCATCTCTCTCTATTTGGTCTGTAGCCACAACACCAAGCAAACAAAATAATATGAATATTGGAATTCAAAATTCAGAGTTGAAGACAAATTCCAATCTCGAAAAATTGGAAATGCAATGATATTTTTTAATCTCAATTTTCTTTCTAGCCTTCTTTCTCTCTCTTTTTTCCCCTGTTTTTACTCTCCTCACTCCTTCCTGCTCACGGCGCCAATGCCACGCACTATACGATTCCTGTCGCGCCTCCATCCGTATGCCCGTGATACCTTGCTCCCAACACGTCACCACCATGAATCCCTATTGCACCCCACACTGCCCCCACCACCCCTGTGCCCCTGCGCTCCCACTAGGTGCATCGCTTCCTGCGAATCCTGCCGGCCATGGTGCCACAACCTTATTCTGTCACTAGCTCGTTCTCTCTCTCTCACACACACACACACACACACACTCTCTCTCTCTCTCTCGCCTAGCGTTTGCGCCTTCTTTCCCTCCTCACCCTATTTAAGCTGACCTTTGTGTATCAAAAACCTTCATGCTCACTTGCTCAGTGTTTTCCCTGAGCTCATACGGGGTCACCTTCAGAGAGGAAGAATTTCCCATCTTACCTAAATCCAACCACGAGCCCCATTGTCCGGTTAGTCTCCGGTGATGCCATCATATGCGTTGTGTTTGTCTCATCCTTCTCTATCTTGTGCTCACCTTCTCTTGCTCGTTTTCCTTAGGAAGCCCAAAGCTGATGACCTCATCATCATGTGCTGCGCCGCCGTTGACTTCGTCGCCTATTCTCTTCGCTCACCTTGACTCCCTTATGTTAACATGCCCCTTTAATTGCCTTGCCATGCCCCAGAGCTGCTGTCACACGTTCATCTTCCCTGATGCTAACCAAGCTCCTCACCACCGCCATTCTCATGCCTCGCTTGAGATCTAGGTAAGCCCTTCTGTCACTTTGCAATTCAGCTTAAAACCAACCTTATAGGCTAGCCATTGGACCCTAGAATTTGCCACAATGCCCTAGCCATGATCACCCTTCCTCGTCGTCAGTAGCCACTATGGACAGCACGACACGCTGCATGGAAAGCCATGAACACCGCACTATTAGCTTTGTCTTAGCTCGTAGATCATGAAACCACCTCCAATTTAGAGAAGCTAGATAGGAAATATGAAGTTTGCTAATGCCACCATGTCACTGTTACCTTGCTTGCCGCCAACCCCAATCTACAACCCTAGGTCCCCGAGCCATGCCCAAAACAATTAAGGCAACTACTAAACCTATTGTGCCCTTAACCTTGGCCTGAGAGTAGCTCTGTGCCATTGCCACCATACCGCCGCCTAGCTTCACCACTCATTGCTGGTTAGCTATCGCTGTGGTACGCCTCTCCAAGTGACATCACTACCAAAAGCTAGCTCTTAGTCCGTGCATGCTATTTTGGCCCCTAGCTGAGCATGTCGACCTCTCCCTCACCGCCAATGAGCTTGCCAAGGATCTCTGCCATGAACTCCTCTGATGCCCTATTTAGTCTCACTGACCAGCGGGCTCCATCTATTAGATAGTTAATTAACTCAATAATTAAGTTAACTGTAAGTATATGATTAGTACTAGTATGACAAGCGGGCCCTGTGTAGTTAGGAATTCTAATTAACTCTAGTTTAAACCCATGACCTACTAACATGTAGGGCTGTAAAAAAAGCTCGAGACTCGTGAGCTACTCGGGTTCGGTTCGTCTTAGACTTGACTCGAGTTCGGCTCGAATTATAAACGAGCCAAGCTCAAGCTTGAGCTGAAGCTCGCAAGCTTATCGAGCTCGAGCTCGAAAAGCTCGAGTAGGCTCGTTCATTATTGCTAAGCATGACTCTTTAAAGTGTATACACATGTATTTCAATTTTTTTATCAATTGTATTGTCCAAATCACACCGGGCTTATAAATAAGACAATGTTTTAAGCCTAAGAACAAGATAGACTGCAGTTGGCTAAGCTTATGGTAGATAAAAAGCTAAAGACTAGTGAATTACTCGTGTTTCGCTCGTCTCAAGTTCGACTCGAGATCGGCTCGAAAGATAAATGAGCCAAGCTTGAGCCTAACTCTAGACTCGGGTGATTCTGAGGCTCGGTTCGAGTTCGATTCGATTCTCTAACAAACTCAAGCTTGAGGCAGTGAGCTAGCTCGAGCTCGGCTCATTTACAGCCCTACTAACATGTGGATCCATACCCTTTTAAACCATAGCATAAACCAAGTCCATGGACCACTATCTTTGACATGTGGGTTTCACTCTTTGTACATAGCCGCATGGACCGGGTCCACATGAACCGTGACCCTACTTATCAGCCTCTCCGAGTTTCCCGAATGAAAATAATTAGAAAATAAATTAAAACCCATTTGGACCCCACTTATAAACCCATTAACTTTTTTCTTAAGAAAAATAATTGAAAAAGAAAAAGAAATTCCAGCCGACCCCACCTGTCTGAAATTTTGAATTTTTAGAATTTCATCTCAGTTCAAACTTTAAAAGGCCATAACTTTTTCATTTCAAATCCAAATCTAGTGATTTTTATTTCTAAATTCAAAACCTTTCCAACAAAACCGAAATCATAATTTTTGAAGTTCATTTGAAATTTATTGGAATGTTATGTTGAATGTGGTTAATTTCACGTGTATAGACTTTGACACTTCAGACGACCCTGTCGCTAACGAACAAGATCCAACCCTAACCACATTTGATCAAAGCAAGTCCTTATAATTTGATCATGTTGAAATAATTTTCAAACAAAAACATTTTTTATAATACAAATACATGCTTATTATGGTCATTCACTTAAATGCTATGGTAAAGGTTGATTGTGTAGTTATACCATGCACTTGTTACCTGCTATTCCCCTTCTTGAAATATTGACATTCTCTTACCATGTCGCCCTAGGATACTTACAATAATAATAGCTCTACCATTGGTAAACTTTACTAGATTATAGTTGTGCTTAGAAATGCCTTAGTGGTGAAATAAAATGCAACACAATCATTGCCAACTGAACTTAAAAATATGATAATGGAATGGTAACATGTGTTACCACTAGAAGCAGAAAAATATTTTCTAAAATGGTGGAGACTCGGGTAAGTGGTTGGTATGAGATCGGTGCAGTGATTGCACATATTGGATTGGCCGTGCAGGGATTGGTCGTGTTATTTTTGGATTGAACGTGTAGGGATGGCACATGTCATTTTTTATAGGACGTGTAGGTATTGCACATGTCCTTTCTTGAAAAGTTGTGCAGGGATTGCATGAGCTATAGGTTTGTGGTTGGTCTTGCCTAAGTCATTTAAAGATCAAATTCTTCTGCTTCTCTTTTCTACACACAAATCATGCAACCACAAATCTAGTTGTAGGATAGACTTGGCCCACTAATTTGCTTAGCTTCGGTGTGAATTCTACACATTTAGATTAGTAAGTGGATTTTTAGATTTTTGTTGTAATTACTGGGAGTGACACATAATGGTTACTGCCCTTGTGAATTTTGTAAATGTGAAGGGCCGTAGACTTTCTAACAACTTGGTCCCTCTTTGAAAATATAGCTCAGGAAGAGAACATTTTGGGGGTGAGGTGTAACCCAGGATGGAAACGGTCACTATCACTAGTGTTGAGGATTCACCCTAATGTGAGAGTAAGCATCAAAGTTAAGTATTGTAGAAGTTTTGTTTTGATTTTCTCAGTCGCACACCTACGGAAGCATGTAATGGCCCACATTTTGAGTTAATCATATCTTATGGGTAAAGTTATCAATCTCTGCAGAGTGTTAAAAATCTATTTGAATAGTCATGCCCTCGAACATAGGCAAAATGTAGAAACATCACCCTTACGTAGTTTTCATAAATTAATATATGTAGTTTTCATAAATTCATAATTACTTAGTTATTGTTGCGATAACTTAATTTGAATGGGAATAAAAGTGGAGGGATTTCGCTTTCATATTGAACTTGACTTAAAAAAAGGATATTGGTTTTACTATAAAAATGACTAAGTTTTAGGTTTGGAAATTAACTAAATAAGTATATTTGACAAATTGGCTTTATGCTAAAAGAGACACAAGACCTTTACTTGGATACGCCATACATGTAGAGATATGTACACTTACATTCTAATATAGGGACTTGCTGAGTAATTTTGTACTCATTGTTGCTTAATATGTAGTTTTAGATGACGGAATTGATGACCCAGTGTATGGATACATCCATGCTCCGGGCTATAACATGAAAGATGAAGGCCAGGACTATGTTTAGCACTACTTGATTGCCTATGACAAATCATGGAGGTTCTTTCAGTTTACTTACTTTTTCATTGCTTTGTTATGAACAATCTATTTGGCCTGTCAGCTCATTGTGTAAAACTTGATCATAAGATCTATTTATGTTTGCCTATATAATATTAAGTACCCGTTTTCTTATTATACATATATGGATATAGTATTGCCAACGTGATATTGTGTAAACTAGTTACTGATCTAAGGACTACACTACAATATGCAGGATATTCAGATTGACAAATCAGGTCCCCACATTTGTCCGCAATGTGAAAGAAAACTTGGCTAAAGAGTTGACCGTCCACCATGAAATTAACCATAAGAACGTAGTTCGGCGCATCGGTTATGGTTTGGAGGAAAATGCCGAGTGTGCAAAAGCAATGGCATACATACATTTGTAAATGTATACTCAGGTCATTCATGGTGACTTCAAGCCTGCTAACATACTTTTGGGTAGCAGCCTATGCGAAATATCCGACTCCGGAATATCAAGGCTTGTCAACACAGACAAGACCCTGTACAACGGAGCATGTTATAGGGAGCATAGGTTACATGGACCCTTTGTTTGCTCGGGAAGCGCGCCTCACTGTCAAGAGCGAATAGTTACAGTTTTGTTACTGCTGAAGACGGGGAATAACATTATCTTTACTATTATAAAAGTATGAGTTAGTAGTTGATCTATTCTCCCACCGCTCTTTTCAGTCATCTGATTTGATCTGAACCATTCATCTCTTTCCTCCTCTCTCTCAGGATACAACTGTCTACCCCCTCGACTTTCTCTATCTCCTTACGTATTTTAGCCACCATTTTATCTCTGTCGATTGATCTTCAATGTTTGATGTGTGAAGTTGGTCAGGCAGTAAGTTTTGTCTTATCATTTTTATGACTTCGTTATAATGTATGGATCTTTAACTAGTTATTTGTTAATTTACTGATACTATTGCAATGTGGTCAAACGGGTGGAGAGATGTTCGATGCTGACATTGCAAGTCAAAGCAACAGAAATTCTTGAAGCGGTAGGAAAGCTAATAGGTGAATGCTTGAGGACGGAAAGGGATAAACGTCCAGAAATAATTGAAATGGCAGAACGTCTGCGGATGCTAAGGAAAGCTTCATGTCAGGGACAAGAAAGGGTAGATGTTATATTTTATGATTTGGTCGGGTCCAATTACTATTGATCTTTCTAATTATTTGAAGAGTCTGATTAGGGCAAACAAACTGGTCAGAAGTTATGATTAGGACTGTCTTCATGTCTATTGTGGACTATGTGCCAATTGAAGTCAAATGTGTCTATTCAAGATGTCTTCCAACTACAACTCTTCACCGTTATCTTCTAAGACCCTCTAAGCGAGATGTTGTTCTCGTCTCCAAGAAAGTTACCGTTCTAGTTTTCGATAGATCTCTATTTTGTCCCCGACTAAGACTCTGTTTCTTTCTCATGTGGAATTCTCGTTTCTTAGCCTATATATGTATCCTATAGTCTCACGGTTGACATACGCTAAAGTTTTCCATGCTTGTAACTTCTTCTTATACAGTGAATTTCGTCTTCGTGCATCTATAGTTTTTCCTACAAGGGGTTTTCACATAAAATTTGTGTCTTCTGTTTTTTGATCATATAATTTTGCCGTGTATTTTATAACAAGTGGTATTAGAGCTCCATGTTCGAGTTCAAAGCCATTGCCCTAGGAAGAGACTCTTGGGGCGGCTGTTGTGCGGCATCAAGATTGGCATCCAGGAGGTTATCGTTCTCGGTGATTCAACTCGCCTCAACTCCATTTTCGCATCTCGAATCTGATGTGGCACCAACCCATATCATGTGAGCGTCAATCGGTGCTCTACCTCGGTGACTATTCCAGTGCCAGGTTCTACCAACACCATTGCCCATTCCGCTCGACATCATGCCCTGGTGTTATACTGCACCATCTCTGTTGACGATTTTTTGCCTGTCAATTGTCATCCTTCATCAAGAAACTGTGTCATTAGCTCTACATGTTTCCTATTGGAGGTAGAGTTCATTGCAATTCAGGTCGTTATGCCTCTTATTAGCGACATCTATGCGGGTTAAACATTGGCGATTTCTTTGATGGTCCACCATCTACTACAGGTTACTGCAGCAAGATCCGCACATATAGAGTATAAGGTGCAATTGCAGGTTTTCAACATAATTTGGGCTACGCTTGATCGAGAAGACTTTGAAGAAAAAACAATGTTAGTTGTGGGGACTACTGAATTTGGTGTTTCATTCACCGTTTGGATATGTTCAATTTAGATCACTTGCATGACAATCATGGAGGAGTTTATTGTATTCTTTTTGCTACAAGAGGAATTTGGCTCAAGGTAGACATTGTTATATTTTGCAATCCAAGTCTGGTTGAGTCCAACAACTACTGATCTTTTTGACCGCTTGAAGAGTCCTATCAGGGCAAGTGAACTAGTCATAGATTATGATTGGGATAATCCTCATGGCTGTGTTGGACTCTACACCGACTAGAGCCAAATGTGGCTACTCAAGGTGTCTTCCGATTACAAATCTTCATAGCTATCTTTTGAGACTCTCCAAGCGGGGTGTTGTTCACGTCTCCAAAAAGCTTACTGTTCTAGTTTTCGATATGACTCTATTTTGTCCTCGATTAGGATTATGTTTCTTTCTCGTATGGAACTCTAATTATCAAGCGTATATATGTACCCCTGTAATCGTACGATTGACATCCACTGAAGTTCCTCGTGTTTGTGCGGTTCGAATCGCAGATGTGCTGTATTGGCTGACCCGGAGTTTTTCGTTGGACCCCGAGGTGTGCAGCGTCGTCGTGCAAGGGCTTTGGAGCCGGTCTCCCATGGACATCAGATGGGAGTTGAAGACATTAGTGCGCAGTGCTACATGGAAGGGCTTTGTGCAAGGGTGTCGACGCCGTGGATATGAGTGTGTCCTGCTTGTGCAACCGTGCTCACTAGAAGCTGTGCAAGGTCATGCGTCCGCCCTTGCTTTGGGAGGTGCTAGCAGCTCAGGCGGGCTGCATGTTGGCGAAGATGATCAAGTTGCGCGTGATGAAGCTGATGCGGTACATGGAGGAGAGGTACAATGGTCAAGCCATACAGAGGGAACTGGACAAGCCGACGAAGGGGAGCATATTGAGTACATCGTACAGCAGATGGACTATGATAACCAGAGGGCATAGGCTAAAGAGAAAGCTGTACAGGATGACGAGGAGGACAGTTTGGATAACGATGAAGTTCCTATCCCGCAGGAATGGAACCGGTTTAACGCTGAGGGTGTTTTCGCACATGATGAGCATGAATCAACGTGGGAGAATCATGAGATAAAGGTTCGGTTGCATTCTATGTTTGCTGACAAGGCAGCACTGTAAGATGCCATCAAGCTGTGGGCTCTTTGAATGCAGTGGACATTTCGTGTCGTGAAATCAAGCCAGGAGTAGTACATTGTGAAGTGCGAGCAGACTGGTTGTCCTTGGAGGGTGCACGCACGTAGACCAAAGTATGAGACTCACTGGATTGTGTCAAAGGTGAAGCCGCACTCTTGCATTCTCAACAGTGTTTTGGCGAGGCATCGTAACCTAATGTCCACCTTTATAGCCAATTTGATGTACAGAGAGATAGTAGAGAAGAAAGACATGAAGGCCACGCATATCGTGGTAGCTATCGAGAATAAATTCAAGTACAAGATTAGCTAAGCAAAGGCGTGGCGTGCCAAGCAGAAGGCGTTGGAAAAATGTTTTGAGTCTTTTGAGGCGGCGTACGACAATCTTCCTTGTATGCTTAAGGTGTTACAGGACAGGAACTTGGGCACATATGTCGCCATGCAAGACAAGCCGTCCACAAGTCCACCAGGATATGCGGTGTTGCAGAGAGCCTTATTAGCATTTGGTGCTTGCATTGAGGCATTCAGGCACATGCTGCCAGTAATCTCAGTTGACGGAACCTTTTTGACAGGCAAATACAAGGGGCAGATCCTGACGGCCATAGGCGTTGACGGCAACAACCAAATATTTTCGCTGGCCATCGCATTCGTGAAAAGTGAGAATTATGAGAGCTGGTTGTGATTTCTCAGACATGTCTGGTGTGTGCATAATCCATGATCGCCACGCTGGGATTATAAAGGCTATAAGAAAACTTCAGGAAGACCTCGAGGAGCCCTTTTCTTGGCCGGACATGAGGAACAGGTGGTGCATTCGTCACTTAGGGGCTAACCTTTTCAAGCAGTTCTCGAAATAACCTTTGATGAAGCTATTCAAGAGGCTAGCTATGCAGAACCAGCGGAGGAAATTTGATGCTTTGTGGGCGTTGTTGGATGAGCACACCAGGAAGAATGTCGACGAGAGGAGCAAGGTGCCAGTCATTCCTAGGGCGGCACAACCGCAATGCTTGCTAGCACTCGATGAGCCTAACCCGGCTGGTCCAAGAAGGAGGAGCTCACGAAACATCAAGTACTTCTCACAGTGGATCAAGGGAGAACCATTGGAGAAGTGGTCGTTGTTGCACGACACGAACGGCGCAAGGTACGACATAATGACAATTAACCTTGCCAAGGTATACAATTGGGTTCATATGGGCCTCCGTTCTCAGCCCCTTGTCGCCATCATGGAAGGTGTTCTTCACAGCACAATCGGCTACTTCATGGAGAGGCACGTGAATACCGCACTTCATGCGGCCAATCCCTGAGCCTTGTACTCATTGAAAATTACAGTATACATGGAGACAAAAGCACAGAAGGGTCAATTGCACACAGTGCAGGTCATGGGCAATAAAGAGCATCGTTTCGACGTGATATTCCATGATAGAGCCGGATTTGGGACGGCCAATTCCTTTGTTACCCATGAGGTTTGCCTTGGAGATCATGCAAACGAATCTAGCTGCACGTGCAACAAGCTGAAGCTGTTACACAAGCCATGCTCTCATGTCCTCGCTGCATGCGAGACCGTGGGCTTGGATCCTTCGAAGTTCATGTCAGACTACTTCTTTAAGGAGAGGGTACTGTAGGCTTGGTGTGGGGAGCTCTGAGGGTTCAGGGTCATCGTAAACTTCACCACCTTGGACGTTGCAGCGAGGACCTGGATTTCAGATGTTAACATGCTGAAGGGTGGGAAGGGTCGGTGACAGAGCCGGCGTATTAGAAATGATATGAATGAATCACAAGCTGGAGCATCTGGTGCACATTGCAATGCATGTACTGATCAGTAGGCAGAGCGGCATGGCGTGTACTACTAGTTGTTGGATGCTAGAATTAAATTTACATTGTAAACTGTGTTTGTTTAGTACATACTTATGATGACCGAAATGTCGTACTAAATGTATCGTATATTTCATGTACCATTTTGTACAATTGCTATGTTAGTTCCCCTTTTCTATAATGTACTAGTTCTATTTGCTGTTAGTTAAAACGTGATATTTTTTGGTTCCTTATAAGTGCTAACTTGAACTATTTTTTGTAGGTATGGCTCGTGATAACAACTGCATGAAGATAATAACCAATCCATTACATGCTTAACAACATTGCACATTATTTCGATCAACAGTCGTACATACTACGGTACAACCATACACATCGTTGTCTATATGTCAAACGAGCCTCGTAGCACCCACATGGAGTATTGCTAAGGGGGCCACCTCGGATGGGGCTGGCCTTCGTTGTAGTGGCACGCACATATGCAGTTAGGGTTTGCACAACAACATGTCAGATCATAGGAGCTTCCTATGTTGACAACCTCCTCGTTGCCCCTCTCACATTGCATTTGTTGGCGGAGGTCGTTGTTCTCCTCATTGAGAGTGTCGATTCACTCCTCCAACTCAAATATTCGATCCTATAATGTATCCACATAGTTGACAATATACAGTGGATGAGGAGGGTCGATCCAGCGGGTGAAGTTGCATTTTGCCACCTGCAGGAAAGGACGGTAAATATATAGGCTCTATAAGCAGTAACGAAAAATATACTATTAGCAATTTGTACCCCGGAGTGTGGGCATCGAAAAAACGTCGCCCACTATCGAAATGGCCTTCGACGACCTGCACGACCATGTCCTCATTGTATCTGCATTTTGGCCACACTGGTTGAGCACGCCTGCTAGGTATCAAGTGGTAGTTAGGACCGAAGCCCTCCCTCCTTTCCACGGGAAGGTCTTCCTTTGGTGACCCCGTTCCAACTGGCCCTCCGCCATGATATGTATCTACACGACGGAAAAGGTACTTCTTCGTTCGATTTACAAGATTCTCTACTACTACTTTCATGGGACCACAACCATGCTCTTTATATAGAACAGAGAACATAGTGCAATGAAGTATTGCTGACAAAAGAGGTCAGCTTTGCATAGAGTCATCACATAAGAGTGCAGCTTTGCACAGTGGCATGACAAAGTGGGGCAACTTTGCTCAGTGAGATGACAAAAGATGTCAGCTTTGCGTAGTGACATAACAAAAAAGGGCAGCTTTGCACAGAGACATGACATAAGAGGGCAGCTTTGCGCAGTGACATGACAAAAGAGGCCAGCTTTGCGCAGAGACATGACATAAGAGTGCAGCTTTACGCAGTGACATAACAAAACGGGGCAGCTTTACTCAGTGAAATGACAAAAGAGGTCAGCTTTGTGCAGTGACATGAAAAAGCGAGCAACTTTGCACGAAGACATGACAAAAGAGAGCAGCTTTGCACAATCACATGGTATGACGACGCAGCCTTTTGCAGTGACATGGCAGCACGACCTAGCTTTACTCAGTACCAAGACCACGCACACCAGCTTTAGAGAAAAAACAGACCCTATAAATTGGTGTGCATTCCATTTCGCAGGGAACACTGCTCTTCCAAACCCCACACTATACCACAGTTCCTTCACCGCACCGGGATGGACAAAAGCCAGAAGAAGCAATGGGACAAGATGGTGAAGCAATTGGAGGAGACCCGCGACCTAGCATGGTCAGCTGCCGCCCGCGATGAGAAAATGAGGGCTATTGCGGCCTAGGCAGAACAAGCCCAGCGTGCTATGAGGTCAACTCCCCGCAATGAGGGACCGTGTAGTAACAACCCCATCCCGAATGTTCTCAT
This sequence comes from Dendrocalamus sinicus, assembly GCA_036346575.1. NCBI lineage: Eukaryota > Viridiplantae > Streptophyta > Magnoliopsida > Poales > Poaceae > Dendrocalamus > Dendrocalamus sinicus. The sequence goes on from CM070647.1 coordinate 32,955,356, forward strand.
CGAGTGTTCGCTGCAACTCCCACCTGAGGGGGAGACACCCCCCTTTGTTGGTGCGAGGACATATGCAAGTTCTTCAAGTCTAAGCACCGCATCAACTTAGATATGCGTTACTGGGGTTGCGCAAACTACTCCAGTGACTACCACGACCGCCGTCTAGACACCGCAACCTATTGGCAGCCGGTAAGGACCACATTCACCATTTTTCCCTACCTTTTCTCCTTCACAGCACGCACTAACAATCTCTCCCCCTGTATTTACAGTCCCCGGAACCCCTATGTGCCTACCGCAAATGGATCGATCTTAAGATCCACCCTGTGGACCAATGGGCCCTCGACTTTGAGGAGTGGAATGTCACAAGGTTATCGGAGTTGCGGGAGGAGGAGCACCGCAAGAACGAGCAAACCCTGCGAATACAACGCGAGACGAAAACTCATCTTGAAGCGTGCACGCGTAGGGAGCGAGAGGCTCGTGAGAGGGAGTGCGAAAGAAAGAGGGAAATGGCGGCTAAGGCAAAAGACGCCGCCGAGGAGTTCAATGCCGAGTGGCAAGGAAGAGAAAGTGGCCCCGGTCCACACAGTAGGTCGTACGAGCAGTTGGGTGAATTAGTCGCACATGATGCTTTATGTTATGTATGTAATAAAAAAGTACGCGGCATGTTATTCCCAACTGTATTATGAAGTTTATTTCTATTCAGACAAGCTTATTATCTCGTCTTTTCGCATTCAATGATTCACATAGCAAGTCATGTAACAATATTAACATATCGGTTTTCTCCGTACACGATTCTCAGTAACATCAAAATATTACTTACCATCGTATGTACTGATTGTTCTACAGTCAATCGTTTCTAAAAAAATTTCCAAAATTTTTTACGCACCTACAACATACAATGAACATAAACTTTTATTACAACTCCACCAGATTTTTTGCCAGTTTAAAACTACAAAATTGACAAAATTTAAAAAATTCACGGGGGACTGAGTGCAATCGCCCAATTGGGGGGGGGGGCGATTCTGTCAGCCCCTAGTTAGTTACAGTTGCCCCCATTAGGCGACTAGAGCCTATTTTTATAAAAAAATTCCTCGCATATATATTTCTATAATTTTAAATAAAAATAGATTATTCGTTAAAAAAATTCCTCATTTCACTGCCACCAGGCGATGTTGTCATCCGTGTCGTCGGGCCAATGTATCATCATCCGTGCTCACCTCGTCACCACGCTGTGATGCTTTCGGCTTTGGAAAACCATTTCAGCCCAACAAGACCGGCCCGTTACATCTTCCAAAAGGGCCTACAAATTTCTAGCCTTTTCTTTTTCTAATCAGCAGCTTTATACTTTTCCTTTTGAAAAAAGCAATTTCCATTCAGTGGTTGTGCTTTACTTCTTCTCATTATGTTTGCCGATTAATTTTTTTTATCAGGATTCGGTTTTTCACGAACCATCAAATCTTGTAAAACAACTAAGGATCGCTCTTACCATTATTCATTTGGGGAAGATGAGCACGCAGCTTGCAATTGACCGGGGCGGATGTTCATGATTTCTAATCAAAATTGCACAGATTAGATGCTTATCATGAACGGTTTCTTTCTGTTCTGCCTGCTTCTTCAGAATTGGAAATGCAAATATGTGTCCTGACTCCTGAGCTTCACACAATCAATTTTGATTAGAACTCAAAACAGAAGTTCTTTCGCCTAATCTTTCTCTTCTTTGTAGAACCATATGAATGAAGGCAAAACAAAAAGTGTGCAGGCCTTTTTTTTGTGTGCTTTTTTCTCTACTATTTAAAAGAGAAAGTTAGTAACGTTGTTGGTTCATCTTGTTACAAATATTGCCCTAAATTTATACCAATTGTTACAAATATTGCCCTAAATTTCTTCTCTTTATTTCTTACGAATATTGCTATATCTAAACTGGCTACAAGCATCTCAATTTATGTGCCTATAATTCCTAATAGCACATAACTAGAACTTCGAATTCGACACTACTTCAACTCGTATTACACCCGAAAACGAACTCAATTTACGCTAGGACTCTAAGTCAAGATTAAATCTAACAATCTCCCCCTTAATCTTGACTTTCTAACTTCTTTCCATCTTGTTTGAGTTTGGACGGCGACACATCTCAAACGTCCCTAACTCAACTCATCTTCAGAGCACTTCATCTTCGCTGAGCGCTTCGGCAACAAACGGTTTCTTCGTCTTCGGCTTTTGGCATTCTGAAGCAAAGTGTCCATAATCATTGCAGTTATAACACCTCACTTTTGCCTTATCAAACCTCCGACCTTTACGGCCTTGGCCATCACCTCTGGAAGTGTTCTTGCCTTCACGCTTCGATGATCGGGCCTCCCACTCGGCTTGAGTCAACAAGAGTTGTCCTTCACCTTTGTTGCTAGTGTCATAGATGCATTCCTCATACGCCTTAAGACGACCGATGACCTCCTCCATGGTCATTGTCTTTAGGTCTCCAAATTGCTCTATGACTGAAGCAATTGGGAGAAACTGTGAGGGAATAGCACGAAGGAATTTCTTCACCACATACAACTCTTCCACCTTCTCATCAAGGGCCCGTATCTTGTTGACGATGACCGTCAACCGGACGGCGAAGTCATTGATCGACTCCGTTTCCTTCATACGTAGCACCTCGAACTCGGTCTTGAGAGTTTGTACCTTTGCTTCCTTCACACGATCTGCGCCAAGATGCATCGCTTTCAACGCCTCCCACGCGGCTTTGGCCGTCTCCTTTTCGGCCAGTAGGAAGAGCGTATCTTCTGGGATGCCCTGGTAGATGGTCGCCAATGCCATCTGATCTTTGCGCATATCGACGTTGCTGTTCTCGATCGCATCCCAGACACCTTGAGCCTTCATGTACACCTTCATCTTGATTGCCCATGCTGCATAATTGCTCTCCTAGAGCATCGGATAATGCAGCGAGATAGCGGAACTCTCCTTCGCCATCGCACCGGATGATGCCTCGTTGCCGTCGACACCGCTTCCCGAATCATGCGACATGATCTTGGGCGCGGATCAAAAAACTCCGGCTACTTTGAAGGCTCTTGGACGGAGAGAAACGGAAAGAAAAAAATTACTGTTTCCCTTTTTCTCTTTTCCTTGAATGTTGCTCTTGCTCTTGTTTGGACCTGCGCTTTTGCTGCTCTACGTTTTTTGGAGTGCTAGGTCTGGTGCTTGGGGTCTCCTTTTATGAGCGCTTGACTGGTTTATTCTTCGGAGAAGGAGAACTGAAAATAGTTCAACTCGGAGTCCATCTTCGGTATCCACTCGGGTTCATTTCCTTGTGACTGAAAACCGCACTTGAGACTGCTTCTTTCTTTGTGTTTAGATCAGTTCGGACTCCCTGCGGCCCAACGGACCGCCGAGCGCCATGGAGTCTCTGCTACCTTGCGCGTGTTTATCTCCCGTTGGCTGCACGCGCTGCTACCCCCACGCGGTCATCTCCACCGGCTGAATCTTGGGCGCTCCTTCATCAGCCCCCACCCCTTATTTCTCAAACCCTGCAGCAGGAACACGCGCACGCCGCCAGCCCTGCCGAGCAGCATCCTCCCAGCGCTCCACCTCCGCGCCTACACCCTTGCCTCCGGTCGCTTCATCCCCGTGCTCGGCTGCTCCCCCTTCGGCAGCGCCTCCGTCTTGGGCATCTTCCACGCGCGGCTCCCACGGCGGCGAGGCGGCTTCGGGCGGTCGGTTGCGAGGGCAGCGGTGCGAGCGGCCGGGCATGGAGGGCAGCGCGGCGAGCGGCAATGGACGCGGAGGTCTGCGCGCGGTGGTGGCGGCGGATCGGCCGGATCCGGACTCGACGATGGCGACGGCGGCCGGATCCGGCCGGATCCGGCTTCTTCTCTTCAGCGGCGATCGGATCTGGGAGGGGAGCAACGGGAGGCGGTGGTGCCGAGCGGCGATCGGAGGCGGAGGCGGCGGTGGGTGCCTCGGGCACAGAGGCAGCCGGGCGGTGGCATCGGGCTGCAAGGTTCGTGCGCGGTGGCGTCGGGCGCCTCCCCTGATGGGCGTGTCGGCGACTAGTCGGATGCGGCCGCCGGTCGGCTTCTCTGCAGCGACGGCGGTCTTTTCTTCCGCGGCCTGTAGCTCAGCGACGTCGGGGGGCCGGCGACCCTAGACTGGCGACGACGCGCAACGGTGGCCGCCCCCGAGAGCAAAGATCACCCCCCGGGGGCAGCAGCGGAAGAACTCAGGCTTGAGCTCTGATACCAATTGTTACAAATATTGCCCTAAATTTATACCAATTGTTACAAATATTGCCCTAAATTTCTTCTCTTTATTTCTTACGAATATTGCTATATCTAAACTGGTTACAAGCATCTCAATTTATATGCCTATAACTCCTAATAGCACATAACTAGGACTTCGAATTGGACACTACTTCAACTCGAATTACACTCGAAAACGAACTCAATTTACGCTAGGACTCTAAGTCAAGATTAAATCTAACACATCTGCCTCTCTTCCCTCTCACAAAATAATCAGTGCCAACATGTAGCCCCGCCACTCCCACCTCGCCCTCCCCCCCTGCGCGCGCTGAAAGCATCTAGGCCCCTAAAAAGATTGATTTTGGTAATTAATGACATTATGAGAATATGGGACTAACATATGTGCTTAGTGTTTGAAAGTTTTAGTCCCAAAGGCAAAGTAAGAGAAACATGAAAAGGGTTTCATGGGATTCAAAGAACTCCAAGACAAAAAAGGTAAATAGTTTAGGGTTCTTTTTGTCTGGTCTTAGAAGAAAGGTTGGAAGACCGGATTGTAGGATAAATATCGTACTATTAAGAGGGATCATGGCTAAGTGTTTGATTACATGGTCCGGTGCCTTATGGACCAATTTAGGATCATGCATGCACTTTAAAATAAAATTGAATGATGAAACTGTGCATTGTCAGAAATATCGAAAGTACCGGCGTTAAACCAGCGGAACTTCCGATCGGTCGGAAGTACTGGTGTTAAAACCGCGGAACTTCCGATCGGCCGAAAGTACCGACTTCCAGAGCGGTACATTTTTTCCAGAGAGCGACCGCGAGTAAACTGAAATTTGGACACTGTTGGACCACTGTGCACCCAAAATTCCCGTTTTGGCCCCCGAGCGAAAATAATTCCGGTTTTGGACCCCTGTTGAGCGCGCGATCGCCAGACGCTGCCACGTGCCCCAGTCGTGCGGTTTGGTACCGCACGATCGGACTGTTCACCAGGTCGTGCGGTACCAGACCGCACGACCCGCCTGCCGCCACGCCGACCGCGGGATCCATTCGCCCGAGCGCACGATCGATCGGCCGACCGCGCGTCCTCCCGCCCAACCGCGCGAATGCCAGCCCGAGCGCACGACCATTTTGCGGACCGCGTGACTGCTGGCCCGAGCGCGCGAATGAGCCCCCGACCGCACGAATCTCGCCCCCACCGCGCGGTCTCGTCGCGACCCGTCCGTGAATTCCGCCAAAAGAAAAAGAAGTAGCACCCGCTGGCTTTATTGTTCCCGGCCGCACACGCGTCAAGAGCCCAAAAACGGCCCCCTCTCCATGATGAATGAAATGTGGACTTAAAAGCGCAAGGAGGGAGCAGAAGTGCTTGGCCAGTCGGGAAGCTCAAACACAGCTGAAACAAAGACAGAGCGAGAGAGTGAGGAAGTGAAGGAAAGTGACGAGTGAAAACTCGTAGATTTGAGTTGTTTTTGTTCGGAATCTGCGGATTTTGCAAATACAAAAGTTGTAGATCATCTCGTGAGCTTCAAGAAGAGGTAAGTCTTGTGCCCATGCAACTATAAATTTATGTTTGTCATTAGTGTATAATTAAGCAAACCATGTTTTGGTAATGTTATTTTATGTCAATGTTTGGTACGGTATGTGTTTGTAGCAAATCTTGTATATTTTAGGCATGATGTATTGTAGTGTATGTAATGTTGTACTGTGAACATACGTATTGTAGTGTAGTTTAATGTTGTGCGAAAATATGAACTTGCAGATGTGTATACGTTGAGAAAGTACATATTTATCTTAGAGCATTTGTAGATGATAACAATATTAGCAGGATTAGGAACATACAAGTAGTACACTTAGGGAAGAAGTGCATGCAGTGCGGTAGGTGGTAAAAATAAATTGGTACATTAGAATAAAAATGCAATTACAGTAATACAAAGTTATAGTACAAATCAATAAAGCATGTATTAAGTAAAAGTTAGAAAACAAATGTAGGAAAATTAGTAAATGGTTTTTTTTGCATTAATTAGAAAAAACATGGAATACAAATTAGTAGCATAGATTGAGAAATAAAAACATTAGTAATAGATATTGTAGTGGGTGTTTGAGGTAAAATAAAAACATATACCAATGTTAATAAAAATGAAACGAATATGTAATGTGATGTATGTTAGAATTTGTTTAATGGTACGATTGTTACTTGCTGTGTATTAAAATTGTTGATTATGCACTTATGGTAGGTACGCAATGGCTGGCATTCAACAATTGTTCGTGTTTTATGGGAGTGGTCTCGTACCGTGATGGGCCGTATGGGGCGGACCTATCAAATTGTGAGCGGACCGTGATCCGGGCACCCGGTCTGAGCGCCATGAGCTTGTCTGAGCTACGGAGGTGTGTCCGTTCATCGTTCGATCGACACACCGCAAGGAAGAAGTTACGGATCGAGGCAGTCTATGCCTCAATGGTAGATGATGGAAGGGAGAGCATATGGCAACTTTTGAAGGTGACCAATGACGCGTCATGGGCGAACTACATGGAGGTCATGTGCAACCCTGATGCTGCGATATATGGCAGGCCAATGGTGTATGTCGAGTTTGTGGAGAGGGCAGAATCATCAGCCATGGTTGGTTCTGACGCCGCTGGTGGAGATGCAGTGGCTGGGTTCATCTCCGGCGGTCATGAAGACGCTTCTGCGGGAGAACATGTGGGCGAGGAAGTGGGTGATGAAGATGACAGGAGGCGTGCGGAGAATTTCCAGCCCAACGAAGGTGTGGACGAGAGGTGGTCGGCTGCCCGTATTGACTGTCATGAGTATATTGGGGACCAGGTGGAAGAAGAGGGCAGTGAGGAGGATGAGGAGGTGGAAACAGGAGTGGCGGACGAGATGACGTTATTGCTACACGCAGTGGCGGACGTGGCCAGGGACCACCACCCCCTCCGCGCCGCCGTCAGCACCACCATCAGCACGGCCATCGTCGTCGCGTGCATCCCAGTCCGAGAGTCGGCCCAGCTACGCTCGCTCGGCCTCCACGCGCTTCGGACCAGCGGTTGCACAATTGCCAACTATTTGTTCATCCACTCATTTACCATTTATGTCTAACCACATGTTCGTCTTGCAGCAATTGCGACGAGATAGCACGTTGCTACGGGCATCGTCATCACGGAGGGCGACGGACGAGCGACCGCGCTCTCCAGGCCGACGGGGGCCCACTGCAGAGGGCGATCCTGATGCGCCGGACCAACCAGAGGGGGCGTCCGAGATTAGGCCCAGATACGCTCGCTCGGCCTCCACACGCTTCGGCCCGGCGGTTCGACAATTGCCAACTATTTGTTCATGCACTCATTTACCATTTATGTCTAACCACATGTTCGTCTTGCAGCAATTGCGACAGGATAGCACGTTGCAACGAGCATCGTCATCACGGAGGGCGACGGACGAACGACCGCGCTCTCCAGGCCGACGGGGGCCCACTCCAGAGGGCGATCCTGACTCGTCGGACCAACCAGAGGGGCCGATGCCCTCGTACCTCCCTACCGTGCAGTCCAACCTAGAAGACCGGGACAGGTGGTTTGGGCAGACGTATCAAGGCTTAACATCACAGGAGTACATGCGCAACTACCCGTCGACATCGTCATTTCGACAGCCACATACCCCGGTATGCAGTAACGTACTAAGCTAAACATGTCTATTTCAAAGCCATGTAAGCGCACTGGCAAAAAAATGCAGGTTTACTCGGAGCAACAAGGACATGACGTTCACGGTTGGTCATCCGCTTTTCAGAGTACCCAGGTAAATGCCTTGCGATATTACTACTCATTATGAACAGTTTTTGTACGTTCCATTGCCTAATTCAGCTGTACCATCTAAGCAGGATGTAGACCCCTCGTCCGAATTTCTGAGCTCTATTTTTGGCCAGCCGTCGCAACCCTCCACAGAGTTGTACCCACCACCGCCTCGGGCGCAGCCCTCGCACTACGATCTTCGCGATGCACCGCGCTCCCCTAGTAGGTTCACCTTCTCAGAGGATCATATGCGACGTCCGAGGCGGCGACGAGATGATGAATGAATTTTTGTATTTGTGCTATTGTGACATCGCATGGTTTGCTGTGTTACGCATGGCTTATGAAATTATTTGTGTTGTGTTTTGCTGTGTTTGATGTTCAAATATGGTTTCCTGTATAAATATAACTTTACAAATGCATAAATATATATACACCTAAATTAAAATAGTGAACCCTAACACCAGCCTAAAACCCAAACAGTCTACAGTGTGGAGGCGCGCTCGGGGAATCGTTAGACTGGTGATTTCTTGAAGTGCTTGATGGTTTGATGTTCACAGATGGTTTCCTGTATAAAAAGGGTTGCTCTTAATTCTTTGATTTACTAGGGCATACAACCAACAGAGAGATGACAACACGGGACAACCCACATAATAAGAAGGCATCAGGCAATGACAACACGAAACAACACATACATTGCACGTACATGAAATGTAGCAAGTAGTACAACCACCAACACACCAATGAACACAACAACTAAAATACAACACAACCGTACATAAAACATTACCAAAATAGCTTGACGACAACATAGCATAAAACATTACCAACATACACGAGGTGAACCTCCAGCACTACAACTTGAGGATAACAATAATCACAAGAAACAAAATAGCACACAACAGTAAATTTATCTTCCACTCTAGTCTGTCGAAACGATGCCGCATCCCGACGGGGTCGCAACCCCCCACGACAACTCTCTCATGGCGAACATTGTCTGTCCTATTGCCCATTTCATCCTCCCACACCCAGAATCGGCAACCACCAGGAGCTTCCTGCGATTCCATGACAAGAAGATTTTTAAACATACCACCACGATTTGAATGAACCTGAAACAATCTGACTCACCGAGTGATAGGGGCACTTGTAGTAGTGTCGCCCAGGATTCGCGGCCGTCTGTGATGTCCTACGTCTAACCACCGTGTTGCAATTTGGGCACATCACCGTGGGTGCCCATGAAGACGTGCTGAGCTGACTCATTGCCTAGTCTGAGGGAGTGAGCACGAAAGAAAACTACACAGATTGGGAACAACTAACTCAGGAGGTGACTGATAACATGGCAAGGGAGTATGTGAGGGATGGCTCCATTTTATAGGCTGTGTGGGGGGGGGCAGCCTCACGCACAAAGACCACAGACAACACAAACCAAACACGCACATAAAGGGGCAGTGAGCAGACAAAAAGGGGCACCTTTGCCCAGTGAGATGACAAAAGAGGGCAGCTTTGCCCAGTGAGATGACAAAAGAGGGCAGCTTTGCCTAGAGACATGACCAAAGAGGCCAGTTTTGCTCAGTGAGATGACAACAGAGTACAGCTTTGCGCAGAGATGGGACAAAAGAGGGATGTACAGACATGACAAAAGCGTCAGCTTTGCTCAATGAGAGGTCGGCTTTGCTCAGTGCGATGACAAATGACAAAAGATGATAAAAGATTCCAGTTTTGTTCCGTGAGATGACAAAACAGAACAGCTTTGCCCAGTGACATCATAAAACAAGCCAGCTTTGCTCAGTGAGAAGACAAAAGATGCCAGCTTTGCTCAGTGACATGACAACATGAAACAACACATACATTGCCCGTACATAACATATAGCAAGTACTACAGCCATCAACACACCAACGAACACTACAACTAAAACACAACACAACCATACACCTTCTTACCTACATGCCAAACGAGCCTCGTGGCACCCATATGGAGAATTGCTGAGGGGGTCGCCTCGGACGTGGCTCGCCGTCCTGGTAGTGGCACGCACATATGCAGATTGGGTTCGCGCAGCAACATGTGGGATCATAAGAGCTTCCTATGTTCACGACCTCCTCGTTACCCCTCTCGCGCCGTCTCTGTCTACAAAGTGCTGGGACCCCAACCGTGCTATTTATACCAAACGAGGGACATGACGAAACGGTCCAGCTTTGCTCAGTGAGATGATAAAATATGGCAGCTTTGCGCAGTGACATGACGAAACAGGGTAGCTTTTCTCAGTAGGATGACAAAAGATGCCAGCTTTGGGCACTGACATTACTAAAGAGGACAGCTGTGCTCCGTGACATGACAAGGAGAGGACAGCTTTGCTCAGTGAGATGACAACACAGGACAGCTTTGCTCAGAGACATGACAAAATGGCGCCTTTTGGCAGTAGTCTCGCGGCACTCCCATCTTTACTCACTGCTACGACCACGCGGACCAGCTTTACACGTACGAGTAGAGATAAAACGGACCCTATAAATTGGTGTGCATTCCATTTCGCAACAAAATTGCACATGCAAACCCCATACTACACCGTGCTTCCCTCACCCAACCGGGATGAACAAAGGCAAGAAGAAGCAATGGGTCAAGATGGTGAAGGATTGCGAGGAGACCCGTGACATGACCAAAGATGTCAGCTTTTGCTCAGTGACATGACCAAAGATGTCAGCTTTTGCTCAGTGAGATGACAAAATAAGCCAGCTTTGCTCAGTGAAAAGCCTTCATAGGGACTGTTTCCTGCAAACGACTGAAAAGGCTACGTTGTACCACATACATTGAATGGTCAAAAGCCTTCGTAGGGACATTTATTGCTACACTGCAAACCTGACTATGCTCAAAAGATTCCCATGTCGTCCTCTCCATGGACTATGCCCAGTGCACCAGATAACCTGCCTACATAAAGGCCTCCTATGTCTTCCATACCACATCTCCTCCTCAAGCCATCACAATACTACTACACAACAATGTCTTCCTGGAGGTCCGACCCATTTGGAGTGCCGGAGTGGCATGAGCGCCCAAAGTGCCATTGTGGCTTTAGGACGATGTTGTGCGTCTGGATGGATCCAGTACAACGAGCCAAATACGGCCGTAGGTTCTTCAAGTGTCCAGACCTGGATGACGACTTCATGGTAACGACGACAACAAAATCATTTGTTTCTCGTTATTGTTTTTCAACTTGATCCATGACATCTACCACGCCACACACAGCCTTGCGAGTTCATCGAATGGGTGGATCGGGTGCTGCCGGCATGGCCACGAACCGGCCAATGGAGGTGGAAAACAAAGGACAATACTTTGTCAAGATGACTTAGGCTCGCGAGGTGGAACGACAGATGCGGCTTGAGCAAAAGCGCCGCGTGAGGGTGGACCAAATCCGTCTGAAGGGCAAGGAGGATGAGCTGCAAAGGAGGCGGGAGCAGTTAAGTCTGCATGAAGCAGCCATCAAGCGTCAGGAGGAAGAGCTTCAAGCTCGTGAGGCAGCTCTCAAGACCAAGAGTGACAGGAAGAAGGATGCAATGAGCCATCTTGAGTATGCGAAAAGGGGGAAACAACCACGCTACACCCAGTAGACAAAATGTAATAGACCCAGCAAGTTATATTCCCTAAGGCATGTTAGGACTAGTGGTGGAGTTCTGAACATTAGAAGTGCAGAGTTCCACACATGCCACATGCCACTGGTCACATCACTTACCACTTTATGTATCGACCGTTCTACGGTCAATCGTTCCTAAAAAAATTTACCCAAATTTTTTATGCATCTACAACTTACATTGCACATAAACTTCTATTACAACTTTATCAGATTTTTACAGAGTTTATAACTACAAAATTGACAAAACATACAAAAATCACGCAGATTGCAAACCCTAAAAACATATCAAACCCTAAAAGCCACTTACCACTTTATATATCGATCGTTCTACGCACAATCGTTCCTAAAAAATTACCAAAATTTTTTATGCATCTACAACATATAATCAACATAAACTTGTTTTACAATTTTATCAGATTTTTTCTAATTCACAACTACAAAATTAACAAAACTTATAATCGTTACAGGTCCTGCACTCATTCCCACGTGTTCAATATCACTTTCCTTCATTTCGTCTAATTGTTCATATCACATTTGTGCTCAAAACATTTTTCATTAAATTGCTTCCAATAAAACAACATACCATGATCGAAATTTGTTATTGTCACTTGAACACATTTTTCACGGTCAGCAATATATGAATATCACAAATACACTAATCGTTACTTCACACAAATTTCGTTCGTACTCTACCAACCAATATTTTTAATTTACTAAATTGCAAAAAAAAATTACACAAGCAGTAAAGTGGACTCCACTTCAAATTCATATTTTTTTCACACATCATTTCATATATACACATAAACTTTTTTTATAAATAATAACTTTTCAAATGCATAAATATATATACACCTAAATTAAAACAGTAGCACAGAAGAGTCATGCGGTCGGCAAACAAACGCGCGGTGAGGGAGGCGGTCGTGCGGTGAGGACGGCAGTCGCGCGGGGGGCCAGCAGTCGCGCGCTCGGGCCAGCGGACGCGCGATCGGCCGATCGATCGTGCGCGCGGCGAATGGATCCAGCGGTCGGCGCGGCGGTAGGGAGTCGTGCGATGCAGTACCGCACGACCAGTGAAACGATCGTCGTGCGGTACCAGACCGCACGACCGGGGCACGTGGCAGCGTCTGGCGATCGCGCGCTCAACAGGGGTCCAAAACCGGAATTATTTTCGCTCGGGGGCCAAAACGGGAATTTTGGGTGCACAGGGGTCCAACAGTGTCCAAATTTCGAGTAAACTTAGTCTCTTGGATAACGGAAGTACCGCGAGTTCAACGGTGGAACTTCCGCTAGGTTGGAAGTTCCAGTAAATGTGAGCGGAACGTTTTTTCTAGAGAGCAATCTTTTCAAAACTTAACACCGTGGACATCGGAAGTTCCGAGCTTCTATCAGAAATACCGAAAAATCAGAAGTACCGCATTAAATGTCAACGGATACTTCTGACACTCTGGCATAGCCGTTCTGAAGCTTCTGTTGAAAAACAGAAGTTTCGGACTTTGCACCGCGGAACTTCTGATTTCCCTAAATTTTCTGAATTATGTTATGCAACGGCTAGTTTTGGTTGGTGGGGGTATAAATTCGACCCCACCAGCACAAGGACATATTGTTGAACTATTATTGAGCATTCTTAAGCATAGAGTAACCTCTTGACATGCGTCATTTTTATATATATTTAGCCGTCATTTTACCCTCATATTCTTCGCATTTTAAGTCCATTTATCATCATTTACACGTTTTTCTATAATTAATTGCTCGAAATGGACCATTTTACATTTTTCTATACTTTCTACAGGCCGGCGCGATCTAGGTGCATAAACGACAAATCTAGACTGCTCCATACAGTAGTTGATGATATATGGTCATTCTTATGCTTCATATTATGCCTATGTTGATGATATATGGCCTTTACCATTGCTCTCATGTTATGCGTGATTGTATATCTTGGCCATGTGAGCCCATATTATGATTAATCAAGAAAGGTCATGCCGGAATTTTCTTAATTGAGCTATATTATCACTAGTTTCTTGTATGTCTTAAGTCACTTGGCATTATATTATAGAGCTTGAGCTTTGTTTATTATCCTTAATGTGCTTAGAAACCTTGTGATCCTATAGCATTTGATTCATTGCGAGTTACACATGTGTTTTAACCATTTGCGGATTGAATTGGTTCTAGTCATTGCCTCTTGAATGATCATATCTTAGTTTCATGCTTTGGCATATGTTATTTTAGATATTGATACTTTGCTTGAATGTAAAATTTGTGAAAGGGGTAGTCCTATCTTGAGCCAATAACTTGGTTGATTTATCTAGGTATCCATGTCTCGGGACACGTGTTACTTAGCATTAATGAAATCCGGTTAAAGATGCTTAATCTAAAAAAAGAGAAAAAAAAGAAAAAAAATTGTTTTGCAATGCGTTAGTGTGTGGAATAAGTGACTATGTCACATTGGTTTGGAAATGTGTTGAATAAGTGGCAAAGTTTTGCCCAAGTGAAGTGTGAGTGTGAATAAGCGGCAAAGTTTTGCCCAAGGGTGTGAATAAGTGGCACAAGTGCCCAATGTGTGTTTTAAATTTGCTAAAAATCAAAAAAAAATAAGTATCATGGCTCAAGTGTGGGCTTTTTCATAAATTTCATGCAAGTATTAGTCTCTTTGTCTCAAATAGCAAATGCCTTAGCATGACTCTTTGTTATGCTCATTCTTGATGTTATACCTAGTTCCGATGCCTTACAATTTTGGTTGGATTCATGTGATCACTTGAGTGTATTTGACACTTTTGTGTGTAACTTGATTTGGTCAAATGTTGTAGTTATCACTTGGCATCTTTGCTTGAATATTTCATTCTCATCTTGGATGATGCATACAACTCAAGTTAGATAATCTCATTTTACATTGTTGTATGCCTCTTGACTTATTACATATATTTAACTAGTCTTTTACATCATGATGATTTATTGTCCGGGTTCGATAATATCATGCCATTTACTTGAGGACAAGTAAACGTTTAAAGCTTGGAGGTATGACATGCGTCATTTTTATATATATTTATCCGTCATTTTACCCTTATATATAAACGTTTAAAATACTTGATCGCGCAAAAATAGCACACCCGCAAGTGCACGGGTTGCCACTGAAATAGCGGCGAGTGTCTTGTTCTCCACAGGGACTAGACTAATGCTACCGGTGCTCAGCTAAAGCTAGGTCAAACAAAACAAAACGAAGGAGAAAACTAAACTACCGAACGAACTCTAACTCACACGGAAAAAACGACGAACGAAACAAACAATCGAAAGACGACCGAACGAACGACCGTACGAATAGACGTCGTACGACCGAACAAACTACTCGACGACTGACTACACAAACGACGCACGAACGACACGACTACCATCCGATGACCTAACTAACTACCGACCGCGAGACAGAAAGGGGGAAGTCGAGAAGCACTGGGGGAGTCTAGAAGCAGGGAGAGTGTCGAGAGAGAAAGAGGTACAAAACGGTCGACAGCTAACTAGACGATAACGGCAGGAAAACACAAGCACAAAACTACTAACACACGCACGACTTAACTATCGAACGACCGCTGAAAGAAGCAAGGAGGGAGGTCAAGAAGCAAAGAGAGAGTCGAGACAGCACGAGGAAGGGAGACGATCGCCGGCTCGCTAAATCGCGCTAGACAACACACAAACACAAATAGATATCGACAACTGCATAAACAGGGCAGACCCTACACAAGTACTAATCACAAACTGACCATAAGCACAAACTAACCACTGACAATTAACACTACTAAAAATACTACTAACAGAACTCGATTTGCACAGTTATCACAGAGCATGTATCACACTAACAAAACAGAGCACAATAACATACTCACTGATCTCACACATCACAGATCACAGATGATAATCCACAATTCATCAACATATTGCAAATGGTAATTGTCAGTTAACAGTGTGAACAATAATTAAAAATACTGAAGAAATAAAGAGGGAGGAAATTAGACAACCGAGGAGGGGTTGAAGAAGCAGACGGAAGAAGCCGTCGGTGAAGAGGAGCCGAGGAGGATGGGGTCGGTGGCGCCGGAGATCAGTGCGGTCGGCGGCGTGGTAGAAGTGGAGAGGTGATGCAGCCGAGGGAGATGCCAGGGAAGAATCTGATGATGTCGCCAGTGATCGGTGGAGAAGATGGCCGAGGACGCCCTGGATGCAGAGATCGGTGCGGCCGAGGGAGGAGGTGACGGTGGTGTGAGGAGCTTCGGGGCGCGGCGGTGTGGATCTGGAGCAGCAGCCGGAGGTGGGAGAGATGGGAGAGCGGCGGGCGGACCGAGATGGGAGACGCGGTGGCGAGCCGGAGAAGGGAGGCGATGGTGGACGCGGTGAGGCGGCGACGCTCGGATGGAGAAGGAGGTGGTGCAGTTGGCCGTGGATCTAGAGGGAGGCGGCGGTGAGGAAAGAGAAGCGACGGCGGAGAAGGGAGATGCTGGTGGTGCGCCGAGGTGCGCGGTGAGGAGCGGCGAGGAGAGCCGGCGCACGGGTGGAGGCGTGGTGTGATGGTACCCAGGTGGAGAAGGGGCGGCCGCCGGCGAGATGGCCCGGCCTCGCCGGCGCCGTGGTTGGAGAAGATGGGGGAGGAAGCAAGGGAGGCTAGGGAAGACAGAATACCGGGCTCGAAGCTTCCCACAGGCGGCGGCGGCTTTTGATGGAAATGGGGGATTTTGGCATTTTGCATAATAGTCCTCGAAGAATCTAGGGTTTACAAGGAGGTCCTTCCCCCATTTCATTTCTTCTGTTCTGACCCTCTAGAAGTCCGATTTCTTCGCGAAAAGATCCTACGCGTTCGTGATGACACGCACATCTGTATGAAGCAGTCCAGATTTGTCATTTATGCACCTAGATCGCGCCGGCCTGCAGAAAGTATAGAAAAATGTAAAATGGTCCATTTCGAGCAATTAATTATAGAAAAACGTGTAAATGATGATAAATGGACTTAAAATGCGAAGAATATGAGGGTAAAATGACGGCTAAATATATATAAAAATGACGCATGTCACCTCTCACACCTCATTTCATCTCTTGTGCATTCATTTGAGATAGTTGAGTGAATTCAAGTGCATTCATCCGTAGATAGATCCTCGGCACTTGAAAGTGGTCAAGCAACGCTGTGATTCATTACACTTGGTGTTTGCCGACACCTAGACAGCTTGGCGGAGAGTGCCCGGTGATCTTCTCAAGAAGGTTGTGAGAAGGCCGGCAAGATTGTGAAGGTTGGAGCTCGCCTACCCAAAGAGTGGAAGAGCTACCACTAGTGATCGAAGTGTTTTGGCTTAATTCGTGGAGCCGGTCTAATTTGTTCGGGCTTACCTCAACGTGGACTAGGGGAGACCGGCAAGTCTCCGAACACCACGGTAAAAGAGTGATTGTGTCATTTGTGGTTTGCTTTCTTATACTCTATTTACTTTCAAGCTATTTACATTCTTAAAATTAATTTGATTGCTTGTATACCTAGAATTGTAAATCTTGACCTAGGCTAGAATTGTTATTGTACTTAGGCAAGTTTATTTGTTCTAGTCACTATTTGAGCTAAGCCAACTTGAATTTAGTTTCCACATTGTTTACTTGGTTTAGGTAAATAGGGTAAGTATTTAATTGTTAGCATTAATTAGAAGAAAATTTTTAAACCTCCTATTCACCCGCTCTAGTCGGTCTCCTCGATCTTACACCCGCCCCCAATACACACACAAAACCCTTAGCCTCTCAAGTGCCAAGGGCCCTCCACTTGCCAGAGCCGCCACTGCCCTTACCATCAGTAGTGCAAATCAAGCGCCGCTGGTGTCCATTCCTAGGTCCCACGATTGATTTGGTGCCCTTCAAGATCTAAAAGAGAGAGGGAAAGATCAAGGGCTTGCACAAGCGGCCACCAGCCATGTCGACCTTTTCCTTCCCACAAATGCAGTCAATCTTGCCTTTCACAGCGAGATGTATCCCCGATCCGTGCCACCTTCCGCTGACGGCGACCATCCCAATCCCCTCTCTTCTCTCCCAATTCATTACATCGTTGGTCCATTCCCCTCCCTTTTGTACCAACCCTGTGCATTACAGCCTTCTCCTCGTCTCTCACAGTCTCAATTCACTGCCGTGAGGCGATGATGTTGTCCTTTTTCATCTCGTTGGGCCAACATATTATTGTCCATGCTCACCACAACTGCTCAGAAATTCAATTGCAGACAGAAATTGTATCATACGTGTTTACAAATACTAACAGAAGGTTAGATAGAGTAAAATATAGCCCAATGGCTCAAATTAAAGCGAATATGGCAAGCATCTAGCCCAAAATAACTTACAATACAGTAATTGAACCCCACAAGAATAACAATAATTGAAACCCATAGGAAAATCTTGAGTACAATCGTAGCCCTAATACATCAATGTTGATGGCAATTTATACCTCCAAAGGCATCCCTTCTGATATTGTTCAACAAGCAATTATAGGTAAAAACATGTACTTCACAAAACTTTATAACCAAGTTATATGGTATGCAAGACTATTGGGTGAGAGTAAGCGCTTTTAAGCCCTGTTCATATTAGTTTCTATGTCTAACTTCTACTTAGAAAAGTCAAAAGCTAATATAAATACTAGGTTCTCGAAGCGACTTCTTTATTTATCTCAGTACCGTCTCACTTCGGGGATAAGACAGTGAATCACGGGTACATCACGCATCCCACTCCTCTCGCTCCTGTCATCTTTCCTTTACTTTTTTCATTACTCGCTCTCTCCTTCTAAAAGTCATTTCTTTTATTTCTTTCAATTATTACTATTTATTTTTAGTTAAAAGTTATAAATCATAGCTAAAAGACAGCAGCAAAACATAATAGAACACCCTCTCAACCTGCATTCTTCCCTCGTAAACTCCCGAGGAGGTACTGTTCTTTAGTGGGATGATGCGATGCTTTCGGCTTCGGAAAACCATTTCAGCCCAACAAGACCGGCCCGTCACAACTGTCAAAAGGGCCTACAAATTTCTAGCCTTTTCTTTTTCTAATCAGGAGCTTTATACTTTTCCTTTTAAAAAAAGCAATTTCAATTCAGTGGTTGTGCTTTACTGCTTCTTGTTATGTTTGCCCATTAATTTTTTTTTTATCAGGATTCGGTTTTTGACGAACCATCAATCTTGTCAAACAGCTAAGGATCGTTCTTACCATTATTCATTTGGGGAAGACGAGCACGCAGCTAGCAATTGACCGGGGCGGATGTTCATGATTTCTAATCAAAATTGCACACATTAGATGCTTATCGTGAACTGTTTCTTTCTGTTCTGCCTGCTCTTCGGAATTGGAAATGCAAATGTGTCCTGACTCCTGAGCTTCACACAATCAATTTTGATTAGAACGCAAAACAAAAGTTATTTCGCCTTTTTTTTTCTCTTCTTTGTAGGGCCATATGAACGAAGGCAAAGCAAAAGGTGTGCAGGCCTTTGCTCTTGTGTGCCTTTTTATAACTAAAAAATTAAGTTCATGGATGAATAGATGACAAATAATGGTAAGGGGCACTGCTAGCTGTTCTAACAAGGCAATTAAATCAAGTAGTCCATAACACAGCACACTTAGTACATCCAGATGATAGTTCACATGAACTTAACTAACACTTAGCAAAAGTAGTCTACATTACTGGATACCATTACCAAGGGCGCTCAAGCATGTAGAGGAAACGACTTATCTACATGACTCACCTTCCAATTTAAAGCCTTTTCAATTCACTCTGATGTCTTCTGCGTTTTGTCACATGACGGAGCAGGCGTTGGGGTTCTCGTCGTTGAACATGTTGGTGAGCCGGTCCTCCGGCCTGCTGACGTGGCTAGACACGTGGGCAGCAGCGGCCTCCACGTTCCTGACGTGGACATGCGGGGCCCGCCTGTCATAGGCAGCGGCGACGTAGGGCTGGCTCGCCACGTTATAGGGAACGTAGGGCCACAGCTCGGACTTGTTGCCGGTGGACTGCGCCTTGTTTAGCACCTTGCTGGCCTCCACATACCCCATCACCGTTACCTTCTGCTGCTTCCTGTTTATCTTCACCGACTGAACTCCTGAAAATTAAACATGCAGATGAAATGCATGAAACAATATTGAACAAATGTATGTGCAGTTCATGTCCTTGAATGTTTGCATTTATGTACTAAGATTATGGAGGTCTTAGAGCTTAAACATCTTTGCATGATGCATGCGTGTTTTGTTCTTGGTCTGAAGATGCTATATCTGCTGAAACTGAAGGCATTTTGTTTAGACGATTGGACGAGAGAGAGAGAGAGAGAGAGAGAGAGAGAGAGAGAGGTGGAAAACCTTTTAAGGAGGAGAGGGCATTCTTGACCTTGAGTTCACACCCTTCGCAGTCCATCCTAACCTTTAGCTCCACGGTCTGCAGCTGCCTCCTCTTGCTGTTCTTCTTGCTCTTGTGGCCATGATGATCTCCACCGCCAAACAATCCAGCCAAGTACTCCAAGGTGCCTCCCATTGCAGCTATTTGCAACAACAGGAGCTACTACAAGTTCTGAAGAACTGAAGAGACTTAACTGCAGATATGAATGGAAGCAAATGTGAGGTAACTTGCATATGACGATGTATTTGCAGGTCCTTTAGCAGAAACAGCAAAAGGCAGAAACCTGAAAAGGGTTATCAGATGCAGCCTTTTTCCTCTTTTCTTCCTTCAAATAGGCATGAAGAAAGTGGAGGATTAAAAGCAAAAGGAAAAGAGAAGATCAGTGCCTTAATAATGGCTTATGGAAGTCCCATTTGAAGCTTCACAGACCTTATCACCTATGGCCTTCACAGATCTCACTCTCTGTGCCTGGCAAACTATTAGCTAGCTCTCTACCATCTCCTTTTATGGGCTTGCAAAAGCAGGAAGCCAGAGAGGGCTACAGCTGTGAAATGCACAATGCTTAGCACTAGTGATAAGCAAGAGCCTCTCAAGGAAGGCACAACTGTGGCATGCAGACCAACTGAACCAGAAAGGTTGCCTGAGGAAAACACAAGAAAGGAACTGAACCAAAAGAATGAAATGGTACTGTGCTAAGTCTTGAGAAAGATTTTCTTGTGAAGGTGTGAATATGATCTCTCAAGGCTGTAGCAGTGGATCAATGCTGTGCTTCAACTGTAAGGAACTGCAGCTATTAGTATTAAAGTGACACCAAGACATATGTAGCTTCTGATTTTAATGTTATATAAAACATGTTGAAGTAATACATTCCATAGAAACTCATGCATTAAGCACTTGAGGTCACGTCCATTAGAATTAGTACAGTGTATCTGTGTATGCACCATGGGCAAGGAAGCATGCAGACCAGAGAAACACTCCATGTTGCATGATTCCATCCTGGTACCAGCTAGCTCATCAACCACAAATACACCCTACTATAAAGACTTTCTCTGATCATGATGTATTGATGAAGCATTGTAGCCAATAAAGGACAACATGTCCACAACGGCACAACCACTTGCAGTTCAGCTAAAAGAGATGAGATATCAGATCCCAACAAGCAGAACACCAAAACATCTCAATTATTTGCCTGCTATAATTCCCCATCATCAATCACGAAAAGTTCACAATGTAAGATCATGGTGCCTGCCAGGAAGTAGAAGAGATGTGTGCAAGTGGTTGTCCTGACACGACTTTGCCTGGCTACATACATGCAATGCAGAAACACAAACCCCAGATCGTTGGTTGAGGCTTTGTCAAGTCAGTCAAGAGAATAGAGATATCTGAATGAACAGGAAGAAGCCAACGAAGGTTGCTTGAAAAAAAAAACTTTGATTTGAACAGGTTGGTACTACTGCTAGAAGTTTCATAAGGTGGCTGTAAACATTTTGGCTTTTATCCAGATTTACTGAAATAAATTCTCTCTAGTTCACAGTTAATGCAAGTTTGTTAGTGAACAGAACATCTCCTTTGAAAACTCCTATATTACCATAATCTGTTCAGAGTTCAGAGGCCTTGTTTGGACCTGCTTTCATAGAGCTGGCCTTATGTCAGGGCAGGAAGGTGGTTTTGCGTGCTGCCTATGCTGTGTTTTGGTTCTTTGTGGAATAGGTGTTTTTGTGCTAGCCAGCTTGTCAATGCATCAGGCCAAAAGATTGCTGTAATACCACAAAAATGCAACAGGTAGAATAAAGGAAATTAAGTAGAGTTTTGCCATCAAACCCATCGGCTTTTAGAATGCCGAATAAAAGTAGCGCTCACTGAGGTTCCCAGACCGTCTAGGGACGGTCAGCACCATCTCGCGTTTGGGTTCTCATCATCCGGCGGAAAATTCCATTCTTATCTTTTACCGACTTACCTCGCGTAGTAGAAAAGCCTTTAATCAGAGCAGAACTCATCCTTGGACCAAAATGCCCTTAAGGCAATCAGCCACAAGAGGGGGATGAGGCAAGGGCAATTTTGGTAATGCACAAAGCCAGGGGTTGTTCAACCATGCCATTATAAGCTGGCATAGTACAGGCAAACCTCTCCACAGCCCCATTTCATTTCCCAACCGAGAGCAAACATGCAACAACACATGCATAAAGACATGGCCATATGACTCAACACCCAACCACCCCTGCCACAGAAGCCACACTCCTAGCATTCTCCTTTCCTTCCTTCTCACCCAAGGCAAGAGCAAAGCCAAGAGAGCACAAGGCTGCACCACCACCATAGCCCAAAGCCCCAACGACTAGAGCCACCACAGAGAGAAGCAGTGAGGAAGACGAAGCCGAAGAAGAGCTAGGGAAGGAGGAGAAGACGAAGGAGAGGAACCAGGACTACAACAGCAAGCCAATGTCATCGGCAACGACAAGGGGAGGTTGTTGCACTTGTTGTAGTCCACACACTCATGACCTTCGTCAACGACTACCTTTATTTCTAGCCAACTTCAAGTAGGTCCTCTAACTCTTACCCTCCCTACTCATGGCACGAGACAAGAGGCGAGCCCAAAGGGGGGCACCATGCGCCCTTGGTTAGGGGTGCATACTCCCCAGTGTATGTCCCCGCCAAGTCCTGTCATGGTGACCACCTGTAGGCTTTTCCAAATCATGTGTGCATGAGTATAGAAGCAAACAAAATAAAGAAGCTAAAACTAAATGTGAGTAGTAAAAGGGGGAGGGAGGAGAACTGTCCTGAGTAATAGAAGGGAATGGTAAGCCAAGGTAGACCATGGCGGCAAGGAAGGGGAAGAGTGGCCGGAGGTGGGGAAGGCGCTGGGCTCCCCGGCCAACTGCAAGCCGTGGTCGGTGAGCTGAAGGGGGCGGAGGAGTGGCGCAAAAGAGGCATAGCACCGGTACCCTTGCCTTTCTTGCAGGGCGGCCGACCATGACCCCAAGCTAGTGCGCCCATGGCGCCTGGGGCGGCGGTGCCAAGAACCTTGCCGCGTGTGCGCAGAGGCAGTGTTGGGGAGGCCACCAAGGCTGGCAGCCGAGCCCAAGAGGGAGTCACGGGGGGAAGTAATCGGTAATGAGTTCGACACCGGCTTGCGCCGTTTGTGCTCATCGGAGGGAGAGGGTGAGGCCAGATGTCCAGATCTGAGAGAGAGAGAGCCGAGGGAGAGAGGAAGAGGAGGCACAGCTTGGGGGGTAAGGGAATGACGGAGAGCCCACGCCCGGCAACCGGAGGCCGGCGGTGCAGGGTGCACCCCAACCCCTAGATCTAACCCAAGCAGAGAGAGTGAGAAGGAGCCAGGCGATTCCGCCGAGAAAATGAGGAGAGGGAGAGAGTAATGAGAGAAGGAGAGAGAGAGAGAGAAAGCTATTCGGCCGGGTAGGGAAAAAGAGAGAAGAAAAGGAGAGAAAAGAAAAGAAAAGAAAGAAAAGAAAAGAGGAGAAGAAGAAAAGAAAATGGGGGTTTGGTGTAACATCCTAAATTTCAGGTGTTCATAAATATGGAATTTTTAAGACCTTTTCTTGCCTTTTGCTGGCATTTAAAATTCTTCTAAAAATTTAGCTGAGATTCGCTGCATGGAGGACTGCGTGTCCCCAACATGTAGCTGGCAAATTACTTTTATGCAAGAGGGGTCGGGCAATAAATTTAATTCTCTTAATTAAAGCCTCTGCCAAAATATTCTGGGTATGGACATGCAGTACCGAGTGCTCAACTGTAATTCCCATCGCCATGCAATAGTCATCAAATGCCTTCGAAGTAAATTCTCCGGCATTGTCCATTCTGATGAACTTGATGTGATGATCAGGAAACACATTTCTGATGCGAATGATCTGCGAGATCAATTTTGCAAAGGTGTGATTTCTTGTGGACAACAAACCCATATATGACCACTTCGATGAAGCGTCAATGAGCACCATGAAATACTTAAATGGTCCTGAGATGGGCTGAATGGGACCGCAAATGTCTCTCTGGATGCGTTCTAGGAATGCAGGGACTTCATCCTCCACCTTCAGAGTGGAGGGTTTAGTAATTAGTTTCCCGGTGGCACATGCAGGGCACACAAAATATTCATGATTCGGGAAATTCTTCACATTAATATTATGCCCATGTGAATTATTGATTATGTTTCTCATCATCCTAAGACCTGGGTGGCCTAATTTATCATGCTGGAGACAGAAGAGTTCAGAGCTTTTAAATCATCTTGAGCGTTGTAGGCCGCAGTGCCTTAATGTTGGTATAATATAGCCCAGTTTCTAGTGAAGAAAGTTTTTCTAATACCCTTTTGCCATTCTTTTCGCGCTTCGTGATGAGCAGGTATTCCTTGCCGTACTCTTCGTCAGTCTCAACATGGAAACCATTGGCGCGAATATCCTTAAAACGTAGGAGAGTTCTAGTCGATTCTGGGTACAATAAGGTTTCTTCTATGACCAAAGTTGTGCCTATTGGAAGCATAATTGTGGCTCTTCCGGAACCAATTATACATGCATCGCTTCTAGCGATTATTGTAAGGCTGCCGGTGCTCTTATGAATCGATTGAAAATACTTAGTCTCTCTTAAGATGGTATTCGTTGTGCCGCTGTCGGTAAGGCATACTTCCTCCATAAGGCACCACACATGTTCTAATATAACGTATTTAATTAACATGTATTAGAAGGCATTCAACACATAAATAAAATACGCCAATATCAGAACATATCATGCCATCATAAACTGAATAAATGAATGTATTATTCCGAAATCATCCAACCATTATGAGAAAACAAATCCTAAAGCAACATCCATGCAAGTTCTAAACTTGTCCATTTAACACAAAATAAATGACAATTAACGTCTAATGCATTCTGTGTATCAGACGAAATCAACTAGAAAATCATCGACTTCTTCGGCTATTTTCTCAGGAGTGATGTTCTCTTCAAGAGAGATCATGGCTGTGGCTGCCTCTAAGTCATAAGAGGGTGCTGCTGCTGGGATGGGTTCAACATCCATCAACTCAGGCAGCTGCTCAGGATGCTCCCCCTCGACTACTGCAAAGTGGGCTTCAGGCTGCGCTTTGCCATTCTTCTTCTGAGCTTGGTGGGCATCAATGACATGTTGCGGTTCTTTGTATATCCGCGACCAATGCCCCCATTTGCCACACTTGTAGTAACCTTGGTTCTGCTGGCCATAGGTCTTGCCACTCTTCTTAGCCTTTTTGTCACTTGGAGCATCTGACTTGCCTTTCTGCGCAACGATCTTACCCTTCTTCCCCCTTCTCTTCATCAAGGGTTTTCCCACCTTGTAGCTGCTAGCGTTGGCTTCACGGCCAGCGGAGCTACCTGGTGGCTGAGTGATGTAATTCTTGCGGAGAAATTCATCCTGAGCCTCCGCAACTTGATCATATCAATCAATTCAGCGTACTCCTTGTCGCCCTCTTGATGATAGTTGCGGGCGGTTTGTACGGCATTGGGGTGAAAGGTGGACATGGTCTTCTCGATCTTCTGCTCATCTATGATCTGCTTGCCACAGAGTTAAAGATTAGTACAAATCCTGTGCAAGACAGAATTGTACTCCCCGACCGTCTTAAAGTCGGCAAACCTCAGTCTGATCCACTCCTGCTCTGCTTGAGGAAGAATGGTGTACTTGAGCCTCTCAAACCGCTTCTTAAGTGCGGTCCAGAGTGCTAGAGCGCTTTTCTCCGCCATATACTCATTCTTGAGAGTAGGGCAGAGGTGGTGCCTGAGAAAATGAAGTGTCTGATCATTCTCCTCAGGTGTGGGTCGAGTGTCATTCTGTCCGCTTGACCCAATGGCCGCACGGAGCTTCCGGCCCCCAAGCACAATCTCGACATCGGATGCCCATGTCAGATAGTTTTGGCTATGCTGGGCCACCTCCTCGAACTCACGGTTCGTAATGCCAGTCATCTACATGTGTATGAACGAAATAAAATAAGTTTACTTCAGGTAAACATGCATGGAATAATTTACTGTAGGTAAATAAATGGTACAATAGGTTCTCATAATGTTTCATAATTTTTTGCGCATTTTCTATAATTTTACTGCTAATTTCAATTATTAAAAGCAATTTAAACAATTACAATTAATCAAAACAGTAAATAAATACAGAAAATAGAGAGAATAATAATGGCATAAATAAATAAGCTTCAAATGCTAATAATAATTCAAAATTCGGAATCCCGAGGCTCTTTTATGCTAGAATATAAATTTTCAACGAATTCTGCACTTTCTAGGGGTTTCTGTGCAAATTTTTAGTTCAGAGAAAAATTCGCGCAATTTTCTGATTTACCGAGGGGTTTTCTACAAAATTCTAGACCCATACATAAATCTGAGGACCTATCGGCAATTTTTGGAATTGCCGAGACCTTTCTACAAAATTTTGAACCTATATTCTAGTTTTCAGGGCTTATCTGCAATTTCTAGGAACTATGAGGGTTATTCTGTAAAAGTCGGTGCACCGCACCCTTGGTCGGGTTTTCCCTTCTCCCGCCCAGTCACACTTCGGCCCATGTGGTCTTTTTTTCTCTCTTGCATGAATCGGCTCGTCGGCTGGATGGCCCATTTGGCCCAGTGGCCCACCCGGGCGCTTTTATCCGGTCGGTAGGGTTTCCCCCTGCCAGCCTTTTCGTGGTGGCGGCGGCAGCCCGAGCTGCAGCTCAGGTGGAGGTGAGGCAGGCGGCGGGGCGGCGGGGCATGCGGCGGCTGCGTGCGGCGTGCGTGGCGGCGGCGGCGGCGGCGGCGGCGCGCGCGCGGCGAGTGGGCACGGTGGCCGAGACCAATGGCGGCGACCTTGCTTTGCGCGCATGCGGGCGTGGGGCGAGGCGCTCGGGAGGTTCTGGCAAGGCAGTAGCGGCGCGCGCCGTCTGGCGGTGCAAGCGCATCATGGTGCGAATCGCGGGAGGCCGACGGCTACGGTCGCGTCTGCGGCGCGCCTTGTGGGCGTGCTCATGCGGGAAGCCGGGTGGCGGTGCTTCATGCGGAAGCCGGCCAGCGGCGGCGCTCAGCGCGGCGTCGGCTCGGCGGCGGCGCTCATGCGGGAGGCAGTGCCGATGGCGGCGCCCCATGCGGGAGGCGGTCTTCGGCCGACGGCAAGCCGTCGGCCATTACCTCCTTTTTCTGTGCAATGGCCGAACAGAGAATCAATTTCTTTTCTCGTGCATTGATTGTGCAAAATCAAACAAAACCATGCAAAATTTTTTATTCTAATCTACAGTGCAATTAACATCTACCCCGTTTCACAATCTACCGATCGACATTGTGCCGGTGACTTCAGGTCTGCTCGCGGTAGATTAGGGCGGATTTGCACCGTAGAAATTCAATCTAGAACGCAAAAATACGAATTCAAAAGCGATCTAGAAAATTCAATCTATTAGGTGCGTCGATGATTACCTTCGTTCACCGGAGCGAAGTCGTGCTGATAACGTTTTGAGGAACCATCGTTGGCAACCAGTCCGATCGATTCCTCTGCTTAGAACAAGAACGAATCAATCACAGAAGACAGAATAATAGATTGAACACAGAGAGGTAGAGAGAACTCCTGTTCTTTCTTTATTGCTTTGAATTGCATCAGGTGTACATAATATGCTGGTATAGCTTTCTATTTATAGTCTACGGTGGGGTGCCCATATTGGGCCAGGACTCCTGGCCTGGGCCAGGTTTCTCAACAGGTTAAAGGGGAGTAAAGTGGCACTTCTTTGAGGGGTAGGGGATTTTGGGTACATGGGTTTTTTGGGGTACACGTGACTTAATTAGCCACATTTGGCCTTGGTATAGCCAATTGGATGCCCAAATATTTGAGGGATAGTTACATTTTAATTTATGAGGATATTTTCTATGTATAATTTAATCACTAATTGTACTTAGTTGCATAATTGAATGAAGTAATTTAAGTATGCAGTACTGGAACTCGAGGGATCATTACATATGCAACTAGGTTACAATAATTGTTTTATATTATCTCCAGGAAAAAAATATTGTTATATATGTAGGGGCTATACTGGAACCCAAGGGACGATCAATTGGTGTATCAGCTGCAGCTATATGTTACGTTTTCTCTTTTTACTTTTCTTATAGTTTCATCTTTTTACCTAGTTTTTACCCTAGGTATCTATCCTTTCCTCAAGGTTTATGTCAATTGTCATAACCATAGAGAATCATGCCAGCATGCCTGTGATATGGCATGTGGAGCCAAGTTTTCATGGAATGGGCGCAAGAGAATAGGAACAGTTTATTTTATTCACCTTAGGAAGCTAAAGTTATCTCGGGATCCTCTTTTAACACTAGGGAACACATAAAACCCTAGGTAGCTTTGTAGATTCTAGTAGTGAAAGATGATTCGGGAGAAATTTTAGCTGCGGGAGCAGGGAGTTTGGATCTCTTTTCCGATGCTTTGCAGATGGAAGCTGAAGCTTTACTTCATGCAGCTGGTCTAGGCATGAACAGGTGGTGTTTGAGATGGATGCGTTGGTGCTGAAGTAGGCTGTTGCA
Organism: Dendrocalamus sinicus; assembly: GCA_036346575.1. Lineage (NCBI taxonomy): Eukaryota > Viridiplantae > Streptophyta > Magnoliopsida > Poales > Poaceae > Dendrocalamus > Dendrocalamus sinicus. The sequence goes on from CM070647.1 coordinate 32,983,854, forward strand.
AGTTCGTGCTATGATTTCGCAGCTTGTGGTGCTAGTTTTAGGGAAATCAAGAGCCAACTTATTATGATTATGGATGTTTTTCATATTCCTTTTTGTCCTCATAATTGTAATAATGCAGCACACTTGTTAGCTGCTCATGGATCTAGGGGAGATCGTGAAGCCGAGATTCGGCTTGAACACTTTCCAGTTTTTGTAAACAGTGAGGTGGTCGATGATTTGGTCGTGCAACCGGGTTAATGGACATTTAATGTTTCAAAAACATTATAGACATCAAAACTTTCTTTTGCTGGGACACCTTCTTGACAATGGTGATGATGCGTAGATGAACCTTGGAATCTTGATTTGGAAGAACACAGACGAGAGAAAGATTCAACCGATAAATACGATAGTAGGGGGTGTTTTTCTCTTTGTACACAATTGTGGCTAGGGGTTTGGATCCTTGTTAGCGCCAAGTGGTAAGTTGAGTTTATGCCAACAAAATCCGCAGTATTCTTTTGTGATCAGATGGTGCTACAAATTACAAACCCTAAAAAGAATATAATTTTGACGCTTTGAGAGTGCCTGTACGTGTCCTAGACAAAAAAGGCGTAGTTCAATCACTGAAACCACACACAAAAAAAGGCGTAGTTCAATAACTGAACAAAAAAGGCGAAGGCGTATTTGTTCCTGGGGAGCCCCACCTGTCAGCGGCGGCGTCCCTCCCGCAAGACCACACGCGGCCGCACCGCTCATCCTCCTCCCCTCGTCTCCTCGCCTAGCCGCCGCCTCCCCCGCTCCGCGCCGCGACCGAAACCCTAGAACTCGAAACAGCCGCGCGGGGAGGCGCTACCCCCAGTTCCCCAATATTTTCCTACGACTCCCCTGCCAATCTAGCCTCCCCTCTCCTGCCCCCTTCTCCCGGCTGTGCCATCCTCTGTTCCTTTTTTCGAGATTTTTCGGGAATTTTTCGGTGCTTTTTTGGTTGTTTGTTTCAGGAGCTCGTGGCCTCGGAGGAATCGCGGCGCTGGTGCGTGGAATCGACTCCCTCCCTCGCGTATTTGCGATTTTGGTAGGTTTTCTAGGGTTTGATTTTGATCCGACGGTTGCGTGTTTCCAGGGCTAGGGTTTTGGCGTCTCGGTGAAAGGTGGTCCGCCGTCTGTGCCGTTTGATCTCTCGGCGCTGGTTGTCAGGTGAGCCCTACTCGGATGCCCTTCTATGTTGTTCTTAGCGTCTAACGCGATTTGTCTGGTGGTGAGGGATTTTGGAGTGGCGTAGGCTCAGGTGTTACGGTACGTGCATAGAATGATGTACCGTGTATATTTCAGCCATGGGTCATTAGATTGCTATTGATGAATCTATTCATCTTGTTAACTCCAGAGATTTCAATTGATGAACTAGGCCGCTCCGTTTCTTTATCACAGAAAAAAAACAATGTAACAATGATAATAAATCATTGAGATGTGATGATAGATTCTCTGGTTTTTATTGGTTTCTTCTGTTGGCAGTCACCATGTCATCATACCCTGTGCTAAACAGCCGGCCTATTGATCAATGGAGAGTTACTGATCTGAAGGATGAACTCCGTAAGAGGAAGCTCCCTGTTAAAGGTTTGAAAGATGAACTTGTGAGGCGACTCTTTGACTCTATTCAGAGTGAAAAAGCAGTCAATGAAGATGATGAAGATGCGGGAGTGAATGCACCAGTTAATCAGGCACCTGAAAAGCAGAATGTTAGTCAGGAAACTACAGTTTCCGTTACAGAAGTTCGTCAGGAAACTGTGGTTCATGTAACTCAGGAAGCTACCATTCCTCTCTCAGAAGTTAGTCAGGAATTCACGGTTTCAGCTGTGGAAGAGGCCTCCAGGGTTAATGTGGTGGCAACCCATGAAGCTCCCCTGAGTGAGGTCCCAACAGCCAAAGGAGAAGAACCAGAATCAGTTGCCGGAGACAATTCCACATTGCAAGGAGGAATTGATACTGAGCCCATTGTTGAGAAGACTCCAGAGGTTGGCACCAATGAGACAATTGTCGTCAATAATGTGACCAGTGCTGATGTCAAGTCAGACATGACCTCTCCTGAAGTCAAGTCAGATGCCACTGAAGCCAGCAAAATTCAAAAACAGGACACAGTACGAGTGCCTGTGGATGCCCTCAAATCAGATGCTGATCCTATGGATACTGATGTTGCAGCTGCACCAATAATCAATGATGGAGAGAGGCTGATTTCTAAGAATGATTTGGGTGACAGTACTTCAGTGTATGATGAAGCGTGCAAAGATTCTGAGCTCATCAATGAGGACTGCAAGCCCATCATATCAAAACCAAATAATCAGGTACCTGAGGTTAGCCCAGATTTAGGGTCTCAAATTAAGTGCGAATCAATTTATAGTGATGATATATCAACTAACAAAAAGAATAATATGAAGGATAACTTGAATGCTAATAATTTTGATTTAGAACTAGAGGTTAAGCCGGAGATGGTCAAACCATCATCCGACATTACTTCCTTAGGTGGAGATTTGCAGCCATTGGATGATGACAAAGAGCTGGTTAAGAACCAGTCATCTTTGGAAGACATAGATTCCACAGCTAATGTGGATGAAGGTGGCTCTCCAGAGAAATTAAATTTAGATTCAGGTGATGAGTCCATGGAGGAGGATGTCATTGAGATTAAGCAAGTTGAGTCCAATATTAAATCTGATGATCTCAGAGGAAAGACCGAGCTTAGCTCAGAACATGTGAAAGAGGTGATCCTCCCTGATTCTGTTGTCGAGGGGTCCTTTGTTGATATGAAGGATGTTATAGCTGAAGAAAAGCCAGCAGCTTCCACTGAAAAGAGGAAACTTGAAGGTTTATTTCTATCTCCTGATAATCCCTTTCTTGTTTCTTTTATCACAAAAATTTCTGCAGCCTTTTATAGTGCCTTCGAGAGTAATGAGCTTTAGATCATTTGGTCATTCTGGAATTAAATTTACATTCTCTCTTTTGTTTTAACTCCCTCTTGAACAAACAGCTGAAGTAGTTGTTGCGAACACTGAGCCAATCAAACGTCAGCGTCGATGGACTGCAGACAGTGCCAAAGTTCCAGAGAGACAACCATTAATTCAAAGTGGTTCTGATGCTCCCAAGGATGTTTTTCAGCTTGCTTTAAAACGTTCTTTTGGCAGGTCTGATTCAACAGCTAGTGGAGACTCTCCGAAGGAGCGGATTGGTGAGTCCTTGGCAAATTGCTGATCCTTTTGTTCCTAAGTCTATATACTTCATCAGTGAGTATCTTATAAACTAATCGTCTTTCTTTGCTTTGGTGTTGCAGTGCCACCGCCTCAGAAACCTGCAACAACTTCATTGAGAATTGACCGATTTGTACGGCCATTTACCCTGAAAGCTGTGCAAGAGCTTCTTGGTAAAACTGGATCTGTTTGTAGCTTCTGGATGGATCATATCAAGACCCACTGCTATGTTACAGTATGTTCTCTTTGCTATTCAAGACTTCAGACTATTAATATCTTTAACTTCATCTGTTGCTTATTGTACCATCTTGAATTCCAAAAGCATACACTTTTCTTCGTACTTGATTTTTTTTGCTAAGGATTATTTTTGTAAATCTATGAATTTCAACGCAACAAACCTGTAGGCCTTTATTATGTAGTATTGCCAAAATGTGTTCAGCATGCATACAATGAACCGCTTTGTCATACTGCATTCTTTAGCCTGTACTAATTGCATTCTAGTCTGGCCTTTTAAAATTAGCAAGAGCGGTTGTGGTTTTCAAAAATACATGCTTAATGGCAAAAATGGATGTGAGCTTGATGTTGCAGTAATTCTTGTAGGTGTTTTCAGTTGAAAAGCATTTCTTGTGATGATGCTTGTTTTATATCATCTGGTGATATTGTTACATTGACTTTGCCTGTGTCCCACCTTTTTTTTTGCAGTACTCCTCAGTGGAGGAAGCTGTGGCTACTCGAAATGCTGTCTACAACCTGCAGTGGCCCCCAAACAATGGCAATCATTTGGTTGCTGAATTTGTTGATCCTCAGGAAATGAAGCTCAAGCTTGAACCCCCTCCCCCAGCGCCAGCTCCCATTAGCCCAGCTACTGCATCAAGGGAGCCTCCCTTTAGGCAAGCTCAGGCTAATCAAAATGTGCCTCGCCAAGTTGCTACCCCAAGGGAGCAATTGCCACCGCCACCGCCCCTTGCTAAGCCTCCTACATTGGACCCGGGATCAGCAAGGGACGGTCTTCCACTCACCCCAAAGAAGCCAGAACCTCCTGTTGTGACACTTGATGATCTCTTCAGGAAGACGCAATCCTCTCCAAGGATTTACTATCTGCCTTTATCAGAAGAGGAGGTTGCAGCCAAGCTTGCTGCACAGGGCAAAGGAAAGAAGGAATAAGGGGGCTCTTGGCCTCATTTTTGTCTCCAGTGGGGGGGTGTGTTGCGGTATGTGCCTGTTCTAGTTTCATGAGTTCACTTCAGGTTATATGCTGAGATCTCATTCTTGCTCCCTTCTCCAGGAACATGTACTGTGCTCGGCAGCTGGCAGGTGCTACTGCTGCAGTTCATTCGAAATAACAGGCGGTGATGACTGTTATTGGTATTGTTCTGCGAAAGAGTTGTAGAGCTGTTATGTGAAAAAGGCTAGTGTAGAAGCAGCAACATGTATTTTCTGCAAAGGACGTGTTATGTGAAAAAGGCTAGTGTAGAAGCAGCCACATGTATTTTCTGCAAAGGACATTTTTTTGTTTTATCTCCATCTAGATTTGTATTGTCTTTCTGACTCAATTTACTTAAGTGTCTGAGATGCTGGTTTTGTTTAAACAATCAGGAACGCTGGAGATACTGTTTTTAATTTAATTAATTGGCAGTGCGTGTTATATTTGCCATTCTGCTTAGGGCCTCAGGGGATGCTCACACTTGACGTGTGATTATGTACCTGTTGTAACAGTCTGGATTTGATTAGTTTTGCAGCTATCCTGTGGGTTGTAAACTTGTAAAGAGAGGCACACACCAGCAATTTGTAGAAGGCCGTTTCGCGTGCTAGTGTTGCGGTATTCCTGAACCTTTCACGCCTTAACCAAAGCAGATTATACAAGCTTGTCATATCTGTTTCATGGCTGTTAATTGTAAGTACCAAAGTACGGTGTTTCTACGACATGTCACTATTTAAAAGTTGCGTAAATATTAAAGTGTGAATGGAAGGTGGGTGATGATTATTTATCCTTTTTTGTTTTAAGATTTCTGCAACTTATATATTGATTGAGGGGGTGCATAGAAATACTATTCATCCGCACCGTCTTCACTGATCCGAGTGCCTCGGAAGGGTATTTTAGAAAGGGACTCGAGCACACGGCGTGATACCGTCCCGGAGTCTGGGACCAAAATGACATTGCCGCTGAAGATGTGGAAAGGCATAACTCTCTTGGGTGTTGAACGAAGAGAGGGAACGTGTTGAACGCAGTTTATCGAAAACAGCTCAATTTCTGTAGGTATTTAGGAAAATTCATGTGTTGTAAACGAGATTGAAGTGTGACCGGCTCGGTTGTTCCTATAATGGGATGCGCCGTTCCGTCCCAACTGCGCCCCTACAACAATTTTTACCTGCTGGGAGGCTCGGAGTCTGACTCCCGTCATGGATACGTATGTACATATATCTTTAAAAAAAAACTGTCTAGAAAGAACTCAAAGTGTTTTCTTGTTAAAAAGCATTCAAATTTTGAGCCTTTAGATCTTAGATCAAATGGATGAAATCACTTTACCTTCTCCCCTCCCATTTGAGTACTATTTTATTAAGTACTCAATTTTTTAGATGTAGGATGTATATCTACCTTCATCCACTAGTTTACTCATTAGTTATTAGCATGTGATGTGATACATGAGAAATACTCTAATACATATTATTATTTTATTTATTCCCTGGCCGCACTTGTCAGTCTCTCAATTCTCTCTCTTTTATTTTTCTTCATTTTCTAAGCCAATTCAACTTCCATGTGCCTGTTCTCTTTCATACCAACTCCGATTGAGCCCGTTCAAGTCTCTAAATTCATATAAAATCAAGCCATATTTTATGGTTAATTTTATTTAATTTTTTAAGTGAGTTCGCTCTATGTTTTTAGTTTTCATTTTGATTTTCTCTCTCATGTGAGTAGACTTCAGTGCATCGAAAAAGTTCGTTGAGCAGAGAAAAGAATTAGTACAAGATCAACACATCGTTTGAGGCAAGTTGTGCAACCTTGATCGTGTTGAACCTATGTAGAATCAAGGATAACTGACTAGAGGGGGGTGAATAGGAGGTTCTAAAAATTCTTTCCTTCTAGAATTAATTACCACAATTTATAGCTAGGCAAGATTTCAAAGCAATGTAAAACGACACAATTCTAGTAATCTAAGGCACTACAAGCATAAGTCTCTATAAGTATATCTGTAGCACAAGTAAATAAGACAATCACAATGATCACAATATGCTACAAATACAAGTACGGTAAGCAGAGACAAAGAAGTAACTAATTGACACACGATGTTTTAGCATGGTATTTGGAAACTTGCCGGTTTTTCCTAATTTACATTGAGGAAAGCCCAAGCGACTTGGCGGCTCCACGAATTAAGTCTCAACTCCTCAATCTACTAGTGGTTGTCCTTCTTTCGCTCTGAAATGGTGAACACCAAACCACTCACAAGTCGGCGCCGGGCATCTTGACAACCTTCTTGAAGAAGTCACCTCGCAAGCTCCCATCAAGCCGTCTAGATACTGGCAAGCACCAAGTGTAATAAACCAAGGCTTCACTTGACGACGATTAAGTGCCAAAGGATCAATCTAGATGAATGCATTGAATTTAGCTCAACTACCTCAAATGAATGTAATGAAAGCAATTGAGGTGTGGAGTGAATACCCTTACTCAAGGATGTTGCAATGAAGTGTGTAACTTTGTCCTTGAGTAGGTGGGGAACTATTTATACCCCCACCTACCAAAACTAGCTGTTACAAGGCAATCCCTAAAAAATCAGGGCGAGCGAAAGTACTACCGTTCATCGGCTAATACTACTGCACCTATTCTGACACAACAGTAATGGCTATTTCGGAGCTTCTAAACTAGTCGTTTAAAGTCGGCACAGTACTACTACCGTTATAAGTGTGGTAGTTTTGATATTTGGTAGTTCCAAATTCTAGAGCGGTACTTCCGTTTGTCTCGAGGACAAAACTTGGTGCTCTTTGGAAAAAATGTACCACCTAGATTTTCGAAACTTCCGAGATCCGGTAGTACCGCTCCAAGGTTGCAATACTATCGCTCTACGTCGTTCTGCCATTAAAACTTTAGTACTTTCGGTTTCCAAAGAAACAAAGGGATTCTAACAGTGCTCTCTAGAAAAAAATGTACCGCTACATTTCATCAAAATATCTAGAAAGTGAAGTACTGCTATTTACACTTCAGTATTTCCGATTTTCTTGACAGTGCACAGTTTGGCTATCAATTTTAGTTTTAAGTGCATGCATGATCCTAAATTGATTCAAATGGCATAAGAACATGCTATCAAGTTGCTTGCCATGATCCCTCTTAATAATACGGCTTTTAACCTATAATCTGGTCTTCCATGCATTCTCCTAAGACCAGTAAAACCAAAAAGGGATCCTAGACTACTTATACCATTGTCTTGAGCCACATTGATCTTCATGTTGACCATTAGCATGCATTTCACATTCGTCATTGGGACTAAACATTCTAAACACTCGATAAACATGTTAAACATTTTTAGCGGCCTAGATGTTCTCAATCCCCCCTCTTTGGTAATTGATGACAACACAAATATTATGCAAGAAGAATAAAGTTTTGAATATACCACTTGTTTGAAAAATGAGTTGTATATTCTTTTGTGACTTTGAAAAGATAATTAATTTTGTAATGAGCTCAATTGAGTTTGGAGAATTAATTGCTTCTAAAGTCAATACAAGGAAAAACTCCCCGTAAACATGTGCATATAGATGAGAAGATACATTGCAAGCACATGTTAAGATTTAAAAAAATGGCGGAATTTCCTTTGTTTGTTGATCTTGAGGGAATGGATAATTGCAATTATACAATTTATACAACAAAGGCACAAGATGCAATTATATAAAATGACCACAACTTCAAGATCAACATATCATAGACATAACATAAAACATGTCCACAAACACATTAAGCATAAACATTCCAAAGCATGACCATAATACATATCTCATAATGACAAAGTGCACAAGTTCATTACATCACAAACTCAAATAGAGATATAACTCAAATAGAGATATATAGTAGCTAAGGTAGAGAGTAAAGGCTTGTTCTTCTTTTTCCCTTTCTTGGATCTTCTTCTACATATCTTGTCTTTCTTCTCCATATCTTTCTCCCCCATTGGCATCAAATACCCAAAAGGGCTATTCTTGAGGTGCTTGAGGAGAGGGACCATGATGGCGATGGCAACCATAATAGACTGGAGAAGGAGAATGAGTCAAGCATGCTCAATAGAAGTGACTCTCTCATCAATAGAGTCCATTCTGGAGGAAAGAGAAGCAAACACATTGGCTTGATTGTCGCAAATCTGGAGGATTGTCGAGTATATCAGAGATAGAGAGACTTGTCCTTCTTGTTTTTGATCAGCTGCAGCCTCTTCTTATTGAGCTCTAGGACAAGATGGCGCAGGAATAGGAGGTTCTGCTCGAAGCTTGTAAGCTTTGTGGACTCCACTCAAGCCACCACAGAATTCAATCTTTCTAAGGATCAAGGCCATGATGTATGGAGCATAATTAATAATTTTGATCCTGTCATTCTTGGAAGAGGCATTTTCCTAGATAATAATATCAACCACATTAAAATTTTGGCCTTGCATAACATACTCAATTATGTTCCATGCATGGCTACTAATAGCATCATAGTTCCTACTCTTAGGAAGAATGGTATGGTTAATAATCTGGTTTACCAGGCTCAGAATGGGGAGAAGTAAGACAAGCTTGCATGGGATAAATGTAGTACTCTGATCATAGTACTCAGACATGGAAGGGATCTCAAGTGCAGGCCATCATATACCTTCTCATATGCATTTGACTCTGTCTGAGAGCCAGCTCAAACTCGTGTTTATTGGAGTCCAAGTACCAGTGCCAGTCATCCATGAGATAAACTGGAAATCAGGGGAGATATATAGAGTAACATAAATCTGCCTGATTATCTTTTCATTATAGTCTGACTTGAGTGCCACAAGATTCTATATTCCAGCCCTCTAAAATAGCCTATATGTCCCATGATATTTGTTGATTGTTTCAAGGTGGTCCCAATCAACATACTTGTGATCTGCAACAAGTATGTTTGGACCATACAACTATTCATACACTTGCTCTTGAAATTTGGTGTGAAACATTGGATTGATAGAATTGTTAGGGAGTACAAACTAGTTTCTGTGACACAAACATTCATACTCTTCAGCTATGATTGTTCTAAGGTCTATTTGAGGCTCTTCTGGCTTAGGCATCTCCTCGTCTGACTGTTCAACAGGTGAGCTATCTTGTTGTTCTATCTCTGTCTCAGAATCAAAGGCTATTGCTTTGCCTCTGTCTTCTCTGGCCTTCTGTGCAGATTCTAAGGTGGCTGGAGTTGCAGGAGGAGGCACCTGGGCTACAAGAGGGTCTTTACGCGAGATAGATTATCCAAGGGCGGTGTTCTTAGTGTACATCTTGTGACCAACATTCCTTATCCTAGGCATCTCCAAACAAAGAGAAAAGATAACAAGGATAAGCTAAGAAACATCCTCAATAGGTTCGAAAAGGAATGGAATGAAGTTGCTATTTTAATCAGAGAAATCGGAAGTATCGACATGCAATAGGAGGTAGTAGCGATCTCCGGTAGTACCGCACTTGTCGAGTGGTGGTACCGCTTTCTCTAAATAGTTTCTAGGGCAGATTAAAGTATGAATTTTCTGGTGTTTTGCTTGGATTGAATCCATGGAATTGATGCGAAAGCACCATTTAGACACCAGATATACCATTTTGGCTAAGAAAAAGATCAACAAATCTTTTGCATTACCAATCAAAACCTAGAAGAGACCTAGGATTCTAGAACAAGGTAAAAATAGGGATTTTGATGCCATTTACCTTGTGGATCGGAGGAGTCGAACCCTTAGGAGTCAAGGAATCACCAAGGTGCAAAGAAATCCCAAAAAGATTTGAGGATTTGGATTGAATTTTGGAGTTCTTTGGAAGTCAAGAGAGAGAAAGAGAGGAGTACAGGCACGAATGGCGGACGTGTTCAGAACTTCTGAAGGGAGGAGCGAGAGAGGGATAAGGTCCTGTCGGGTTGGCAGTTAATGCCCTCTACCAACTCGAACGGAAGTATTGCAGTTTGACTGCCAGTACTTCTGATAACTCTTCAGACTTTGACCACTTTTAGAGTCCGACTTTACAGTCTCGTACGACCACACATATCATTTTCGACTACGCAGGTCATTGTCGAACACACAGGTCATGCTCAACTGCATTAGTCATTTTTGATCGCTATGGTTTTTCGACCACGTAGGTTTTTGACCACGTTATTAACCGTGTTTCTGACCATGTTTCTGACCACGTTAGTTGGACCATGTTTTCGACCACATTTTCGACCACATTTCTGACCACGTTTTTGACCACTTGGTTCGACCACTCGGTTCAACCATGTTTTCAACTACATTTTTTACCACTCTATTCGACCACGTTTTTGACTACATTTTTGACCACTCAGTTCGACTATGTTTTCGACCACTTAGTTTAACCACGTTTTTGACCACTCGATTCAATCACATAGGTCTTTGACCACGTAGGTTTTTGACCACCTTGGTTTGACCACACAAGTCTTTCGAGCACCAACGAATGCAATAGTACCATTATTCCAGGCTGGTAGTTCCGAAAGGCAGAAGTCCCGCAAGAAACACAATGGTAGTTTTCATTTTTCTGGAACTTTTAGGGAACTAAATTTAGATATGAGAATTATGTAAATGATCCCTAGTTTTGCACTCAAATAAAGATCATTCAGGATCATAATGCATTAGGAAGACTATAGAAAACTTTGGAATATAGTTTTCATGAACATAGGGACTTTTAGCAAAAATAAGTGAAAATACCTCAAACAACACTAAATGAGCATGAAAGCATAAGGCATGAGTTCAAGCAATATTTGAGTAGTTTATGACATTTACTTCATTCCTCAACTTGTAAAAATGGCTTTCATCTAATGGTTTGGTGAAAATATCCGCTAATTGGTCTTCGGTCCGATGTGGCTAATTGTAATGTCTCCCTTGCTCACATGATCTCTCAAGAAATGATGGCGTATATCTACATGTTTGGTTCTTGAGTGTTGGACCAGATTGTTGGCTATTTTCACTACACTATCATTATCACATAAAAGAGGGATTTTATCAAATTTGATACCATGATCCATCAAAGTTTACCTCATCCAAGCAATTGAGCACAACAACTACCTACGGAAACATATTCGGCTTTGACGGTGGAAAGTGCTATGGAATTTTATTTTTTTGGAAGACCATGACATAAAAGACCTTCCTAACAATTAACAACTTCCTGATGTACTCTTTTTGTCCACTTTACAACCCGCATAATTGGAATCCGAATATCCAATCAAATCAAATTTAGCACTTTTAGGAAACCAAAGCCCTATGCTAGAAGAATGCTTTAAATATTTTAAATTCACTTTACGATCGTCAAATGACACTCTTTTAGAGATGCTTAAAAACGTGCAAACATGCAAACACTAAATATGTTATCGGGTCTAGATGTGGTAAGATAAAATAAATTACCAATCATGGATCTATAAATCTTTAAATCTACCGGTTTACCTCCTTCATTGAGATCAAGATACTCATTCGTTGCCATGGGAGACTTGATGGGACATCTTCCATGCCAAACTTCTTGAATAAGTCTCTCGTACTTTGTTTGGTTCATAAAAGTTTTATCCTTGTGTTGCTTGATTTCAAGTCCAAGGAAATAGCTTAATTTTCCAATCATGGACTTTTTGCCAAATTCTTTGCAAAAGTTTTGGTTAGTAGAACCAAATATAATATTATCAACATAAATTTGGCATATAATGAAATCATCATCAATAATATTTGTAAACAAAGTTGTATCAATCTTCCCAATTTTAAATCCTTTAGAGAGTAGAAAATCTCGAAAGCACTCATACCGTGCTTTAGGAGCTTATTTTAAGCCATATAGCACATTTGAGAGTTTATACACATGATTAGAATTTTGCCATGAGGCATATAGGAGATGCGAAGAGGGATGGAGCCTCCTTAGTGGCAATACCAACAAGTCCCTTCTTCTTGGGGGAGTCATCCTCATCAGAGTCGGAGTCAATGTACTCTTCATTGGAATTCCATTCTCCTATGTGGGTTTCATTCTTTCCATCTTTGTGAAGTTTCTTGAAAAGCTTCTTCTTGTCATTAAGTCCTTCTTCTTGGATGACTTGCACTTGTCATCCTTCTTCGTAGGACATTGAGAGGCAATATGCCCCCTCTTATCACACTTACAGCAACGGATGTTGCTATAGTGCTTGTTGTCATTGTTGGAGCGCCTCTTCTTGCCCTTCCATGGCTAGCGCTTCAGTATGGGTGCCTCTTCATGAATTTTTTCATATTCCTCATGAGGAGAGCCAACTCCTTCACAGAGTCCTCCTCATCATCCTCGAACTCATCGCTTGATACCACCTTAACATTAAAAGCGGTGATCTTTTTGCTCTTGGAGGAGGATTGCTCCAAGAGCTCCTCCTTGTCCTTGTACAACTCGTTGGTGATGAGGTTTCCCAAGAGTTGTGTTGGAGTCATTCTTATCAACTCAAGAGAGTTGAGGAAGAGTGTCACCAACATCTTATATTTCTCCGGCAATGCCCTAAGCATCTTTCTTACAATATAAAGATCTGTTAGTGACGTGCCAAGGCCTTTTAGCTCATTCACAATATTGTTGAGATGAGAATACATTTCATTTATATTCCCATGAGGCAACATTGCGAATGTCTCATATTTGATTCGAAGCCTATGCAATTTGGCTTCTTTAACCGTGGATGTTCCCTCATGGATTTCCAAGAGGGTGGTCCAAATATCATGAGCGGTTTTCAAATTTCTCACTCTATTGAACTCATCTGTGCCTAAAGCGCCAAATAGATCCTTCATATCTTGAGCATCTAAATGAGCGTTATGCCCCTCTTGTTCCTTGGGATGTAGTGGATCAAGAGACATGACATAACTCTTATTTACAATTTTTCATATGCTTGGATTCATGGGCTTAAGATAAATAGGCATTCTAATTTTTCAATAAGAATAATTAGATCCATCGAAAAGAGGTGTTTTCCCTATAGCAATCCCCTCACTAGCCATTCTTTTCTCTCTAGATGGTTAAGTGTAAATCAACGAGAGACCAAGCTCTGATAGCACTTGTAGGATTAAGGATAATTGACTAGAGGGGGTGAATGGGAGGTTCGAAAAATTCTTGCCTTCTAAAACTATTTACCACAATTTATAGCTAGTGAAGATTTTAAAACAATGTAAACCTACATAATTCTAGTAAATATAAGGCACTACAAACACAAGTTTCTAAAAGTATATCTCTAGCACAAGTAAATAAGACAATCACAATGATCACAATATGCTAGAAATACAAGTTCGGAAAGTAGAGACAGAAGTAACCAATTGACACATGATGTTTTACCATAGTATTCGGAAACTTGCCAGTTTCCCTTAATCCACGTTGAGAAAAGCCCAAGCGACTTGGACTGACTCCACAAATTAAGTCTCAACTCCTCAATCCACTAGTGGTTATCCTTCCTCCGCTCCAGATATGGTGGACACCAAACCACTCACAAGTCAATGCCGGGCTTCTCCACATCCTTCTTGAAGAAGTCACCTCATAATCTCCCGCCAAGCCATCTAGGTGCTTGTAAGTACTAAGAGTAATAAACCAAAGCTTCGCTTGATGGTGATCAAGTACCAAAGGATCAATCTAGATGAATGCACTTGATTTTGGCTCAACTATCTCAAATGAATGGAATGAAAGCAATTGAGATGTGAAGTTAATGCCCTACGCTAAAAAATGTTGCAATGAAGTGTCTAACTCTGTCCTTGAGCAGGTGGGGCGGTATTTATACCCCCACCTACCAAAACTAGCTATTATAAGGCAATCCCTAAAAAATCAAGGTGAGCAGAAGTATCGCCATTCATCAGCCGGTACTATTGCACCTGTTCTAGCACAATAGTAATGACTATTTTAGAGCTTCTGAACTAATCATTGAAAGTCGACGCAGTACTACCGCTGTTATAAGCGCGGTAGTTCCAATCTTCGGTAGTTCTGAATTCTGGATTGGTACTTTTGTTTGTCTCAGGGCCAAAACTTGGCGCACTTTGGAAAAAAATGTACAACCCAGATTTTCGAAGTTTCCGAGATCCGGTAGTTCCGCTCAAGGGTTGTAGTACTACCACTCTGTGGTAGTTCCACCGTTGAAACTCCAGTACTTCTGGTTTCCAAAGAAACAAAGTGATTCCAAGGGTGCTATATGAAAAAATGTGTCGCTCATTTTATCTAAACTTCCAGAAAGTGGAAGTACCACCATTTACACTCCGGTACTCTAATTTTCCTGACAGTACGTAGTTTGGCTATCAATTTTAGTTTTAAATACATGCCTGATCCTAAATTGATCCAAATGGCACAATAACATACTGTCAAGTTACTTGCCATTAACCTATAATCTGGTCTTCCATGCTTTCTCCTATGACCGATAAAACCAAAAAGGGATCCTAGACTACTTGTACCTTTGTCTTGAGCTACATTGATTTTCATGTTGACCATTAGCATGTATCTCACATTCATCATTGGGACTAAATGTTTCAAACACTCAATAAACATGTTAGTCCCATATTCACATAATGTAATTAATTACCAAAACTATTTATTAGGGGTTTAGATACTTTCAACATAGTTTTTATAAATTTATTTTACATTTAAATTACATGCATTGCTATTTATTAAAAATATTCTGGGAGGTAGTTATTGTCCCAATTGGTATTTATACACCTTGTTATTTGTATGCCATGATCCTTTGTCACCCTCGGATGGTTATTATTAGTTGACCATTAACTTGTCATGAACATGGGTTGATTAGATTACTTAGCCATGCTGGAATTTATGGAACATTGTTTTGGAATCAAATTAAATGTGAATAATGATATATGAAATTGCTCTGTGAATATCTTTGTGCACTATCTGTCATCGTTGATGGCATATGTTGTGCTTCAATATCAAGGGTGGATAAATTGTTTAGATTGGGGTGTTTGAATGAACTATGTGCTTATGCTATGTGGAAAGCTTTATGAATCATTGTATAGTTAGAGAATTTGGATAACATTGCCTTGGCCATTCGAGGACTTAACTTTGTGTGCCATTAAACTAAACCACAATCATACAACCATATGCCTAGAATGGAATGGGCCTAGCTTAGTAACTTACCGAGTTTCTGTATTGATAGCTCATGTTGTAGGATAGGCTTCGTGAAAGGTTGAAGATGTCATTTGTTGGGTTACATCTTATGGACGGTGTTCAGTTTACAAATACAATATTAAGCTTTGAGCTTGCTCGCATGTGTTAGGGTGTGGTTACTAGGCTTAAGCTTGATGGGAGGGGTTAGTACTAGGACAAAGTTTCCGAAAGGTTTTGTTATGACCATTTTAGTTGCATGCCTAAGGAACCGTGTAATTGGCCAATAGGATGAGTTGCTCATATCGAGTAGGAAAGGTTGTACAACCTCTGTAGAGTGTTAAATGGATCTATTCGAATAGCCATATCTGCAATCATGGACATGCTTGGGAATTTCACACAAGGATTAGATTTTTAGAACCAAAAACTAGGGAAGGCAAGCTAGGTGAAATTGATGGTGAGCTATGTCAGATACTACTACCTGCTTTATTCAAATTATGTTTTTAATCTAGTTATTGTGTTTACAAGTTGAATTTAGCTTTTTGTAAAACAAGCCAAGTGTTTGCTTTGTCCAAACCTTGCATCTATATACTGCATTCTGCATGCACAACTTATTGAGTGCTCTATGTGCTGACATTTGCTATTAGCACAACTTAGTTGCTGAAGGAGAATCTTCACCACTCCTTGAGGAGTACTACGAATGAGGTTAAGCACTAGGTAGAGCAACCCTAGTTGATTACTTGCGGCTTGAGATGAGTTATTTACCACTGGAGTTATCTTTTTGGTTTTCCGCTGTAAGTTTCTTCCTTAGTGTTAAACCTTGCGAGGCATAATAAATGTAAACTCTAATCATAAGATTGTATTTAGTTAATTAAATAATATTAGCTATTTTGTTAATTATGTGTGTGTAGGGATGATATTACATCAATGTTGCCACTGTATGTACTAGCGTGATCCTGGGCTAGTGCAATATACACAAAGGGGTCAGATTCACATATTTGGGTCCCGACACTTCCCTTAGATGATCTAGCTCTTATCACTAACTGATTCACCTATGACACCACAAAGCAAGAAAGTGTAGGAGAGGTGGTCCAGTTGTTTGCTTTGAGTGTGATGAGATGGGTCATTTTCGTGCAAGCTGTCCTAACCTTGTGAACAGGGGTAGAGATGATCGTGGGAAGAAAGACTATAACAAGAAGATCCAACGATTCATCAAGCATGGTGCCACACTCGAGTAGGAAGCTCTTGCAATGCTTTCATCCCTCATTGATCAAGACCTGATCGATGTTAATTCTTCAAGCGATGCGGAGGAGAAGACGGAGCAAAAGAAGGATAAGAAGAAGGTTGTTGACTTCGCTGGCATCTGCTTCATGCTAGTAAGCGAGGATGATCATGACAGCAAGCATGATGAGGATGATCCCTACATCGAGCATGGTGAGGTAGATTCCTATAATGCACTCATGCTTAGACATGATAGAGTTGTGGATGATCATTTGAACCAAATTGAGTGCATGAAACATGTCATGAGAAGAAATGGCAAGCTTAAGTCTAAAAATGAATTCTTGAGTCATGAAATTGATAGGCTTAAGTCTCTCATTCCTAATGATGATAATTGTAGCTCTTGCCTTACTTTGCATGCTAAGATTGAGAAATTGCGATCATCTAGATCATCCTTGTTTGAACAACTAGAAAATGCTAGATCTAAAATTGATGACATCAAGGCTAGTCTATGTTCAAGTTGCTTAGGAGCCAGTGATACTTCTAGAGTTAGGGCCTTGCCATGCTTGAATTGTGACGAATTAGAAAAAACTTGAGATGCAAACTAAAAATTTGCTCCAATTGTAAATATTCTTGTGCACATTGAGAGTTTAGGAAAAAACTAAAAGAATTTTGATAGGCTTGATTGTGTTAAAGTTAAATCTTGTGATAATTGTCCTAAGCTCACTTCTAAAATTGAAGCTCTCACAAAAACTCTACAAGACAAGTGTGATAAAGAAATTCTTGCTTCTATTCATGTGTCCAAGAATATTGATTCTATTACTCTAATAGCTTGTGCATTTGTGCTAAAATTGGACAAGATTTAGTTGACATGTATGAGTCTTATAGAATAAAGTTTGATGAGCAGTTGCGGAGACTAAAGAATATGTCTTGTGTGTCTTGTGAGGCTTTGAAATTAGAGGTGATGGTCTATAAGGAGTGATATTCTAGAGTTGTTAAGAGACAAGCCTGTGAGTCTTGTGCCATTCTAGCTAAGGAGAATGATTACATTCAGAAAACCCTCGAGAAGTTCTCTAGTGGGAAAAGAACATAAATATGATTCTAGATCAATCTAAGGTTAGCAAAGCCAATATAAGTTTAGGGTTCAACCACTATGAGAATTCCAAGAGTCATCCTCCTAAGGTCGTGCAAGTAGTTGAGAGTGGGAAGGTAGAGGTTGCCCCTCTTGAGCTAGCTAAGATGGTGTTCAAGTCTGCAAGATTTGCCTAGAACCCTTCAAACATTGTCGATGCTTATACTTTATCAGGTATAACCCCCTCAAAAGGTCAAATACATTGCACCTTTTGTGTGGATGATGGCCACATCTAGAGTTCTGCTTTAGGTGGGCTAAGAAACTTCATCATGATCACACTAGAGCCTTGAGGAGTTTTCAGGATAAGCCCCATCTAGTTAGTGTCCCTAAAATTGTCTCTAAATCTTGCTTTGTAGATGGGTTACTGTGACACCCTGACTTCTCAAAAGCCCATAATGTCACCATAACTACAATCACTACTAATTTTTAACCATTAATTATACATAATCAAATGTAATTATTCAACATAACCATGAACATAATAATTTCAGCACTGTGGAAAACTGTAATCAACTTTAATATGAATCAACGGACATTAACAGAAAGCAATAATAGATTTATCCAAGGAGGCTGACAAGTAGAGATAATAATAAACCATTAAATACCAAAGAGAGTAATTATTCAGCTAAAATTATGTGGTGAGTATAATTTATTTCTAATCATAAACGAGTGTCCACTAAGTGAAAGAGATCTATTGAGTGCAATATCAACATGTGTTAATTTCTCGCCCAAGCATGCCGTCATCAATGCATACCTAAAAAATCAACAAAGCAAGGTGAGTCCATGACTCAGCAAGTACAAAGCTGAACAATAAATGAATCGACATCATTTTAACAATTATTAATCATTTACCATTAACGTAATTTTCACATCTCATTCTCATCAATTTTCAACCACATATCTTAATATCTCATCTTAACTTCTCTTAATGCAATGCAATGTATATATCTCCTCTGTAGCTTATACCGGTATAGCAGATAGCACACCCATTGATGTCAACCTCTTTCTCCATTCCGTGGAGGTGTCTACCAAAGTAGATCTTTCTCAAGAGCACACCAAAATAGTCACATAGCTTTACTTATAGCTTTTGACTTCCTCACTGTCTTGGCTCGTAATGCATATGTCATATCATGAATGCCATTTTACATTATTTTACTCATACCATAATTAGCATCAAATTAATATCATACTGAATAAAAGGATAATCAAAATTTTTGCATGATATGAATTATTAAATAATAGTGAGCAATTATTAACAATCATATATCATTTACTAAGCACTTGCCTTTTTCTTAATTACGACACTCGAGTTTATTAGAAGACGACAACAACCCTGAAGTTACTGCTCCTACAGTAAATATCCAAACTCAATACAAACTATAGTAGTACAATACAACACTTAATCAACAACTCTCTCAGACGCTGTAACATCCTGAAAAATGTAAATAATAAGTTATGGAGTTTTTGGATTATTTTATTTGTTTTCTATTTGAATTTGGAGTTTATTGGCTTTTTGTAAATATAAAGGAAATTCAAAAGAGAAAAGAAATCCATACATAAAATAATAAAATATGAGCACCCAATAAAGAATCTGAAAAGATGATCCATAAACTACCAAGTTAAAGAAATGAAAGAAGGTATAAAATAAAATCCCTAAAAATTTTTGGCAAGAAAATTTAAAGGAGGCTAGCAAATATATATGAATAATAATATATATATGTGTATATGTACATATATATTAGGTGAAAGAGTAAATAAATAAACAAATATGTTAATACACAAAAATCAGAGAATATGTCTACATGTGCATACCCCAGAAAATATGTGTAAATGTATATACATACAATTTCAAATGCAAAAGCAAAATGAAATATAAAAAGAAAAGAAAAAGGAAAACCGGGCCGACCGTCACCCCGGCCTAGTCCCTCTCTCATGCACGCGCGGCGGCCATGCGCCAACAAGCGCGCGCAGCCCGCGCTCCTCGCGCTCGCTCGTTGGCGGTGGACTGCTTCCCCGCGCCTCGCGTCTCGCTGCCACCCGCCCCCACGCGCCAGTCGCTCTTTCCCCGACCGGTGGCCCGCCTCGCCCCCGCGCCCCTTTCTCTGGCTGGTGGCCCCGCCCGCGCTTTCCTTCTCCTTCCTCCTCTTCTTCTCCACGCGGCCGCGACGCAGCTCTTCCTCGCGTTGCTTCTCCGCCGCAGCAAATCCTCTGCGCTCCCTCTCTCACCTCGTGAGCAAATTCAAAGAACCAACAGGAGGGGGAACGCACCTCTCCCGCCACCTCTCTCCTGCGAAATCCCGAAGAGGATTGCGTTCCTCCCCCTGCCAGCGGAACAGGATGGCGACCAAATGTCTCTCTCGCTGTGCGCACCTCCTCTGGCTATAAAAGCCACGCCAAGGAGTCCCAAACGCGCCGCCCTATTCCCCTCTTCCCTCCCCTGCGAGAAATTGAGCCATAGCACTCCTAATCACCGTCGGCCCTCTTCTTCTTCCCCAACTCCGGCGCCACCCTCCCCGTTGATTCCGTCCACCTCCGGGCGATCCCCAAGCTCCCAGAGCTTCACGGGAGCACGGTGAAGCCAACTCCCTCCTTCTCCGGGCCTCCCGTCGCCTGAGCACCGCCGGCGTCGACCACCTTCCCGAGCCTCCGCCGTCGTACGCCGTCGGCCCGCCACCGTGCCTCTCCACCCCGGCCGCCTACCCCAGAAGATTCGCCTCCACGCAAGGATTATATTCCACGAACGACCCGGACCCCTCCGGCCACCACTGCGCGCGCGCGCCTTTCTTCCTCCTCTGCCGGCGCCTCGCGGCCGCCTCAAAAGGGTAAGCCACCCTTATGGGGTAGGCAAAGCCTCCCCGCCCACTTGGTTACCTCCGCTCGCTCTTTCCCTACCCCGCTCCCGTGGCGCGCGTTCGAGCCCGGCTCCGCGCCTGCGGTCGAGCGATTTCTTTTAAAACCCGGCGACAGTGGGCCCCTCTCGTCGGCTGTGGTACTGAGTGCCGGTGGTGATCATTGGCCCCACCTGGTCGATGGCACATCTCAAGACAGAGACCCATCGACAAAGCGGACCCCACTGAACAGTAGATGGACCCCACTTGTCAGCGACACAGCAAGAAATGAATTAAAATAATAAGAAAATGACATGTGGGTCCCACTGTCAGAAATTTCATATTTTATGGAATTAATTCAACCTGAGAACTTCAAATAATCATAACTATTTCATCTTAACTCCAAATTGAATGAGACAAATTTCTAAATTCATCTAAATTCAAGATCTGTCCAATGGAACTGAAATCATAATTTTAGAGTTCATTTGAATTTTTGGTGATATTTTGTTGATTTGATGTTTTTCTTTTATCCAAATTTTCGCGCACGATTAAAATAGCTTACGAGGCTCAAGAGGAAGAGTTCGAGGCCGCAGCACTAGAAGCTTCGGATAATCAAGCACCCGACCACTGTGATCAAGGCGAGTCAATATTTTGATCATGTTGAACCTACATTTTCTGCAAACTACTTGGGTTTAAATTATCAAAGTGCATGCTATTATTTTATATACAAATACATGTTAATTTAAGATTTTAGTTACATGTCCATTGCTTGCTTGACTAATATTACACCTCCTTTGGAATACTTGAATATGTGAACCTTGTCGCCCTAGCAAGAACTATAATGGTAACTTTTCAAAAGTAAGTCCGTAATTTATATATGCCGTGCTTAGCATTGTTTAGGTAATCATGGGCGCGAGAACGCCCAAACATCACTTTAATCATGAGAAAAATTTGGTTGGGGCAGTCATGGTGGTAATGACTGATAAATGTTGGATATGATTATTTTATGTCTCCA
This sequence comes from Dendrocalamus sinicus, assembly GCA_036346575.1. Lineage (NCBI taxonomy): Eukaryota > Viridiplantae > Streptophyta > Magnoliopsida > Poales > Poaceae > Dendrocalamus > Dendrocalamus sinicus. The sequence goes on from CM070647.1 coordinate 33,005,493, forward strand.
AAAACCCCAACATGCTTAAATATCTGGGCGGATGGTTCGGGGGTGTGGTGCAGGTGTGCACGAGAGTGTGGTTTGTGGTAGAACTGTCCAGATATCACTAAGGACTGAATCTTGTCATGTCAACCCGTGTAAAACAGTACAACCACAAGTCTGTAAATTACAACTTGGCTTAGTAGAATTGCCGGACCCTGAAAGTCATCCATCCAGGAGGAGGTGTGGGATAGTGCAAGCGGCAGTCTGTGTGACGGCTTGAATGGGACACCCGGGTAGGGTGAAGTTCTGCTGTGGCGGGCTAGCAGGGGTGGGGAGCCAGCTGCTAGACGTTCAGAAGGAGGACATCCCGCACAACGTATGGGACCCACCGCAAGTGGGAGCGACCCATAGGGTGAAATGATGGAAGGGGCGAGGTACTTTGAAAAGTCACTGTGATAGTCTGCTCAACCACACGTCTAAGGCATCGTGTGGGGCAACGAGTTGATTGTCTCTTGTGGTGAAAGTGTACAAACTCTGCAGAGTCAAAACTATTCGAATAGTCGTGCCCACGGTCAAGGGCGGACATGGGAATTTAACCAGATATAGTTCTATTTCAAAATACTTTGAGGGTGGGAATGGAAAAGTGGAAGGGCGATGGACTGCCCTGGTTTGGAATTGTCCTGGGTGTCGTCCCAGTGGTAAGTTAAGCGGCTATAACGCTGAAGAATTGCTATATGGTGCAGATGCCATGTAATGGTGGATGGAATCTGAATCACTAGTAATATTGCATTCGTTCACAACATATACTTGTGTTCAAATTGCTAGGTCTTAAGGATTTTTATATAATTGTATTCAAAAGCACTCTTCACAAAAAATAAAATAAACCTAAGCCATCCTTTGATTAGCCATACATGTTATATCTTGCATTCTGTGTGTTGGCTCGCTGAGCACGGGGTCGGAGTGCTCACGCTCGCTTTTGCGACTAAATTCAGAAGCAGGAACACAAGACCACTACGCCTACGAGGAAGCTCCCGCTACGGAGGAGAAGAATGACGAAGGAAACTAAGGCGTAGGCTTCGTTAAGTGGACGCAGACAAGTGGACATCCGGCGTTGTGTGCACGTATGTTACTAGTTAGCTGGTGACATATAATGCACACAGTACCTTCCAGTCGCTTGCCTATGGATTTGGGTTTACTTTTGCTATGTTTTCGCCGTGCGTACTTGTAATAAGGATATTTGGCCTGATCGGCCCCTTTTGTAAACTCTATCACCCGACGTGGTGTATTTCAATTTATGTAATATAATGGTTGATTATGCGATGTATGAAATGATTCAGCAATGTACCTGTGTGCACTAACTACTGATCCAGGGATTAGTGCAGTGAAACACAGTAAGATTCGGATTGAAAAATCCGGGTTTGACAGCGCTGGTATCAGAGCATACGACTGCAGGGTAAAAGCCGTAGAATGGTCGTTAGAAGAACCTTAGAGTGATAATTTTAAAATATACAAAAAGTATTTATGAAAATATAGCGTATTATTGCTGCTCGTACCCTTCCTAGTTCTGCACCCCTTTACTTTTTCATTTGACTATTTTTAAACGTTACTAACGCAAAGTAGTTGCCTTTACAGATGGCAGGTAACTGGGATTACGTCGCTCATGGAGTTTATGAGGGCGTGTTCGCAAGAATCCTCCGCAAGCTCCTCCACTACCTAGAATACCCGGAGCAACCCATTTATCGCGGACGTCAGACATCTGCAGGAGGGGTGTACTGTTGGACGTTTGAAGTGTTTATCTACCCGAAGAGCGAACATGACCCACCTCACATCTTCCAGACAGAGCACCCGAGAAGCACTAGATCCGCGGCACTCCAGGATGCTGCTCGTCTCGCCGCCGCCCGACTCTGCGACATCTATCAGATCTCCCTGCGCCGCACACCCTTTTGCTTCTACCCTTCCCGCAGGGAGGGAGCACGCCACAATGAGACCTACCTGCCAGTGAATGAGAATGACCCGAGGCTCACCCATCAGGTTGATCTCACCAGAGCCATGGGAGCAGCCCATACTGCTGCACTGGAGGAAATGACCGCCCTCCGGATGCACCTAGTTGCCCGACACACCGAGGTAGCGACCCTTCGTGACCGGCTTGCCCAGTGTGAGCAGGCACTAGCAGCTGCCAAGGCAGAGGCCGCAGCAGCTCAGGCCCAGCTCCAGCGAGTTCCCGCACCCTTGACAGCACCGGCACCTCCTTCAGTGGGATCAGGCCCCCGCACACGGCTGACTGCGCGCAAGAGCGTGCGACCTCCGAGTCTCCAGTCTGCACTTCGACGGAGAAGGCCTCCACCAAGCCACAGCCCCCCCCCACGTGCTCCCACGGACTCTGATGGTTCCGACCCATCAGAGTTTAGTGGCAGTCGATCCCGCTCCAGATCGCCAAATTACAACCCCTCCATCAGTGGTGATGGCTACGCGGCATAGCAGTGGAAGTGTCATCGTACTCGTGCCGTGCTTGTATTTTAGATGTTGCATCAGCCCTGTTATATTGTAGATGCGGTCATGTGAACTCTAACTATTATGTTATTGTAAGCCCAGCCTGGGAGGCTGGCTATGTGAATGCTTCTATGATAATGAATGGCCAGGCATAAGGCCTTATGTTGAATATTCTTTTGTCGTTTATCTTGTTGTTCTTTTACAACAAGGGTTGATACCCTTCCTTTTCTTGAGGATAGTATTAGTACTGAATTATAAGGCTGTAGCTGCAGATGTCCAGTCAAAGGGTTACACGATCTCGAGCCCATACTGACCCTCATCATGCTGAGGTAGACTCAAACCGTGACGCAACCCCCGAGGAAAATCAGAACCAAGATGCTGACCTCCCAAACCCTCCAGTTAATCCCACAATGGCCCAAGTAATGGCACAACAAACCCAGATTCTGCAAGCCATTTATGCTGGACAGCAAGGAAGCTCTGGCGGACACAGAGCTGACTTAGGGGATTTCCAGAGGACCAGACCAATTACATTCACATCAGCAGAAGAACCACTGGAAGCAGAAGACTGGCTTCGAGATACTGAAAGGAAGCTGTGCTTAATCAAATGCGCAGAGGAGGATAAAGTCATATTTGCCACCCATCTACTTCAAGGAGCTGCCGCAGCATGGTGGGAAAATTATGTAGCTGCTAGAGGTCAGGAAGATGCTACCACCGGGGGTGACCCTGAAGCTATCCCATGGTCAGAGTTCAAGAAGGCTTTCAAAGACAACTTCATTCCAGCCGGGATAATGCGAATAAAGAAGAATGAATTCCGCAATCTTAAGCAAGGGAACTTATCTGTCAGTGAATATCTTACAAAATTCACGCAGCTGGCTCGGTATGCTCAGAAGGATATAGAAGAAGAAGAAGAAAAGATTGACAGATTCTTTGAAGGGTTGAAGGATGAACTAAGAGTACAGCTGATCACCCAGGACTTCACCAGCTTTCATCAGCTGGTAAACAAGGCGTTGGCCTTGGAAAACGAGAAGAAAATCCTTGAGGCCAGTCGTAAGCGCAAGATGACAACTCAACGACCCCAAGGAAGGTTCATTCAGGAATTCTTGAACAAACCTTCCTTTTCAAAGCCTAACCGATCCCATGCTCCGTCCCTAGCACCCCGTCCCAGTGGTGGCTCCCTCCAAACGCCACGCTCAGCAAGCCAGTCCACTGGGGCGCACCCTGCCACCAACAGGAGCTGTTTCGGGTGTGGAGAGAAGGGACACTTTGTCAGCCAGTGCCCGCAACGGCAGACAAATCCAGTGAGAATCAATTTAGGGCCTCCCGCTACTCGCAGTCAAGCCTTGGTACCCAGCAAAGGGCATCAGAGCTCGCAGGCCAGCAGGAACACCTCAGCGCCAAACCGCGGCCAAGTTAATCACATCACAGCTGAGGAAGCCCAGGAGGCCATTGGAATTCTTATGGGTACGTTCTTTGTCAATTTGATAGCATCGCATGTTCTTTACAAAATCAGGGAGTTTCATCTTTTAGAGCCAAAAGATTTGTGGATAAGCTTGGGTTATCCACATAACTTTTAGAAACTACGGGCGCTTAACTCGCCTGCTAGGATAACCAACCATCAATAGTGTAACCCACCCAGGCCCTAGACACCATACTTGTAATAGACTGGCTAACAAGACACCAAAAGAATATTAGACTACGCCACTAGGAGGAGTAGCTTACCAACTAGAACTGCCTACAAGTTTAGCAGATGGGCACAATGTATTCCATGTATCCTAGCCCAAGACATGTCCACAAATATCAGAAGAATCAAACCCTTAGGAAGCAGTCAAGCCCAAGGGTGACTTGATACCTGCAGGAAATGGCTTATCAAGATTTTGCTAATGGTAGTAAAGAATGTTGGGAATCAGACCATCTACTAATATTGAGCTCAACAGAAACCATCATACCAAGAAAGAGGACCACCTGGGAACGCAAAGATTAACTGCGAGAAGATTATCCCGACTGGACCACTAGCTAGGCTGAATCTCGGGGTCGAGATTCTTTTTAAGGGGGGTAGATTTGTAACATCCTGAAAAATGTAAATAATAAGTTATGGAGTTTTTGGATTATTTTATTTGTTTTCTATTTGAATTTGGAGTTTATTGGCTTTTTGTAAATATAAAGGAAATTCAAAAGAGAAAAGAAATCCATACATAAAATAATAAAATATGAGCACCCAATAAAGAATCTGAAAAGATGATCCATAAACTACCAAGTTAAAGAAATGAAAGAAGGTATAAAATAAAATCCCTAAAAATTTTTGGCAAGAAAATTTAAAGGAGGCTAGCAAATATATATGAATAATAATATATATATGTGTATATGTACATATATATTAGGTGAAAGAGTAAATAAATAAACAAATATGTTAATACACAAAAATCAGAGAATATGTCTACATGTGCATACCCCAGAAAATATGTGTAAATGTATATACATACAATTTCAAATGCAAAAGCAAAATGAAATATAAAAAGAAAAGAAAAAGGAAAACCGGGCCGGCCATCACCCCGGCCCAGTCCCTCTCTCCGCACGCGGCCAGCACACAACAAGACGCGCCGCAGCCCGCGCCCTCGCGCTCGCTTCCGTGGCCGGTGGACCCGCTTCCCCGCGCCTCACGTCTCGCGCCACCCGCCCCACGCGCGGCCGCTCTTTCCCGACCGGTGGCCCGCCTCGCCCCGCGCCCTTTCTCTGGCTGGTGGCCCGCCCGCGCTCTCTTTTCCTTCCTCCTCTTCTTCTCCACGCGCCGCGCTGCAGCTCTTCCTCGCGTTGCTTCTCCGCAAAGAAATCCTCCGCGCTCCCTCTCTCACCTCGTGAGCAAATTCAAAGAACCAACAGGAGGGGGAACGCACCTCTCCCGCCACCTCTCTCCTGCGAAATCCCGAAGAGGATTGCGTTCCTCCCCCTTGCCAGCGGAACAGGATGGCGGCCAAATGTCTCTCTCGCCGTGCGCACCTCCTCTGGCTATAAAAGCCACGCCAAGGAGTCCCAAACGCGCTGCCCTATTCCCCTCTTCCCTCCCCTGCGAGAAATTGAGCCATAGCACTCCTAATCACCGTCGGCCCTCTTCTTCTTCCCCAACTCTGGCGCCACCCTCCCCGTTGATTCCGTCCACCTCCGGGCGATCCCCAAGCTCCCAGAGCTTCACGGGAGCACGGTGAAGCCAACTCCCTCCTTCTCCGGGCCTCCCGTCGCCTGAGCACCGCCGGCGTCGACCACCTTCCCGAGCCTCCGCCGTCGTATGCCGCCGGCCCGCCACCGTGCCTCTCCACCCCGGCCGCCTACCCCAGAAGATTCGCCTCCACGCAAGGATTATATTCCACGAACGACCCGGACCCCTCCGGCCACCACTCGCCGCCGGCGCCGCCGCCTTCTTCCTCCTCTGCCCGGCCGCCTCCGCGAGCTGCCTCAAAAGGGTAAGCCACCCTTATGGGGTAGGCAAAGCCTCCCCGCCCACTTGGTTACCTCCGCTCGCTCTTTCCCTCCCCCGCTCCCGCGGCGTGCGTTCGAGCCCGGCTCCGCGCCTGCGGTCGAGCGATTTCTTTTAAAACCCACGACAGTGTGGGCCCACTGCTGTCGGCTTTGTACTGAGCAAGCCGGCCGACCATTGGCCCCACCGGTCAGTGGCACATCTGCACAGGACCCTACTGACAGGCGACCCCACTGAACAGTAGATGGACCCCACTTGTCAGCGACACAGCAAGAAATGAATTAAAATAATAAGAAAATGACATGTGGGTCCCACCGTCAGAAATTTCATATTTTATGTAATTAATTCAACCTGAGAACTTCAAATAATCATAACTATTTCATCTTAACTCCAAATTGAATGAGACAAATTTCTAAATTCATCTAAATTCAAGATCTGTCCAATGGAACTGAAATCATAATTTTAGAGTTCATTTGAATTTTTGGTGATATTTTGTTGATTTGATGTTTTTCTTTTATCCAAATTTTCGCGCACGATTAAAATAGCTTACGAGGCTCAAGAGGAAGAGTTCGAGGCCGCAGCTCTAGAAGCTTCGGATAATCAAGCACCCGACCACTGTGACCAAGGCGAGTCAATATTTTGATCATGTTGAACCTACATTTTCTGCAAACTACTTGGGTTTAAATTATCAAAGTGCATGCTATTATTTTATATACAAATACATGTTAATTTAAGATTTTAGTTACATGTCCATTGCTTGCTTCGGAGGAGAAGAATGACGAAGGAAACTAAGGCGTAGGCTTCGTTAAGTGGACGCAGACAAGTGGACATCCGGCGTTGTGTGCACGTATGTTACTAGTTAGCTGGTGACATATAATGCACACAGTACCTTCCAGTCGCTTGCCTATGGATTTGGGTTTACTTTTGCTATGTTTCCGCTGTGCGTACTTGTAATAAGGATATTTGGCCTGATCGGCCCCTTTTGTAAACTCTATCACCCGACGTGGTGTATTTCAATTTATGTAATATAATGGTTGATTATGCGATGTATGAAATGATTCAGCAATGTACCTGTATGCACTAACTACTGATCCAGGGATTAGTGTAGTGAAACACAGTAAGATTCGGATTGAAAAATCCGGGTCTGACACACGCTTTCTAAATTCGTAACTTTCCCCTTTACCAGACAGCCACCCCTGCTGTCTTGGTACTAAAATCATCGTAACTTTTAACTCCCACAACGAGATATAGCAAACCATACCAGTTTGGAAGTATATACAAAATTTCCTACAAGTTCCACGATGATCACATGTCCAAATCAAATCATCTCAACCCCCATTTTTAATCCAGAAGACAGATAGATCTGACATCTTCTAAACAGCAGACTTAATAATGTAATATCTTTTAATCTCCAGATGCTAACTTATTAATCTATGACATTTACATAAACTATAGGAAATTAGTTACTACTTTTTATTATTTATGAAATTTAATTATGTCATTAAATTAGTCAGATTAATGATTTCCCATGACCGCGTCTAGCAACAACCCAGTATCGGATAGCAGCCTCCCAAAATTCATAACTACTATTCTACTTATCTGAAAATTGTGTTCTTAGACTTTCTGGAACCCTTAATAAATCACCTACAATGTTCATGTTGACTAAATTCCCATATTAGTTGATTTACTACTTTTAATCTACTAATTACTATATGCTGCTAAAACACGACGAATTTACCGGACAGTAGAATTATAAATTCATATCTTACAATCTACTTATCCGATCGACATGAATAAAAATTCTACAAAAAGATATCGAAATCCTCTACAACTTTCTAGTAGATTAATTCCCAAATTATGCTTAAATGATCCCCGAAATCATAGTACAATAATGTAGTAGATTAAACCGATATACTATTTAATCACCCTATAGAACGCACACTACCTCTCTCTCGAATTCTAATATCTAATTAAATAGACAAAATAGAGAAAAAATATCTAGATGGTTACCCATACAACGAACAATAAACCCACAATCCCTTTCTCACTTTTCCCTTCTCTTCTCCCTCTAATCTTTTCTTATTGCAGCCACTCTTCTATTCTCCCTTATCTTCCATGTTTGCTTCCTGTTTCGGCGCACTGGAACCGACGTCTGCCGGCTGCACTACGTGTGCTGGCAATGCAGCGCGCGGCACTTAGCTAGCAGGCACAGCAGCCATGCGTCGGGCGTGCGTCACACGCGGCAGGTGCGGCATCAATGCGAACGCACGCAATGCGCGGCAACACGTGCAGGCGGCTGATGTTGCTTGCTGGCACATACGCGCATGGCCTCGCGCGGGAAAACGGTGAGCACGGGAGACTGGCTGCCAGGCGCGCGGTGGTTCTGGAGCACAGGCGCGACGGCGGTCTGACGCGTGGCGATGGGAACTTTGCGCTGGCGATGGAGGGCTCCTCAGCGGCGATGGCAACTTTGCGCTAGCGATGGGGGGCTCCTTAGCGGCGATGGGGTTGGTTGCTAGGCGCGGCGCACGAGGAAACAATAGAAAAAAAAATAAAACAAGGCATTAGGGTTTTTTGGGTCTTTCTCTCACACACAATCTCTATTTAACATGGCAAAAGATAGACTCGCTCTCTAATTTTCTCCCCATGAATGACTAGAAATGGACTCCTAAAAATTCCCTAGCACCCGATTTTCTCGTATCCCTTTTTATTAATTACACATGGGTCCTCAGGAGGGATATTTTTGGGATATTACGGTTATTTGATTCCTTTGGTGATGTTAGAGAGCAACGTGGTTTTAGATTCCAATAGGGTGGGTTTAGGACTAGAGTTGCCTCTAGATATGATTTCCATTGTTTTGGTCCACGGTGAGGTTTTAAGAGGAGTTTTGGTAGCTCCAGGTCGTGTCCTATTACATATCATGCTAACCCATGCTTTGGATATTTTCCAACCAGTCGTTTGTCTCAGTACTACATACCTCATTCATGTTTCACAACTCCAGTACACAAGCACATGTTTCTTCTATCTCTTTGTTATAGGCTTTTTGAGTGAGGAGGAGATTAGGTGGATCATTTTAGTCTTTTTGGATCTCCCACCTTAATTTGGGCATTTGGTAATGGCTTTCACTTCTCATGATGCAACTTGCTCCAACTATGACTATTTCGACTACATCTCATCGTATGCGGTGTGACATGAGTTAATGCTTGAGCTTTGTCAATTTCTTGCTTCCATGTTTAGTATTGCATAGCATTTGAGAGAGCCATGGTTTTTAGGTCAGTTCAAGGTGTTGTGAGTCACATCCTCTTACTTTTGTCTCTCATAGGCACTTATCTTCTCTACTAGGTTCTCTAGTATGTCTTACCTTGTATAGGTGACACTTGGCATAAACTCAAGGGTAGTAATGACCAAAGTTATTATTTTAAGTGTAATACTTGAGATGATTGACAATGGTGTAATGCTTGAGATTGTTGACTATGGCTTGAGATCAATGAAAATAAAAATAATTCAAATTGGTTGAAACTCAGAAGGTAGTTATAGATGGCTCTTAGCCTAGAACTTATTTTACTAAGATAGACCATAAAATTGTGATCAATAGCTAAATCTTAGGAGACAGTTGTGGATGTCTTCTAGTTCAGTACATACTTTACTAAGATAATGTCTAAAATGATCTTTAAAACTCAAGATTGGCTTTTCTCTAGATATGACTTAGCCCATATTTAGATATCTTTAGGTAAACTTATCGTTTTTGAACCTTACTTAACTTGCAATCAAATAAAATGCTTTAAGTTTTGCTATCTAGCCTAGATTGGTTAGATATAACTTATCATGATCTAGATAGTTTTGTATGTATTCTATGGATTCAAGTGTCAGACCCAGATTTTATAATCCAGAATCCTCTGTGATTCCACCGCACTATTCCCTGGATCAGTAGATAGTGCTCACAGATACAGTTCTGAATATCAAAAATAATAGACTTACTCATGGGCCGATTAGACCGAAATCATTAAATTGCAGCAGCGGAAGAACGAAGCACACATGTGGGACCCTCAGGACGTGCCCACAGGTAGCCGACTGGGGGTTCACGACCTAGTTCTTAACATCTTCATCTTCTTCATCCTCATGGTCAGGTGTATTGCTGAAGTGTAGCGATCTGACTTCTGACTCTGAATTAATTGTGAGAGCGAGGGTGAGTACAAACCACCATGCTCCACGAGCCAATACACAGGATGCAATTAGATAACATGCAAGGCTTATCAAGGAAAGGCCCGGGTTACTTTATTTGCCATAAATTTGCCTTTAAATACAATATATAGAAGTTTCCTAAGACTTGGCAATTTGAACTAAAACATAATGTGTAAAAGAATGCAGTAATAATAGCAATCCAGATTCCATCTACCATTACATGGTTTCTACACCATATGCTAACTTTTAGCGTTATAACCGCTTACCATATCACTGGGACGACACTCAGGGCAATTCAAACTAGGGCTTTCCGCGGCCCTCCACTTTTCCAATTCCACCCATAAAGCATTTTGAAATAGAACTATATCTGGTTAAGTTCCCATGTTCGCCCTTGACCGTGGGCACGGCTATTCGAATAGTTTTGACTCTGCAGAGTTGGCACACTTTACCCACAAGAGACGGTCTGCTCGTTGCCCCACACGATTCCTTAGTCATGCGGTTGAGTAAACCATCACAGTAACCGTTCAAAGTATCTCGCCCCTTCCATCATCTCACCCCTATGGGCTTGGCCCGCTTGCGGCAGGTCCCATAGGTTGTGCGGGATGTTCTTCTTCTGAACGTCTAGCAGCTGGCTACCCACACTACTAGCACGCCATAGAAAGCTTCACCCTCTACGGGTGTTCCATTCAAGCCGTCCGCAGACCAACCACTTGCACTACCTCACCTCCTCCACCTATGATGATGACTTTCAAGGTCCGGTAAATCTACTAAGCTAAGTTGTATTTTATAGACTTGTGGTTGTACTTATTTTACACAGGAGGTCATGACAAGATTCAGTCCTTAGGGTTATCTGGATGGTTCTACCACTATCTATTTTGTGCTTCCTCTGCACCACTCACACCCCGAACCATCCGCCCAGATATTTAAGCAAGTTGGGATTTTTGGGAATATAAAATAATCATACCAACATGTACCAGTCATTACCACCATGACTTCCCAAATCAGTTACTCATGATTAAAAGTGATGCTTGGGGCATTTTGGTGCCTCCGGGTACCTAAGCAATACTTAGCAGTAGCATATGATTACGGACTTATTTTTGAAAGTCATGCTATTATAGTTTTTTGCTAAGGTGACAAGGCTCAGATATTCAAATGTCTCAATTGAGTGTAATACCAACAAGTTCAGTAATGGGCATATAACTAGAGACTTAAAATCCAATATACATATGCACATAAAATAATGGCATGCAATTTGATAATTTAAACAAAAGTAGCTTGTAGAAAATGTAGGTTCAACATGATCAAAGTATTGACTTGCCTTGCGCGGTTTACCGCGGTCTTGAGCTCACACAATGCTTTCTCTTGAGCTCCTGGTCTTTTTCTTCACTTCACTCTTGATCTCGCTTGATCCCTTGATGCTTCAGGATTCCAACATCTAATTACGTGCTAAATGACTGAATACAAATAAAGGCAAATAACTCAAAAGACCCACATAAATCCAAATAAACTCAATTTAGTTTTATTATGGGTGATTCGGGTGATTTGAGGCATGGTCGGTGGTAGAATTCGATGACTTGATCTTTTTATTAATAACTCTTTTATTATTTTTTGTATTTATTAAGGAAGTTACATGAGTTAGGTTAGACCTATGAATCGGTGTACAAGATTAGCGGAGCATTATTTTGTCGATCGCTAATATTCAGGGTATATGCTATATACGATGTATACAATTTTTAGTTTGCTGAATTAGTTTTAGAATCCAGGTTTATAGCACTTTGTGGCACATGTTATGTATGCTTAGTTAGCACTAGGCTTAGCTTAATTGAATTAGGATCTATTTATATGGGTCCTAGCTTGCTATATTCAATCATGCTCAATGTTACTATTTGCCAAATCTAACGTTAATATTTAATTAGTGGCACCACTATTATCTTGTTTACACCTTAGGTATTAGTAGGCTTAGCTTTATTTTTACTTTAAATTTATTTATCTAGCAAGGCTTGTTATACGGGTTCATATTTTAATTTAGCTCATTAGCAAAATCTACCACTAAGATTTATTTAATGGCGGCATGACGAATGTCGGGGCATATATTATATCTAAGGGTAATCTTTATTAAGTCTGAGTATTTAACTAAAGTCATATTTCTTTATCATTGCTTTGAATTAATGATTAGCCTTTTAAATGATTACTCATACCATATTAATTAATCCTATATGAACTAATCAAAATTTAAATCTTAAATAATCTCATTTATATCCTAGTTAAATTTTTATTAGCTTCTCTAAATTATTCTCTAATTTTCCTTGATTTTTATTAATTAAAATGGGTTAAAAAAATGGAATAAAAATGTGAGGAAAATGGTGCAGCCGATGGATTCGAACTCAGGAGAAGAAAGGAGTGGGGCAGTGGCGGGCCCGCTGGGCAGAGAAAGGGGGGCGTTCGGTCGGCATGGGGAAAAAGAGGAGGGAGAGAGAGAAAAATTGGTGGGGCCCACATGTAATAGAGAGAAAATTTGGAAAAGAATGAGAGAAAATGAGAAGCTTTAGAAGTTTTTGAAATTTTCAATCATGAGTTTGAATTTCTATTTCCTAATTTAGATTATTGATTTTAATACTTGAAATTTTATTTCCAAGTTTTGGTTCAATTATTTAGATACAAAATCTATTAGTCTTCTATTTTTTTATTTTATTTAATTGTTTTAATTTCCATGCCACAAAACTCAAAAAGATTTCAAATAAATACTCAAAATAAATTCAAATGTTAGCAAAATACAGGAAAATTTTTTAAAATTCCATATTTTTGGAATAACCAAATTTTGGGATGTTACATCAAGTGGTATATTTTAAATTTGCACCTCACTTTGTATAATTTTCAAAACTCTTTTAAGGCTATACATTTTTATTTATACATACATGCTCTTGCTTTGCTCCCTTGATGTGTAAAAGTGGTATCATGCATCATTTGAAGGTGAGTGCTAGTGAGCTTGCTTGACCCTTGATGACTAATTTGGTAAATGGGGGAGAATTATCAAGTCAAAATTTGATTTTAGGCAAACAAAAGTAGAAAATATTGAGAATTATCTTCTAAGGGGATGAGTGAGCTTTGTGATGTTGCAATAGAGCAAATGAGCTTAGTGATGTTGCAATAGAGCAAAATGAGTTTGTACGTGAGCAAAATGCATTCTGAGTTATAAATAATTATTTCTATTGTATTTGTTCTTATTTGATCTTTTTGTACTTTATCTTGTTATGATAATGATCAAGATGAATAATTGTTATTTTGTTTGGACTATGAGCAAGATTATGCTATTTGAGGAGCTTTAGGTGTGGATGGATCTTTTGTTAAAAACTTGCTATTTTTTTAGTCTTGGCACCATTCCACATCTTGCTTTTGTGGTGATATTCTTTTCTTTCTCTCGAAAAGGGACCACTAGTGGCTTTTACATCTTGTTTTCTTTAATCATCAAAATTCAAACTCAAATTATTATATTTTGATGTGTTTGTCAAATCTCACCAAGAGGGAGATTGTGAGACCATGTGGAGGTCATCCTATGTTTATGATGAGTATTTAACTTTGCTTGTGTCTTGATATTGTAGTTTAAGTTTTATTTTGAGTGATTGCAATTGTCCCTATTGCTTTCTGTTGCTGGCGGTATAACCAGCATTGTGGCCACAATCATATTGGTTAGGAGCGGTCTAATCGATCTTTGGCTGGCAATCGGACGAACTGTGGTACGGCTGTCATACCAGCATGATAGCCGCGGTATGACTGGTCTGCAATGGTAGTACCGACCCGCAATTGGCGGTAGCTATTTTCCAGAGATGTCTGCACTGAGTTGTGATGGTAGTACGATTGATCGTGTAATGGTGGTATGACCACAATGTGTTGGGTACTCTGACCGGCATGGGTACTGTGGTCAGACCGGTCCCCTGTTACCGAAAGAGGTTAGAGTCTATTTGATGTGATGCGACCAGCCATTGGTTAGTGGTAGTACTGGCCTCTGCTGAATGGAGTGTGTTGTGTTGGTTTCAGTTGTTTTAGCCATGGCGGGAGTCCTCACAAGTGTGAGTCATGTCATATATCCATGCATGTGTTTTGCTAGTGAGAGTCAAGTGCATGTCATTTGTGTTCGGATCGGTTCCTTGTTCCTTGATGTGTAGGTGCTTGATAATTGTTGCAGTCAACCATAAGATCGAGGCTAGGTGGCCGTGGTGTATTGCGTAAGTCCAAGTGGATCGTCATCTCAAGTAGAGAAGCACGGGAGAAAGACAAAGATCGTGATGAGGCAAATGTCTACATATGGCTTGCCAATTGGACTTGAGCGTTTCAAATTGTGACGGCCTCAGAGTAGGCGTACAATCTTGATGATAAGTAATTGGGCATCATAGACTGTGGTGTGCTTAGAACTTGAGCGTTTCAAGTGGTGATGGCCTCAGAGAAGGCGTATGATCTTGGCGGTAAATCATTAGGCATCACATCTTCGTGAAGACCGATGGCAATTGAGGAAATTGTCCAATACCGGATGGAGTGATAGTTTGCAAAACCGTGGTGGTGGCCTAGTTGGTTTAGGTCACGTCTTGAAGGATGAAACATTTTATCGGGCTATTGGAGCCATGAAAGTAGCAATTTGAAAAGTGTGCAAGCGTGTGTTAGTGAAAAACCTGTTTATGTGTGGGTTACCAGGTTTCTCCATTTGTAGGTAGCATGATCTACTAGGAGTGGCTAATTGTTTGTGGTTTAGTGTGAGGTGGAAACCTCTATTATATGAGCCTTGTGTGTGTTGAAAGATATATATAACATGAGAAAGAGAGATTAGGGCTTCTTCTCGTTGAAGCCTTGTGTGTGCTTTAAACTTAGAGCTTTGTCCTCCTAAGAGAGTGGCTGTAAAATATTCCTCTTCATGTAAAATATTCATCTCCAAGTGAAATGAACATCCATAGTTTGCCCAAATTAGTTATGCTATGAATCTTTCCTTGTGTTTTTTATTTGCTTGGCTTTGTTGTTTGGATTTCTCCCTTCTTGATCTTCCCTAGTGCCAAGGGCATGTAAAAGGTGAAAAATGTCTCTTGGAGACCAGATCCCATCGATCTAATTGTGTCCTTGGGATAATTTTGTTGTTTGCTAAGTTTCCGTCAAGAGATGTGATTTTGGTGTTTTGCTCTTGTAGGCTATTTGGTTTGAATTCGTGCTATGATCTAAGTTGTTATGGCTTGTGAGAACTCATCCAATGTCATCTAGACCATTTGGACTCACGGGTAAGAGTAGATCAAGATTTCTTTTTTTGCTTGATTCGTTGCAACCTTCCTTGTTATAGATAAAGGTCAGAATTTTGGCATTGATCTTCACGATCCATGATTAAAATAGATTTCTAATATCCTATAGAGAGTTTGTTCCAAATTTCACTATGTTTAGATCAATGATTTAGAAGTTATCTATTTTCTTGGATCATATGTAGTGCTATTTTATGCTGTACTTCGGTGAGCGGTCATACTGCAGGTACTTAAGTGATACTATCGGCGTGCGGTCGTACCACTGTGACCCATGTGGTATGACCGGATGTCTTGGTTAGACTGGTGGCCCAAACGGTCATATTGTCCCGAGCGGTACTATCGCATCTTCACCGGCGATAGCACCTGTGAGATAGTCTCATTTTGTTTGAACTTTATGTCTCTTGTTTTTAGTAAGCTTGTGAGTTTATGTTTCTGTTACATATTATTGATGATATTTAGAGAATATTTTAAAAGAGTTATTCAACCTCTCTTACCACCCATACCGATTACATCGTGTGACTGCGAGCGTCCCCAGTGCTAAAAAAACACATACTGTGCGGTCTGTGCTGTATAGTCTACGCTGTAATGTAGAGGAAGGAGAGATGGAAGCTGGAGGAGGAAGGACCTTCGTGCATTAATCCTTGATGCTTGACAACCGCCTTCCACGGAGACATTGGAATCATTGAACCCATCATTGAATGCACAGCTGGGGAGGATTTTGTAATCACATGGAAAGCTTGCGAGGATTTAAAACCATAATTACTCCTCCTTTTCATTAAAGTAATCACTTGGAAATTTCGCAGTACATTATTGACTTTTATGCTATACAAGTTGACTTTCGACGGTTCAAAAACTAGTCCTTTTAGACAGACAGGGTCTGTTCTTTACTGCTGCAGCTTTTGGCTTTTGGCTGATATGGTAGTATCCGTTCTTTTGTTCAACTACTCACTACTACTACAAAAAAAAAAGATCATAGACAGTTTAAAAATATCATCACAGACAGTTTCATGAACTGTCCGAATTTATGAGTCAATAATGACATAAGGTCATTACAGACGGATTTCGAATCGTCTATTATGCAGTCTATCACAGATTATTACTAACTCGTAGCCGTCTGTGATAGTGGACTATCATAGACGTCTGTGATATATCTGAGAGACCATGTGGAGGTGACCACATATTTGTGATGAGTAATTTACACTTAGTTTGGAAAGATTGAGTTTGTTTTGGGTGTTCTCTGCAAAGTCGTAGCCCTGTTTGAGCAGTCGGAAGACCTTACGATCACTTTGGGCGTGGTCGTAGGTCACTAGGGTGGTTTACGACCACTTAGACCGTGGTCGAAAGGTAGCAGCAAAGCTTACGACCACGCTTGGCCGTGATCGCAAGTCTCCGAGAGGTTTACGACCATATTGGGCATGGTCGAAGTCCAGCCGGATGGTTCACGACCACATTGTCGAGTGTCGGAACCCAGCCGGGTCAGTTACGACCATGTTGAGCGTAATCGGAAGTCAACTGGGTCGTCTATGATTACTTTGGCCATGGTCGAAAGCCACTACGACCATGTTGGTTGTGGTCGAAAAGGATTACATCCACTTTTGCCGTGGTCGGACGCCGCTCCGACCACGTTATCGCGAGCTACGATCGAAGTCGGCGCTCAGACTTAAGACCACATTAGGGAGTCAGAAGCGCACGACCACATTATCGAGAGCTGCGGTCGGAAGTCGAAGCTTCAACCACTCCGGTCAATAGTCGGCAGGCTTCGACTACGACCACGCTGAGAAGTCGGAGTCTTTCGACCACGTTGTGTGACGGTCGTACATGGTTGGGTCGCACTTGGACTTGGTCTGACGCGGGTGGAAGTGGTCGGAGAGCGGTCTCTCTTAGTCGGCCGTAGTCGACATCGGTCGGAAGTGGTCTATCACTCTCGAATGCAGTCGGACGCACTTGGATGTAGTCGTTTGCGGTCGGACTTGGCCAGTTTGCGGTCGGATGTACTCGGGAGCGGTCGGAAGTCTTCCGAAGCGATCATAATGCATGGAAGCTGGTCGTATGGCTTCTCAGAGCGGTCGTTTCACCTGGGAATCGGTCGTAAGTCGTGTGCATCTCTTGTTCTACCTTTTCGTCTGGTCGTAATGGGTATACGACTTTGTGGAGTGTGGGTTGAGTTCTCTTTTCTGATGCAAATGGATGTTACCCTTGTCTAGTGCAGTGCTACGTGATGTTTTGTTGTCCGTGATGGTTGCAGGATCTTGAGGCTAGTCGTGGCGAGGCATGGATGACCGGACTAAGCACAGGCAGTGCTGAGGTCAGTGAGCGGTTGTCGGGACCCCGGATTTCCGAACCCGGACCCTCTGTGTATTACAGCACTAGTGATGGGGACGGGGTCCCGATCTTCCAACAGGTTCTGGATATGTTCGATTTGGTGGAGGCGCGACACAAATCGATCCGGCTTCCGAACGACACGTTCCGAACCCCGCAATCGCAGCACCACGTCTCCTCAGGTTATCAACCGTGCGCAGCCGGTTGACCTCGCCAAGAAGGCTAATCCTTGCCTGAGAATCGAAGAACACAAGCAAGAACAAGGAAGAACACAACTGAATTGCAGATGTATTGATTTAGCACTCGAAAGTTGGGGTCTCACAAACCGATGAACGGCGATACTATTCAAAGACAGAATTAATCTAAGCAAAACCCAACCCTAATGGTGGGGGTGGCAGCTGGATATAAAGGGTGAGGGGCGTGCAAAACCCCTGGACGCGCCCCTAATGGGCTCCAACACGATACAAAGCCGAACGGCCCAAAAGACGGTGGCGCAGCACCCTGACAGATCCTGAATGTCCACTTGTTTCGACTATTCCTATTGACTCAGAAGGAATTTTGACATGGGACTAGATCCATTGGAAAGTTCTTCTTCTTATCTTTCCATACATATGTAGAACGTCCAAAACGGAGTCCGGATGCGATCTGGGCGTCCGTTTTAGTGCGGCCTGGTTCTGGACTCCGAATTGGATTCGAAGTCGGCTTGAGTTGAGCCTCCAACTTGATTCGACCGCCCTTGCTGGACTTGTGCACCTTGTAGCCCTTCTCCAAGTACTTCCAAGTCATCTCCATGGTTCCTAATCATAATTAAATCATTAGGTAGCAATCTATTCTCAAATGAACAAAAGGAAGTACTTAGGAACGAGCTCACCTGTAAATTCAATTGTCGGGCGCGAGCTCTAGTGATTGGTCCTTGAATGTCAAGTGGAGGAGTGTTGTATGTATCCGAAGAAGTGATGTCCTCATCATCCTCCCCCTCTTGAAGCGGAGTTGTCCTCAACTCAGCCTCATCTTCTTCTCCCAAGTATGGTTTCAAATCTGAAATGTTAAAGGTGGGACTAACCCCAAACTCGGGAGGCAACCCAAGCTTATATGCATTATCATTTATCTTCTCAATTATCTTAAAAGGACCAGCAGCTCTAGGCATCAATTTTGACTTTCTTAACTCAGGAAATCTATCCTTTCTCAAGTGCAACCAAACAAAATCACCCGGTTCAAGTTTAACTTCCTTTCTACCTTTACTACCAGTAATCCTATATTTTTCATTCATCTTTTCAATAATTGCCTTAGTAGTCTCATGCATTTTGACAATAAAATCAGCACGCTCCTTAGCATCATTATGAACTCTCTCACTGGTAGGCAAAGGTAAAATATCAATAGGGGCACGGGGATTGAATCCATACACTACCTGATAAGGACTTACCTTAGTGGTGGAGTGTTCCGCTCGATTATATGCGAACTCAACATGTGGCAAACACTCTTCCCACAGCTTCAAATTATTCTTTAAAACAACTCTCAACATGGTAGACAATGTGCGGTTCACCACCTCGGTTTGGCCATCAGTTTGTGGGTGACATGTTGTAGAGAACAACAACTTTGTACCCAACTTGTTCCATAGAGTACGCCAAAAGTGACTCAAGAACTTAGCATCACGATCTGAAACAATAGTAGAAGGCATACCATGCAAACGAACTATCTCTTTGAAAAAGAGGTCAGCAATATGAACGGCATCATCGGTTTTATGACATGGTATAAAGTGAGCCATCTTAGAAAAGCGATCCACAACAACAAAAATGCTATCCCTCCCCCTCTTAGTCCTAGGCAATCCTAAAATAAAGTCCATAGAAATATCTGCCCACGGAATAGAAGGAACAGGAAGAGGCATATATAAACCATGTGGATTCAAGCGAGACTTAGCTTTTTCACATGTAGTGCAGCGAGCAACAAATCGCTCAACATCTCGCCTCATCTTTGGCCAAAAGAAGTGTGTGGCCAGAACGTCCTCTGTCTTCTTAGCACCAAAATGTCCCATCAAACCGCCTCCATGCGCCTCCTGCAACAACAAAAGACGAACGGATCCAACTGGAATGCATAGGCGGTTAGCTCTAAACAAGTACCCATCATTGATCACGAATTTATTCCATGCTTGTCCCTCGTTACAATGCAACAACACATCCTTAAAATCAGCATCAAAAGCATATTGTCCTTTAATAGTTTCAAGACCAAAATGCGACAATCAAGTTGAGACAACATGGTATAGCGTCGAGACAAAGCATCAAGAATCACATTATCCTTCCCTTTCTTGTGTTTAATGACATAAGGAAAAGATTCAATAAATTCAACCCACTTAGCATGTCTACGATTCAAATTGGTTTGACTACGAATATGCTTAAGTGATTCATGATCGGAATGAATGACAAATTCTTTAGGCCATAAATAGTGTTGCCACGTCTCTAAAGAACGAACAAGAGCATACAATTCTTTATCATACGTGGAATAATTAAGAGCAGGACCATTCAATTTTTCACTAAAGTAGGCAACAGGTTTGTCTTCTTGCATCAAAACACCACCAATACCAATTCCGCTAGCATCACATTCCAGTTCAAAAGTCTTACCAAAATCCGGAAGTCGGAGCAATGGTGCGTGTGTAAGCTTGTCCTTCAAAAGAATAAAGGACTCCTCTTGTGATGGCCCCCAATGGAACACGACGCCCTTCTTTGTCAACTCAATCAACGGTGTCGCAATGGTGCTGAATTCTTTGACAAAGCGGCGATAAAATCCTGCAAGGCCAAGAAATCCACACTTGGGAGACTGTCGTGGGTGTGGGCCAACTCCATATCGCCTCCATCTTGGCTCTATCAACCTCAATTCCCTGTGGAGTCACAACATAGCCAAGAAAAGAGACTCAATCCGTGCAAAAGGTGCACTTGTCAAGGTTACCAAACAAACGCGCATCTTTCAAAGCATTAAAAACAGCACGTAAGTGATTCAAATGTTTATCCATGGACTTGCTATAAATCAAGATATCATCAAAGTAAACAACCACAAATTTGCCAATGAAAGGACGTAAAACCTCGTGCATTAATCTCATGAAAGTGCTAGGTGCATTAGTTAAACCAAAAGGCATGACTAACCACTCATACAAGCCGAACTTAGTTTTAAAAGCGCTTTTCCATTCATCGCCAAGTTTCATTCTTATTTGGTGGTATCCACTACGCAAGTCAATCTTTGTGAAAATTATAGCACCACACAACTCATCAAGCATGTCGTCTAGCCTGGGAATAGGATGACGATACCTTATAGTAATGTTGTTAATGGCTCTACAATCTACACACATACGCCAAGAACCATCTTTTTGGGAACCAAAAGAACAGAATACAACACAAGGACTAAGGCTCTCACGTACATACCCACGGTCCAAAAGGTCTTGGACTTGTCGCTGAATCTCCTTAGTCTCTTCGGATTGGTCCCAGACGCCGCACGGTTTGGCAAACTCGCTCCAGAATCAAGTCAATCTGGTGCTCAATCCCTCGAATGGGTGGAAGTCCTGGAGGTATCTCATCGGGAAAACATCTCTAAACTCCTGCAAAGGTTAGTGACAGAGCAGCAAAGTGCAAGGCATATTATCAAGAGAAAATAAAGCATCCTTGCACCCAAAAGCATAACATGTCTCATTAACATCATCAATTTCAGCAAGGTCTAATTTTGTGGCAAGCATAACAGAATTTTTCAAATGGATTACTTGCTGTTTTTCAGATTTATCATGTTCCTTTGGATCATTAGCAGCAGCACTCTTTCCCTATCGGCCTCTATAATCTCAGTGGGGTCAAAGGCAGAAAGTAACTTTCTTTCCTTATGCATAAAAGTATATTTGTTACTACTACCATGGTGTAAAGCATCATTATCAAATTCCCAAGGTCGACCCAATAAAAGAGAGTATGCTTGCATGGGAACCACATCACAATCAACATGATCAGCATAACCACCAATGGAAAAATGTACTCGGCATGTTTGCGTTACCTTAGCTTTTCCGAATTATTTAACCACCGAATATGGTATGGATGTGGATGTGGTCGCGTGGTCAAGCCAAGCTTCTTGACCAAATCAGAACTCACCAAGTTGTTGCAGCTTCCTCCATCAATGATGACACATGCACGCCGGTTGTTGATTGCGAAGAAAGTCTGAAATAAATTATGGCGTTGAAGCTTGTCGGTTTGTTGTACCGTGTGCTGAGGACTCGCTGCACAATGATGCTCAGAAGGTCGCTGTGGACGCCCACCAAGGACTAGGTCGTCATCACCACCGCCATTGTCGTCCGAGGCAGCAGCAACATCATCATCCTCCTCGACATCCGGCGCTGATGTAGCCTCCATCTTCTGTGGCGATGTATGCCCGTTGGCTAGGCAATTCTTCCGCACATGACCAAGCCCATGACAGCGATGGCACCAATGTCGAGGAGCGCCCGTTGAAGCCACGGAAGAAGAACTACTCTTGGCTGGAACACGCAAAGAATTTTTGAAGGTGGCTTCGGTGGCGCTGCTGCAATCTTGTTCACAGGTGGTGGAGGAGAACGAAAATTCGAAGAAGACTTGGGCAGTCCCGCCGATGTAGTCGTTCGCGGCGTGTAGAAGGGGCGTTCGGTCGTGTCTTCGCTGATTCCTTGCGTCCCTCGCAATTCTTTTCTGCAAGCATAGCAAGGTGGAACAACTGGTTGATGATAGTAAATTCTTTATAATCAACAATATCCTGAATTTCACGCCAACAATATCCTGAATTTCACGCCGTAACCCCCCGTAGAAACGACAAATCTTATCCTCCGTGTCCTCAACAACCCCACAACGCACCATACCCTTTTGAAGCTCAAAGATAATAGTCCTGAACAGAACTATCACCTTGTTCTAAGCGCTGCAATTTTTTTCTCAATTCAAGTTTATATGAGGGAGGAACAAAACGACACGCATAGCTTCTTTTAACCGCTCCCATGTATCAAAGTTGTAGCGCATGGTACATAATTCATTCCACCGATAATAGCAAAGTCCTTAAACTCACTAGTAGCTTGTCTAACTCTATGTTGTTCAGAACCAAGTGAGAATTAAACTTCGCTCTACCGTCATCTCCCAATCAAGATATATTTCAACATCATAAAGACCAGAAAAGATGGAATGGTAAACTTGACTTTAGCAAAAGGGTCATCGTTACCATGACGGTTCGGTTATTACCTTCCATACCATGTTGGTTCTGGTTATTACCTCCCATACCTTGTCGGTTTTGTCAAGACGCCGACGTAGTCGTGCATCTTGTGTCGCCTCACGATCAATGTTGCCATCCGCATCATACATCGTGTCATCATCATGACGATGGCCATCATTGACAGTGGCGGCGTGCCTCAATTTGTCCATCCGACCGGTGAGGTCGACCATTCGCCGCTCCACCCGCCAATGCCTTCCGTGGTGTTCAATCGGGCAATGCCGCGACGATGGTGTCCAGCCTTGCGCTGAGTGAAGCATTTTGTTTGTCGAGCGCAGCTTGTAGCTGCCACGACTAACACACTCGTTGAAATCGCCGGTGTTCCGTCCCTTCGTCTCCCGCCATGGTTAGTGGAAAACACAGGAAAACAAAAGGATTATCCCTATCAACTACAAATGAAGGGCGTGGGAACTCGCAAAGGAAGTGGCTTACCAAGCTCTTACAAGTGTTCTTACCAAAGCGGCAGTGGTACAACCGGTGGTGGTTCGTGATACCGTGTCGAGATTGGGTACGATTGCAAGGGTCAAAGCGTGCTATCCGTAGAGATATATGGAGCTTGGAAAGCCAAATATGTCGATGGAACACAAATCAATAACAGATAGTAATGCTGAATAAATGTCCAAATCATGGTCCTAGTTGCTGGCCTAAATGTGTCCTATATCGGTGGTAGGATATGATGAACAAGGAATCACGGCGAAAAGTAAGCGAAGACAAGAACAAAGATGGCAGGAATGAGAAACTTAATTCAGCATAAGCACAAAACAAATAAAGCTCACACCTAAAACGTGCTCTGTCCGGTTTTTCTCTTTTTTCCTTTTTTGCCACGGATAGCACTTTTCTCTCTCTTCTCTACTAAGCCGAAATTTTTCTTTTTGTGTCTTTTAATTTTATTTTTTCACAGAGCAGAGCACAGAAATAGGAACCACACAAAGTTTCAACTCAATCTGATGTAAGGTGTGGCCTCTGACGAAAATAATGAATGTGCTGGAAATTCGGTGATTCAATTTCGGAGCTCGAGTACTGCACTTTCCAGGCCGAATTTGGGGAAAAAATCACCGAACCTGACGAAGTGGGGGAGTATCGGATGTAAAATTTAATTTCACCCAATTTCAAAAAAATCGCTGATTTCGAGTCGTATCAAAGTTATGGCCGTTTGAAGATGGGCCTCCGAGTTATGGTTGCTGTGGAGGCCGAAACGAAATCGGGTGGAGAGAATTGGTGGAAATTGGTCGCGGAAGCTCGGGGAAAGGTGGGGGATGGTGCTGTGTGATCACGAGACGCGAAGGAAGACTCAAACAGAGGGTGGGATATGGGTGGGAAAACAAAAACAGAGGGTTGAATACGCGATGGATGACGGCTAGGGTTTGTATGGGATGAAGCGGAAGCAAGACAATCCGAAATAAAACACAATCTAAACCAGCAACACAACTCGACTAAGGACACGAACTCAACACTACGGACTCTGGAATCAAATTGTGCAAAGGCTAAACGAGATCTAGGACAGGAAACAACCTATGACTACAATTTTTTTTGGTAGGGCTTTTTCATGGACTCTAGGATGAAACTGAAAACAACAAAGGAGGGTAACGCGAACCTGAAGGAACACCTAAAGCTCTGTTTACCACTTGATGGGGACGGGGTCCCGATCTTCCAACAGGTTCTGGATATGTTCGATTTGGTGGAGGCGCGACACAAATCGATCCGGCTTCCGAACGACACGTTCCGAACCCCGCAATCGCAGCACCACGTTTCCTCAGGTTATCAACCGTGCGCAGCCGGTTGACCTCGCCAAGAAGGCTAATCCTTGCCTGCAAATCGAAGAACAAAAGCAAGAACAAGGAAGAACACAACTGAATTGCAGATGTATTGATTTAGCACTCGAAAGTTGGGGTCTCACAAACCGATGAACGGCGATACTGTTCAAAGACGGAATTAATCTAAGCAAAACCCAAACCTAATGGTGGGGGTGGCGGCTGGATATAAAGGGTGAGGGGCGTGCAAAACCCCTGGACGCGCCCCTAATGGGCTCCAACACGATACAAAGCCGAACGGCCCAAAAGACGGTGGCGCAGCACCCTGACAGATCCTGAATGTCCATTTGTTTCGACGATTCCTATTGAGTCAGAAGGAATTTTGACATGGGACTAGATCCATTGGAAAGCTCTTCTTCTTAGCTTTCCATACATATGTAGAACGTCCAAAACGGAGTCTGGATGCGATCTGGGTGTCCGTTTTAGTGCGGCCTGGTTCTGGACTCCGAATTGGATTCGAAGTCGGCTTGAGTTGGGCCTCCAACTTGATTCGACCGCCCTTGCTGGAATTGTGAACCTTGTAGCCCTTCTCCAAGTACTTCCAAGTCCTCTCCATGGTTCCTAATCATAATTAAATCATTAGGTAGCAATCTATTCTCAAATGAACAAAAGGAAGTACTTAGGAACGAGCTCACCTGTAAATTCAATTGTCGGGCGCGAGCTCTAGTGATTGGTCCTTGAATGTCAAGTGGAGGAGTGTTGTATGTATCCGAAGAAGTGATGTCCTCATCAACTAGTCCCAGATCAAAGCTAGTGCACACAGTTAAACAGAAATGATTCATAACCAACAACGCATTATTACAATTATAAAGAGTACTGACCAACAGGTCTCATTATTACATTGGAGGTTCCCAGACCTCGCACAATCAAAATTCAGCGGAAGCAAAGTAAATTCAGTGGAGACCCATCAATACGCCACAGGCAATTGACTGGGGAAGCGCGACCTAGAACTCCTGGAATCCTTCGTCGAATCCACCTGCGAAGTAGTCGTAGTCTCCCTCTTGAGCTTCGTATTCCTCTGATTATTATTTTTGAGTGCAGACTGTGAGTACATAAAGTACTCCGCAAGTCTTGGGAAAAATACAATAGATGCAAGGCTTGACAAAGGAAGGCTATATGGTTCTTTTGCACAAAGCAATGTTTTAATTTCAATTACTACTAATTATTTTCGAAGGCATCAATTTAATAAAGTAAATGTTTTATCAGAACTATCATTAACTTTATAGTGAAGGTTCCATCTACCAACACTAGCTAACCAATTACAAATGATCAAGTTTAAAATCTGGGTTCCATCCACCCTCTCTGCTCCAACGCCAGATACCCTTCCGAGAGTTCCTCCACTCTCGAATACAAAAACTTTGATTTTAAAACCAAAACCAAAAATCTACCATGTGAATGCATTCCTTGCCCGCCCTTGACCGTGGGCACGACTATTCGAATAGTTTGACACTCTGCAGAGGTTGTACAACTTTACCCCAAGAGATAAATTATCTTAACAATACCACGCTTCCTTTGGCATGAGACACAGATAAATTATCACAAAGCCTTTACCTCACTCTAGACTAGCTAGACACCACCCGCTGAGGTTTCACCGCAGAAGGGTTAAATCTGCCAAATCCGAAGCCCCCTCTTGCGCCATATGAGTACAGTAAATCCCTGGCACCCACTTTCCACTGGTGGCACCTAAACTAGACTATCATGAGTTAATCAGCTAGGTCGTACCCATATAGACTTAGGGTTGTACGGTAGTGCTCAGTCTGGACAAACACAAGCGTCGGTCCTTAGTTGACTAAGGTGGAACATACACTTTATAAGATCTCGTGCTTACCGCACCAACCCAAACCAACCATCCACCCTAATCTAAACCAATTTCCACATTTTTATTTTATTTTAAAAGATCAGTGGCAACTCCAATCACCACTAGACTTATAAACCTAAGGTTATTACAACAGATCATAATTTCCCATTTTCAAGGTTTTCAAAGGTATTAAGTAGCGTGACTAAGCATTATACTACCTTTCTATTATTCACAAATAATTATAATATTCTCATTATTGAGACAAAGGAATTCTAGGGTTACAAAGGTACATGACATTCAACTTCAATTGATGCCACAACAAAGTTGGATTAACTAATACCTTAAGATTTGAACTAATGTTTTATGTAAATAGCAATGCACATAATTTAAAATAATTAAAACATTTCAAAATTATAGGTTCAACATGATCAAAGGAGACTTGCCTTCTTGCACGCTCTCGGGGTCTTCCTGCTGCGGAGTGGAGAGGTCTTCGACAACGTTGGAATCTACGCGGGAAAAGACAAGCAAACAAAGCAAATAAATACAAAAAAATTCAAATAAAATCAAAAATTCAAATAGAGGCCATATTTGGATAGATTATGATTTTAGACGAATTTAGAAATTTGAATGGCTGAATTTGGAGTTAAAATGAGAAAGTTATGCTCATTTGAAATTCTCAGTTTGAATAAATCCAGAAATTATGAAATTTCTGACAGGTGGGGCCCACTGGCAGGATTTACTTTTTAATCTTTTATTTTATTGCTTTATTCTGAGTCTATGACAGGTGGGACACACTTGACAGTGAGCCCACTGGCCCTGCCTCTGACATGTGGGACCCCTCTGGGCTCTGGGCCCAGATGTCAGTGGAGAGTGCAGACGGGTGGGGCCCAGACGGCAGTGGCTAGCGCAGACGGCAGCCGCTGACGTGGTGACCCAGTGTCGGCTCAAGGAAAATAAAGAAATGGCTCAACCTCAGCGTGCGGAGCCGGGGGCTCGAACGCGCGCCGAGGGAGCCAAGGGGGAGAAGGGAGAGCGGTGCTAGCCAGTCGGGCGGGGAGGCGTTGCCTACCCATAAAGGGTAGGTAACCCTTTTGAGGGGGTACCTGCTGGAGGGGCCGGGCAGAGGTGGCCGGAGGCGAAGGTGCCGGCGGCGAGGAAGGGCCGGAGGGGTTTGGGGGAGTTCAAAAACGGGGTCCTGGCGCGGAGTAGATGACGACGGCGGGGTTCGACGAGGACCGGAGACGGCCGGCGACGAGGAAGAGCAGCGTCGCAGCTCGAGTCCTCCGGTGCGACGGCGGCGGGGAGGCTCGGCCGAGGCGTCGGGGAGGTTCGCACGGGCGCTAGGGTGCTCGGAGTGGCGGTGGCGGGCTCTAGGGAGGTCCGAGGCTGCGGGGATTGCTCGCCGGTGTGCGGCGGAGCTCGGGGAGAGAGGTGGCACGGTGCTGGGGTGCTAGGGGGCTCGGGAGAGAGAGCGGAGGGCTGTGGGCGGTTGTGCGGAGGGAGGCGGGGCCGGTGGGGCTATATATAGGGGCGGAGGGGGGACACGGCAGCGGCAATTGCTCGCCGGGGCAGTGAGAGGGGAGAGAGAGGGAGAGCGGGCGGCTGGATGGCCTGCGCGGGTGGCATGGCGCGCATCGGGCTGGCCACGTGCCGGCCCGAGGGGAGGGGAAGGCGGGATGGCTGACGGGCCTGGCCCGCTTGGCAATGGGAGAGAGAAGGGAACGGCCGGATTTGGCTGGGCGGTGACGTGGGTAGATCTAGGCCGTCCACGCGTCGGCCAGATGGAGGGGAGTTAGATTTTAATTTTAGAATTTTTATTTTTATTTTCAGAAAAGGCTAGGAAATTATTTAGGCCTCAGAAAAATATGAAAATACCTCCATAAATTCCAGAAAAATTCACAGAAGCTCCTGGAGATATTTTGGACTTAATAAAATTATTTCCAACTAATGTTGGTATTTAATTTTTATACTTAAAATACTTTTTAATTTCAAAAATACATTTTTAAACTCCAGAAAATCCAGGAAACCAAATAAAAGCCAAATAACTCCAAATAATTAATTTGAATTAGGATTTTTATAGAAATTCAAAATATTATTTTATTTAATAATATTCTTTTTTTTTCAAAAACAGAAATTCAGGGCAAATCCACACAAAACTCAAATAATTTAAAATAATTAATTTCAAATTTTTCAGAAAGTGAAATTTTGGGATGTTACAGCGGTCGGGAGATGCCAAAGACGGTGAGGCCAGCGAGGTAGCTGCAAGCCGTGGACAGCAAGCTACGGAGGAAGCTTCCGGGAAGGCAGCAGAGTGGCATTTGGAGAAATGGCCAAAGTCTGCAAAAGGGAAGCGGTTCTCTGCAAAGCACAGGAGTTGTTGGCGCTAACGGGCAAAGTAGTGGAGCCGTTGGGTTTAATGGGTAAAGCACTGGAAGCTCGTT
This sequence comes from Dendrocalamus sinicus, assembly GCA_036346575.1. Classification (NCBI taxonomy): domain Eukaryota; kingdom Viridiplantae; phylum Streptophyta; class Magnoliopsida; order Poales; family Poaceae; genus Dendrocalamus; species Dendrocalamus sinicus. Next base: position 33,034,496 of record CM070647.1, read on the forward strand.
CACACTAGTGGGTAAAGTGACTGGGAGAACCCGATGTTGGGTGGGGTTTACGGGTTTCTCCCCCGGTAGCAAAAGGCTATAAATAGAGAGGGTAGAGCTCGGGTGCTCGGTGAGATTCGGTTCCCGAGTTGCTGGTTCTTCTCTGTTTATTTTTGTGTGCGTTCTCAGGATGGAGCAAGTGTGCTCGTGTATCTCCCGGGCTTGGAGTGGTCAGAGAAACCTCCATGATCAATCATACATGTCTCTGCATTTGTTTCAAGCTCAGTCTTTGTGTGATGTGTTGATTGCTCTGTCTGTGCTTACTCTGTTTATCTCCTGTGCGGGGAAATTTGGACACTGTTGGACCCTAAAATACCCAAAATTCCGTTTTTGGCCCCCTGTACAAAAAAATTCCACTTTTGGACCCCTTCCCACCGCGGGATCACCTCAAAGCCGCCACGTGGCCCGGCCGTGCGATCGGGGACCGCATGACCGCCTGCGCCGCCCCCACCGCGCCATTGACCGCGCGACCGCTGCCCCGCCGCGCGACGCGTCTCGCGACGCGCGTGCTCGTCCGACCGCGCGTTCGGATGCCGATCGCGTGACCCGCCGCAAGCGTGATGACGCTGCGATCGCGCGATTCCGCTCCACAAATCCATGCGCCAAAGAAGATTCACGGTGGCCTTTTTGCTTCTTTGCATGCAGCTCATACACGCGTCGAAGAGTATATGATATGGCCCCAAATTTTGCTGAATGGGTGAACAAAGTTCGCAATAAAATGGCTTTGGAGCTCGCTTGGTGAGCAGATGCATGCGGTGAAGGATTCTGGTTCGCAGTGGAAGCAAAGACAGAGCGAGAGAGGGAGTGAAGGGAGGAAAAGAAAGAGTGGAAACTCAGATTTTTAAGTTGGTTTTGTTTGGAGTTAGCAGATTTTGCAAATACAAAAGTTGTAGATCGTCTTCTGAGCTTCAAGAAGAGGTAATTTTTGGCCCCGTGCAAGTATTTTCTGTGAATGTCATTAGACCGTAATTAGGCAAACCGTATGTCGTTAATGTTCTTATAAGCCAGTACGGTGTTTATGTTGTAGGTAAAAATGATGCATGATGTATTGTAGTGTAGAAAATGTCGTATTTATTTGTTGAAGTTACGTAGTGTAATGTAGTTATTTTTGATGAACGACAATTTTGGTGAAGAAAAGTGAGGAGCGAAAGCCGGAAGAGTTGTGTTGTTTTCGTTTGGAATCAGCGATTTGGCAAGTACAAAAGTTGTAGATCGTCTCGTGAGCATCAACAAGAGGTAAGTTTTATGCCCGTGCAACTATAATTTTATGTATATCATTAGGCTTTAATTAAGGAAACCATCTTGTGTTACTGTTATTTTATGTCAAGCTTTTGTACGCTATGTATGTATAGCAAATCTTGCATATGTTAGGCATGATGTATTGTAGTGTATATAGTGTATAATTAAGGAAAATATGAAGTTGTAGTGTGTCGACGTTGAGAAAATACATATTTATGTTAGAGCAATTGTAGGTTATAACAATAGTACTAGGATTAGAAGCATATGATTAGTACGCTTAGAGAAGAACTACATACAGTGCGGTAGGTGGTAAAAGTAAATTAGAAATAAATTTGGTAGATTACAATTAAAATATACTAGCAGTCATAGAAACTTATAGTGGAGGTACGTAAAGACTATATTAAGTTAAAGTTAGAAAAGATTGTAGTTTAAATAATGTGTATGTGTTGAAAAAGTAAATATTTATGTTGGAGCATTTGTAGGTGGTAAATTTGTAGTAGTTAGATTAGAGACAATTTGTATAATTAGTATGCTTAGTGAATGACCGTAGTATGAAGGTCATTTGATGAAAAAAAATGATATGTATATTTAATTTGATGTATGGTACAATTAGAAAGTGAAATAGTTACAAATAAATCGTAGATTTAGAAATACAAAATATATACTAATCGAAATCGTTAATTAGATGGTACGATTGTTACATGTCGTGTACTAAAATGGTTGATTATGCACTTATGTTAGGTACGCAATGGTGGCATTGAACAATTGATGGTGTTTTATGGGAGTGGTCTCGCACGTGATGGGCCGATGGGGCGGACTGTCAAATTGCGAGCGGACCGTGATCCGGCACCGGCCCGAGCGCCATGAGCTTGTCCGAGCTACGGAGGTGTGTCCGCTCAGCGCTCGATCGGCTGCACCGCAAGGAAGAAGTTACGATTGAGGCGCTCTATGCCTCAATGGTGGATGACGGAAGGGGAGCATATGGCAACTTCGAAGGTGACCAATGACGCCTCATGGGCGAACTACATGGAGGTCGTGCGCAACCACGATGCTGCGATATATGGGAGGCCAATGGTGTATGTCGAGTTCGTGGAGAGGCGTAATCATCGTGCATGGTTGGTTCGGATGCGCCGGTGGAGATGAAGTGGCCGGCGGTCATGAAGACCCTTCGCGGGAGAACATGTGGGCGAGGAAGTGGGTGATGAAGACGACAGAGGCGTGCGCAGAATTTCCAGCCCAACGAAGGTGTGCACGACAGTGGTGGGCCGCCCGTATTGACCGCCATGAGTATCTTGGGGACCGGGTGGAAGAAGAGGACAGCGAGGAGGATGAGGAGGTTGACACAGCAGCTCGAGAGGACGAGGATGGCGAAGGTGCAACCGAGGGGTGGTAGGTCGTGTTGTGACCACGGACGGTGCGTCGTGTCGCCCGCATCGACGACATCGCAGCGGCAGCCCTAGTTCTCGCCACAGCGGAGGAGGGAGAATGGGGTTCAGCGAGGCGCACTCTTTCGGGCAAGGCTTCCGTAATAAGAGTGCTGTCCAGCAGCTATTGCTAGACATGCCGCCAACATAAGCCGGACGATCGGGTCCACAAGTCAAAGCCGACACGTGCGTTGTGAAGTGTGTGGGCGGGTCATGTGGTGGCAAAGTCCGTGCACAACGGTACAAGGGCGTTGGCACGGAGTTCGGATAACGGTGCTGCAAGATCACGATTGCGAGCTTGCGGGCCGATATAGACACCGCAACATGACATCACGTTATGTTGCGGAGGTGGTCACGCACCTCGCCCAGCGGATGTGTCAATTACCCGGGTTCTGATGGCAGCAGAGCGAACGAGGCGGGCTACGGCGAGCTACAAGAAGGTGTGGCGGGCGGCGAAAGGTGCTGACGGTATGTATGGGACGTACGAGGAGGCGACGACCGGTCCCAAGAATGCTGGATCAAATTGCACAATCAAACCTGCACTTACATAAACAGCGTGAGAGGGTCCATCCTACGGAGGGCCCGAATCGTTTCATTCTTGACAGAGTGTTCGGGCCTTCCATCGCGATACAAGGGTTCGTGGTGCCGCCCAGTGCTAACCGTAGATGGGACGTTCCTATCCGCAAGTACAAGGGCACTATCCTTCTGCAGCTTGCAGCCGATGCAAATGACCAGCTACTCCCAGTGGCATTTGCAATTGTGGAGAGCGAATACAGATAGCGGCTTTGGTTTCTTTGCAATTTGAAGAATGTCGAGTGCAAGACAGGCCCGGTGTGCCTTATCTCCGACCGCAATGCAGGCTTGATGTCTGCGTTGCGAACGCTGCAGATGGGACGCAGCCCCGCCCCGTGGATCGATGTGAAGAACCGCCGTGCATGAGGCATATTGCAGCGAAGCTTCCACGTAGGTTCCGTAGCAAGGACCTCATGAAGATGTTCAAGAAGCTATGCATGCAGAACCAGAAGCGGAAGTTCGACGCCTTGCGGAGGCAGCTCGATCAGGAGGCTACGAAGCATGTGCATGCAGCAGCAGGGGCCGTGGAGGGGGGCTCCACAAGAGTCGGGGTATTCTCACAATGGGTTCAGTCCAATGCACCTGACTTGGAAATGTGGTCTTTGTTGCACGACACCGGTGGGGCGAGGTATGGGATCATGACAACCAACATGTCCGAGGTTTACAATGGTGTATTGAAGGGCGTCAGATCCCTGCCGATCACGGCAATTGTGGCTGAGACCTGGAACTGTACCGTCGGGTACTTTGTGAATAGAGCCAGGATGGCGCAGAAGCACGTTGAGGAAAACAAGCAATACTCTGAGGTCATGCAGGCCTTCATGGACAGGAAGATGGAGAAGGCTCGAACCCACATTGCTCAGCCCATTGATGGCTTAAGGAGGAAGTTTGAGGTCCGCCTAAGGCAGAAGTATGTCATGGGTCAAATTAGAGGGGAGCGCAAGCAGGTATGCACGATTGGTGATGAAGCATCTTGCAGCTGCAACAAGCCCGAGCTTCTGCACAAGCCATGCTCCCATGTGTACGCGGCATGCGCTGTATGGAACCAAAGTCGACACAAGACATCTCCAAGTACTACGACATGCAAGACTTGTATGCAACCCGGAGTGCAGAGTTCCATTCTACGGGTAGACATGCACTACAGGAATTATGGCGGGAGATAAAGTGGGTGCCCAACGATGATCAAGCATGTCGGGCGTGGAAGACGACAAAGCCGCCGGATCCGCAACGACATGGATGAGAGCCACGAGGGATCGTGCTCGGCGCCCAAGTGTAGGCTATGCAAGACCTTTGGCCACTCCCTCGCTGCCCAAACAGGCCGGCATCAAGCAACGCTCCGTAGTACCAACCACAAACCATATGTAATGTATTATTCAGGAGGTGTACGCTTAATTGTTGGCTCGATGGTGTAGCTATGTATTGCACATTACCATGTTATGTATATTTTCGCACATTCCATATGTTTCCTTGTCGTGTGGGTCATATTGGTGTGCACATTTTACGTATGTTTTTGTACATTCCGTACGTTTCCCTGTCATAACATTTGTTGTGAGTTATGTTGTTATTTGTTGCATATTTTGTTGTAATGTACACTAACTTGTTATCCTTCTTTGGCAGGACATGGCGTCGAGCTGCTAGAGCCCGTTGGGACGAGCACCACCGATGCCATGTGTGGTTGTCGGCACCGCACAGGGCCTCCTTGCTTCGCCCTTAGGGGCCCCCGAGAATCGGCGCTCGACCCTCGGTACATCCCACTCATCGCGGACACCGGCCTGCGCCCATTGCCCGCATGTTGGATCTACCGCATGGGTTCCATGCGATGCGCCATCGTTGTCGCTCGTTGATCGATGGAGGCCGAGACTCACACCTTCCACTTCCGGTGGGGAGATGACGGTTACGCCGCAGACGCCACGATGATTACAGGTCTACCCTCTCGTGGTGCCGCTTTGGTGCCACCCCAAGGCGCAGATTGGAAGGTCCGCTCGTCACCGGTTCGGTCATGCGATCCGAGACAACGCAGCTGGGTGCCATGGATGGCTTCGCCGCTTCATGACCTGTCCCGCACACGCAGATGAGGTCGCGTGCGGACGCACTTCGCTGCATACCGCTATATCTGCTTCGGCACGCCTTGTTCCCTAGCACGATCGAGACTCCATGCGGCCTAGCTACATACCGCTAGCGGAGTCCTTGGCGGATGGCGGCCCGGTCGGCAGCCACGTGATAGCCGGGATCAGCAGCCTTAGCTCCACATACCGAGGCTTGTGTGACGCCGCAGCCGCATCGCGCGCCGAGCCGATCCTAGCCGCCGCTACCTTCTCCTTCGCCAGTGGTCATGGGAACACTTCCCGCTGGCGTGCCCGACTTTGGTCGTCGTGTGCACCCTTATGACCTCATCCCGCAGCTTGTATGGTGGTGAAGACTCATTGATGCGCCCACAATGGGTACACGTTGGACGCATGGTCGGTTGAGGTGGGCGAGGAGAGACCGAGACGTGCGTGCTCGGATTTCCACCGAGGTTCGAGCTCGCGCTTGGCGACGACCGTGGCCATGGTCTCCACAAGCAATTGCGAACACGCCCCCACGGGTTGTCATACCAGGCGGCGAGATCGAGGTACCGATGACGACCGCCACTTGGTGTTCGCGCCTCGCGCCGAGCCGCACAGCCCACACCGAGTCATGAGACGCTTCGGGCTGTACCAAAGATGTCCCTCCCATGGCAGACGCCTCTTGCGAGGAGTTCCACCGTATGTCAAGACACCCCAAATTTAATTACTGCATTAGTGTCAATGTCCGCACTGCATATTAATTGTGTAATGTCTCAATGGACTTGCAGCAATCGAGGAGAGGGCGAGCGATCAAGATCGAGAGCCACACAATGGACGTGGGCGGACATGTGGTCCGACCATGCGCATACGATGGTTGTGGATGAGACACGCCGATGACTCGACGACGACCCGCGCGCATGGGCATACCTTCACCGGTACGCTGCACGCACTCCACCGTAGGCTTACTACGGGAGCCCCCACGCCTCCACCTCATGCCGCTCACGGGCGGCTATACAGAAGGTCCGCATCGTCATCTAGCGGCACGGGTCGACGAGGCAAGATGAGAGTATCGTGTGTCATTATGCAATGCAGGATTACATTTGAACTGACTGTTTGTTTCACTGCAGGTGGACCGGATACATCGTATCGACATCGAGGCTAATGAGGCTATACGACATAGGAAGTCCAATACCGAATCTCGGTGGGTAGGCTATATGCGCAGCATCAGCGAAATGGCAAGGGGTACGATACGGGGCTTGAGTTGTGGTCGCCGAGATGACGTTGTTGCTACACGCGGTGGCGGACGTGGGCAGGGACCACCACCTCCTCCGCGCCCGTCAAGCACCGGATCAGCACGGCCATCCTCGGCCCACGCCGCTTCGCCCAGGCGGTTCGACAATTGCCAACTATTTGTTTGTGCACTCATTAACATTTATGTCTAACCACATCTTCGTCTTGCAGCAATTGCGACAGGATAGCACGCTGCTACGGAGGGCGACGTCATCACGGAGGTCGACATCGCCGCACGAACTGCAGGGGCCGTCCGAGAGTCGGCAGTTACGGCCGCCGCCCCACGCGCTTCGCCCGGCGGTTCGACACCGCAACTATTTGTTCATGCACTCATTTACCATTTATGTCTAACCACATGTTCGTCTTGCAGCAATTGCGACGGATAGCACGCCGCAACGGGCATCGCCATCACGGAGGCGACGGACGAGCGACCGCGCTCTCCAGACGACGGGCCCACTCTGCATAGCGCCTCGACTCGCCGGACCAACCAGAGGGGCATATGCCCTCGTATCTCACGGGACAGTGCACCAACCTATATGACCGGATAGGTGGGTTGTGCCGACCTATCAAGGCATGACATCGCACGAGTACATGGGGACTTCCGCCGACATCCTCATTTCACCACCACATACCCGGTATGCACTAAACGTGTGTATTTCATTATGAACAATTTTCGTATTTTCCATTGTCTAATTCAGTTGTACCATCTAAGCAGGACGTAGGCACCTCCTCCGATTGGGTGAGCTCTATGCTTTATGACCAGCCGCCGCAATCGCCCACGAGTTGTACCCACCGCCGCCGGCCACACCCCTCGCAGACGATCTTCGCGATGCACCCCGCTCCCTAGTAGGTTCACATTCTCGAGGATCATATGCGCCGCATTTATAGGCGCGCATTTACGAGATGATGAATGAATTTTTAAATTGTGCTTTTGTAATATTTGTGATGTTTTTCAATTGCTTGATGGTTTGATGTTCAAAGATGGTTTCAGATAAAAGGGTTGCTCTAAGTTCTTTGATTTAGTACGGCATACAACCAACCGAGAGATGACAACACGGGTAGCGGGAGAAGACATAGCTTGACGACAATTTTTTTGCCTTGTGATAACAACTCCACGTACATAACAAACAACCAATTCATCACATGCTTAACAACGTTGCACATTACATCGTTATGGAAAGAGGGCACAGAATATGAAGGTCACGAGAAAATGAAGGCGTCATGCACTTACAACACGAAACAACACATACATTGCACATACAGCATGAAATTATGGAAAGTTCTACACCCAAAACATCAACACAACAGTCCCATCGCACAGATCAACACATTCCGCACTCGTGGCCTACATGCCAAACGAGCCTCGTGGCACCCACATGGAGAATCGCGAGGGGCCGCCTCGACGGGCCGGCCATCGTGGTAGTGGCACGCACATATGCAGCTCGGGTTCGCGCAGCAACATGTGGGATCATAAGAGCTTCCTATGTTGACAACCTCCTCGTTTCCCTCTCGCGTTGCATCTGCTGGCGGAGCTCATTGTTCTCCTCATTGAGAGTCTCCATTCGGTACTCCAAGTCCATTATTCGGTCCCATAGTACCCACATAACGGTCAATATACCGCTCATGAGGAGGGTCGATCCAATGGAGAAGTCGATTTCGCCATCTGCGAAAAATGACAAGAAACATGGAGGGTCCATAAGCAATAAAAATGTACTATTAGTAATTTGTACCGGAGCGTGGGCATCGGAAGAAACGGCGCCGCCATCGCTCGCCCTTCCAGACCTGCACGACCACGCACTCATTGTGTCCGCATTTCGCCACGCTGGTTGCGCACGCCGCTTGGTAGCAAGCGCATGCGTGGTCCGAACATCTCCTCCTTTCCAAGGGAAGGTCTTCCTTCGTGACCCATATCCGATCGGCCCTCTTCTTCCGCCATGGTATGTTCTTTGTTCGATTCTGGGTTTTCTCGCTACAACTTCATGGGACCTCTACCGTGCAATTTATATCGAATGGCGGGACAAAAGATGGCTGCTTTGCCCAGACAAGACAAAAGCGCCAGCTTTACTCGGTGAGATGACAACACATGCCAACTTTACGCAGTTGATATGACAAATCGGGCAGCTTTGCTCGCTTAGATGACAATACATGCCAGCTAAATCGCCTACATAAAGACTACGATCTGAAAAGCCTTCATACGAACATTTATTGCTACTCAAAAGCCTACATAGGAACATTTATTGCTACTCAAAAGCCTATCGCTACGTAAACCAACAAAATAGGGCGAGGTCGTAGCCTTTACAAGTGAGTGTTCACGCCATAGGCATGTATCCTTTCCAGTGAGTTTTCATGTCACCTTTCCTTGTTGTTTCATAAATACAGATACTGAGCTCAAAAGCCTACATAGGGACATTTCCATGGACTATGCGCACTGCACTAGATAACCTGCCTACATAAAGGCCTCCTATGTCTTCCATACCACATCTCCTCCTCAAGCCTTCACAATACTACTACACAACAATGTCTTCCTGGAGGTCCGACCCATTTGGAGTGCCGGAGTGGCATGAGAGCCCCAAGTGCCGCTGCGGCTTTAGGACGATGTTGGGAGTCTGGACGGATCAAGAAGAGCGAGCCAAATACGGCCGTAGGTTCTTCAAGTGTCCAAACCTGGATGACGATTTCATGGTAACGACGACAACTAAATCATTTGTTTCTCGTTGTCGTTATTCAACTTCATCCATGACATCTACCATGCCACACATAGGCTTGCAGGTTCATCGAATGGGTGGATCGGGTGTCGCCGACATGGCCACATAACCAGGCAGTGGAGGTGGAAAACAAAGGACAATACTTTGTCAAGATGACTCAGGCTCGCGAGGTGGAACGACAGCTGCGGCGTGAGCAAGAGCGCCGCGTGAGGGTGGACCAAATCCGTCCAAGGGCAAGGAGGATGAGCTGCAAAGGAGGCGGGAGCAGCTAAGTCTGCGTGAAGCAGCCATCAAGCGTCAGGAGGAAGAGCTTCAAGCTCGGGAGGCAGCTCTCAAGACCAAGAATGACAGGACAAAGGATGCAGCGGAGCCATCTTCAAGGCGCGATAAAAAGGGGAAACAACCACGCTACACCCAAGAGACAAAATGTTACGAGCGATTGGGTGGGTTAGTCGATATCATGCTATATGTTATGCATGTAATAAAATTGTACGCAGATGTTATGAAGTTTATTTCTATTCACATAAGGTTATTATCTCGTGTGTTCGCATTCAATGATTCAGATAGCAAGTCATTTAACAATATTAACATACTCTTGGTACACTAATTCTTAGTAACATAAAAATATCACTTACCAATGTATATATCAAATAAAAAAGGGAGTATCCGTACAAAAAATTCCATCAAAAATTACCAACATATACGAGGAGAAGGCATTAGGCAAAGACAACACGAACAACTCATACATTTCACGACATGACATGTAGCAAGTAGTACAACCACCAACACACCAACGAACACAAGAACTAAAATACAACACAACCGTATATAAACATTACCAAAAGAGCTTGACGACAATATAGCATAAAACATTGCGAACATACACGAGGATAACCTCCAGCACTACAACTTGAGGATAACAATAAAAACAAGAAACAAAATAGCACACAACATTAAATTTATCTTCCACTCTAGTCTGTCGAAACGATGCTGCATCCCGACGGGGTCGCAACCCCCCACGACAACTCTCTCACGGCGAACACTGTCATTCCTATTTCCCATTTCATCCTCCCACACCCAGAATCGGCAACCACCATGAGCTTCTGCGATTCCATGACAAGAAGATTTTTAAACATACCACCACGATTTGAATGAACCCAAAAATATGACTCACCGAGTGATTGGAGCACTTGTAGTAGTGTCGCCGGGATTCTTGGCCGTCTGTGATGTCCTACGTCTAACCACCAAGTTGCAATTTGGGCACATCACCGTGGGTGCCCATGAAGACGTGCTGAGCTGACTCATTGCCTAGTCTTGGGGAGTGAGCACGAAATAAAACTACACAGATTGTGAACAACTTACTCAGGAGGTGACTGATAACATGGCCAGGGAGTATGTGAGGGATGGCTCCGTTTTATAGGCTGTGTGGGGGGTAGCCTCACGCACAAAGACCACAGACAACACAAATCTTGACCCCACACCATGCTCAGTGAGGAGACAAAACATGCCAGCTTTTGAGGTGACCTCACAAAAGGGCCACTTTGCTCGGTGACATGACAAAAGAGGTCGACTTTTGCTCGGTGACTAGACAAAATAGGTCGCTTTGCTCGGTGACTAGACAAAACGGGCTCTTTGTTGAGCTACCGCCACCGAGCTGCTTGATGACTCGGCTAGGCCATTACGACATATACATATTAGGCTAATACTTTAACTTGGCGAATGACGTGTGGTACAATTTTCTACGACACGTAAGAGAGTGAATGCACAAATTCTGCGCAGTCTTCAGGGACGAGCCTATCTCATCAATTATCCATTTTCAGTCTCGAGCTAGTGCCAAAGTCAATAAGTCATTCCCTCGAAGTCCCAAGTGCAATGATACACATCACATTCAAAAGGCATTACATAAGAAAGCATAAAATGCATACCGGGACAGATGTACATAATATTGACAATGAAATAAATTTTAATATTGGATCAAATAACACCTCTTACCGAATGAGGCCATCATCTTGGTTCCCGTGGCTTGAATAAGGAGGACATCATTTCTAGCTTGGGTGACTGAGTGTGCACCGATGCTCAGATTTAGAGATAAGAGGCCATTGGCGAGAGCTAAACACCTAAACAATGCCAAAAGGCATGAGTATAGCCAATTCGTGATTACTAAAGAGAGCAGTTGTCCTCAGTGGGATGCCAAAAGATGCCAGCTTTGGGCAGTGACATTACTAAAGAGAGCAGTTGTCCTCAGTCAAATGACAAAAAGAGGCAAGTTTTGCTCAGTGAGATGACAATACATGGCAGCTGTGCTCACAGACATGACAAAACGGGGCAGCTTTGCTCAGTGAGATGACAACACATGCCAGCTTTGCGCAGTGACATGATAAAACGGGGCAGCTTTCCTCAGAGACATGACACAACGAGACAGCTTTGCTCAGTGAGATGACAACAGATGCCAGCTTTGCGCAGTGACATGATAAAACGGGGCAGCTTTGCTCAGTGATATGACAAAAGAGGTCAGCTTTGCTCAGTGGGATGACAAAAGATGCCAGCTTTGGGCAGGGACAGTACTAAAGAGGGCAGCTGTGCTCAGTGACAAGACAACAAGAGGTCAGCTTTGCTCAGTGGGATGACAAAAGATGCCAGCTTTGGGCAGTGACATGACAAAACGGGGCCTTTTTCGTGATATCGCAGCACTCCCATCTTTACTCATCGCTACGACCACGCGGACCATCTTTACACGTATGAGTAGAGACAAACGGCCCCTATAAATTGGTATGCATTCCATTTCCCAGCGAACATTGCACATCCAAACCGCATACTCCATCGCGCTTCCTCACCCAACCGGGATGGACAAAGGCAAGAAGAAGCAATGGGACAAGATGGTGAAGGATTGGGAGGAGACCCGTGACATAGCACGGTCACCGCAGCTCGCGATGCCGCCGCGATGAGAAAATAAGGGCGATACAGCCCGAGTAGAACAAGCCCATCGTGCTACGATGAAAGGTCCCCAGGCGCGCCGCGAGCAACAACCCCATCCCGACGTCCCCACCGAGCGTTCGCCACAACTACCACCGAGGGGAGACACCTCCCTTTGTTGGTGCGGGACGTGTGCAAGTTCTTCAAGTCTAAGCACCGCATCGCCTAGGTATGCGGCACCGGGTTGCGCAAACTACTCCGGTGACTACCCCAACCGCCGCTTTGACACCGCAACCTATCGGCAGCCAGTAATTCACCACATGCACTATTTTCCCTACCTTTTCTCCTTCACAACGCGCACTAACAATATCTCTCTTTATTTACAGTCTCGGAGCCCCTATGTGCCTACCGCAAATGGATCGATCTTGAGATCCACCACGAGGACCAATGGACCTCGACTTCGAGGAGTGGAATGTCACAAAGGAGAAGGAGTTGCTGGAGGAGGAGCGCCGCAAGCACGAGCACACCTGCGTGATACAGCGCGAGACGCAAGCTCATCTTGAAGCGTGCACGCGTAGGGATCGGGAGGCTCGCGAGATGGAGCGCGAGAGAAAGAGGGAAATTGCGGCTAAGGCAAAAGAGGCCGCGGAGGAGTTCAACGCCGAGCGGGCAAGGAAGGGAAAGTGGCCCCGGTCCACACAGAGGTCGTCTGAGCGATTGGGTGGGTTAGTCGATATCATGCTATATGTTATGCATGTAATAAAAATCTACGCGCATGTTACTCCCAACTGTATTATGAAATTTAATATCTAGTATTTTCGCATTCCATGATTCACGTAGCACCTCATTTAACAATATTAAATGTACCAAAATTTATGTATCGCATTCCATGTTACTCACCTTCACAATATCACTTACCACTTTATGTATCGGCCGTTCTACGGTCAATCTTTCCTACAAAAAATTTACCAAAATTTTTTATGCATCTACAACTTACAATGAACATAATCTTTTATTACAACTTTATCTGATTTTTATCCAGTTTATAACTACAAAATTGCCAAAACTGAAAACAATCACGGAGATTGCAAACCCTAAAAACACAGCAAACCTTAAAAGTCACTTACCACTATTTGTATCGATCATTCTACGGTCAATTGTTCCTAAAAAAAATTTACCAAAATTTTATTGGCATCTACAAGTTATAATGAATATAAACTTTTATTACTACTTGGTCAGATTCTTTCCGAGTTTACATTTACAAAATTGACAAAACATACAAATAACATGGTGATTGCAAACCTAAAAACCATACGAAACCCTAAATATCACTTACCACTTTACGAAACGATCGTTCTATGATTAATCGTTTTTAAAAAAATTTATCCAAATTTTTTTTACATCTGCAACTAACAATGAACATAAATTATTATTGCAATTTTATCTATTTTTTTCTCAGTTTATAACTACAAAATTGTGAAACCATACAAATATTCACGAGTATTGCGATCGGGGACATGCGGTCGGGAGCAACGCGCTACTCGTGCGATCGGGGACCGGGGCGCGCTTCGGCGCGGGCGGGACGCGCTCGGGCGAGGACGCGCGGCGGGGGGCGGGCGCGCTACCGGCGGGCGGGCGCACCGGCGGCGGCGATCGCCGCTGGCGGGAGTCGCGCTCTCCAGCCGCGCCAGAGCGGTCGTGCGGTCCCCGACCGCATGACCGGGCGACGTGGCGGCAGCGGAGAGACGCGCGGTGAGGAGGGGTATAGATTTGGAATTTATTTCAGAAGGGGGCCAAAAATGGAAATTGAATTGTTTAGGGGTCCAACAGTGTCCAAATTTCGTTTTTCTTGTTCTTTGGTTGGCTCTACTTTGTCTTGCGGTGAGTAGTGGGTTTGGCTCTAGTAGCATCGATTCTCTCTTGCTCTGAACTGGGATTCCTTCTCAAGGCCAATTGGCCAGTTCATTCCTGAGAGCAACGAGTGGTCGAAGGAATCTCTGCATGCGGTCGTGCACCTTTCTCGGGCTCTCTGTTCTTTGTTCGATCGCATTACTCTGTTCGACCGTAGCCTAGAGTTTGCATTTTCTTGGTATTTTCTCTTCCAGAGGATGAGCACTTGCAGCACTTAAAGTCTTGTGACCAAAAGATCTGTGAGTTGATAGTTACTCGGAAACCAGATCTTGCGGTCGAGCCTTGCTCGCCTCCTCTGTCTTGAGTTCAACCGTGAGTCACTCTTCGACCTCAGCACCGAGTCTTCGTTTGCTTTGTATTTTTTCTCTTTAGGAGGTTGCTCTCTTGCTACGGTAAGAATTTTGTGGTCTTTAGATCTAAGGATCAAAAGTTTCTCGAATTTTTTTGTCTGGCGGTCAATCTGGTCTTCAGCTCTGATCGGCTATCGACCGTGCAGTATTTTCTGTTCATCATTTTTGTCGGTCTGCTCTTGCTGCTGAATCTCGATTGCTCTGGAACTGGGTTTGGTCATTCCAACCACAGTACAGAATCGATCAACCATAGTGAGGTATCGACTACTAGCCAAGCTTGAGTTCTCGTCAGTGTTTGTTCTCGGGCGTGTGCTCTCTGTGTTTCTCTTTGCGGCCGAGACTGTCGCTTGACCTCTGATTGACAGTCCAATTGACAATTTCCAGGGAGCATTCATCTTGTCACTTCATAGCTTCTATAGCTACTGGAGAAGAAGATTGTGTGAATACTTGGGGAGGTTTGAAGGCACCATTCACCCCCCTCTGTTGCCATTTTGGTCCTACAACATCATATATCACAGACAGTTTCTACTAAAAACCGTCTATGATAGTCCACTATCAATGATGGCTACAAGTTAATAACCATCTGTAATACTCTTTTCTATTCCTAAATCAATTTATGTTTGTTGGCTAGCCTTAAGAAATACTAGCAATGCCCTCTGAAACAAGTAGATCAACACAGTATACACCCAATTCACATTCATTTATTTCAGAGACAAGAACATCCATTTCACAAATCAATTAACTGAAATGAAGTAAATTATTCATCCACGAACAAATACACATATGTACAATTAAGCTCAATTTTATCCAAGTGAAATCATTCTACATTGTCAAACTCTCCATCTTCTTTTATGACTCTAGACAATAAGAAGTATGCACATTGTTCTCAAATTTGTTTGAAGTTGGCCTGTTCCAACGATGTTGTATCGATGGGCGCAACTTGTCATAGGAAAATTAATGTCATGTATACATATATAAATTGACAAGTATGAAATAATTATTGCAAGATTGACAAATCTGAGGATCTTTAGTCTTCGCGGAATCAAGGAGTAGTTGCATGCTGTGGCAAACTTAGAATCTACAGATGTTGCCCGACAGCTGCTGGTGGCACTGCAAAATTAGAATTTGTTAGTTTGAGAGATATTACTATAAAGTGTTATATAAGATTAATGTGTACTAGTGAATATAGGGAAATCTAAATCGTCTCGCAGGGCGTTGCTCCCTCCCTCGGATTTCCGTACCTCTCCAACGTACACGGCGACCGACCTATGTGATTCCAAAAGGTTAGACTTTGTCATTGGGAAGGAAGAAAGACTACAATAGAGTTATCTATGGAGAAAATATATTTACGTGTCGATTAATTATGTAACAACTATGTAGTCAGTTTTGTTTTTCTTTAGGGAATCAAGGTATATTACCTTGTTTCATTTTGCTATAATTACAATTAGAATCCTGTGGAACAAGGTATGTCGTCATGGTTATTAAACCTAAGTTTGTGTTACTTATAAAGTGCAAATCAACAAGCATAGCCACTAGTGCGGTACTTACCCCTGGTTGTAGGGCATAAGTATGAATTCCTTGTTGCGTTGAGCCACCAATACCTTTGTCATGCAATTCTCGATGAAGGATGCATCCTCCTTGACGATATCCATGGCGACCAAGCGTGGGTTGAGGAAACCAACCAGTGATTTCGTTAATCTGGCTTCAGCCACCACACACCCACAAAAGCAATGAGTTATATATGACATTTATCGGTATTACATTAACGTAGACCGTGATTGTACACACTTACAGTGTCTGGAATCTAATGAGTGAGGCATCAAGGGCATCAAGTGTGAAGAGATCGAATAAATCCTCAAAGGTCACTATGAAGACACAATCATGAGTATCGTGGTGAAGATGATGTGGCCTGAACTTGATGGTGACATCTGAGTGTCGTTGTCCCTTCGGCTTGTTGGCATGTTCCACGTAGTATGTATGCAATCTCTGGCAAGCCAGTCCTATGGTTAGGAGGTGCTCTATCGGGATGACCAATGGCTCATCTAGCGTAAATTTCCAGGCCAAGGTATGTAGAGGATATCATCATCGGTCTTCTTTGCTTTGTCCTTGACACCCTTGCTGCCTCAGCTGTAGGTCGACTTCACAGTAGTCGACCGAACACGAGATGTAGATGTGCTGCGCCCTTGCCATGTCAGTGGAAGTAGCTCAGATGCGGACAACCCCCGTGGACTTGGCACTGGTGTAGATAGCTCATGTGGACTTGGCAGCGGTGTTGATAGCTCTCGTAGACTTGGCACCAGTACAGATAGCTCGAGTGGACTTGGCACAGATGTAGCAGCCTCCAAGCAGATGTCCCTCTTGGGCCACTAGATGAATGTTCTAATGGCTTACTCTAGAGTCACGACCTCATCGTTTGGGAGCATCTACAGTGGGATAAGCTCGAAATTGGCATGAACATCGTTCAAATTCACTTTTGCGAAACTTGGTGCTAGAGTTACACAGTTCACCAAGGCCTTAGGCCCAGATGGATACGCCTAGCTCCAAGCAATGCACATGGCAATGGAGGCATATCTCACTACATAACGATACTTACATAACGATACAAAATTAGTTACTCTAATAGGCCTATCAATGGATCGAGCATTCTAGAGATAATAATTATTACAAGGATGTCATCGACTGGAAATCGGTGATCGCTTTTCGAGGTAGGGTTGGACGCGCAACTACTCCGACGGTTGGGGGCTACCTAGCACAGGAGTAGTGGGGGCTTCCTGCTAATTTTCCAAGATGCCATATCGTTCCATCTGATCTTTGACATATCGTTGCATCTCATCTATAAGGGATGCTGTAATGTCCTCTCATAGTCACGCCTCGCACTTAGCATTGGCTCTCTTCCTACTCCGGTACACTTTGGAGTCCTCTGAGAAACCACGTTTCCAAGAAATATAAAGACCAAGGCCTCTCCTTGTTCCTTGAGAGCCTGGAATGAGCCTCCAGAAAATTCTACTCTCAGTGCTTCCTGCAAGAGCCTGACATGGATCTTGTGCGCGCACTTTCACTCCTAAAATTATCTGTCATCTTCATCGCCACAAACTCTTACCATTGTGGTTCCATAAATGGATACTTGTTGAAAGGCGTCAGATCCTTCTCCACATATTGCTTGACAAAGCAGGCTCCTGAAGTTCTTTCATGCTTTGCACGCCGCTAGCAATGTATGTCGTTGCACGGAGGCTTGTATTCTTCCAAGATCTCAAACGATCGAAAAACTTTCGTCACCCACTCACTATTCAAAACTTTGGTCATGTTCTTCCACGAATCGAACATGATCTCAATCTATTCCCGTGCAATTATTCTGACTATTCTCTAGAATGCAGAACCTACTCAGCGAGGATTGAGAGGGGTCCCAGACGCATCAACATCCGTGATGGTAAATCGGCCCTCGGGCCTTTTCGATAGTCCTCTTCCTTTACGGGATTTTCTAGAGGACAATGCATCACATGCATCCGACGACGATGTCGAAGAATGAGCAGACAACATCTTCAAAAGATTAAGATGCATAGATTAAGAAGTGTATTTTTGCTCTTAGGTGAGGAGTTACACAAGTTCTAAACTTGTCCTTCTTCCACTCTTGTCAATATTTCAATGATCACAGTTAAAAATTCCTCAAAACATTATGCTAGATTATCTAATTGAATATTACTTTAGTGTAGAATCAATGTCAAGAGCATGTAGAGTCAACAGATTTCGGTAGAAATCAGAAACAAGCAACACTAAGCAAATATATTCGGACTAGCTATTGAGGTACTGTAGAAACAAGAAACAATGAGGTACTGTAGAACCAACATATATTCGGCAAACCCAAAGGACAGCAGTAAGCAATACTGAGGAGGAGATTAAGGACTAGGTATTGACAAAGCTACCAATTGCACTGCACAAAAGTATACAACTAGCAAATGTGAATTCAATCTAGCAGAATAATCCTAGATTGTCACTAAGATTTCAACCTTGACAAATTTACTCATTGAGCAATCAAAAACCCACAATCTATCATGCAATAGTTCTCCCAGTGCCAGCCGACAATCAGATTTCAGAGATAATGAACAAAGAAACTAGCACAGCTAACTAATGCACAATTAGATCTCATAGAGAAATCAAGAATATAAAATAAAGCTCATTGTGTGGCTTGGGAAGGCGACGTGCTTAGGGGAGGCGGCATGCTCGGGAGAGGCGGCATGCTCGGGGGAGGAGTGATCAGGGAGGCAGCATGCTCGGGGGAGGCGACGTGCTCGGCGGAGGAGGAGAGCGCCAGGCACAGGGGAGGAGGGTAGCCAGAGTCAGGGGAGGCGGTGTCGGGCTCTGGGGAGGTGGCATACTCGAGGGAGGAGGAGGGCACTGGGCGCAGGGGAGGAGGGCCACCAGAGTCGGGGGAGATAGCAACGGGCTTGGGGGAGGTGGTGGCGTTAAGTGGGGGTTGGGGGTGTAGTGTTAGTACAGTGGGGAAAACCTTAGAGTGCAATATATATAGGGGAATAATCATAGATGGTTTTAGATCAGAACCGTCTGTGATAGAAATCATCACACGGTTCTAAATAAAAACCATCTGTAATAATAAAATATCACATATGATTTTAATTTAGAGCCGTCTGTGATTATAAATATCATAGATGATTTTATTTTAAAACCATCTATGATGATCCCTACTCGCAACCACATATATACCACACATTCTCATATACATAAATGCAAATTCGCATATATATCATACATTCTTATATTCATAAATGCAAATTCATATATATATATATATATATATATATATATATATATATATATATATATATATATATATATATATATATATATATATATATATCACACATTCTTATATACATATATACAAATTTACATATATATCACATATTCTCATACACATATATAAATGCAAATATAGAACATGTGAAGTATAAACATTTCATTCATCATTCCACTTGCTTATTTCCTTTGAAAATTAGCCCCTCATGATGATCGGCGCATATGTAGGTAGTTTCGTCATGTTGTTCTTCCTCGACCCTTATGTCGTTTCCGAAAGAAGGTAACTCATCAAATTGATTGTATTCTTCCTCATCCACTACATTCTCAACTCCAACAATCCTCCTTTTTCCATGTTAAACTACGTGGCATTTCTTATTTGCCTGGTCGGTTACATAGAAAACTTGAACAACTTGGTTAGCGAGTATGAAGGGTTTGTCTTTGTATCCGACACATTTCAGGTCAACGGTAGTGACACCGTACTTGTTGACTATCATCTGTGGGAGATGGACCCAATGGCACCGAAACAAGAACATCTCGAAAAACACGTAGTCGAGCTCCCAAATCTTCTCTATGAACCCGTGGTAGGAGTTCCTCAACCCATCGGTACTGAATGTGTAGTGCTCTTTACATCCTTAGCCTGAGTATAGAATGTGTACCCATTTATTTTATATTATTGCTATGTCACAACTATAATGTTGGCCCTTTTTGCCAACTGTTGTGTCTACAGGCCAAACAGTAAAGAAGGGGACTAGCAGAGGAAGAAGAGGGCCAACATAGAGATTGTATATCGAAAGTGAGTGGGTGAGAATGAGTGGATCCCCCTCCTCCTGCCCCTCCCAGGGATTTATATACATAAGTGGGGTAGGATGGGAAATTCCCATCCTACCCCTTAGTACTTACAAAGGATGAGGGTACATTGGTATATTCCTCTACACTATTGGGCTTATTACATATTGGGCCAGTTGCAAGACCCAGTCACAGGGGTTGGGCCACCCCCACAACAGTACTCCCTCGATAGTAGTGTAGAGGTCCCGATGGGTGAGCTGACGTGACAAACTACCCCAGCCCCCTGTTCCCCGACAACAAGTGTGAGGGTGCCGACTGGCGAGCTGATGCAACTAGTAGCTTGCAGCCCCCTGAGGCAATGCCTACGAGGAGGTCAGCAGAATCCCACGCCGAAGCCCAGCCGTCCTGCCGAGGCAACGCCTACAAGGCTGACGACGAAGTCATGCCGCCCCACCGAGGCGATGCCTACAAGGCGGGCGGCAAAGCCCAGTTCTGAAGCTGGGCTGTCTCACCAAGGCAATACCTACAAGGTGGACGGCGAAGTCATGTCGCTCCGCCGAGGCGATGCCTACAAGGCGGATGGCGAGGTCGCGTCGCCCCGCCAAGGCGATGCCTACAAGGCGGACGGCGAAGTCCTGCGCCGGAGCCAAGCCATCCCGCCGAGGCACTGCCTACAAGGCGGATGGCGAAGTCATGCCGCCCCACCGAGGCGGTGCCTACAAGGTGGACGATGAGGTCCTACGCCAGAGTCGTCGCCGAGGTGATGCCTACAAGGCTGACAACGAAGTCATGCTGCCCCGCTGAGGTGATGCATACGAGGTAGGCGGTGCAGCGTTGCTGCCCCGCCAAGGCCCTGCTCCAAAGTCGAGTCGTCCTACCGAGGCAATGCCTACAAGGTGGGCGGCGAGGCCCTGCTCCGAAGTCGAGTCGTCCTACCGAGGCAACGCCTACAAGGCTGACGATGAAGTCATGCCGCCCCACCGAGGTGATGCCTACGAGGCGGACGGCGAGGTCGCGCCGCCCCGCCGAAGCAATGCCTACAAGGAACAAGTTTCTTCATATTGGCAAATACTTCTAATTGCAATAGGGAGCATCTGTGTCATCAGCACATAACAATCATGAGACTACATGCCAATTAACTTAAAATCCTTTATTGAAACAAGTTTCTTCATATTGGCAGAGTAACCACATGGAACTTTCACACCATGCAAGCACTGGCACAATTCTGTTCTCTCAGCCTTAGACAGAGTGTAACAAGTAGATGAAGGTAAGTTCATCTTTTATCAGTCTTTGTTCGTGCTAACTCAGGGTTGATGTCCATGTCAACTAAGTCAAGCTATGTGTTGACACAATCATTTGTTTTATCACGAAATTCAGTAAGAAACCAATCAAGCTGCCATATACATTCTTCTCTACATGCATGACATCTATGCAGTGATGAACTTCTAGGTGCATGACCATATCATAGATCTCCTTTTTGATTAAATGTCTTGGAGCTGAATTGTCCTCCTTGTCTCTGTCGAATTGTTTCTTCATCCTGTGGTATGAGTGAGCCCTCCGAAGGAACCTACGGTGACACATGTACAAGGTTTTGTGTGAGTGCTTCAGCCACACACTCTCAGTATCATCTACGTAGTGAGTACAAGTTTTGGCCCCCCTTTTGTACTCTGGTCCAGCAGGTTAGCAATGGCAGAATAATCATTTATGGTGCAGAACAACAAGGAGCATAAAGTAAAGTTCTCTCGTTTGTATGCATCTCATACCTGTACCCCTTTGATCCATAGTATTTTTAGATCTTCCACCAGCGATACTAGGTACACATCAATATAATTCCCAAGTTACTTCAGCCCTTAGATAAGTATGGACACCAAACTATACTTTCGCTTCATACACAACCAAGGAGAAAGGTTGTAGATGCAGACAGTCATGGGCCAAGTGCTATGTCAGCTGCTCATATTATTGAAAGGATTCATTCCATCTGTACTCAATCTGAACCTTATATTCCTCGGTTCTGCACTGAAGTCTACAAAGCTCTTATCGATGTTTCTCCAGTAGGCGAAATTAGCAAGGTGTTTAGCATTCCATCCTTCTTACGCTCCTTAGAGTGCGAACGCAACAGTTTTGCCTCCTTGGATTCACAAAAAAATGGCTTCAAATGGGGAATTACAAGAAGATATCATGCCACCTTAGCAAGAGGTCCTATCTTCACCTCTATTCTCTCACCATCATCTGATTGATTCTTACGCTTGTATCGGGAGGCGTTGCACATCAGACATACATGATTGTTTGCATACTCTTTACGGGAGAGGATATAGTCGTTTGGACATGCATGTATTCTTTCTACTTCCATTCCCAATGGACAAATAACCTTCTTGGCTTTGTAGGTGGTTTTCAACAACTTGTTTCCCTCCGAAAGCGTGTCCACTATAAGACCTAACAATGCCATCAAACTCTTATCGGATGAACCATTGCTTGCCTTCAATTTCAGCAGTTCAAGCACAGCTGACAACCTCGTGTACTTTAACTTGCAGCACATGAACAAAGGTTCTTCGAGTCCTCCATCAAGCCCCAGAATTTAACATACTCTCTCTCATCACAGTTCCCTTCTACATAGTGAAGCATCTAATCCAGATTGTTATCACGCAACCTATCCAAATCAAAATTATAATCGACATCACTCGGCGGCATATCATTGACTTTGTCAGCGATGTCATTATTACTACCTTCCTGTGTAATCTGCTCTTCACCATGACTGGTCTAATGTGCATACCCCTTTTTAAAATCCCGTCGAATCAAGTGCGCTTCAATCTGCGCTCAGTTCTTAAACATCTTTAGATTCTCACACTCAATGCATAGACAGTGCATACATTCCACCCCCTTATTCAACATATCCTCCTCTATAGCCCTTGTAAAAGTAGACACGCCATTAATGTACTCTTCACTCACACGGTTCCCAACGTACAACCAACTTTGGTTCTACATTACGCATAAAACAATATGAATGATTTTGCTCATGTTTTGTAGGAAAATAGCAATATGTAGTAAGAATAATTACATAAATTGAATTATGTAGAAATAGACTATGAATTAACTAAACCCTAAATCATGCTAGATGTAAATAATCTTCCCTCTACATCTTCAATTCTTCTTTCACCAAAAGCTATATATCTAAATTATAATGTAATTAGGAACAAATTACTAATCATAGGTAGTCAAGAAATGAATGGATCTACAATCACTCTTGCCAAATAGTCTCATTTCACCAAATAGCCACCGCAAAGCCTCGCCTCCAGCTCAAAGCAGCAGTCTAACTAGATCTAGAATTTAAGACAGAGGGTCGATAGGTCTGCGTGCAATTAATATAGTGGAATTATTGTAGACGGTTTTTATTATCACAAACAGTTTGTAATACAAACTATCTGTGAAGTATCATAGACAGTTCAAACAAAAAAACCATATGTGATATTTAGTAATATCATAGACGGTTCTTATTAATAACCATCTGTGACACTTCACACACGGTTTTCACTATGAACCATCTGTGATATCACCTCTTCACAGACGGTTTTTATCACTAGCGGCAACACAGGCGGTCTCTAAACTAAAACCATTTATGATTGTATTTAATACTGATGGTTTTTGGGAGCCATTTGTGATATGGCGTCTAGTATTAGGCTTTCTGTAGTAGTGATTAGTATTTATTAGGGTGACCTATTACAATCTAGTTTGGGGTAAATGGTCAACAGCAGGCTAGCAACCACCCAATGATTTAGGCTATGTTTCAAATAACTTCTGACTTTTGGTTTTTACAAGTCGGCTTTTCAATGGAGTGGCTTCTTAAAATAGTTTCTATACATCATTTGTAGGAGTTACTGCAAAAGCTACTTTGAATGGAGTGACTTCTCAATACCAGTATCCGTTACTCCTCAATCTCTCTTGCAATCAGCTAAAAGACACAGTCAAAAGCCAAAAACCACAACACCTTTGATCATGGCCACTTGTTTATTGATTTAGCAGCTATGCATTTAATTATTCAATGTTTGTATGTAGGAGTGGGAAATGGATATGAATTATCCATATTATCTTGTTACCGTATTTGATAGAATATGAACACGGTAAGATTTTTCTATCCAATTAATAATTTCTCTCCTATTCATACTCGTATTCGAATTCACATAAAAATATAGATACAAATATGGTATGGACTTTTACCATCCGAAATTTATTTTATCCGGACTATTCATATCCGTATTCATATTCGGCGAAACAATATACATATTTTATCATAATACGACTAATTAGTTGGACAAGTTTTTTAATTCAATTTGAATTTGTGTTTCTTTAGGTGAAGTAAATAAATTAGAATAATAAGCGTGACTATACGACGATAAAATTTCTTTAATTTCTTCATACTACATAAGTTACGAGGACATCTAGATCCGGCCGAATTGTGTAGATATTTGATTTGAATACATATTCGTTACAATATTCGATTTGTATTTGTATTCGATTTAAATTCATATTTATATTTATTTACAAAATACGAATACCATTATGGTAAATACACTATTCAATTTGTGTTCGATAGTTGTCAAGCATCAATGATAAATGCACGAAAGTCCTCCCTCTTTCTTCTTCCGTCTCTCCTTCCTCCACCCTTTTTCAGAACTCCACTGCAGGGCGTAGACTATACATCACAGGTCGTACAGTACGTGTTTTTTTTAGCACAGGGGATGCACATAGTCACACCACCTATGCACGTACACACATACATATCCCTACACACATACGTATTCCTACACATGTTAGGATTTTTATCAGATGGACACCAATGTCAGTGGATTTCCAAATTCGGTAGACACCAATACCGAGTCTTGCACTTGAAAACTGATGGACTGGGTGTACGTCCACACGTCTATCCACGTGATCATAGGCAAGCTTCGGCAGAGTGTACGGTGATCATTATCCCCGTTAGTATATACGTTTCTTTTTCAACTTAAGGCTCCAACTCCTCCTACAGGATGCAGAAGAGGATACGCTACCTACGCATGCATATGCATTCTGCAGCTGTACGTTGCTGGAGCGGTACCATGCTGTTTCTCGTATTAATTAATTAACCAATCAATCAGTAGCCAACTTGGCATTCAGCACTAGATATATATAATGAACAATTCAATATATATAGTACTCGCGTGTATAGTTGGTAGTTTGTGGGGTGTGCTCGTTCATTAATGGAGAGAACTGACCTGTGCTCCCTACAGTATATGCCTCTCGGAGCCGTTGCTTGTCTCTGTCCCCCACAGCTCAACCACGCGCGCACATGTGCGTATGTGCGTGCGTGCATCGCTGCGAGACGACTTGTGGAGTTTTCGGTCGTAAATGCTCACAGCGGCAGGGGCGACGAGTACGGTAGGCGATGGCACAACTCAAGTGCCGATGGGCTCCACAAGGCTGTCGAGCTGCCTTAACTCGGCAGAAGTTGCTGAGCTTCCTTGGCTCAGCAGCTCCTACTGCTGGCCCCTAGTGATCGTTTGTCTGTTTAACCCCTTTTTATAATAACTAGCAATACGGATGAAAAATTCTTATGTTTTTGTTAGAATTTTTTAGGCTGACATAAGAGAGAGTTTAGACGGACGGATGAACCAACACTACCAACTCTCTCTTTTAAATAGTGCGGATACATTATTGCAAACAAATTATAGCGATGAACCCTGTCTAGCATGAAATAACATTTCATAATGAAGGTGTGAATTACAACGGCTCTAGTGCGAAAATGTGAAACCATAGGGAACCCACATGTTGTGGCAGTCATCCGGGCGACATGGACGTGGCTGGTTTTCACAGAAGTGGTAGGCGCAATTGCAGCTCGGGTGGGCACAACAGAAATACGGGTGGTAGTCGCTACCGAGAGGTACCACCTCCTCGTTGTTCCTCTCCATGATCCTCTGCCTGCGGAGCGTATCGTTGTTGGTCCTCTTGGTCTGGAACTCCTCCCACAATCCTTCTAGGTGGATGTGCAATTTATGGATGTAAACCTAGGTGAATATTGGATACGATGGATTCACCTACTCGGTGAACATGCAATCTGTTGTTTTCAAGCAAAACGAGGTGACTACAAGTGTTTTATGCGCGTAAGCATAAGTTGGTAATGAACCACTTACTATGAACAGAGAGTGACGAAAGAACCGACATCCCGAGTGCGTGTTGTCGTCACAAATCTACACCACCACGCTAATGTTGTGCTTGCATTGTGGCCAAGGTTTGGGGATATATGGGTAGTCACGGAGGGAATTTCTAGGGTTATACGACTCCCTAGTTTCGAGTGGTAGATCGAGGCTTAGAGGGGTCCAAGAGATCATAGATGCTCATGTCTTCGAGGTAAGGGTCATGACCTCGAAACTAAGCCCGTGCCCGTCGTCCCCTCCCATGCCTTGAGCTTTCAGCCCTATCCGCCATGCTTCGGTTGCCATAGTAGGATTCTCTGCAATACAGAAAAGGATGTGTAAGTTTCCATACAAAATGTACATTAAAAACATGTGTTTGTGTCCATACAAAATTTACATTAAAATTATGAAAAAGAACTTGGTAGCATGATGACTGAACTTAATTTAAAATGCACAAAATTTGCATTGCAGAGCATTACTTCACTGAGAGTTACATTGCAGGAAATGCTGGGCTTATAAGGAATGAACGAGTATATAGGTGTAAGTGCTACAAATTGCCACATCTATAAGGCAGTTGACAAAGTGGCCTATTCTGGCAGTTTGTCATCGAGTGCCCCACTATCTTGCATAGCCTACACTTCCATGGTCCCACCTGTTGGCCACGTTGATTGTTATTCATGTCATTGTGGATATGCTAGAGCTGACGTCTTCTGCACCCAGCTGCTTTAGTGTGTCATTCAGCACCCACTTTACTTCCCTAAATAAAAGTCCCTATAGTGCATATCCACTCTATAGGAATTAAACTTAGCACTCCAAGTCCTACATAAAATGATGGATGTTGTAGTACTCTGAAATGTACTACATAGAGGACTGTTGCCACGCAGCACACACGGTGTAGACATGCTAGCATGGATTGTGAAGGAGCATGGGCTTGTTGCATGTGCAGGTCGCTACTTCGTCGATGGTGCATATATGCTTGCGATCACCTCTAGCATGGCTCATGACGTACTTCTCCCTCAAATAGATCTCGAACTTCTTCCTCACTCCATCCATGGTCCGAGCGATGTGCGAATGAGCCTTCCCCATTTTTTGCTCCATGTACACCTGCGTCACTTCTGAGAGTTGCATCCCTTCATCCAGATGCTTCTTCGCAATGGCAGTGTTAAAGGAGTAACCAATGATGTGGTTCCAACTCTCGTTAACAACTGAAGTGATCGGGAGGGAGCGCACATGCTTCAGTACACCGTTATACACCTGGGAGATATTAGTTGTCATAATCCTGTACCTCACACCATCGGTGTCGTGATGCGGTGACCATTTCTCCAGCTCAGGGCATGCAAGTTGATGCATTGGGTGAACTCACCCATTGCTGCGGGAGTGGCCTGAGCTGCGGCCGATTCTACCTCTTGTGACTCCATCACATACCTGGAGGTCTCCTCATCAAGCTCTCGTAATATTATATTGAACTTGCACCTGTGATTTTGCATGTAGAGCTTTTTGAACTTCTTCATCACAGTTATCTGGAAGTTTATTGCATCGCTTCTAAATCTCTGCACACTGACCTTGCCGGGATAAGAACCCTTCACACACTTCACCACATATATATTGGGGTTCAACCTGTGCACCTGATACATGTGGCTTATGTAGATGACATATCTTCCAATGGCTTGCTATGTGACACCCTTGTTGGAGAAGCATTGCCCTTCCACAAGAGTGTCTTCGTCAAAAGACCATTCAAACCCATCTTCGGATGACAGAAGTAGGGGGCCCAATGCAATAGCATCTAATCTTGAGGAGATGTACTCAACATCCATGCACACCATGCTACTAGATACACCACCCCACCAGTGCCTACACCAGCCTCCACTGCTGGTTGTGTCGATATCATCGTCTTCGTCGGAATGGCTTCCATCCGATAGGGCATCCAAATATTTATCGTAGTTAATACGCACTGCCCTCCATCTCCCTGCACCTTTGGTTAGCTCAAAGTTATGAGCCAACCTCGATAGTCCTCTATCACCTCGACCGACACCATCTTTCGCCACACCACCACCATAGGCAGCACTACCAGGTTCCACTTAACCGCCACTAGCCCCACCAACATTATGCTCCACACAGCCACCACCAACCAACTGTCACACTTTGACACCACCAGTCCCACTGGCCTCGCCAATGCTTGATACTTCTGCCCTCTCCACAAACTGCACATACACCATTGTCCTCCTATGTATCATCGTACCAGGATTGCTTGTAATCTCCATGTACTGCTCCTAAGCGATGCTGTCAACCACTTTCTTCATCTCCTAGAAACACTCCCTCGAAGGTATAACATTGTGGCCATCACCGCCTCGATGACAAGCTACTTTTTGGCAACTCCCCATCAAATGTACTCAATACGCACCTCCTAAGCTCGGCAAGGCCCATCTCCTTTAGATTCAAATCCTGTATTACAGTGCATTCACAATTTTGAAGGTCTACCCTGTATGGCCCGTCCTGTACGACACACTCCCCATAGAATATGAACAAATGTTCTATATCCAACGTCAGGTACCTACCGCTAATACAGACAAAATGCACTTATTTCATACAGTGCTAAATACAACTACACATAAGACAAAATAATCATGCACATGTACATAGATGAGCTACCAATTATGCCTACGGCTATGTGCTAATATACATGTACACACATATATGCAGGTATGCAATGCACAATTCTACAATCTTAAAATTATTTCCTACATTATTTACAATGGCACCACAACAATACACATATATGTGCATACATACATATTTCCTAATTTACAAAGGCAGTAACAACTGTACAATTAACAGTGTGCATTTCTTTAGCATTTACAAAGAATCATCATTATCACCACTAATATATCATTAACATGGCTAATTACAAAATATCATCTGTACAAACTAAATACATACGCCATCTAAATATAGTTCGCAAGCGCATTCTATATAACCAAACCATAGTTACGCTAATGAAACATTAATGACATATTAAGTGGATTGCTTGTAGGTGAATGAAATGTACATTTTCTTGACGGTCTTCACTAGGACTGCACTAATTTCAATGTGAAATCTCCTAAATTGCAACAAAATCACATCAAAAAATAATTTAAACTCCCATCTACTATCTCATTCTTTCTTCTCCCTTGGCTTTGTCTCACTTGGTAGGGAAGAAACTCAACTGCGCTGCTTTGGATGAGAGCACAGATAGGGACGCGAGCCATTTTATGTGCGTAGTGAGGCATTAGCGACCGATAGGGCCACACTGATGCACGCAGGCAAAGGGGGCAGTGCCAAGCCTTGCCAAAGGTCACGGGAATCATTGTTGAGCGTGTCGTGTCACGTATGGCTGGTTGGCCACCTAGCTACCTGTTGAGCCTAGGTAACTCCTGCTGAGCCAGGAGGCTCAACAACCTGGTGGGGGCCGCCAGCACCTAAGCTATGCCATTACATGCTGTACTCACTGCCCCTACCACTGTGCCTCGCTCCTACTGAGCTCTAGTGGTACGGTAGTTGACAGGTGTTGTCTATTGCGCTTGCTGAGCTTGAAGATGGAGCTATTTTTGCAAAAAAAAAAGATGTCCAGGGACTAAATTTGCAAAAAAATGTACTACAATGCTAAATGTGTAAATAGTTTGTAAATGCAATGCACACACACGCTACTACTAGTAGTACTATTATTTATGCAACACCTGCAGCTTGATGTTTTTTTCTAATTTTGGCCCTATAGTGATGTTTTTTTTCTAATTTTGGCCCCCTACCACTATTTTTTTTTGCAAAAATAGACCCCTCTGTGAGCTCGAAAGACACGACAGGTGACACATGTCACCCGACATGTCGCCCTAGCTCGACAGGAGGACAGCCTTGTGGCACATCATGCTGACACAGGAGGCATAGTGCAGGTGTGACTGGCGGCATCCTGCCAAGCAAGGCAAGCTTGACAATAACTTACCAAGGTACCCCCAGGCTTGGCAGATGTGTTTGTGGCTGCGGGTAAGAGAGGTAATTCCAATTTGACATGACACAACATAACTAATGTTTTGCAGCAGAAAGACTATAAGGTAATTTTAGTTTGAAATGGCATAGCACAATTAGGACATGCGAGTAAGAGATCGCATCCTCCATCTTTTAATTCTCATGGTTGAACAAAATTCATTCAAATACATGACCATGTGTAGCCTAACATAGCACCTATGGAGAAAATATGGAACCGTATGATACCCACATGGAGTGGCAGTCATCAGGCCAGCATGGACGTGATTATCTATCACAGTAGTGGTAGGCGTAGCAGCAATATGGGTGGTAGTCACTACCGAGGTGCACAACCTCCTCATTGTAGCTCTCCCTAATTCTCTGCCTATAGAGCTCGTCGTTGTTGGCCCTCTCTGTCTAGAGCTCGTCGTGCAGCTCTTCTAGGTGGATGTGCAGCTTTTTGATGCAAACCTGGGTGAGTATTGGATACGATGGATTCACCCACTCGATGAACTTGAAATCCACTATCTGCATGCAAGACAAGGTTGCTACAAATGTTTTATGTGTGCAAGGATACGCACATAATGAAACACTTACCATGAATAGAGGGCAGTGAAAGAATAGATGCCCTGGGTGCACGTGGTCATAAAAAACCTGCGCCACCACATCGAGGTTGTGCTTATATTGTGGCCAACACTCGTGGATATGGGGGTAGTTGCAGAGGGGATTTCTAGGGGTGTATGACTCTTTGGTTGCAAGCGGTAGATTAGGGCTTGGGATCGGGGTCTAGGGGACTACAGAAACTCGTGTCTTTGAGGTATGGGTCACAGCCTAAAAACCCAGCCCATGCCCGCCATCCCGTCCCACGCCTTGAGGTTCCAGGCCTATCTATCATGCTTCTATTCACGTAGTATGATTCACTACAAGACATACAAGGATGTTTGAGAGTCTGTGCTCTTAGTGTTCATGGGAAATTCACATTAAAAGTTATGGAGAAGAACATGACAACATTGTAGGAAATACCGGTGTTATAGAGAATGAACAAGTAAACAGGTGTTATAAATCAACAGGTCCATGAGGCAGCAGATAAACTGGCCTATTCGGGTAGTTCCTCATTGAGTGGCCTAGTGCTTTGCATAGCTTGTACTTGTGTGGCCTTCGCCGCTAGCCACATTGACTCTTGTGCATGTCATTGCAGATGCGGTGGAACTGTTGGTTAGCACCCACTTCACTTCCTTCTGGCCAAAAGTCCCTGTAATGCATGTCCACACCATAGGAGTTGAACTCAAAACACTAAGTCTCACACAAATGGTAGATGTCATAGTACTTTAAAATATATTATGAGGAGGACTGCTGCCATCCAGCACACATGGCGTACATGTGGGAGCAAGGCTTGTGAAGGAGCATCAGCCTGTTGCACATGTAGATTGCGATGTTGTTGATGGTGCATGCATACTTGCGGATCACCTCTTGCATGGCCCATGATGTACTTCTCCCTCAAACGGACCTCGAAATTCTTCCTGATGTCGTCCATGGTCCGAGCGACTTGCGAACGAGCCTTCTCCATTATTTGATGCGTGTAAGCCTACATGACTTCTGAGAGTTCCAACTCTTGTTGATGACTACGATGATCGGGGGGAGCACACACCCTTCAGCACACCATTGGTCATCATAATGCCGTACCTCATACCATTTGTGTCATGATGCAAGGACCATTTCTCCACGTCCAGGGCATGCTAGTTGATCCATTGCATGAGCTCTCCCATTGCTGTGGTTGGTTCCACTCCCTGCGATCCCCTGACACGGTTGGAGGTCTCCTCGTCAAGCTCACGCCATATTGCGTTAAACTTGTGCCTTTGGTTCTACATGCATAGTTTCTTGAACTTCTTCATCAACTCCTTTGTTGCAGAAGTATGTGTGAAAATTTTCTATCAAATGCCTCATGCACCAGGGTGACCTGACGTCATTCCACTAAAAGGGTGGTTTAGCCCCTTGCTGCATGGTAGTCAGCGCTGATAGCAGCTCGGCATTGTAGTCCATGATAAGGTAGGTGTTGGGCCAGTCTTGGGCTACTCCTTGCTTCACATTCACTAGAAACCATAGCCAGCTCTCAGTGTTCTCATTCTCCATGATTGCATATGCCACTGAGAGTAGCTGGTCATTTGTGTCAGTGGCCACTACGGTTAAGATTGTGCCCTTGTACCTGTCAAAGAGGAACGTGTCTTCCATCATGAGCACTGGATAGTACTACTTGAACCCCTTGATCGCTTGCTGAAATGCTCAGAACACTCAATCAAGGATAAAACAATTAGACTTCACTACGTACGTATCGGGGTTTGACTTGCACACCCGATACGTGTGGCTTATGTGGACAACATATCTTTTGATGGCTTACTGTGCATCACCCTTGTTGGGGAAGTTGGGGGAAGCGTTGCCCTTCGATAAGAGTGTCTTTGTCGAATGACCATTCAGACCCACCTTCAGACGGCATAACTAGGGAGGCTAAGACAACATAATCCAATCTTAAGGAGATGTACTCAACATCAGTGCACACAATGCCGTTGGGTGCACCACCCCCATCTTCACCTACACTAGCCTCATCTCCACTGCTGGCTGTGTTAGCATCTTTCTCCTCACTGGAATGGCTCCTGTCTGATAGCCCTTCCAAATATTCATGGTAGTCAATATGCACTGCCCACCATCCCTCTGCACCTTCTGTTGGCTAAAAATTATGAGCCAACTTAGACAACCGTCCATCATCCCAGCCAACACCATGTTCTACCACACCACCAGCATTAGCAGGTTCCACTTTACTGCCACCATCCCCACCAACATGACGATCAACAATGCCACTCCCACCACACTCACCCTTGCTCAATGCATCAATCATCTCCACAAACTACAACTACACCACCATCTTCAGCTCCCACGAAAAGTCTTGTGAATCTCCAACCACCATGGCTATCACCACCTCGATGACAAGCTTCTTCCTGGTAGCCTCCCTATCAAATGCACTCTGCACTCACCTCCTGAGCTCAGAGAGATCCATCTCCTTAACCCATGAAGCCCTATATTAGGTCCATTCATAATTTCAAAGGTCCTCCCCATATGTCCCATCCCATACAACTCCCTTCCCGTAGAACATGAACAAGTGTTTCATAATTGACATCAGGTACCTACCACCAATACATATGAAATGCACTTATTTCAAATGATGCTACATACCATGAACTTTAGCTACCTTTATTACTAATAGAGTGCACAAATAATAATAGTGCGGAAATAACAATATCGTACAGATAGTAACAATGCATAAATAACAACATCGCGTAAACCATAACATGGCAAAAATTATAACAGTGTACAAATAATATTAGTGGAGAAATAATAATAGTGCACATACAATATAAATGCACAACTAAGAATGTTCAGGTATTAACATATAATCGTTAACACCACCACTAATCCATCACTAACATGGGTAATTACAAAAAAGGGTCCGCATGGACTACACAGATATGTCATCTACACATTATTACAGAGCACATTCTGCACAATTGAACTACCATTAAAGCTAATGAGACCTTAATGAAACAAACCTCTTCGTGAATGTCTTTACTAGAACTACACTAATTCCACCTGTAAAATCCCCTAGATCGCAACAATACCACCTCCAAAAACTAGGGCATGTTCATATTGGCTTTAGCTTATGAATAATAACAGCATGTAGAGAGCCGTACGCAGAGAGAAACTCGTGTACGATTTTGGCCGATATAAATCAAGTCACTACAGTATGTACGACAATCGACTCATAGACCCCGCCTTGAAAAGACACTCTATTTGAAAGTGTAGGATCATGTACCTCAATCAGAGGGGGTGAATGATTGCCTCCGATTTTTCATACCTAAGAACAAATCTCAAATTGGATGTCATGCAACTTAACATACCAAAAGTAAATTCCGACTGCAAGGAACTCGACCACTCGCTTGACCCCTTTGCACGTACTCGATGAAGGTTTTGACCACTAAGTGCTCAACAGCTTAGCGTGGTTGATGCTCCAAGTTGACCGTGTCAATTGGCTTTGTCTGCTGATGTTGTTGACAATTGATTTAGTGGTTGACTCAGCGTGCAATCGAGAAAAGTGAAGTCGATAGGAAAATGCAATCACACCACGACCAATTAGGGATGAAAACGTGTAGACGACAACTCCCAAAAGAACACACCATCGGCGTTGACTAAATTTCTCATAATAGATCTAATCTTTTATTCCTGAATCATGTCTTGTGGCTACAAGGTGCCCTCATGGCACCCCTCAAAGCTTTCCCGATGAAAGCCCTCAAAAACCTTTAAAAGTTTTCTCCCCGAAAGCCCTACGAAAACCACACATTAACCCTTAGCCTCTCCTTGCTTTTATGGACTAACGTCCCAAACCATATCCATATCAAACACGGACACAAAACTCTATCTCTTACAAAAATCAAAGGACCCGAAACCCTTCTAAACAAGAGTTTTCCAATATCTCTAAACCTTCCAAATTACTGACTTCTTCTATAACTTCTCTAATCTCATCACGTGACAAAGCCTCTAGGACCGTACCTCCTGTATCTTCATCACACATCACCAACCTCACATGTCGAAGCCTCCAGGATCGCACCTCCCGTAGTTTCTCCACGCAACATCCATCTCACATCTCGAAGCCTCCAGGACTGCACCTCCAGTAGCTTCTCCATGTATCACCACCTTTGATCTCCACATGCTCCACCATGAGCTCAACCACCTCGTGACATCCTTGACCGCCTAGACCTCAAATTTCCCCATCCTAATCCCAGTCCTCCTCATCACCAACCATGATCGTCTCCACGCCAACCTGCACATGTAAAGACCAAAGAACTTTTCTCTCGACACAAGTTCTTCCCAACTTGACCGTCATTAGTACATACATGCAAACTAGACTCTTAACCATCCATCAACACGTACCAAATCATCCATGACCACAAATTCCATGCTCTCCCAAAAAATCAACTTCAGACCACTTATTACGACAGGTATGACCTACTGCTAGCTCAACGAGTACTCGTAATCCACAAGTACATGGGAATTATCACTGCTCAAAACACTCGCAAATCTCAAGAATCATAGCACTACCAACCACTAACCAGTCACAAACCATCGAGTACTGACTACTGAGTTCTGACCTAGTAATGTAGCAATGACCACAGGGTATTGACCAGTCTGACCGCCATGCACAGGCCAGTCAGACCACTAGGCCATTAGACATGAGTACTCGAGGTACTTCAAGACTATCATAATTAAAGCACTCAAAGCCTACGAGTACCAACCGTGAAGCCTACGAGACCGATTGCAAAAGCCTATGACTATGACAACAATCCATGAAGTCTACGAATATGACAAAGCACTGTAGCTATGGCCATCGAAAAGGACTATAGCTACAACCACCTAGGACGACCACTGACCAGCTACTGTAGCAGACGAGCTTACAACCTTCGACTAGTTCACTGTAGTAAGATCGATTCACTGTTGATTACGACCGATTGACTGTTGCTTACGACCAGTTCATTGTTTGAGGTCAAAGCCTATTGTTACCTGCCATGGTCATTCTATCGTGATCAAAATGCTGTGGTCATTCTGTCATGATCGAAATATCGTGGTCAAAATACTGTGGTCGAAGCCTGTCGTTTGAACCTATTTATCAGACAATCCATCACAAAGCCGATAGAACTTCCGTCCGTGGTTGAAGCTTACCGATCGCCAATCGTAGTCGTTCTACCGTGGTCGAAATGCTGTGGTCAATTAACCTTGCTCTTCTGCCATGGTCATTCGCTATCCCGAAAACTCTAGCAACAATAGTGCATCGACAAGATCTTTCTCAAACATAAATTTCAATGCAATCCAAATATCAATTATTCATCACCACTAAATTTACGACCAAACCACATGGTCTAACAGAAAGCTAGGTACTATAGAAAAGCCATTTACTATAGAAAAGCAGCTTTTAGAAGCCAATACAAATAGGGCCTAATTCCAACTCTCCCCTACTCAGCTGCTTGCCTTCAGATGCGCTTGCATAGAGGGAGATGCGGCCTTTTATCTGCACGAGAAGGCATTTTCGATCAATAGAGCCATGTGGGCATGTGGAGCAGCAACTGTGTACAGCCATGGCTCATGAGAATTACTGTCGAGTGTGTCGTGTCACGTCATGCCACTGAAGCAATGTGCTCTCTCTCACTTGGCAACATAATTAACACGCGAATAAAACAAATCTAATGTCACATTGCCATGTCGCATCGTGTCATTAATATCATTCCCTTGTGAACTCTGCCTGTGCCCATGAGGATTCAGATTCCCTCTAATGTGCGATTGTCCCCTGCTTTCCACGATTTTGGGTGCCCGAAGCCATACCTGCCAAGCCTGGGTGGCTCAGCAGCAACCTGCCATGCCAGGGTACCTCAGCAAGTTGCTGTTGAGCTTACCTTGCTTGGTAGGACACCACCACCAACACCTGTGTTGTGCTTCCCAAGCCAGCGTGCCATGCCGTGGGGCTGTTGCCCTCTTGTCGAGCTAGGGTGGTACGGTAGGTGACGTGTGTCATCTACTACGCCTTTCGAGCTCACGGAGGAGCCTATTTTGAAAAAAATAGTGGTAGGGGACCAAAATTGAAAAAACATCGCTACACAGTTATATATATGAATAATTCCTTGATCCATGTGTTGACGAGATCCTAGCTAGCTTGTGCGTAAGAGGCACACGCTTTTCAATGTATGTTCACTACCTCACCAGCTATAATATATATATATATATATATATATATATATATATATATATATATATATATATATATATATATATATATATATATATATATATATATATATATAGGAAAATTACGTAAGGCACCATGGTGCCTAGGCACCCACATCCGATACACATGTATGATTGATGATTTTTTTTGAGTTTGGGTATGAAAATGTTTTATACCCTTGATATATTTATGGTAAGTAAGTTTTGAACTCAGTTCAAACTAGTTTGAACTACTTTTGAATTCAATGCGACTACAGTGAGTATATACCATAAAAATAGTTCAAACTAATTAAACTGAAGTTGAATTTAATTTTTTTCGGAGTTTGACATCTCAAATATACTTTTTTATGGGTATATGAAGATACCCACATCAAATGTTGTGAATCTCAAAGCAAATCAACGGGTATTGATATCGGTGCCTAGGCACCAGGGTGCATGAAACACTCGTCCTATATATATATATATATATATATATATATATATATATATATATATATATATATATATATATATATATATATATATATATATATGTATGCAAGTCTTTTTCCCCTCAATTTAGTTACTTCCTATGCCATATCTCATAAAGTAGAAAGTATCTTGTGTAATTGAGGTTATTTACATGTAGTATATGAGTATATAAGACCATCTAGGTGGTATGTATTTATATTTTTTAAGTTTGTATGTACGTTTTTTGAATATACTTACTCTTTTTTATATACGAATACGAAGGTATCAGCAAATTATATCTCAAACTATATACTCATTTGCAATTTTTTGATGTGGTTGGTATTAGTATATGAAGATACCTAAGGTGATAAATGAGTATGTTAAGTTCGTATAGGTGGTATATAATAGGTGAGAGTAACTATATCCAAAAGTAGAATGTATTATCTCTATCTTTTTTGCGCTCTCTCTCTCTCTCTCTCTCTCTCTATATATATATATATATATATATATATATATATATATATATATATATATATATATATATATATATATATATATATATATATATATATATATATATATATATATATATATATATATAGGACGCTGAAATGGGACATCTAGGTGCCTGGACACCTAGGCTTCCTGCCGTTAGATTGCTTTTAGATACGTGCTATAGCAATGGTATGTATGGTATGTAATATATTAGGCATGCTAAATCAATCATGGAAGGAAAGTCTTAATCATGAATGGAAAGTCTCAATCACATTAGCACGCATCTAAAAACAATCCAAAGGTAGGGAGACTAGGTGTCCAGACACCTAGGTGCCCCTGTTATTTATACTATATATATATATATATATATATATATATATATGTTGTATACATGTGTAAAATGATTCTGTACTCCCGGAAGTACTTACCTGGGTTCCATCCACTGTCGTTGACCCCTTCAATCAAACCGATCGCACGGGTATGCTATTGGGAATGCAACCCGTTTCGATTTTCCGTGATTAAAAAAATCCGAGGAAAACCCGGTGAGGAGATTGAAAAATAGGTGACCCCACCGAATTTGTTGGGTCTTGGGAAACCCCATCAATTATGCTCCGGTGACAATCGACACCTGCATTGCATCTCACCTCATGTCCATCAGCATCGTCCATACCTCTTCGTGTCTGGTGGCGTCGTCCATTCCTCTTCCTATTTGGTGGCAGCGTCGACTACCTCCTCGCGTCTCCTCACATCATTGCAGCCACTGCCAGCTGATTAGAAGCACAAGATGGACCACATCCTTTCCTACTTGGAGTTGGAGAGGTGTTCAAATATGGTGATTCGTGTCTTTGCTTCCTATGACTTGGAGAGATGTGCTACAATGTTTTCTAGATAAATCTTAATTGGATTAGTATTTCTACTTTTGCTTTGGGGACTAGTGGGGTACTATATAAAGCCACAAGAGATGGTCATAGGAACAAGCCACAAATCAACTCATCCAAACAAAGAGATGCACGAATTAAAGACTAAATTATTATTTAGCACTAAATTCTTGTATAAGACAAGAATCCGAGGGTACTAAAAGGTTTGAGAGGGTAGAAAGCAATAATATAATTCATTGTACTCTTTTGAGATTATATTTGAAGAATTTGCGGTTAGCTTCGCCCAAACTTTCTCTCGTTGTGATTATTTCGTTGTCGTTATTTCAATTATCTCTATGAGATTTATCTACTTTATTTTTAGCACAATATATGTTTATACTATATTTTATAAATTTTAATCCAATCTAAGGCTGCTGCGCATAATGAGGGTGTTAGCACGATATATATTGCGTACGTTGACTACACATGTGTATACGGTACGGGTTGCAACTAATTAATTGTTTGTCTTCTTCACACAGCGTCAACAGTGCAATAAAATGTGCGTGTACCCGCTGGCTTCTCAACTTCAAAAATTCATTTCAGAAAGACATGCGTTTGTGGACCAGTCCGTCACTCTGCTTCTTTTATTTCTGATATGGAGTAGATGTAACAATTATTAAACAAGCCCCAATACAGTCAATTCAACAACGAAAAGAACACATGATGCAGTCTACCACTACGAGAAATACGTACACATGATTATTATTAGCTAAACCTAGCTTATGCAATACGCATTACTGAAACACGTAAGTTAATGTACATGCATGCATGCATGCTGCCGATCATGAAGCATGCATGCATGCACGGTACACAGATGGGTATAGTACGTGCTAATAATTGATTGGTGCGGACCAATCTGCACGTACCTCAATCTTCTTAACGTACTTTGCAAGCTTCCACCGAAATATATGCGACTTTCCGTTTCGGCGGAGCATGCACACAAGCTACCATATACATTTCCCTCCCAAATCGCAACGCGATCGATGGCATGTTAGCGGGAGTTAAATCACCAGGGTGTCGTCTTCGACGTCGTTGATCCAGCCGTACTTGTCGAGGTAGGGGTTGGCCATGCTCTCCGGCGGGTACTCGTCGATGCACTCCGCCCACGCGCCCTTGTCCGCCATGTCGCCCTTCACCTCCCACACGCAGCTGTTGCACTTGAACCCCGACCCGAATGTCACCATGAGCACCCTGTCCCCTTTCTTGAGCCGCTTCTTCGCCTCCATGTACGACAGCACGTACCAGAGGCTGCTCGCCGACGTGTTCCCCCACCGGTGCAGCGTCATCCGCGCCGGCTCCACGTCGTCGTCGTCGAGGCCCAGGCTCCTCTTCACCGCTTCGATCACGGCCGTGCCACCGGGGTGGAGGCAGAAGTGGTCCACGCCGGTCTTGAAGTTGATCTTGGGGCCCTCGGACTTGGCTTGCATGTGGGGGATGACCTTCTTGGAGATGAGGTTGGCGGCAAACCGCGCGAGCTCGGACACGGGGAGGATGCGCGGCGCGAGGGTCCGCAGGTTCACGGCGAAGGCGCGGACGGCGGCCTTGGGGAGGGCCTTGCTGAGGCTGATCCCGACGCGGCCGTCCGCGTCCTCGTGCTGCCACGCGCACGCGTGCGCGTCGTCGTTGGCGGAGATGTTGGCGCGCACGAGGCAGCGGAGCTCCATCTTTGCGCGCCCGCTGAGCGCCGGGTCGTTGGTGAGAAGCACCGCGGAGCCGCCGCAGCGGAACAGGCAGTTGGCCAGCATCATGGACTTGTCGGTGCCGGAGTACCAGTTGGGCGCGATGGCCTCCGTCGAGACCACGAGTGCCAGCGACTTCGGCCGCGTCCGCAGCGCGTTGCGCGCGAGGTCCAGCGAGACCAAGCCGGCGCTGCAGCCCATCCCGGAGAGGTTGTACGCGGCGACGTCCTCGCGCATGCCGTAGCGGTGCACGATCCTGGAGGTGAGCGAGGGTGCAGAGCAGAACATGGAGACGTTGACGACGAGGACGTCGACGTCGCGGGGGCCGAAGCAGCTCTTGGCGAAGAGCTCGGCAATGGCGCTGTGGAAGAAGGCGTCCATCTCGTGGAGCGCGTCCTGGTGGGTAGGCGAGTCCTCGCGGCAGGCGAGGATGTTGCGCGGGCAGTAGGTCTCCTCGCCGATGCCGGAGCGGACGATGACGCGGAGGAGGAAGCGGTACTCAGGCAGGCCTAGCCGCTTGTTGCGCTCGATCACCGCGCCGGCCATCTCCGTGCTCACCTTCCGGTCGTCGTCGGGCTTGTGGCAGACGTAGTCCAGGAGGTAGCACCGCGACTGCCGGCGACGCTTGGCCGCCATCCACGCCTGGTAGGCCATGGCGTGCGCCAGGAGAAGCACGGTGAGCAAGGCAAGCAGCTCCATTGATCGATCTTGCTGATCTCGCTCCTAGCTAGCAACCTGTGTGTGTGCACTGTATAGTGGTTATGTGTTTGTGTAGCACCGAGTGCAGTGGTAGTGCGCATATATATAGGCGGCCGTTGTGAGGCGCGCGGGTGCGCTCAAGTGGGACGCAGCGAGGAAAGGGAAAGGTGAGGTGCATGACGCGCAAATTTGGTTGATACACATGATTTGGATGAATTCTTTTTAACTATTATCTATATTTATAACCATTGGATTAGAAATCTAACGGCTATGAATTTTCATTCTTTAAAAGATCTCCTCCTCCAAAAAATTAACTGTTGAATATCTAATCTAATGATTCTAAATTTAGATAATTATTAAAAAAAATATTCAGATAATACCTGGACACATCTTTGCTCTTCCCTTGGAGACGAGACGGTGTATGCCATATTGCGATGCAAAGACGATTTGATTTAGATCAGTACGTGGCATACATGTTGAAAGTTCTAGTTTTGCCCCGCCTTATTTTCGGGATTATATTTTAATTTCCAAAGTGATACATCACGTGCAAGCAGCTATATTTTTGGCTTATTTATTATTACATTGGGATTCTGATCTACCGCTTGTTGTTTACACAATAGCCCGTTTGTTTTTAATAACTAGTTAGAGACACGTGTGTTGCAACGGAGTTATAAAAATAGTGAGACAGCGCTTACTGCCTTGCTAATTTTACACATCAAATATTAGAGAGCAAACGACAGAGAGAAGGGTGGTCAGAATGCACGAGGAGATGGGGAAAGTGGAGAGGGTGAACGGTTGTATCCTGAGAGAGAGAGAGAGGAAGAGAGAGACAAATGGTCCAGATCAAATCGGATGGCTGTAGAGAGGGGAGAGAAGAACGCACCGACGACCACCAACTCCTTTTTATATAAT
Source organism: Dendrocalamus sinicus (assembly GCA_036346575.1). Lineage (NCBI taxonomy): Eukaryota > Viridiplantae > Streptophyta > Magnoliopsida > Poales > Poaceae > Dendrocalamus > Dendrocalamus sinicus. The sequence continues at coordinate 33,076,708 of CM070647.1, forward strand.
AGTAAAGATTGATAATAGGTGTGTCTAGAGATACTTAAATTTTGAGCCTTTAGATTAGATCCAATGGGTGAAATTACTTTGCCTTCTCCCCTTCCATTTTAGTACTATTTTGTTAAGGAGTACTCAATATTTTATATGTTGGATGCATATCTACCTCCATTCATTAGTTTACTTATTAGTTATTAGCATGTGATATGATAAATTAATAAATGCTTTAATACATAATATTCTTTTATTTATGACCTTTTTCATTAATTATATACTAGTTTTACATAAATTAAATTATGTAAACAAATGATGTGATAATTTGCATAAAAGAGGACCAAAACAAACTATAAGGAACACAACAAAAAAACTATACAAAAACCCTACTTGATCGTTTATGTTGTGGCTCCTGACAATACTAAATAAATTGATTACTCTCTTATCATATTATTGACATAGAAAAAATCACAAAGCCAAAACCATAAAACACAAACAAACCAACATCTAATGGATAAAAAAATTGAGTGCTCTCAAACAAAAAATAGTCAAGTGCCATCTAGCAAATTCCTTGATAATATGCTCATCTTGATTTGTTTGGTCCTAGTTGGCACCGTTCTTAATTAAACCAGGCTCAAAACGGTGGGTACCAGACTATCAGGTGTGAATGGTTGGCTTACTCCGTACCGGTACCGGGCATACGTATATCGGCCAATGTATCGGACGATACATTCCTTTATTGTACATTCAAAGTATTCACAAATTTGTATTAAAAATTGACACTACAAAATACTCTCAACAAATTTACAGCCCTTCCTGCCACCCGCCATTGCTTGAAATGTCCAACTTTGTTTACTTCCCATCCTTATCTTTTGGTTGGGTAAATGGTCCATCTTGATATTAAACTTGAGATGAGTCCGCAATTAAACCTATGTCAACTGTGCCAGCGGCATCGCTTTTGTCATCATCTTTTTTTCGACGGCATCGAAGTTGTCCTTTGGTGATTAATTCTGGCCTGTCGAAAAAAATGGTAATGACAAAAGTGATCCTAACAACTTGATTTTCAGAATTTTTTTGAAGTTTTTCTGGAATTAATTAAAGCTTAAATTAAATTTTTATTAATTAAAAGGATTTAATATGAATAAATAAAACTTTAACATTTGCTGAAAGTATTTTATTTTGGTTCTTGTGTTACAAGGAGATTTTTATGAATTTTTTGCATTTTATTCAGATTGATTCGCTATTTTCTAGAGCTCAAATAAATTTATTGAATTTCTGAAAATAGAAAACCCAAAATCCTTTTAGGCCAAAACCCATCTCCTTCGGCCCAAATCATTGCTGGCCCAGCCCACGCTCTTCCCCGCCGTGCCAGGTGTTGGGCATCCGCTTGCTGCTTCGTCCGCCGGATGGACGCCACGTGTTGTGGTCGAGTCGTCCGCGCCAGCCCATCCAACGGTCTCTGACCACCTCGCCCCGTAGCCGTTCGATTGACACATGTCGTTTATCCAACGAGTAATGCATTATTCATCATCATCTTCGAGCCGGACACCGCCGTCGTCCGCGTCCGACACGGCCTTGGTGTCTGTGGTCACCTTGGTGTCCACACTATAAAGCTGCACCACCCCCCTTACATTTTGCATCCCTCGCAGTCGAGTGCCATCGCCGTTCTCACCCATGCACCGTTGTTGCCTTCGTAGCCGTCGCCGTCATCCCTTGTTCCGGTCACCGTCGACCTCATCTTCGTCTCTGGCCGTCGAGCCTCGCTTCGACCTCGCCGCTCAGCCTTCTACTGGTGAGTCTCCCCCACTTCTCGCCTTCCTCGCCAGTCTGCCATCACTTCACCCCTTCCTCACCAATCAAACCTGCCATGCCGGTCGTCTCACCAGTCAAACATTGTATTGGTAGTTAATGACCTATTTGATTAATTTCTCCTTGATAATTTGAATGCCATGATTCCATTATCACCATAGGATGGATATTTATCTAGTGATACAATATTACTTGTCAAATAGGTTGTACGTTTAGTGTGCTTAGCCGCGCTTGTAGTACGTTAGGTTATCATCACATGTGATTAATTAATCAATTTTGACTTAACGAGATATACAATCGTGGTAGTTAACCACAGTTATAAAATTTGTGTACCTTGGTATGAGTAGTGTCATTGGTGGTGGTTATACAAAATGGTTTTCACTTGGGCGAATGATCGTGCAGTAAAGGGGGAAAGTGTGGTTAGTACTTCAGGGATGTAGATGTTTCGCCTAGGTAATATCTAAGGACTTAATTTTGTGCGTCATTGATCTAAGCCTTTCGTACAACCACATGTCCAGTATAGGAGGGCCTGGCTGAATAATTTGTGATGTTTCAATTTTGGTTCTGTCATTGGGATGAATACGGTTTGGTAGTAGCCATGGATCCACATTAAGGGAGTGGGCGGAACTGGGTTAAGATTCAGCATTGTAAAGGCTTTATTGTGCACTTCTTGTTCGGCACACCTAAGGAAGCATATTATACTAGTGACATTACAAGAAGGACGTATCATGTGGGTAAAGTTGCGTAACCTCTGTAGAGTGTAAAACTATTCGAATAACCGTGTCCCCGGTTATAGACAATACTTATTGATTTACACGAGAGGTAGAGTTTTCATAAAAATTTGATTGGATTAAGTTGGGAAGTGAATGGTTAGTTCACTGGTAGTTCATTACGTGAACGGTTAGTTCACAAGCAGTTCATTGGAGTAAACGGTCAGTTCACTTGTGGTTACTCTCAATTCCTTTGATTATTTACTTACTAATCCTTTTCAAAGTTCGCTTTCAATCTATTTATTGTATTTACCTTATATTATTGCTTTCTGCAAAACAACCACTCAGCCATCTTTGGTAAGCCTTGCATGCTATATTGTATTCTTGTAACAAACGACTTGCTGAGTACTCTATGTACTCATGGCTATATCCATATTTTCTTAGTTGAATAAGAATCATACCCACTAGAGGTGTGTGAAGGAGGATTCTTTGACGACTTCGCGGATTAGGACTTCGCTCCCCAGTCGATTGCCTGTGGGCATATTGAATGGCTACTATGCTTATTTTTGTTTTTCGCTGCTAATTTTTGCTAAGCCTTTTAGGCTATAATATGTAAACTTAACCATAAGGTCGTAACTCTGATAACTAATAATATTTAAGTCTTTTTTTAGTAAACTGTGATAGGTCAATATTTTATCTATATTTATACTGTGTGCATTAGCGTGATTCTAGACTAGTGCAGAATATACATGAGAGTCTGGATTTACAAATTCAGGTCTCGACAGTGATGTGGTTGATGCAATTGTCCTTTGGTGATTAATTCCTTTTGTCATCACCATCTTGAAATTAATTCCTTTGGTGATTACTCAACCAACTTGATTATTTAAACTAGACTATACATTTGGTTTCTACCTTAATTACATGTATTTTGATTGTTATTGAGTGATCTTCTTGCGGCATGCATGAAACACATGCATCTATCTCATCTTGTGGTTATTATTGAGGAACCGTCGCTAGCGACCAGTCCGATCGATTCATCTGCTATACAAAAGATAGATCAATCATAGAAGATGCAAATAGTAGATTGAAACATAGAGATAAGGAGAACTCTTGGTCCTTCTTTATTGCTTTCTTTCTCATGCCTGTACAAAATAGCCAATAGAACTTCCTATTTATAGCCTAGTGGTGAGGTGCCCACCATGGGCTGAGGCTTCAAGCCTATGCCCAGGTTTCCTAACACTCCTCATTGGGCATTCACCCAACACATTCATGCCTCATTAAAACTCCAAAAAAACCCAGTGGGAAAATTTTGGAGAAAGAGTATATGATACATGTTATGCTGCATTGCACAAATTGCTTCATTAAAAACCTTGGTCGAGAAACTTCAGGAAAACTCGTCACGGGAAAGAGTACAATCCACCAAATTTTATTTAATCTTCAGGATTTATTCTTTGGGTACTCGATTTTTGTGATCAAGTTTTCATAACGAGCTTGAGAAAAATCTTCCACTGGATTCTGCATTCTACACTTCTCTAAGTTTCATCATTCCAATTCCTCATATGCATATTTCAAAACTAGATGCTGGGAGTGATTTAGTGAATAAATCTGTAAGATTTTCGCATGTCTTAGTATGCAGTACCTTAATTTCTTCCATCTTTTGCAATTCATGTGTATAGAAGAACTTAGGATTGATATGCTTTGTGAGATGACTCTTCACGTAACTCGTCTACACTTGTGCAACACAAGATGCATTATTTGCATAGATAATTGTGGGAGCTTGTATGATATTCATCCCACATGACTGCTGGATATGGTGAGTCATTCATCGGAGCCAACCACATTCTCGTGCGGCTTTGTACAGTGCTATAATTTCTGAGTGGTTCGTCGAAGTCGTTACAAGACTTTGCTTAGACAATTTCCATAAAATTGCAGTTCCACCACATAGGAATACATAGCCTATTTGTAACCTTGCGGTATGCGGGACCAACAGGTACCCTGCATCTGCATAGCCAGTTATATTCAAGTCTTAGTTCTTTCTGTAGAACAACCCAAGATCCTTGCTTCTTTGGAGGTATCGGAAGATGTCCTTTATTCCCTGCCAATGCCTTTTGGTAGGTTCTGCACTATGCCTTGCTAATAGGTTTACAACAAATGCAATGTTTGTTCTAGTGCAGTTCGCTAAATACAAAAATGCTCCTACTACACTTAAGTATGGAAATTCCGGTATCAAGACTTCCTCCCCCTCTTCCCTAGGTCGGTATAGATCCTTATCTTATTGTAAAGATCTCCCGATCATTGGTAGTTTCAATGGGTATGCCTTCTCAAAGCCAAACATTTCTAACACATTTTGGGCGTAGGCTGACTGGTGTACTAATATTCTTTCAGGGACATGCTCGAGCTGCAGGCCTAAGCAATATTTGGTTTTATCCAAATCTTTTATTTCAAATTCTGACTCCAGATAAGAACTTGTTTCTTTTATGTATTCCAAGGCCCCGATGATATTCATATCATCTACATATATTGAGATTATACAAAATCCATTCTGGGATCATCGTATAAATACACAAGGACAATCTTCATTGTTCGTGTAGCCGACAATCTTCATTGTTCGTGTAGTATTTCTTGCATAGAAAGTCACTTAAGCGATTATACCACATCTTGCCTGATTGCTTGAGCCTGTACAGTGATTTCCTAAGCTTCACACTATACAGATTTCTATTTGTTCTGTCTTGGTTCAGGATAGGGATACCTTCAGGTACCTTCATATAAATTTCCAAATCTATGTTTCCATAAAGGTATGCAGTTACCATATCCATCAATTTCATTTCCAAATTCAGGTTTACTACCACTGAGATTAGTATCTAAAGGTAATGCCACTCATGGCCGGGGAATAGGTTTCTTCACAATCAACTCCTGAACGTTGAGTGAAATCTTGTGCAACAAGTCTTACTTTATATCTTACAACTTCATTTCTTTCGTTTCTCTTTCAAACAAATACCCACTTATGTCGTATAGAGTGCACATGGGGAGGTGTGCGGCTTACAGACCCAAACACCTCTCTTTTGTTCAGAGATAATAATTCAGTTTCTATTGCCTTCTTCGAATCTTCCCAATCTGATATTTTCTTACATTCAGTGAGTGATGCAAGCTCTGGATCAAGATCAATGATTGTGGCAATTTTCTTTGCAAAGTAGATATCAACCTTGGCTGTTGTCCTATTTCATGGATTCTCTCGTGTGCACATAGTTTAGAGCTATTTCGTCATGAGTTGCTTCTTCTTGTACTTCTACTTACTCATTGCTCCTTCCAGTTGCGGTGACAAGTCTCTTTAGTTTTTCAGCTCCGATGTATATGCACATATCCATGCTGATTTCTCCCTCCATGGGAATGTTCAGATCCGGTATGCCCTTTTCTGAAGGTGTCATACTAGTGCCAAGTCTCAATTGGCTCCCCTTCTAGTTCTGGGGAACTTCAGTGATCGGCTGTGTCAAGTCCTTCTTATCCTTTTTTTTCACTAGGCGCTCCCGGTTACTTAGGGTTCGAGGGACTAGAGTTCTTGTACTTTTATTCTGAGGCCTCTGGACGGGATCAGCAATACCTTCAACTTTCTTTGGTATTTTAACCCTCTCCGGTGCATTGCGTGCAGGCACATGCGACTTGGTCATGCTCTTTAAATCACTAAAGTGGTCAGGCAGTTGGTTTGCTAATACTTGCAAATCAATGATCTTCTGAACTTTTTAATGTGGATTATCTGCGAGATCAGCTTTGCGAAAGCATGTTTCTCGTAGGCAATAAACATGCATGTGATCATTTCGAGGAAGCATTGATGAGCACCATGTTTAAATATCTCCTTGGATGTGCTCTAGGAATGCAGGGACTTCATCATTTACTTTCATAGTAGAAGGTCTAGTAATTAATTTCCCGGTGGCACATGCAGGGCACACAAAATCTTTGTGATTCGAAAAATTCTTTACATTAATATTATGTCCCTGTAAATTGTTAATTATATTTCTCATCATCCTAAGACTTAGGTAGTCTAATCTGTCATGTCAGAGACAGAAAAGTTTAGAGTTTCTAAATATTGTTTTTAGGGCAGTATAGGCTGCATGTGCCTTGATGTTGGTGTAGTCTAGCCCAGTTTCTAATAAAGGAAGTTTTTCTAATACCCTTTTTCTATTTGCTTCATGCTTCGTAATAAGCAAGTATTTCTTACCATACTCTTCTTTAGTCTCAACATAGAAACCATTGGAGCGAATATTCTTGAAACTTATGATAGTTCTAGTCGATTCTGGGTACAATAAGACTTCTTGAATAACCAAAGTTGTATCTATTAGGAGTATAATTATGGCTCTTCCTGAACCTATTATACAAGCATCGCTACCAGTGTTGCTAGCATTTTTACTAATCGACTGAAAGTATTTTGTCTCTCTAAAGATGGTATTCGTTGTGCCGCTGTCGGCTAAGCACACTTCCTTCATAGGGCGTCACACGTGTTCTTTTGATTCACCGGAGCGATTCGTGCTGATAACGTGCTGAGGAACCGTCGGCGGCGACCAGTCTGATCGATTCCGCTACTATACAAAAGACAGATCAATCATAAAAGATGCAAATAGTAGATTAAAATACAGAGATAGGGAGAACTTCTGATCCTTCTTTATTGCTTTATTTCTCATGTCTATACAAAATAGTCAATAACACTCTTTACTTATAGTCTAATAGTAAAATATCCACTATAAATCAAAATTTCAAGCTTAGATCCAGATTTCCTAACAGTTGTTAGGATCCTATCTCTAAGAACTCTTGATCCATGTTTCCGAACTTCCGATCCATGCAACCAACAAAGCTTCCAGAAGTACCAGATCGAACCGAAAAATGCTACTTGTACCGACTCGATATACATACATGGTACGTACTCAGTGATCTGTGAGATGAAAGAAGTTAGGGTGTGGGACCCAGATGTTAATTCTATCAATTTCACTTCTCTAAGAGTATCTCCAACAAATCTTCTAAAGTGCTCATATCCCCTATATTTTAGAAGAAAAGGTAAAAAAAAGGCTCCAACAGATCCCCTAAGTGGTACCCAAAAATATAGAGGACTCCATCCCTGATTTTTCGTCCCCTATATATGGAGGACGCACACCATCCCCTAAATCGGCCCCCAACGCTCCTGCGCCGTCCGATCCCCTAAATTCTTTAGTTGGTAGTTTTTGTGGACCCAGATTTTAATTTAGGACACTATATTTAGAGGACTTGTTGGAGGTTACATATTTTTAGTTTTCTATATTCTAGATTGTGATCTCTAAAAAGTGATTTAGGAGATGAGATTTAGAGGACATTGTTGGAAATGCTCTAACTGGGTACACATCACTAATACATACTTTGTTGGTGCACACTATATAGAAGCTCTCGATCGAACCATCTAAATCGTTTGTTAATTAGAAGATTCTCTGCTTCTTTCTACCATAGCTTGTAACCTGGATGTGTATCTATCTAGCCACCTACCTACTAACCTGCTATTTCACTCTCTCTCTCTTCTCCTCTCTTTTACTCTCTATATACTATATAAAAAAAGTTGATGATAGTGATTTATCTACTAATAGAAAACTCGTGCTGATTGGTGGGCCTTTTCTTTTTCCCTCTCGTGTGATACGAAAATAAACCGAGGAAAAAAGATCTCTCACTAATTTTTTTTACTGTTTCCTATTCCTAGCCATGCATGTATTAGTCAATGCATGTACATGTGTTTTTTTTATTTTAAGGGAACTGATTTTGGTGGCATTAATGAATAAAAGCCTTGTTGTACGTGAGCTCATGCTTAGGCTTGAGTTGCCCTCAGCGGTCAGACTGTCCAGACCAACAGCTCGGTCCGACTGGCTCGTGAGATTTCATTCAGATTTTTGAATTTTGGTTTTTGAGTGACGGAATGGGTTTTAATGACTAAGGTCTCGATTTATATGTTATATGCGATATATTACTGCTAACGTTAGGTCAAGTCATGAAGAACTTATACTCAAAAATAATTTATCTGCCTCTGGATATGTAGGATTATTTGGAGTCATCCGTGATTAACAGCGAGGATCGAGACTACGCTCGTGGAGAAGCCGAGGCCTAGAACGATCGAGAATGCCAGGGTGAGATGATGAGCTGAAGCATGGCACGAGAAAGACAAGAAATGTTGAAGGGAAATTTGAACAGGGGGTTGTACCATCTGGCATGGTTGGTCACTGGACCACACCTTGAAAAGACATTACGTTTGAAAGCAAGTTACAGTAGAAAAGCCAAAAAGCTACTTTTAGAAGCTAAAAAGAAGAGGCCCCTAGACCACTCTTTTAAGTTTATTGCTTGGAATTGTCGTAGCATGGTTTGAGATCTAGCACATGTCTAAGAAAATAAAAATAGTGAAAAATAATTAAAACTTAGGAGGTAGTTGTAGATGGCTCCTAGCTCAGAACTTACTTTGCTAAGATAAAACCAAAAATAAATTTCAACAAGTCATAAATGTGCTAAGTTTGCTTAATTCCAAATGCTTGAACAAAATGATTCAACATTGAACTTGTACAGTTTAAATTGACACAATTGTAGCTTCTTAGTTCCATTTAGTTTATTGAAATGGTTTGGCTTATTTTTGGATACTTTTATCTAAACTATGATCTTAAGCAACTTGACATGCTAAAAATCCATTTAATTTCAAATTATTGTTCATTTGGCTTTAGCTTTGATATATATAGTTTGCCATGATCTAGAATAGCTACTTCACTTAATATGAATTGGTGTAATTGTTGTGGCTACTGATCAAACAGTAAATTAGGAGAGTAGTGGAGTGGTTGTGGTGGATGAGCTATGCTTGCCCCATGCCCATGTCCAGGCACACACACACACACACACACACACACACACACACACACACACACACACATATATATATATACATCCATAAAGCATGATTATAATACTACCCTTATAGTTGTGCACCCCCTAGAGGGGCATGCATATCACTACACATATCTCACTAGGCCTTATAGCCCCGAAACAGGCCGGATGGGCTCAGATGGGGGCCATCCCTACTACATGCGCCTCTCATGCTAAAGGGCTTCTCACAGGCCAAAACCATGCCGCCGAGCCCTTTGGCCCCCTCCGTCCCTACGGCCTGTGTTCCAATTCTCTATGGGCCCTATGGCCTCTATTCGTGCTGAAACATGACCGGGGTTGTATAGCCTTTTGGCCATAGTGGGACACGTGGCCGTGTGTGGTTGGTGCGTTGTGCGGTGTCGGTTGAAGTCTGATCATGGTTGTGCAGGTGTTTCTTACGTCGTGGGACATGTGACTGTGCGTGGTTGGCGCGTCGTGCGCTGCCAGTTCTCGTCGGCTGCGTTTCCCATGCATGGAGGAGTCCAACTGGCTTTAAAGCCATGGTGGTCGTCGCGTCGGTGCTCCCTGTGCTTGACCTGTTGTGACAGTAGTGCTTTTTCATCACTGCTCCACCAAGTGCTATTGCCATATATGCTAGTCGTTGCTGCCATCCATCGCTGCCTATCACCCCCTTTCACCATCGCCAGTCAGTACACCATGTCGTGAACAGCCCAGCCGGAAGCATGCCCCTCCATTGTCGCCGGCCCCCTCGGCAAGTACTATAGCAGAATGGCCCGTGGGGAGGAGCGTTCCAGCCGACTGAGCGGCAACACATCATCGAGCTAAAGTGGTTCTTTTTTGAACGTGGCGAGCAAGTTGAATGGGGTATGCACGAATCTGCTGGGGTAGAGTCTGGCGATCGAGGAGATAATCCGGTCGCTAGTCCGCGAGGGGAAGATCTTGGACCGCGACGCAGTTTGGCTGCCCTTTGTTGACGAGACAGAGCCCCACCCAACAGAGTCTGAGGTGGTGGTCTTCATCGCCTATCTGGAAGCCGGGCTCCACTTCCCCTCAATGATGTTTGTTGGTGAAGTGTTGAGGTTGTACGGGCTAGAGCTACCGCAGCTAACTTTGAACGCCATCGTCTGGCTGGCTATATATTGCTGGGCTTCGTGGACAGAGACGGTGTGGCCTAGCGCATCCCTGCTCGCATTTCTTCATGACGCACGATGCTAACTGAAGAAGCTTGATGGGTAGGAATACTTCAACTTCGGGAGTGTAAACTTCGTGCTCCAGTCCACGTGCACCAAGTTGTTTCCAACGAACGTGACACGGACGAAGTGGGAATCCTACTGGAAGCGGTGGTGGTTCTCCCACCGTGTGGAGAGTAGCAGCAGCTTGAGGTGGTCAGGGCACTTGATGGACTTCAACACCTCCCCATCAGTGACCCTCGACCGCAACGATGAACATTGAGCACGGAGGCTGGTGGGCATCGCTCTCTGGTTCAACATGTGGGAGCTCGCAGAGGAATACTGCATGTATGGCATGGCTCTGCTGGCGCGTCCATGGCACTTATAGTCCAGTCCTGCTTGTGACGATGGCATACGCCCCACAATTTCATCCTTAGCGAGGCCCGCTGAGCCGAATAAAGCTTCCATCATACGCACTACATCTAAACTAGCTATGTTGCGGACTGTAAGTGTGCTTTGTTTTATTGGCATAGCTCACCCTCGAAGATGTGGAGTGTGTGGCGACCGTTTTTCTTGGGCCGTATGTGGCCAAGGAGCATAGTCTCTGAGAAGCGGTCACGGCGAACATCGGGCAGGTGCACCATGTGTGCAAAGCTCTCGGTATTCCTATGCCAGAGCGCGTTGTGCCTAGTATTGGCCCGCTTCACATCCGTGATAGCGATGGTAAGGGGAAGGCCTCCCCTCCTCGACAGGTACTGTAGCCCATTTTTTGGTAATATCCCTACAGGAAAAAGAAACAGTCCTGGTTTAAGAAAACTAGAGGAGCTGGAAATAGGATTTCTGATCTGGGAATTGCTGGTTTTTGAGGGAAAGGAAACTTTAGGTTAATAAATCAAAGCCAAGCTAGTACAAACATTTCCCATAGTGGTTATGGTTGCTAATGGTTAGAATATAATCAGTAAAGCAATGTATCGGAGGGGGTACGCCATCGTGCACCCGTCGTCCCAATGAAATCCATCACACCCACGAAGGGTTTTGAAGAATGGAAGGCCTCTCTCGGCAGCCCTAGATAGAAAATGACTCAATGTAGCCATACACCCAGTGAGCCTCTGGACCTCTCTTGTCGTCTTGGGCAGCTCCATGGAGAGGATCGCATCGACGTTGTCAGGGTTCGCTTGTATCCCTTGTCCTAACACCAAGAAGTTGAGCAGCTTTCCTACCCACCCGCCGGAGGTTATCGATGGTTTCCTGAAGGTCTTGGCCATAGGAGGCGAGTTGTCTGGTCTTGATGACGTAGTCGTCAACGTAAGCTTTGACGTTCCTTCCGAGCTGGGAGGCGAGGGCGAGGGCCACCAGACATGTGAATGTAGCTCCTGCGTTCTTGAGGCCGAAAGGCATCCTGACGAAGCAGTATGTTCCTGATGGGGTTATGAAGTTTGTCTTGACTTCGTCGTCCTTAGCCATATTGATCTTGTGATAGCCGGAGTATGCATCTAAGAAGCTCATTAGCTCGCACCCTCGTGGCATCCACCAGCTGGTCTATCCGAGGAAGCGGGTAGTTGTCCTTTGGACACACCTTGTTGAGTGCGGTGAAATCGATGCACATACGCCATGTGCCACTGGCTTTTTTGACCAGGACCAGATTCACGAGCCACTTCGGGTGATGCACCTCATGGATGACTTAGGCCTAGAGTAGCTTCGTGACCACTGCTTTGGCAGCTTGCTGGCGCTCAAGGGACATGCATCGGAGCCTTTGCCTAACTGGTTTAGCGTTAGGGCGAACCACGAGGTTATGCTCAATGATGGTGTGGTCCACCCCCTTGATATCGGCTGGTGACCATGCAAAGACGCCCATGTTGTCATGAAGAACGTGGAGTAGACCTTGTTCAACCTCTAAAGGGAGGCCCTCGCTGATGGAAACTTGTTGGTCTGCGGTATGCAGGGAGATTCTCTTGACTCCACCATCAGACCTGAGCTTGGGTGTCCACCCCGGTGCAAAGGGCATGCCTGCACCGAGGGTGTCCCTGATGACGTGCACCTTTCAGAGGGGACCTCGCACACCAAGCTCTATTCGGTGGGTGAGGTCTTGGTCTCTAAACACAGTAACGATGCCCTACGGACCTGCAAGTTTCATGCACAGGAAGTTGTGGTGTAGGACCGCCCTGAAAGCGTTGAGGGTCTGATGTCCTAGGATAGCATTGTGCAGGTAGGGAAGGTTGACAATGTTGAAGGTGATGTCCTCACTTCTCACGTGGTCACCCTACCCAAAGGACACCTGTAATTGTATTTGGCCTAGGGCTTTCAGTGGTTGACCCACGAAACCTTGGAGTGGGATCCCTAAAGGCCTGAGCCTACTACGAGGATTCCCATCTGGTCAAAGGCCCCCGCAAATAAAATGTCAGTAGAGCTACCCCCGTTGACCATAATGCACTTAACATAGCATCCTGCATTGCAGCCTGGATCTTTAGGGGATACTAGTGAGGAAAGTCAACTTCGTCCGCATCAGCGATTGTGAAGGTGATGTCATTTTGTGCCTAGGTCGACGGCACCTGGGTAGGGTACATGGCCACGTGATGCAGCCGATGAGCGTAAGCCTTCTACTGCCTTGCAGACGAGAATTCCAGCGATGAACCTCCAGATATGGCGTTCATGATGCGGTGATGCCCTCCCTCGGTGGACTGTATTCGCAGAAGGTCCTCCGAGGGTTGTTGGCTCTCCCCCTCACCACACACTCTGTCCTCGTAGCCCCAACCTCGTCCGCACCCCCGACCTCTACGACCCCATCCCCGGCCAATGGGGGTGCTATTGTCAGACCCGCCTTTGATGTCAGAGACATATCTAGCTCTTTGGGCTTTACGTTGCTTGCAACTTGAGGTGTCCTTCGGCGGGTCCTGCACTTGCTTGGTGAAGGAGGTGCCACCCTTGTACCGCTATGCGTCTTCCTCTGCTCTCGCATACCCCTCCATCTGATCTCACATTGTATTCGGCAAGCGGCCCCGGGCAAAGGCCCCGAATTGCCGCATTGATGATCGTGGTCTCATTCACATCTTTAACTTGATAGTGAACCTTGGCGAAGCATTTGAAGTACTCTCAAAGCTTTTCTAAGGGCTTCTACTTGATGGCGAAGAGTTGGTCCATGTTGACCCGCTCGACGTAGTTATCGTAGAAGTTGTTGTATAAGCGGTCATGGATCTACTCCCACGCATATATGGAGTTTGGCTCTATGGTAAAGAACCAAGAGAGCGCTACTCCCTGTAGAGTGAGCGGTAGTCCCTTCGGTTTGGTGGAGCCATCCCTGCCGGCAGCCTTGATGGCCGTCTCGTACACCCGAACGAACTCCCTAGGGTCCGTATTGCCCTTGTACAGCTCGACGGTTAGGAACTTGAAATCTTCAGGCCATGCCAACTGTTGCAGGCTGGCGGAGATTGGAGACTCTAGATATACATGTTGGTGCATGCCGTGATCGGAGGCGGAGGTGTCACGGCTGTCTACTCAGTCGGGTGTAATCTCCACCACCGCTGCCGGTGGCGTTTGCTGACTCTGAGCCTCTTGCATCTCCCACATGGCCCTTCGGAGGTCTGCTAGCTCGCGCTGCAATGTTCTGAGGGCCATCATCAGAGTGCTCTCTATTGTTGGGGTGGCCACACCTGCTTGAGCGGAGGCATGTGCTACGATGTTGTTGGCGATAACGGCCTACTTGCCGGAGCTGTTCGGTGCGTCGGCGCAATTGGCTCGACGGATAGCGATGAGACCAACACGAGCATCAAGACCACCTATCACCCCCGCGCTGGATCTACGGTCATTGGGCATGCCAACATGGGTGTCAGCGTTAATGATTCCAGTGACACTAACGCTGCTGATGGGGTCGGCCGTTGCACCATCGATGGGGCCGACCGCTGCACCCCGGCGATCCTCATGGTGGCTGACCATACCCGCACGGATGTCGATGCTAGCGTTCACTGCATCGATGTCGCCCTCAACACTGGCCCCAAGTGTTGGTGCAGACGGCCCACCACCTGAGGCCCTAGCATTCGCGACCACCGCCTAGTGCTCTGCTTTCTTTTCGCTGTCGACAATGCTTTCTTGGGCGTCATCACCTCTCAAAGTCCACAGCTTGCTCTCTGCCATCCCCACGGACGACGCCAACTATTGTGGCTACTGGCCAAATAGTAAATTAAGAGAGTAGTGGAGTAGTTGTGGTAGATGAGTTATGCTTGCCCCTTCCCCATGTCCAAGGCGCATATATATACACATCTATAAAGTATGATTACAATATTGCCCTTACAGTTGTGCACCCCCTAGAGGGGCATACATGTAATTACACATATCTCATTGGGCCTTATAGCCCCCCAAACAGGCCGGATGGGCCCAGGTGGGGGCCATCCCTACTACAATAATACTTATAGAGTAACTTTGAATAATTTTCATGGCTCCTCATGCTAAAATGAATAAAATTGCAACCACTTCCACTACTGCAAAAAAAAGGTCACCACAGATAGTTCAAAAATGCCATCACAAATAGTTTCTTAAGTTGTCTAAGTTTAAGGGTCAGTAATGACATAAAGTCATCACGGACGGTTCTGTGATGCAGACTATCATAGACGGTTATTAATTCAGAACTGTCTTTGATAGTTGATTATCATAAATGGTTTATAGATAGTTGACTAACACAAATGATTTGTAGATAAAACCGTCTGCGATAGCTGATGTATCACAGATAGATTTCCTAAGGAACCATCTGTGATATCCTTTTGTATTGCTAAATCTATTTCTGTTTATTGTCAAACCTCTGGAAATGCTAGCCATGCTCTCTAAAACACATTGAAACATAACAAGTACATGTATACATCCATTCCACATTCATTTTAGAAACAAGAATATCCATTTCACAAATCAATTAACTCAAATGAAATAAATTAACCATTCATGAACAAATACACATATGTACTATTAAGTTCAATCTTATCCCAATCAAGTTCAATCTATATTGTGGAACTCCTTAGCTTGTTTATGACCTAAGACAACAAGAAATATGTAAACCGTCCTCAAATTTTTTGGAACTCGGCCTCTTCCAAA
Source organism: Dendrocalamus sinicus (assembly GCA_036346575.1). Classification (NCBI taxonomy): domain Eukaryota; kingdom Viridiplantae; phylum Streptophyta; class Magnoliopsida; order Poales; family Poaceae; genus Dendrocalamus; species Dendrocalamus sinicus. The sequence goes on from CM070647.1 coordinate 33,092,324, forward strand.
GTAGTTGTAGCGATGGTTGCAACCTGTCACTAGGAAGATCAAAGTCGTACATACATATAAATTATTAAGTATAAAATAATTATTGCAAGATTGACAAACCTGAGGATCATTGGTCACCGTGGAACCGAGGAGTAGTTCCATGTTGTGGCAAACATAGTATCCATAAGTGTTGCCCGATAGTTGCTGTTGGCACTGCAAAAATAGAATTGGTTAGCTCGAGAGGCATTACTACGAAGTGTTATATAGGATTAACATCTACTAGCGAATACTAAAAAATTTACATCATGTCGTAGGGCACTGCTCCCTCTCTTGGATCTCCCCCAGTAGCAACGTATGCAGCGAATGATTTACGTGATTCCAAAAAGTTAGTCTTAGCCATTGCAAAGGAAGAAAAGACTACATTAGAGTTATCTATGGAGGAAATGTGTTTATCTGTCGATTAATTATTGGACAATTATTAAGTCATGTTTGGCCCTCTTCAGGGAATTAAGGTATATTACCTTATTCTATTTTGGTATACTTGCAATTAGAATCTAGTGGAACCTACATAGATATATCGCCATGGTCATTAAAGCTATGTTCATGTTGCTTGTAAAGTAAAAATCAATAAGTATAGCCACTAGCGCAGCACTTACCCCTGAATATAGGGCAAAAGTATGAATTCCTTGTTGTGGTGAGCTAGCAATGACGTCGTCATGTAACTCTCAATGAAGGATGCATCCTCCTGGGTGCTTTGCATGGAGACCAAGTGTGTGTCGAGGGAATCTACTGATGATTTCCTTGATCCGCATCGAAACCATGTATCTATATATATATATATATATATATATATATATATATATATATATATATATATATATATATATATATATATATATATATATATATATATATGTACAAAGGCAAGGAGTTATATATGATATTTATCGGTATTACACAAACATAGACCATGATTGTACACAATTACATTATCCAGCATCGCCTGAGTGAGATGTCGAGGGCGTCGAGGTTGTAGAGTAAGAACAAATCCTCGAAGGTCACCATGAATACATAGTCTTGAACCTCTTGGTGAAGATGATGCGGCTTGAACATGATGTTGATAGCCGAGTGCCATTGTCCATCCATGTTGTTGGCTTGTTCCATGCACCATGCATGCAATCTCTAGCAAGTCAATCCTAGGGTTCGGAGGTGCTCTACCAGGACAACTAACGGCTGATGTAGCATAAATTTTTGGGCCAATGGCAAGAAGGGGATATCATCAGGCTTCTTCAGTTTGCCCATGTCACCTCATTATTTAGAGGTCAACTTCACAGGAGTCAGCCGTGCATGAGGTGTAGATGCATCTGATGCACCGGGCCCTTGCTGCATCGGTGACTAGGCAAATGTCCCTCTTGGGCCATTGGATGAATGTTCCAATGGCTTGCTCTAGAGTCACAACCACGTCGTTTGAAGGTGTCTATAGTGGGAAGATCATGAAATTGGCATGAACACCATCACATTCACTTTTGCGAAACCTGACACTAGATTTACACCATGCACCAAAGCCCAGCATCGGATGGATGTGCCTTGCCCCAAGTAGCGTCCAGGGCAACGGATGCATATCTCACTTCGAGCTTGTACTTCGTAGACAGCTACATAATGATACAAAATTAACTACTCCAACAGGTCTATCAATGGATTGAGCATTCCAGAGATAATAATTATTACTAGAATGTCACCGACAGGAAATCTGTTGTCGCTTTCTGGGGTAGGGTTGGACGTACAACTACTCTGATGGTTGGGGGGATGGCTAGCACAGTAGCTGTGGTGACTTGCAACTAATTTTTTCTAAGCCTTTCCTCAATGCTCTCTATCTTCCATTGCATCTCATTTTTGACAGCATCAATGATCTCCTCTCTGAGGGATTCATGAATCTTCTCTCGTAGTCATGCATCGTGCTTAGCTTTGACTCTCTTCCTACTCTGATATGCTTTGGAGCCCTCTGAGAATCCTTGTTTCCATGGAACATAAAGACCAATGCCTCTCATGCGACCCAGGTGCACTCTGAGGGCTATGGAGAGTATATCTCTCTATCTAATTGCCTAGAATGAGCCTTGGGAAAATTCTGCACTCAACGCTTCCTGCAAAAACTCGATATGTTATTTCACTTCCTATAAATTTAAGGAATAATTACAAAATAGGTAGTTCAATATCTTACCAGGCGTTGGGACACTTTTCCTCGCCTGTGGGGTTTGGAAAGGAGATAGCCCCCGAAGACATGGTAGATGACTTCACTCTTATCCAGTTTGGGCATGCTCATCAGGGATCCTGACAAATGGCAGGAATGCCTCTCATAGAATTGCTTGCTCATCCTCCTTCCTCCATTATGGGATTTTACCCACATACCTAGCGGTGCCGAGTCTGTGGTGGTGCATGTTTTTTTGCCTAGAGGGCCCTGTGTGCCGCACTTTTCCTAAAATTATATGTTGTCTTCTTCGCCACAAAGTCTTGCTAGTACGGTTCTATGAATGGATACTTCTAGAAAGGCATTAGATTCTTCTCCACGTATTGCTTGATAAGCAGGCTATTGAAGTTTTTCCATGCTTTGCACAATGCTAGCAACATGTGTGTCGCAAGGAGGCCTCGTGTTCTTCGGGACCTCAAACAATTAGAAAATTTCTGTCACCAGCGCATCTTTTTTGATCTTTGGTCAACTCCTTCCATGAATTGTTGGTGATGTTGACCCATTCTCATACAACTATTCTGACAATTGTCTGAAATGCGGATGCTGCTTGACGAGGATTGGGAGGGGTCCCAATGCATCAACATCCGTGATGGTAAATTGGCCCTTGGGCCTTTTCGATATTCCTCTTTTATCATACTTGGATTTTTCACATCAGACACATGAAGCGACGATGACAGAGAATGAGCAAATGACATCTTCGCAAGAAATAAAAGTTCTAACACAAATGAACATATTATCATAAGAAGATGATAAATTTGCGAAGTTATATAATTACTTATTATGCTTGAAATAAAATACCTTAAATATAATTACTTAACATACTTTACTGACTTCATTTATATCGGCAAAAACCGAACGTGAGTTTCTATTACTCTGTAATATCTCGTACAAACAGCTCAAAAGTCACAAGCCGCAGCCAAAAGCCATAAGCCGCAGCCAAAAAGAACAGGCCCTTAAAGTGTGTTGTCTTACTCTCAGATGCGAAGCTGCATAAGACAAAATCTTGGCCTTTTCAATACTTGTCAATATTCTTCACTAGTTAAATATGATAACTATGAATCAGACTTTGAGTTTTCAAGAAGGTTCTCTACATTTAGTCAACAACCATACTATTGACAATAATCCAATACCTCCTTTTGGCACAAAATCAAGAAATTAATAGTGGAAGGATTCACTGTTTGAATAGAATATTCTATTGAAAATAGATAATAGAAGTGTTTATCAGTCTCAACAATTCTAGTAGGCACAATCAGCTAACAATGAATCTCTAGAGAATTTTATAATAGTAACACTACTCAAGATCAACCGAAACAAAAAGTATTAGTGAACTGGCTGCCAGTAACAAATGACAATAAGAATCAATTCGAATAGCTCAAGCCTAACAAGGTTATCATTTTAAATTCAGAATATGAAAATTATCCTCATCGAGTAGTAAAACTGAGCCCACAAGCATTACAATCAATATCCCCTAGTACTAGAGTAATTAACATAAGGCAAATTACTAGTCTAGCATGCATAGCTAGTAATGCAAAATGGAAAGCCGAGATACTCACAAAGCCAATGGTAACCAAAACCACCGAGATGAAAACTAGGCAAGGCAAGTCGAAGGGGACGAGGCACCTAGGCTCGATGATGTGACTACGCCACAAACACATATGACCATAGCGCCCAATATCAAGATTGAATTAAAGGTGAATTTGTTCCTCCAGCTTCAACATATTTTAAATGAGAATATGATGCTATATAATGATGAAAAAAATATATTTTTGTAGCACCACATCACTTGTGGACCAATTGAAATAAGAGTTCAAGTTGGACAAGTTTTGGAATCCAATTCGGCCTTTAGATCAATCGGATTCAGCCTGATAGGCCCCACTTCAAATGTGCATGACCTTCGCATACGGAGTCCGTTTGAGCTCCGTGAGTACTCGTTGGAAAGCTCTTGGAGCCACTTTCGGATGGATCTGATCTCACCTCCAAACTCCATCCGAGCATATCAAAAACTACGAAACAAGTCATGTCACTTTTCCAATCCGAGTCAAAGTGGGCCAAGGGCCATGTATTAGGCTATTTGGGCTGGTACTGTTCATGTGAACAATAACTATGAATAGTACCACACCACTTTTCATTAGATAAGTGCGGCTTCTCCTTCCCTATTTAAGGAGGTCATACCCCTTTAGGTTTCCTCTGGTTTTTCTTAAGAGATTATTCTGCTTAGCAGTTTTACCGCATGTTCGGTTGAGGAACCCAAACTTGTGAACTTAATCTTTATTCGCAATACAATTTTAGATTGCATCTTGAACTCTCTTGCTTGTGTTCTCGATTCGCTTGCAGGAGATAGCCTTCTTGGCGAGGTCAACCGTGTTCGGCACGGTTGATAACCAACGGAGCAGTGGTGTAGTGATTGCGAGGGGTTTGATATGTTTTGGTCGGAGCCTTTGGATCATCAACGTCGAGTTCTCCACAATTGACTTATCAGTACCTTTTGGAAGATTGGGCCATCGTCACATTAATTGGTATCAGAGCAATGGTTGCCCGTAAGGTAATTCGTCCCTTTTAGATTGGTTTTTATTTCCTATAGTCCAGAAAAAATTGACCCGCAAAAAGAGTTAATTTCCGCTGTCCAAACCCCATTGTGCCTTTCAATCTGTTAGTTTTGGTTTGCTAAATTGAATTTGTGTCTATTTTAGCATTGTCTAGTTGCTGGTCATATCTTTGTTCCATTAAAAATCCAAACAAAAGAAAAATTCCCCACCCCAAACTCTAATTTCCAATTCGGCTGATTTTTCTTTCACTGCAGCCGCCACCACAAATGCCATAACATTTGATTCTGAGATTATTTTTGAGTGAGACTACCGCCATTGGATTCAAAAATTCATTATCCATTTACCTGTAAAATTTCACATCATTCCAGCAAGGCAGTTAGGAGATATATGCAGTGAAAGTTGACCCAATTATTTGTTTTGAATCTGCAACAGTTAGCAGTTGTGATTTTTGTGCGAATTTCTGTGTTGGGTTTCAGAAGTTGGCCCCAAAATAAAATCTGTAGAAAAAGCCTTCAGAAAACAGAGAAAAAGAATCAGTGAAAAAGAGGCATCTTACAAAAAGTTACGGCCAAAAGACCGACGTGTTATCCAGTGGACAGAAATATTCAGTTTTCATATTTGGATTAATACTTGTGCTTTTCACTCCAAATTGCATCCTATTGAATTTTCTTCTGTCTACCACTCATATACTTTGTTATACACTTGTTTAGCCTTCATCTATCCTTGTTTGATCAGCAACATAGGCTAAGTGCTAGATACGAAATATAATTCAATTCTATGCAATTTCTGAAATTAACTGATTGTTCCCTTTTGCTATCATATTGTGCCTTCCAAGCTCCACCTACTCTTGATCAGAACAGGTCCCCTCTTGCAATCGTTTCCACGCTCGACACCGTGTCATGAAAAAGTCACCGGTTGTACCACCTGCTGCATTGGTAAGAACACTTGTAAGAGTGTGGTAAGACGCTTGAGAATGTGTGATTCCACCTTCCACCGCCAAGTAGTTGATTGGGATAATACCTTTGTGTTGTCTTTTGTTTTCTACTAACCATGACAGGTGGGTCGTCTGATGATCAAGAGTGTGTTTTAAAGGGAGAGCTCATGACGCTCTTGGATGAACAACGCATCGATAGGAAGCTTCAAGCTACGACGGACACATTGCAACATTCCATCAATGAGAGTATTGCAGCACTCACTGCACGCCTTGAAAGAATGGTGAATCAGCCACTAAACAATGGACGCGAGTATAATCACGATGCGGGCCAAGATCGTGAGGAGGGAGATGATAATGAGAGACAAAACCACGACGCTGGTGCTACATTTGCTGCCCAAGATGCACGCCCACAACACCGCCTACATCAAAACCGTCACGGTATGGGAGGTAATAATTTTCATCACCACAATGATCGTGCTAATCATGACCTATTTGCTAAAGTTAAATTTACCATACCATCTTTTGCGGGTGTTTATGATGCTGAAACTTATCTAGATTGGGAGATGACAGTTGAACAAAAATGTAATGCCCATCTAGTTCCTGAAGTGCATAGAGTCAGATAAGCTACTAGTGAATTTAAAGATTTTGCTATCATTTGGTGGACTCAATAGTTAATTCTGGGTTAGCACCTGATACATGGGATAGATTGAAGGTAGCTATGCGTGCTAGATTTGTTCCTCCTGCTTTTAAACGTAAGAAATTGCAGCGCTTAGACCAAGGTAATATAACTATAAGGGAATATTATCATGAATTCAAAACTCGTTGATTGCCTTGTAGCTTAGAGGAACATGCTGAAGCTACAGAGAATAGATTCTTACGTGGGCTTAATAAAGAAATTCAGAACCTTCTTATTCATGAAGAATATAATTCTCTCCCTCATTTGTTTATACTTGCTTGCAAGGTTGAAAGTCAGATTAAGGAGAAATTGAGAGTGCTTGATGATAAGAAACATGAGAACAAAACTGTGTTTGTGTGTCGGGACCCCGGATTTCCGAACCCGGACCCTCTGTGTATTACTGCACTAGTCCCAGATCAAAGCTAGCGTACACAGTTAAACAGAAATGAATACATTACCAGCATCGCGTTATTACAATAATTGAGAGTACTGACCGAAAGGTCTCATTATTACATTGGAGGTTCCAAGACCTCACACAATCAAAATACTGCGGAAGCAAGGTAAATTCAATGGAGACCCATCAATGTGCCATAGGCAGTTGACTGGGGAAGCGCGACCTAGAACTCCTGAAATCCTTCGTCGAAGCCACCGGCGAAGTAGTCGTAGTCTCCTTCTTGGGCCTCGTATTCCTCTGATTATTATTTTTGAGTGCAGCATGTGAGTACATAAAGTACTCCACAAGTGAATGCATTCCTTGCCCGCCCTTGACCGTGGGCATGGCTATTCGAATAGTTTGACATTCTGCAGAGGTTCTATAACTTTACCCCTAAGAGACAAATTATCTTAACAGTCACCACGCTTCCTTTGGCATGAGACACAGATAAATTATCACAAAGCCTTTACCTCACTCTAGACTAGCTAGACACCACCCGCTGAGGTTTCATCGTAGAAGGGTTAAATCTGCCCAATCCGAAGCCCCCTCTTGCGCGATATGAGTATAGTAAATCTCTGTCCCTCACTGTGAATAACCAGTAACTCCCTGGCACCCACTTTCCACTGGTGGCACCTAAACTAGACTATCATGAGTTAATCAGCTAGGTCGTACCCATATAGACTTAGGGTTGTACGGTAGTGCTTAGTCTGGACAAACACAAGCGTCGGTCCTTAGTTGACTAGGGTGGAACATACACTTTACAAGATCTCGTGCTTGCCGCACCAACCCAAACCAACCATCCACCCTAATCTAAACCAATTTCCATATTTTATTTTATTTTAAAAGATCAGTGGCAACTCCAATCACCACTAGACTTATAAACACAAGGTTATTACAACAAACCATAATTTTCCCCTTTTCAAGATTTCAAAGGTATTAAATAGTATGACTAAGCATTATACTACTATTCTATTATTCACAAATAATTATAATACTCTCATTATTGAGACAACGGAAATTCTAGGTTTACAAAGGTACATGGCATTCAACTTCAATTGAGGGCATAAAAAAGTTGGGTTAACTAATACCTTAAGATTTGAACTAATGTTTTATGTAAATAGCAATGCACATAATTTAAAATAATTGAAACATTTCAAAATCATAGGTTCAAGATGATCAAAGGAGACTTGCCTTCTTGTGCATTGTTTGGTCCTTCTTGTTGCGGCTCGACAAATTCTTCGGCGACATCGGGTTCTACGCGCAAAACGGTAAAACAAACAAACAAATAAATACAAATAAAATCACAAAAATATAATATGTATACTGGAAGGAAGTTTATGATTTCATCCGAATTTAGGAGAATGATTCAGCGGATTTGGGGTTCACACGAGGGAGAACGAATATCTGGAAGATCGTTTGGGAGAAGAAATTACTGAGACAATATTTGGACTAAGAAAAATAAAATGGATTTTATGGAGATTTTGCAAGACATAAATTTGAATTTTGAAAGTGCACAGAAAATTTGGAATGGAACTGAGGCTTTGAAATTAAACTAGGTATTGGAATTTAAAATTTAAATTTTGAAATACCAAGCAAATTTCAAATATTTGAAAGGATGGAAGAAATGGATATGTAGCAAGAATTAATTAAATTGAATTAAGTAGAAATAGACTATGAATTGACTAACCCGTTGAGAGACCATGTGGAGGTGACCACATGTTTGTGATGAGTAATTAACATTTGGTTTGAAAAGATTGAGTTTGTTTTGGGTGTTTTCTGTGAAGTCGTAGCCCTGTTTGAGCGGTCGAAAGACCTTACGACCACATTGGGCGTGGTCGTAGGTCACTGAGGTGGTTTACGACCACTTAGACCGTGGTCGAAAGGCAGCAGCAAAGCTTACAACCACGCTTGGCCGTGATCACAAGTCTCCGAGAGGTTTACGACCATATTGGGCATCGTCGAAGTCCATCCGGGCGTTTACGACTACTTTGGGCATGGTCGAAGGCCATCAGAACAATTTACGACCACGTTATGGCATTTACGACCACTCTGGCTGTGGTCGGAGGTCACTCGGGTCGTTTACGACCTCCCTGGCCGTGGTCGAGCGCCCTTACGACCACGTTGGCCATGGTCAAGCGCCCTTACGACCACGATGGCCGTGGTCGAGCTCCCTTACGACCACGTTGGTCATGGTCGGAAGTCGTAAGTCGAAGCCATGACCGCTGTGGTCGAAAGTCAGCACTCGAAGTCTTCGACCACGTTGAAGGGGAGTGATCAGACGCGGTTCGAACGCATCTCTTTGTTCGTGGTCAGAAGTCCCCAGACGATTTTACGACCACGTTATCCTTTGTCGGCAGCGAAACTCTGTCGTGGTCGGTAGTCGGCAGTTGGGCCACGACCACGTTGGAAAGTTGTGGCCTACGACCACGTTATCGCAGAAAGTGATCGGAAGCACTCGGATGAAGTCGTAGCGTGATCGGTTGTGGTCGGAAGTCCATTCGATCACGTTATAGACTTTGGCTGAAAGTCGTAGCTTCTGTTGCTGGTCGTATGGCTTCCAGAAGCGGTCGTATCAGCTGGGAATCGGTCGTAAAGACTTATGAGGTGGTTGTAGACCTTGAGCATTTATTGTTTTGACTTTTCGACTAATCTATCACACTTACGACTTTGTGGAGTATGTTTCAAGTTCACTTTTACTGATGCAGATTGTGGTACACAATGTTTTGTGCGGTGCTATGAATGTTTTCTTGTCTGTGATGGTTACAGGACCTTGAGGCTAGTCGTAGCGAGGCATGGATGACCGGACTAGGCAGGCGGGGCTGAGGTCGGAGCGGTCGAGAGATGCCGACGGTGAGGCCAGCAAGTGATGAGGACATCCTTTCCATGCATACAACCATGCCGACTCCATATCAAACTGAAACTATGATACAAGGACCAATGACTAGAGCGCGAGCACGTCAGCTTAACCATCAGGTGAATGCGTTCCTAAGTTTGCATACAAATGTTTCAAAGAATGGAATACTACTTAATTCTTGTGATGATTTAATTGTCCTTAGGAACCATGGGGAAGAACCACATGAGCTCAAGTATAGAAGTGGAACCGTCAAGCGCAAACCAAGTCCTGTTCACGAGTTTGACTCGGATTCGGCCTTGTTGACAGCGCCTACTTTAAACGGCCGTAACTTTTGATCCAGAAGGTTTCTCGGGGCCCATGAGTACTTGTTGGAAAGCTCTTGAAGTCTACTTTCAGATGGATCTGGCCTCACCTCCAAATTCCATCCGAGTCAACCAGAAACTGCAAAACAATTCATGTCGCTTTTCCAGTCCGAGTCAAAGTGGGCCTTGGGCCTTGTAATTCGAGTCCTATTCGGCTTCCTTGTGTTTTGACCGACCCTCCACCTTCCGTGACCCTTAAATAGGCAGCCGCACCCTCTTCTAGGGTTTGGGTTTTGTTTAGACTAAGTTAGCTTTTGCTGCTTTGCCTTGTACTCGCGCGTGTCGGCTAGACCGCCCGAATACTTGTCTTCGGAACCCCACCGTTTTCTGTTTTCGATTGAATCTTACATCGTATATTTGCAAATTGAGTTGCTGTTCATCTTGTTCTTGCTTGTTCTTCGATTGCTTGCAGGAACAAGAACCCTCGTGGTTAGGTTGATCGTGCGCCGACAAGGTCACGAACAATCTCTGGAGTTGGTGTATCGATCACTAAGGCGCAACGTCCTTGGATGGTTGTAGTCGGGTCGTCAACGTCATCTCCTTCCCCAATCGAATCTACCACTCTCATCGAAAGATCGGGACCCCTAGTCCTATCAGTTGGTATCAGAGCTCAAGGTTGATCGGTGAGAGATCTTATCTAGTCTTTGCAATTTTTTTTACCTACAGTCCATAAAACCAAAAAAAATAGTAGATCTATTCCCCAAAATCCGAAACAATTTGAGCCTTTATCTATTGCTGCATAGTCTTTGTTTGTTGAGTCTTCGGTTGCATCGTCGTGTCCTTTGCTGGTCTTAGTGTCTAGTTCCTTTAGAGTTTTGAGTTCTGTTCACGTTTTGGACTCACCGTTGCAGTTAGATCCGAACTGTCATAGGAGGGTAGAAAAGGAGGAGGACTCGGTTGCTACGGAGGCTTTGCCCTAATTGGTCTTGGAGTAGGGCACGAATTCGGATTCAACTGCATCGTGTGTGAAAAAAAAAGAGAGAGAAAAAAAGAGAGACAAGAAGGAACAGGCAGCCGCATCTAGAAGAGCCGCGGCATAAAAGAAAAAAAAAGAAAAAAACAGAAGAGAGAGAAAAACCTAACTTTTGCATACGACCTCCGATTGAGGCGATTCTTGATCCGTTGGAAAGGAAATCGGAAGATAGAGTGAAAAAAAAGAAGTCCGGAAAAACTGGAGATTTCATATCCGCGTAAGCCATCAGGCTTCGACCCCCAAAAAACATCGTTTAGGGCCTCAAAACGGGCCCGCAAACCGAGGAAAAATCAAGTTTCTCAGAATTTGCTCAAAATTGACCGAGCCCTTCTGCACGTGATTCTAAGGTCCCCTGTGAAGACGACACCCTTTTTCGAGCTCCAGAACTCCGTGTGCAACGCCATCTAGTTTCTTTCTGCACGGTGTATCTTCGTTTGTGTTCTAGGCTTGCGTCTCTAGTACGGTCTAGCCTAGGACCAGCACGGTGCCGTCGTTGAGCGATTATTCAACTTGCTTTGACTAATGTGGTTCTAGTTATCCTTTGTTCACTCTCACCCACCTATAGCTCCACAGATTTGGCTACCACCTCACGGGGACTAGCGGCCGAGGCAGCGATACACCCAATTTCCAGGAGATATTGTCTTGACTTGTCGGCTGCCATCACCTCCGCTCATTGTGGTAAGAACTTGTAAGAGCTTGACAGAACAGGTTGAGAGTGTGCGACTTGATTTAACCACATCCCAAGAGTTGTGAGGGCATAACCTGCAGTTTTATTATTTTTATCTTCTTGGTTTGTTTCTTGTGTTCTTCTAACAATGTCAGGAGAACTAGAGGACCTGCGGGCAGCGCCACATTCCCCTCGGACTAGGGGCATCATACAACACTTTGAGCGCCAAATGAAGCTGCACACTGAAGGACTTGATGAGGATGTACGGGTCACCAACGAACGCCTTGGCCAATTGGAGGCTGCGCAGATCGACACCAACACTACGCTCGCAACATTGGAGGCTTCCGTTGGCACCGTCAACACCTCACTGGTTGAGATTTTGAGACGTCTTGATGAGAGGGGCCGTGCATCTCGCGCTGCACCGACTCAGCGTACTCGTGCCAACGTTGGTGTCTTGGGCAGCAGGATGGACGAAAATGGTGGAGACGAATATACGGCTGACACTGAGATTAATGATGATGAGGACGCTCACCGTCAACGTCAACCACGTCGGGCTGAGGTACGTGAGAATGATGAATCGCTTGGTAAGATTAAGTTCACTATGCCACTTTTTGATGGAAAATATAACCACGATGCTTATATCACTTGGGAATTGGTCGTTGATCGAAATTTGCTTGTCATGCATTCCCGAAAACAAAAGGGTTAGGGCTGCTACTAGCCGCTTCTCGATTTTGCTTCGCTTGGTGGAGTGAATATTGTAAGAAAAATCCTTTCACCATACCACAAACTTGGGATGCATTAAAAGAATCATGCGAGCTAGATTTGTTCCTCATATTATGCACGTGATTTGTTACATAAGTTGCAACAATTGAGGCAAGGTAGTAAAAGCGTAGAGGAATATTTTCAAGAATTGCAAACAGGCATGCTGCGTTGTGACTTAGAGGAAATCGAGGAAGTCGCTATGGCTAGGTTTATGAGTGGTTTGAATCGGAAATTCAGGATATCTTAGCTTACAAGGAATATAATTCTATCACTCGTTTATTTCATCTTGCTTGTAAAGCTGAAAGAGAAGTACAGGGACGACGCGCGAGCACTAGGACTAACGCTTCGCAGTCGTGAAACATTTGGTCTCAACGTGCATCCGCCGCACCATCAAGCCAACCCCTGCACCTTCTTCCTCCAACAGCAAGCCACGGTTGTCATCATCAAATTCGCATCTCGGGCATCCGAAGCAACAAAGGGGCAGCCCAAGCACATGCAAAGAGCTCTTCGTCCGTTGCATCTACGGGACGAACGAGGGATATCCAATGTCATCAATGCAAGGGTATGGCCATGTGAGGAGTGAGTGCCCAACCAAGCGTGTTCGATTGTGAGAGATGATGGTGGGTATTCTTCGCTAGTGATTTGGATGAGGATACATATGCTATGCTTGCAAATGACCATGCGGTAGTGGGAAGGAGCAAGAAGAATAGCACATTGGTGCTGAAGATGCAGAGCGCTATGAGAGCCTCATTGTGCAGCGTGTGTTGAGTGCACAAATGGAGAGGGCGGAGCAAAATCAGCGGCACATCCTTTTCCAAACAAAGTGCATCGTGAAGGAACGTTCATGCCGAGTGATAATTGATGGAGGGAGCTGCAACAACTTGGTGAGCTCCGATATGGTGGAGAAGCTTGCGTTGAACACCAAACCTCACCCACACCCTTACTACATTCAATGGTTCAATAACAGCGGCAAGGTGAAGGTAACACGAATGGTGAGAGTAAATTTTGCTATTGGTTCTTATCACGATGTTGTAGAATGCGATGTTGTCCCTATGCAAGCATGCTCTATGCTGTTAGGTAGACCGTGGCAATATGATAAAGATTCACTGCATCATGGTAAGACAAACCAATATTCTTTTGTGCATCATGACAAGAAAATTGTGTTACATCCTATGTCTCCTGAAGCTATTTTCAAAGATGAGATTGCTAGAGCTAGTAGAGAGAAAAATCAGGAGCATAATAGGAGTGAAAATCAGATTGTTGTAAGTGAACTTGAGCAACATAAAAAGAAAAACTCTAAATCTGTTCATGAGATGAAAAATGAGATTAAATTGAAAGGTGCATGTTTTCTTGCTGCTAAGTCTGATGTGAATGAGCTGGATGCTAGCACTTCTATTTGCTATGCCTTACTTTGCAAACAAGCTTTATTTTCATTCGAGGAGTTACCTTCTTCTGTGCCTCCTGCTGTCACTAATCTTTTGCAGGAGTACATGGATGTCTTTCCAAAGGACGTGCCACGGGGCTACCACCGGTCACGAGGATTGAGCACCGATTGATTTGATTCCGGGCATCCTTGCCCAATCGTGCGCCATACAGACCAATCCGGAAGAAACTAAGGAGATTCAGCGCCAAGTTCAAGAATTGCTTGATAAAGGTTATGTGCGTGAGTCTCTTAGCCCTTGTGTTGTTCCGGTAATTTTAGTGCCTAAGAAAGATGGATCATGGCGTATGTGTGTGGACCGTAGAGCGATCAATAACATTACCATTAGATATCGTCACCCTATTCCTAGGTTAGATGATATGCTTGATGAATTAAGTGGCTCTATTGTCTTCTCTAAAGTTGATTTGCGTAGTGGGTACCACCAAATTCGCATGAAATTGGGAGATGAATGGAAAACAGCATTTAAAACTAAGTTCGGTTTGTATGAGTGGTTAGTGATGCCATTTGGTTTAACTAATGCACCTAGCACATTCATGAGATTAATGAACGAGGTTTTGCGTGCTTTCATTGGTAAATTTGTAGTGGTCTATTTTGATGATATATTGATATATAGCAGATCACTAGAGGAACACCTTTGCCATTTACGTGCTGTTTTTGATGCTTTACGTAATGCACGTTTATTTGGTAACGTTGAGAAGTGCACATTTTGCACGGATCGAGTCTCTTTTCTTGGCTATGTTGTTACTCCACGGGGCATAGAAGTTGATCAAGCCAAGGTTGAGGCAATACAGAGTTGGCCGACTCCTAAAACGGTCACGCAGTGCGAAGTTTTCTCGGACTTGCTGGATTCTATCGTCGTTTGTGAAGGATTTCAGCACCATCGCTGCACCATTGAATGAGCTCACTAAAAGGGGTGTCGTTTACTTGGGGAATGCACAGAAGACGCCTTCAACACATTGAAAGATAAGTTAACACATGCACCATTACTCCAACTTCCAGATTTTAGTAAGACTTTTGAGCTAGAATGTGATGCTAGTGGAATTGGATTGGGTGGTGTCTTTGTTGCAAGAAGGTAAACCTGTGGCATACTTTAGTGAAAAATTGAGTGGGCCTAGTTTGAACTATTGTACTTATGATAAGGAATTATATGCTCTAGTTCGAACTTTAGAGACATGGCAACATTATTTATGGCCCAAAGAATTTGTCATTCATTCTGATCATAAGTCATTAAAGCATATTAGGAGTCAAGCAAAATTGAACCGTAGGCATGCAAAGTGGGTTGAATTCATAGAGTCTTTTCCTTATGTCATAAAACACAAAAGGGAAAGGAGAATGTTATTCTTGATGCATTGTCTAGGAGATATACCATGCTCTCACAACTTGACTTCAAAATTTTTGGATTGGAAACAATTAAGGAGCATTATGTTCATGATGATGATTTTAAAGACGTGTTGCTGAATTGCCAGGAGGGAAAAACGTGGAATAAATTTGTTCTAAATGATGGATTTGTGTTTAGAGCTAACAAACTATGCATTCCAGCTAGCTCCGTTCGCTTGTTGTTGTTACAGAAGCGCATGGAGGAGGGTCGATGGGCCATTTTGGAGCGAAGAAGACGGAAGACATACTTGCTAGTCATTTCTTTTGGCCAAAGATGAGACGTGATGTGGAACGTTTTGTTGCTCGCTGCACTACGTGTCAAAAGGCTAAATCACGACTTAATCTTCACGGTTTGTATATGCCTCTACCTGTTCCTAGTGTGCCTTGGGAAGATATTTCTATGGACTTTGTTTTAGGACTGCCTAGGACAAAGAAGGGGAGGGATAGCATATTTGTTGTTGTGGATAGATTTTCTAAGATGGCACACTTCATACCATGTCATAAAAGTGATGATGCTACCAATATTGCTGATTTGTTCTTTCGTGAAGTTGTTCGTTTGCATGGTGTGCCAAATACAATAGTTTCCGATCGTGACACTAAATTCCTTAGCCATTTTTGGAGAACTTTATGGGCTAAATTGGGGACTAAGCTGTTATTTTCGACTACGTGTCATCCCCAAACTGATGGGCAAACTGAAGTTGTGAATAGAACTTTATCTACCATGCTTAGGGCTGTTTTGAAAAAGAACATTAAAATGTGGGAAGAATGCTTGCCTCATATTGAATTTGCTTATAATCGTTCGCTGCATTCTACTACAAAGTTGTGCCCTTTTGAGATTGTCTATGGCTTTGTGCCTCGTGCTCCTATTGATTTGCTACCACTTCCATCTTCGGAGAAGTTAAATTTTGATGCTAAACAGCGTGCTGACTTGATGTTGAAATTGCATGAGACAACCAAAGAAAATATTGAACGCATGAATGCTAAATATAAACTTGCTGGTAGTAAAGGAAGTAGGCATTTAACTTTTCAACCGGGTGATTTAGTTTGGTTGCATTTGAGAAAAGAAAGATTTCCTGAATTGAGGAGGTCTAAGTTGATGCCTAGAGCTGATGGTCCTTTCACAGTGTTGGAAAAGATTAATGACAATGCATATAAACTTGAGTTACCTGCAGATTTTGGGGTTAGTCCCACCTTTAACATTGCAGATTTGAAGCCATACTTGGGAGAAGAAGATGAGCTTGAGTCGCGGACGACTCAAATGCAAGAAGGGGAGGATGATGAGGACATCCTTTCCATGCATACAACCATGCCGACTCCATATCAAACTGAAACTATGATACAAGGACCAATGACTAGAGCGCGAGCACGCCGACTTAACCATCAGGTGAATGCGTTCCTAAGTTTGCATACAAATGTTTCAAAGAATGGAATACTACTTAATTCTTGTGATGATTTAATTGTCCTTAGGAACCATGGGGAAGAACCACATGAGCTCAAGTATAGAAGTGGAACCGTCAAGCGCAAACCAAGTCCTGTTCACGAGTTTGACTCGGATTCGGCCTTATTGACAGCGCCTACTTCAAACGGCCGTAACTTTTGATCCAGAAGGTTTCTCGGGGCCCATGAGTACTTGTTGGAAAGCTCTTGAAGTCTACTTTCAGATGGATCTGGCCTCACCTCCAAATTCCATCCGAGTCAACCAGAAACTGCAAAACAATTCATGTCGCTTTTCCAGTCCGAGTCAAAGTGGGCCTTGGGCCTTGTAATTCGAGTCCTATTCGGCTTCCTTGTGTTTTGGCCGACCCTCCACCTTCCGTGACCCTTAAATAGGCAGCCGCACCCTCTTCTAGGGTTTGAGTTTTGTTTAGACTAAGTTAGCTTTTGCTGCTTTGCCTTGTACTCGCGCGTGTCGGCTAGACCGCCCGAATACTTGTCTTCGGAACCCCACCGTTTTCTGTTTTTGATTGAATCTTACATCGTATATTTGCAAATTGAGTTGCTGTTCATCTTGTTCTTGCTTGTTCTTCGATTGCTTGCAGGAACAAGAATCCTCGTGGTTAGGTTGATCGTGCGCCGACAAGGTCACGAACAATCTCTGGAGTTGGTGTATCGATCGCTAAGGCGCAACGTCCTTGGATGGTTGTAGTCGGGTCGTCAACGTCATCTCCTTCCCCAATCGAATCTACCACTCTCATCGAAAGATCGGGACCCCTAGTCCTATCAGCAAGGTGGTTGCAAGCCGTGGACAGCAAGGCAAGAGGACGAAGCTTCCAGGAAGGTGCGGAGATGGCATTTTGGTGAAATGCGTAAAGCCTGCAAGAATGGAAGCAGTCTCTCCAGTGGAGATAATGGGTAAAGCATGGGTCTGTTGAAGTTAACAGGCAAAGCAGCAAGAGTTAACGGGTAAAGCACTAAGGTGGTTAGTGCTATTGGGCAAAGCAATTGAAAAACCCGGTGTTAGTTGGGGTTTACGGGTTCCCCTTCGGTAATGTGTGGCTATAAATATAGAGGCAGAGCTCAAGACGTTGTTGAGATTCTGTTCCCAAGTTGCATGTTCTTCTCTGTTTATTTTTGTGTGCGTTCTCGGGAAGGAGTAAGTGGGCTCGTGTATCTCCCAGTTGGAGTGGCTGTAGAAACCTCCATGATTAATCATACATGTCTCTGCATTTGTTTCAAGCTCAGTCTTTGTGTGATGTGTTGATTACTCTGCTTGTGTGTTCTCTGTTTATATCCTGTGCTTGTTTTTCTTGTTCTTTGGTTGGCTCTGCTTTCTCCTGCTATGAGTAGTGGTCTTGGCTCTAGTAGCATCGATTCTCTCTTGCTCTGAACTTGAAATCATACTCAAGACCATTTGGTCAGGTTCTTTCCGAGAGTAGAAGGTTCGATCAGGTTTAGAAAAGTGGTCGTGTGCCTTGAGACATTCCTCTGTTTAGCTTTGGACCATGGATTCTTGGTAGACCGTAGTTCTGATCGAGATTATTTTGCTTCTGTTAGTGTGGGTTTTTTTAGGTGCTCTGAACTGGGATTCCGTCTCAAGGCCAATTGGCCATGTCATTCCCGAGAGCAAAGAGTGGTCAGAGGAATCTCTGCTTGCGGTTGTGCACCTTTCCAGGCTCTCCGTTCTTTGTTCGACCGCATTTCTCTGCTCGATCGTGCAATATTTTCTGTTCACCATTTTTGTCGGACTACTCTTGCTGCTGAATCTCGATTGCTCTGGAACTGGGTTCGGTCATTCGGACCACAGCAGAGAATCAATCGACCACAGTGAGATATCGACTGCTAGTCAAGCTTGAGTTCTCGTCAGTGCTTGTTCTCGGCCGTATCCTCTCTGTGTTTCTCTTTGCGACCGAGACTATCTCTTGTCCTCTGATTGTTAGTCCAACTGACAATTTCCAGTGAGCATTCATCTTCTCACTTCATAGCTTCTATAGCTACTGGAGAAGAAGATTGTGTGAATACTTGGGAGGTTTGAAGGCACCATTCACTCCCCCCCCCCCTCTGTTGCTATTTCGGTCCTACACCCGTAAACCATGCTAGATGTAAATAATCTTCTCTTTGCATCAAGCTAGATCTAAACCATTTTCAATTCTCCCTTTACCAAGCTAGATCTACAATATACTGCAATTAGGAACAAATTACTAACTATAGATAATTAAGAATAATTGGATCTACAATCACTCTTCCCAAATCTGTGGTCTCCTTTTACCAAATGGTCTCAAAGCCCCACCTTCTCAAAGCAGCATCCCGTGAGAATAGATCTAGAATTTAAGATAGATCTATGAGGGTCGGGTCTGCAATAAGTAAAATTATCACAGACGGTTTTTAATACAAACCATTTGTGATGAGTTAATTATCACAGATGGTTTTAAGGAAAAAAAACCACCTGTGATATTTATTACTTTCAAAGACAATTCTTGTTTAGAATCGTTTGTGATACTTCACAGACGGTGTTCAACATGAACCAAAATCGTCTGTGATTGTAATTAATACTGACAGTTTTGGTTAACTATCTATGATGAGATATCTAATATTAGCCATTTTGTAGTGGTGTTCATTTTATTCATGCTCTATCTTCTTCCATGTATCTTGATGATTTTCTTATCAAAGGGGAAGAAAGATTGGTAAAAATGCATATCTAGAGCATGATTTTAGTTTTTGTGCAAAATTGTTTCGGTGTGATTCTCTTTATTTTGTGATCTCTTCTCACCATGATGAAGGTCATATAGATCAATTGGTCTTCGATAGATTTCCTGACTCATTTATTGGATTTGAAACTTTTTGTGGAATTCCTGCCATTTTTAGTAGCTTCTATCCATCTGTGCCTCAGATTATCATTTTCAACTTATTGCATTCTTATTTTGACCATTTGGAGCTTTTTTTTTGCAAATTTTCTCTCTTTTGTCTAAAACCACCTCCAAATTACATTTTGAGATATTGCCAATGGATTCATTAAGGGGGCGGTTGAAGGATCATGTGATAGGGTTCTATATTATGTTATGATGAACTATGACAATTTGGGGAGTTGGAAATTTGGATTTGTATTTTGTCAAAAAATTTATAGCATACATGCAGTTGAGAGAAAATCGTATGCTTGCACATGGATCAGTCATGCATATGTATTAGTCGATACATGTACATGTGTTATTCTGTTTGAAGGGAACTGAGTTTGGTGGCATTAATGAGTGCTTGCGTGATGAAATAACTAATCTAAAAATTGCTCATTTCTCTATTTTGGTCAACTTAAGGATGGCCTAGATGAACTAAAATATCTCAGTTCTAGTCATGATTATGATTGTTTGGATGCTATTACATTAGATGTGATTCCTATAGATGATATTACTTCATCTTGCTCAAATTGTACTTTGCTTGAAATAAAATTGGATAGTGCTACTAAGGAAATGCAAAAAAATAAACCTGGTTATACTTACTCTCACTGTGAGGATATTAAGATTAAAATGAAGGAAATGACTGAAATGGTTCTTCATTCTAGTACTGCTTTTTATGACATTATTTTAAACTCACAATTGAGAATGATTCTCTTAACAAGACACTTAAGGAGAAATCTAAAATTGAAAATTCCACGTGCATGATTGCATCTAAGAAAGTTGTTGGTTCTATTTCTTGTGTATTTTGTGCTAAAATTGGAGCTGATCTAGATAAGACACATGAGACGTTTAGTGTTAAGTTCCATGAGCAGTTGTGTTGGGTTAGAAATTCCCCTTGTGTGTCTTATGAGGCTTTGAAGCTTGAGGTAGCTATCTATAAAGAGAGATATTCTAGGGCAACCAAGACAATTGAGTATGCTACATGTGAGAATCTAGCCCAAGAAAATGATTACTTTAAAAATACCCTTGAGAGATTTTCTAGCGGGAAGAAGAATCTCAACATGATTCTTGTCATAGCCCAACTATTTATTTTAAAAATTTTAGACAAAAATTTAATTTAAAATAAAAACAAGTGTTCTCTAGCTATCTAAATTTTGGAGATTTTATTTGCCTGATTTCAGCTTTTAAAAAGGTTTTTCTTAAAAGTAATTTAAATAAAAAAATATTACCAAACAGTAAGATAATTTGAATTTCTGTAAAAATCCTTTTTTCAAATTATTTTGAAGCATTTGGATTTTATCTAGATTTTCTGTGAATTTTTATAATTTAAAAATCAATTTCAAAGTTAAAATTTTAATATAAAATCTTAAACTTCCTCTCGGGCCAAGAAGTGGCGACCCGAATTGTCACAATCTTCGTGTGGATGAAACTCAACCATCCACTGAGTTGCATTCTCTCTTCTCTCTCACCGACCGTTAGGGCCCGCTTGTCATCCCCTTCCTTCCCTTCTTCCTCCTCCGTCAGCCATTGATGCATTTCTAGTTCTTAATTGCGGACGTTACTCCCCGTTAACCAAAGCAAATAATGCCAATGAAAGCCCTCATCATTCCCCCACTTCCTCTGATGGTTTTTTCCGCTTTAAACCCCCATCATTAACCATGATCGTGTGCCACTACACCAGCCACAAATTCGGTGAGCCGCCTCATAGCCATTTATCTCCCCCAAGCCCTATAAATACCTCCCTGAGCATCTCCTACTCACTCCGCTCCTCTCCTGCCCCTCAACTCTTGCTTTCGTGCACCCGAGACTTTTCACACTGAGTTTCTTCTCTGCTGGCCTTATGTCGAGCTCCGATGAGCATCTCCGGGGAACCTGGGACTTTTCGCGCTTCGCCGCCACTGCCTCCGTCCTCACCGAGCCTGCACGACCATCCTTCGCCCCTAAGCCGATCCAGTCTGCCACTGGAACTCCTTTGTCGATGACGATCGAGCTGCTTCCACCGCTTCTTCCTTGTCACTGAGCTATTTCTGACTCTTCCTAATCTGTGCTAAGGAGCTCAACTTCTCTCTATATATCTTTCAACTACTAAAGTCTTTTTGATCGCTGCCACTTTCAACCGCTGCCACTTTTGACCGCTGTCACTTTTGACCACAATCGCTTTTGACCGCTACCACATCCGATCATTGAAGGTTTTCTACCACTAAGTTTCAACCACTATTGTTGATTACGACCGCCCTGGTTGACTATCATCGGTTACAACCACTCTAGTTGCTTACAACCACTCTCAGCAGTTCGAGAACTCTCGAAGGTTTCGATCGCTGCCACTATTGACCACATATAGCTTTTGACTAGCCTTGTTTCCGACAACTCTCTAGCTTCTGACCACTCCTGCTTTCGACCACCTGATTATCCACCCACTACAACTACTTTGACCACGTTATAGTCTCTGACCGGTTACTGTAGCATACGACCACTCTAAAAACTCTAACCTCCAAACCACTCTCAATGTTTCATCCACGTATAATTTTTGACCCTTTTGACCACACACAAAATACTCTTACTTCCAACCACCAACCACTCTATATAGCTTTCGATCACCGACCACTCACAAAACATGGTTGCTTTGACTTCCAACCATGCACCGTAGCTTCAATTTCCAACCATGCACTGTACAACTGACCACTTCGACCACAGTAAAATATTTCCGAAAGTCTGTACTTCCTCATCCTAACTGCGATTGAACCCGTTCAAAATTTAAATTCTTCTAAAATCCTAAACTATCGATTTTTGGATTTCTTTTGAATTATTGAGTTTTATTTGGTTTTTGTTTGTATTTATTTGCATTGGTTTTTGTGCACGTAGACTATGATGACTCCGAAGAGTATGATTTTGATGATTCACAGCACCAAGACTTCGAGCAAGGCAAGTTATACACCTTGATCATGTTGATCCTAGTTTGCAAATAAAATTATATCGTTTTAAATTATTCTGCGTGCACATTTTTATTCAACTTATTTCAATTCAGTTTTAAACATAATTATTGCATACTTGTTAATACCTCATTTGACATTGATTCCCAGATACTTATCACCTTAGAATAAAACTCTGGTTTATTACACTGGTATTGGCTAGAAAATTTTATAGCAAATGCTTAGACGTGCTCAAAAATAATTCTAGGCTTGGGATACCTTTTCATATAAAATGATGGGTTTTAAAATTATATTGTTGACTTCGAAGAGTCTAGAAAGTCTATGAAATATTTCAAAGTAAAATATAAAACTTGGTTTGGACTTAGGCAAATGGTATGGAGGTGGGTGCTTGCTGGTACATGTTGTCGTTCGGTGATACAACAGTGATGCCAGGCACAAGAGGTGCATGGGACGCACCTAAGTCAAATTAAGGACTAGTCTGAGCTGCTACTACAAAGCTCGAACGTACTACCATAAGGCTGGTATGGGCTAGTCCTGACTAACTAATTTGCATGTACCAACCTAAGTCTTGCTGTAGGTTGAAAGTGAGCGTGGCGTAGCCATGTGAAGTCTCGCTCGGCTCAAAAGGAGGTCCTGATCTAGTGGATTCCTTACTGAGGTGAAACCTTACTATTCACTTGGTCAAGTTGAAGGATTTGCTTTGTAAAGGCCTTGTTATGATTTTCTTAGTCGCACGCCTACGGAAGCGTGTAATGGCCGACATTATGAGAAAATCATATCTTGTGGGTAAAGTTGTACAACCTTTGCAGAGTGTAGAATCTATCCTAGATAGATGTGCCCATGGTCATGGGCATGCGGAGTAAAGGTTTTCACAGACTAGACTTTGTTTTCAAAAGTTTACAAAATGCTTATGGATGGATGGAATCAATATGAGATCTTTTTGAAGACAGATGGTCCAGGTGGGATGCCCATGGTTAGGTTAGTGTCAAATCGGTGCCTGAGCTAACGATATTATTTTTCTTGAATTACTATTTTTATTTACTATATTAAATTCAATAATTTTAATCTATTTATTGTATTCCTTTAAATAATGTTTTATGCTCAAATAACCCTATATGTCTTCACTTGTCAACCTTACATTATCGTGCATTTTTCCATGTAACACACGGAGTACATTTTATGTGCTCACCCTTGCTTATTCTATTGCTCAGAGTAGGACTGCTTTGACTTCGGTGAGGATTAGGATAAATAAGTTGCGTCTTATTATCATTTGCTTGTGGGTAGGCTTGTTGGGCTTCTTACACTTTGGTTTTATTTTCCACTACTTATATTTAAATTTGGCCTATGTGCTGCTGATATAAACTTTGACCATAAGACCATACTCATTTAATTAATAAAGCTTGTCATTGTGCTTGATATATATCCCTGTTACTACTATATGCACTAGCTGATCCTGGACTAGTGCGATTTACATAGAGGGTTCCAGAGTTGTTGCTCTAGGATCTGACAATCCTTGACCAATCTAAGGTGATTGTGAAGAAGAGAGGCCTCAGATTTAATTCACTAGAGTATTCCAAGAACCCCACACCTAAGGTTATAAGAGTTGTTAAGAGTGACAAGTTTGAAGCAGAACCCCTTGAACCATCTAAGATAGTCTTTAGATCTGCAGGTTTTGCCCAAACCCCTTCTGTCAAGCCAGGTGCTTCTAAGCCAATCACGGTAGCGGGGGCACGACACGGGTGGGTGGAGCTTGACAAGATACCTTGACGAAGTTGATGGTGTGGTGTAGGCGAAGACCGGTGATGGTGCTTCGACATTATGAGGTAACATGATTTTTTGCCATAACAATGCATGCCATTCAATTAGTATATATATACATACATGAGGCACTAGGTGCCTAGACACCACATCAAGAATATATATAAGGATTATATACCGCTTAAATGATGTTGTTATATCTCTTTAACCTTTTGAGTATACTCTGATAATGTATAAGATACTCCAAAGTGAGTTCCATAAAGAAATTCATCAAAGTCCACTTTTTATAGCATAATTTATGTATATACTCCTTATATATGTGGAAAATGATATATAGTAAAAAAATAAAGGGTTCCGATGAATTTTTTCAACCATGTCGCATTGGAGCATTTTAGAATTAGTATTTAAGTATACAGAAAGTGATAAATAAGTATAATATGTTCATTTAGGTGGTATATTGGAAGTGAAAGTACGTACTCCCAGAAGTACGAAAAATGCTTTATACACACACACACACACACATACACACACACACGCATATATATATATATATATATATATATATATATATATATATATATATATATACACACACACACATGGTTGCGCTAATCAGCGTGTACGCGCACGCTACGTGCAGGTCGTTGGCTACGCGTACGAGCATTCTGGTGCGGTTCATGTTTGATGATAACTTTATGTGCACGAGATAGCAACTTTGATATGTGGAAGTCAATCAATGATAACTTTATATTTAGGAGATAGTAATTTGATGAATTAACAATGATAACTTTATGTTCAGGAGAATAAATACACTTAACTTGTGATTTTTTTTATCTTATTTACAAGTTAAAAATACAATAACTTTTCACCAAAAGTCCAATCTATGATCCGTTTGCACCATTGTATTCGAAATTATGAGCTTAACAAAACAAGATGCATATTGAATATGTTTTGATGCTACGAAATTTGTGTCATATAAAGTTACTATCGTGCATGAGTCAAGTTACTATCAAATACATGTAGAGTTAGTGTTAGTTTTATAGTGTTACAACGGACAGTAACTCTACATGTGTTTGGCAGTAACTTTCTGTACGAGTTATTTGCTATTGACATGCACGTTTCTCTCTCCTATTAATGTATGCATGTTGGCAATAACTTTGCTCATACATGGCAGTAATTTCATAAATTACGGATGATAACTTGATGTACATATGATAGTAACTTTACCATAATTAACAAACGCTAGTAACTGTCAATGGGGTGGGATGGTGGAGCGGTTGGCTGGTTGGGTTAGTCAGGGACGCGCGCTATATTCTATACGTACCCACTGATATATATACCCGGGAGTATGTACGTGTAGTATACGAGTATTTAAGACTATATAGTATTAGGCTCAGCACTTAGCAGCAGTAGTCAGCACTCGAATAATAGTCAACAAGACAACAACTGACCATACTAATATATAGCAGATTGGACCCAGCAATGTTCACTCACGAACGAACTATGTCTCTACAATTTAACTGTCATAAGAGCCAGCACAGGTAGCAGGTCTAGCACAGGAAGCAGGCTGTAACGCCCCCGTTTCCAGGGGCGCGTACGGACACGACACTCCTTAACTATTCACGCATGAACAGTTATGGACTGTCGCGCAAGAGTATACCATTGCACGCTTACAACAAAAGATCAGCATATATTTGACATACGGATTAACATCCAGAGTTTTTACAGCGGGGCGAGCAAGCCCAAAGTGTATTACATTACAAAAGGCTCCGTAAATCGCTGAGCGCGGCGGAGACCTACACCCAAGGGTCCTCGTCAAGAAAAGATCCTCTGGGACTTCTTCAACGGGAGCCCTTCTCCTTCGCCTTGATCCTCTAAAGAATAGATTAAGCAAGCCATGAGCCAAACAACCGCTCAAGAAATCCCAAAGGGATCCTAACTTACTACATGCACGGAATCATCAAAGGAAGGGAGTATACTTGGTTTATTACATTTGGTGGATGCAATTTTATTTGCAAACATTTTCATAAGACGGACACAAAACTTACTCCTTAAGAACTCGGGGTTTTCATCAAGAGTACATTAACCAACTAACCAAGTTAAAACATGTACAAATCTACTTAAGCTTTGTGCTGGAATCACCCAAGTGACACACTCCAATAACCGGAGCACGCGATTCGAATACCATTTATTTGACTCTGCAGAGTTTGCTCAGCTTTACCCACACGATTCCTCAACTCCCGCTAAAGAGTCAAGAAAACCAGGCCGTTTCTCTGCTCAACTCTTTATATAGGCTCTACCCAAAGAGAATTCACTCTGTCCGCTCACACACCTACACACACACACACAGAGAGGACAGCGTCCGCTTGAGTGAATTCCACCGTTGTTAGGCTTCAAAGACGGCCAAATCTAACCTTCGCTACCCTCCTGTAGAGTTTCAATCGAGTTGAGCAGCTAATCGACAAGTGTTGACAAGTCAACTCCTGTGGTTGAGCGATCACTGTGACATTTGCTCAGCGTAAGGGTTTCAGTCCTTATATTTTCACATGGCCCGCAACCTCGCCAGGTCCGCGACCCAAACTAAGGTAAGCGGTGGGCGTAGACCGTCCCGCGGTTTCCCACTCACCCTCACCCTACTCCAACCCTAGGACAAGAGGTGGGCAAAGACCGTCCCGCGGCTCTCCCCCAACCCTTACCCTACCTTGTGCACGCCGGCACTCTCCGCTCTAAGGTACGGTGTCCCATACCACCCTACCTTAGAGTCGGGTTTTCCGAATTCTAAAATTGGTCCGCAACCACAACCTTATTAGTGTAACATTTTGCATGGTAATAATAATAGCCTACAATTCTCTAGAATATCAGATAAGTATTTCTAGGGTTTCAATGGCATGGCTACAAATTAAACATGGCATTTAGCGGTGGTAGGACTAACTATAACACAAGTCATTCTAAACATTTTATTTTTATTTTCAAACTAACATTTCAGAACTAGCTCAATGCAAATAACATATTAACATATTTAAACATTATGGGATACAACATGATCAAAGGATTTGGGACTTGCCGTCTATCCGAATGATTTCCGCTAGCTCGAACGGAGAACCTCCTGGCTCCTGTGACTGCACTTGAACTTCAGGGGACTCCGACACTA
This sequence comes from Dendrocalamus sinicus, assembly GCA_036346575.1. Taxonomy (NCBI): domain Eukaryota; kingdom Viridiplantae; phylum Streptophyta; class Magnoliopsida; order Poales; family Poaceae; genus Dendrocalamus; species Dendrocalamus sinicus. The sequence continues at coordinate 33,119,737 of CM070647.1, forward strand.
GCGCAAACATACAAAACAAATTAAATCCAGCTTGAGACTAATCAAGCGAGGGAAAATAAACTATTTAAAAAGGAGTAAAAGCATAAATCTCCAAATGAGGAAATTTTAGGAATTTAATTGGAAGGAATCTGTGGAAATGGAGGTCACCAATGGATCTGGAATATTATTTGGAGCAAAGTGGTGAATATTTGGGAATTTTTGGGATTTTCTGGGATTTTCTAGGATTTATTTGGATTTATTTGATTTCTGGAAAATGGAAAAATCGGGAAAAAGATTTGGAACAGTATTCGGCCTGGTCCAATTGCTACAGTGCAGCCGGGCGGGAACGCCCGCGCCTGGCCGTCCACGCTGCGCGCGAGGACGAGGCAGCCGGGCTTCGCCCATGCTCGTTCGCGCCCACCTCGCCGGATGGTCGACGCGTGGCGCCGCGCGCGGCGGAGGAGATGGCGAGAGGAGAGCGGCTCGGATCTGCGCGGGTGGCGATCGAACGGTTGGGATAGAAGGAAAGCGGGCGAAACGGTAATGAACGATCGGACGGAGGAGGAGCGACATCTTTATGAAGATCCGACGGCCACGACATGTTGCCATCGGGCGGCCGAGGTTAGACGGCAACGAACGGGATGGAGGGCCGGGATGGGGCCACGTCCCCCCTTCGTCTTCCTCTCGCCGAGAGCTCGCGACAGAGAGGCAAAGGGGAGGGGCGGTTGTGCTCCGGCGAGGGTAAAGGACTCCGGCGGCAAGGGAGAGCGTCAACGGGTGGGGTTCGACTTGGGGTACCCATTTCGGGGAGTTGGAACTCGAGGGGAGTAAAGGAGAGAGCGGGAGGCAGAAAGGGGAAGAAGGTCCACCGGCGGTGAAGGAGGGTCGCCGGCGGCGATTGGGGCCAATCGACCGTGGTTACACCATCTACGGAGAAGGGGGCTCACATTCGCGGCGGCGGCGTGAGCTGGGGAGCCCCGGGGTGAGCTGGCCACGGAGAGCTGTCGAGGTCGGCGGCGAGCTTCGGTGGCGAGTCGCACCGCGGTTACACGGCGTGGAGTGCACAAAATGGTCGGTCGAGGAGAAGCTCGGGGAGCAAGTAATTGGGGAAATGGGGAAGGGGGCGGAAGATTGAGCTACGGTGGTCGCCGGCGCAGGGGTGGGCCGCGGCGGCGCTACGGGCGTCGAGGCTTCAACTGGAAAGCTCGAGGAGACTCTCCGGGGAAGTGGGAGGCGAAAGGTGGCGCTTGGGGAGCTCGGGCAGCAAGGAGTGCGAGGGAGGCAGGGAGAGGGGTTTTATACCCGCGGCGGGAAGGAGGGGATCCGAGGGAGAGAGAAGCGGGGATGGTGCTGGAGTCAAGGGGAAGGACGGGGAGCTGGTGGGGGAGCTTCTCCACGACGTGAGGGTGACGCGGCTCTGCGCGGCCATAATGGTGACGGACGGGAGCCGTGGCCGAGCGGCGTGGCGGGCGCATCCGCGCACGGAGAGGAGGGGCTCGCGTCATCGCGGTGGGGCCGCGCGAAGGGGAGACGACAACGCATCCGCGAGGCAAGGCGGCGCTGACCGCGGTCGGAACGCGCGCGGGCGGTCCGGCGCCGCGGCGCGGCGCCAGCCACAGGCGCGCGAGGGGAGGCGCTGTGGCGCGGAGAAGGCGGGGAAGGCGAGGCGCCGCCGGAGAGGAGAAGAGGCGCGCCGAGGTGGGAAGGCGGAAAGGAGGTGGGCGCCAAGCCGTAAGGGAAGCGGCATCGCCCAAAAGGGAAAGCGGGGAGAGAGGGGGACTTTCCCAAAAAGGAAAGTTTTGCAATTACACTCAAAAGTTGCAGGAAAAAAAAATCCTTTGAAATTTGGGGACTTTTCAACCTACCCCCCTTAAAAGAATCTCGACCCCGAGATTAACTTGGTCCAGGGAGTAAGTTGGGGAAATCTCGCTGCAAGTCTGTCTCTCGTTCCCAAGTGGACTCATCCGCGGTATGATTCCTCCATTGTACTCTGCAAAACCTGACGTTCTTGTTTCTGAGTTGCCTCTCTGTCGTTTCAAGTATTTGTAGTGGTTCTTCAAGGATATGTGCAATCATCTTGCAATTCAATGTCCGACAGCTGGCACTTCATCTGCTGGTGGCGAGACACTTCCGGCCGGATACGTGGAACACATTGTGAATTCTAGATAAGTTGGGCGAAGTCGCACTTGATAAGCTACTTCCCCAACTCTTCCAATTATTTGAAACGGTCCTACATATCTTGGTGCTAATTTGCCTTTGACCTGAAATCTCTTAACTATCTTGAATGGGGTGACTTTAATGTAGACATAATCTCCAACTTCGAAACTCAAGTCCTTCCTGCGGTTATCTGCATAGTTCTTCTGTCGGTCTTGTGCCATCTTCAGTCTGTCTCTGACAATTCTGACATGTGCTTCTGCATCTTGAGCAATCTGGGGACCAATGAGTTGTCGTTCTCCTGTTTCTGTCCAGTTCAGTGGAGTCCTGCATTTTCTGCCATAAAGTGCTTCAAACGGTGCCATTTGAATGCTGGCTTGATAGCTGTTATTGTATGAGAACTGAGCAAATGGTAAGCAGGTGTTCCATGTTGCTCCATACACTATCGCACAAGCTCTCAACATGTCTTCTAGAATCTGATTGGTTCTCTCTGTTTGTCCATCTGTCTGTGGATGATATGCTGAGCTGAAATTCAGATCGGTGCCCATGGCTTCATGCAACTTTTCCCGGACTTGGGCGTAAAACGGTGCTCCTCTATCTGACACAATCTTCTTCGAACTCCGCAATGTCACAATTCGTTAAGTATAACTCGCAAGTTTATCCTTCCCATAAGTTTGCTTGATCAGAGGAAATGAGCCACCTTGGTCAATCTATCAACAATGACCCAAATAGCATCATATCCTCACGAGTCTTGGGAAGTCCCGTGATGAAGTCCATACCAATGCTATCCCATTTTCATTCGGAATTGGCAAAGGTTGTAACAACTCGATGGTTTTGGTGGTCTATCTTGATCTGTTGGCAGACATCACACTTAGCTACATATTCTGCCACTTCTTTCTTCATTTGGTTCCACCAATATCTTTTCTTCAAATCTTGATACATCTTTGTGCCTCCTGGATGAATTGAGAATTGAGAGGAGTGGGCTTCAGCTAAGATCAACTCTCTCAACTCCTTCTTGTCGGGTATGCAATAGCGACCACGGAAAGTAAGGATTCCATGTTCGCCTATAGCATACTCTGATGAGTTTTCTCCTTGAATATCCTTTTTCAGTTTTTGAATCCCTTCATCTTCATCCTGGGCTGCTTTAATCTGATCTGGCAATAGTGGTTGAATCTCCAAGGCTGCTCCTTCACCTTGTTCTGTGATTACCAAGTTCAGCCGTAATATATCTCTCTGCAACTCTGGTGGGTATTCTGATTGACTGCCTTTGCTTGGACGAGCCTTGCGGCTAAGGGCATCAGCAACTACATTTGCCTTGCCCGGTGATACCGAGATCAACATCATAATCTTTAATCGCCCAGCCATCTGCGCTGTCTCATATTCAACTCTGGCTGGGTGAATAGGTACTTCAAACTCTTGTGATCTGAGAATATCTCACAACGATTTCCTAACAGGTAGTGCCGCCAAATTTTGAGGGCATGCACCACAGCTGCTAGTTCCAAATCATGTGTGGGGTAATTCTCCTCATGCGGCTTCAACTGTCTTGATGCATAGGCAACAACTTTTCCGTCTTGCATAAGCACACAACCCAAACCTTGCTTTGAGGCATCGCAGTAAATCTGAAACTCCTTCTCTGGATTGGGTAAGATCAACACTGGTGTTGTTGTCAACTTGGTCTTCAACATCTGAAAACTTTCCTCGCATGTATCTGTCCATGTGAACGGCTTATCCTTCTTCAATAGTTGAGTGAGTGGACGAGATATCCTTGAGAAACCCTCTATGAATCGGCGATAATAACCTGCCAATCCTAGGAAGCTTCTCACTTCCGTCACTGTTTTAGGTTGTTCCCATTCCATCACTGCTGAAATCTTTTCTGGATCGACCTTCACTCCATCTTCAGATATAATATGACCCAAGAAAGCGACTTCTCTCAACCAAAAACTGCATTTATCAAATTTTGCATATAACTTATGCTCTCTCAATCTGGTCAAAACCATATGCAGATGCTGTTTGTGCTCTTCTTCACTCTTGGAGTATATCAGAATATCATCAATGAAAACAATCACAAATCGATCCAATTGGTCCATATGCACCAGGTTCATAAGATTCATGAAATATGCTGGCGCATTGGTCAAACCAAAAGGTACGATCGTGAACTCAAACACCCATATCCGTAATGAAGGTCGTCTTCTCTCGATCCCGCTCTCGGATCTTTAACTGATGATAACCCGAGCGCAGATCGATCTTGGAGAACACTTTGGCTCCTTTAAGTTGATCAAACAGATCATCAATTCTTGGGAGGGGATACTTGTTCTTAATGGTGACAGCATTCAAACCTCTGTAATCTACACACATTCTCAATTCGCCATTCTTCTTTTTCACAAACAAGATCAATGACCATGGTGAAGTACTTGGCCGAATGAATTCTTTCTCTTGCGCTCATCTAATCGCCTCTTCACTCTTTCAACTCGCTAGCCGACATTCAGCTCGGTGCTTGGCAATTGGCTTGGTACTGTGTACCAATTCTATTGCAAGTTCTACTTGCTCGTCGTGGGTCTTCTGGTAGTTCTTCCGAAATACATCGGGTACTCTTGTACTATTGGCACTTGGTCGTGTGGCTGCTATCATGTTGATCATTCGTTTCTTGGCATCCTTCAAAGACCTTTCGATCCGTCTCTACTACTATTTTCGACCTTCGTGGTTAACCAATGACACTGCTTTGATCTCACAATCTACCTTGCCTTTATTCCTGCCAACCAGCCATGCCCAAGATGGCATCTAATCCGGACATATCTAATCAGAATAAGTTCGCTCTAAAGTCTACCCTTGGATTTTTATGTTAAGTCCCGCACACCCACGGTGGGACTCCATTCTAACCCCAGGGGTTTCCACCACATAAGGTCTTGGTAATGCAACAGAAGGCAATTGATTTCTTGCAGCAAAACTCTTTGAAATAAAAGAATGCGTTGCACCGGGGTCAAATAAAATCAATGCAGGTATGGAATTGATTGGAAACATACCGGCAATGATGTCACTTGCACCAGCGGCATCCTCTGCAGATACATGGTTCACTCTGGCATAGAAAGTGGGTCCGACATTGCTTCGCCTCGCCTCCGCCACATGAGCGAGAAATTTGCGGGCTGCGCAGTGACTGAGAGCTGGCTGCTTTAATCTGCAAGAATCCTCCTTTGGGGGTACCGGGGGTTGCTTGTGACTTGGCCTCTTGCTGCTGTTGGTTTTGAACTTGTAGCTTGGCTGCATCTGAGGGCAGGTTCTTCCTGGGACACTGGTCTCTGTAGTGCCCTATCTCACCGCAGTGGAAACATGCGTTTGACCTTCGCGGGCAGCTACTAGCCAGGTGATTCCCACCACAAGTGGGACACTTGAGAGCCAATGGTAGAGGGGAAGTATAATGCTGAGTTTGACTGGACTGGTTCTTCGGCATCATCACATACTGCCGGGAAGATGGGGATCGATATGAAGAAGATCCCGATGTCTTGGTTCGTTGGGCAGTGTGTGAAGATGACTGCGATCTGTGTGCTGCCTTGCGTTTTCTATAGTCTTCCATGTCACTTCTAGCTTCTTCGAGGTGATCAAGCCATCAACCATATCATTCGATCCTTGAATTTCAAGGCTGAAATGTGAAATCTTAAGGATCACGCAAACCCGCACGAAACTTGTTCATTTTCTTGTCTTCGTTGTCAACATCCTCGGGGGCAACTGAGAGGTGGTTGAACTGGTGTAAATACTCCATTACAAGATCGGCCACCTTGTTTAAGCGCCAAAAATTCCCGGCGCTTTGCTTCCATAATGCCGTCAGGGATGTGGGCCTTACGGAAGGCCTTGGAGAAATCTTCCCAGCTAATTTCTCTATTCTGCGGTGTGCGCGATAATTGATCCACCAAGTCGCCGCACCAGAATCGTGGGATGCATATAACACCTTCTCTCTATCGTCACACCGCGCTTTGAAGTTTTCTCCACATCCGCCAACCAATCTTCAAAGAACCATAGGATCGGCGTTGTGGAGAAAGTGGGTGGACGTGTCTTTAGAAAGTCATTCCACCGGTGGTAATTGGAGCACCATCCGTGGAATATTGCCTCCACCCTGTACTCGGGATCCGTGGCGAGCTGTTCAATCAATCGACTGTTGATCCAACATTCGCAGATGTTCGCTCTCCTTGATATCGATTCCGTTCTAACATTGCAATAACATTGGCGAGTGTGTTCTGGTCGGTGGCAGGTGCACCCTGCCTGCTGGTCTGACCTGCCTGCTCTGTCGGCTCCATCTGTTGATTGGGAACTTGAGGTTAGCCTTGCAATGGCTTTGGCAATCAAGAAGATAAGTAAGACTTTGAATTTTTCAAGGCAAGTATAGGACGAAAAGATAAGAACGAGAGCGAAAGGGACAGGAGAAAGCTTTGAACACAGGGAGAACATACTGATAATTAAGCAAACAAATTAAAAGAGGTAGCAACATAATTTACATTAAGCAAGTGGTGCATGCACCACATAAAGGTTCATGTTACACTTGCATTACATACAAAAGTACATCTATCACCAAAAGGTCAGCTACCACTAACGGACGGCGTCTACTCTCGTCGTCCCCCGTGCCGGGAGGGCAAGCGGGCCGCGGGCGGAACCGGCACGCAGATCGCGCCGCGATCATCCGGCGCTGGGCCTAGACTGCACCGGCACAAGAAGAGTGAACGCTGGGCGACTCCGCACTGCCTCAACCTCTGCTGCCTCCCGGGCCTCAAAGCGGCGAGGACTCCGAGGCGCCGAACCTCCTCACGAGTGTCCCACAACCGCCTCGCGGACTCGCCTCCTCGATCGCTCTGTCGTGGCCGCGACTGCTGCGCCATAAGGGTGGCGATACCGCTAGGCGGGGATCGTCATCCTCACCAACCTAGGGACTATAAAGTCCCCAAAGTGCGGCGCGCACCAGTCGGCGGGCGCCCTCGCTAGCTCTGGTGGTAGTAGTCCTCGAGATAGAGCGCGGCTTTGAGCCACGTCTGAACAAAGATCTCACTGCCCACCCGTCGGGCGGTGAACCTCCGCTTCTGTCAGGCGGGTAGGCAAGGGATCGAGGACCATCCAAGCCTTGTACTCGAGAACTGGTCTGGCGGAACTGTCCTCGCCGTAGATCATCGGGCCGTGGTTTCCTCTCGCTCGAGGTATCGCCGCATTTCCCACAACTTGTGGTGCCATCCATCCCTACGGTCGGGCGGAGAAAACGAGGCGCACCATCCGCGGAAACGAGATTTTGAAGTTAGACAAGTAAAACAAGAAACATTTGCGAAAATTAAAACTTAAGCAGAAATAAACTAAGACAGGAAAGTAGCAACAAGAGAGAAACAAGACAGCAATAATACTTATATTTTTCATAAACTCTTTTTATGCCTTAAATTAATTTTTGCGATAAAATCGCTTCCTAGACTGCCTTAGGTCTCAACCTACGGTCAAAGAGCCTGCTCTGATACCACTTCTTGTAACGCCCCCGTTTCCAGGGGCGCGTACGGACACGACACTCCTTAACTATTCACGCATGAACAGTTATGGACTGTCGCGCAAGAGTATACCATTGCACGCTTACAACAAAAGATCAGCATATATTTGACATACGGATTAACATCCAGAGTTTTTACAGCGGGGCGAGCAAGCCCAAAGTGTATTACATTACAAAAGGCTCCAGAAACTGCTTCGAGCGCGGCGGAGACCTACAGCCAAGGGTCCTCGTCGAAGAAAAGATCCTCTGGGACTTCTTCAACGGGGAGCCCTTCTCCTTCGTCTTGATCCTCTAAAGAATAGATTAAGCAAGCCATGAGCCAAACAACCGGCTCAGCAAATCCCAAAGGGGATCCTAACTTACTACATGCACGGAATCATCAAAGGAAGGGAGTATACTTGGTTTATTACATTTGGTGGATGCAATTTTATTTGCAAACATTTTCATAAGACGGACACAAAACTTACTCCTTAAGAACTCAGGGGGTTTTCATCAAGAGTACATTAACCAACTAACCAAGTTAAAACATGTACAAATCTACTTAAGCTTTGCTGCTGGAATCACCCAAGTGACACAGCTCCAATAACCGGGAGCACGGCGTATTCGAATACCATTTATTTGACTCTGCAGAGTTTGCTCAGCTTTACCCACACGATTCCTCAACTCCCGCTAAAGAGTCAAGAAAACCAGGCCGTTTCTCTGCTCAACTCTTTATATAGGCTCTACCCAGTAGAATTCACTCGGGTCTGGCTCACACACCTACACACACACACACAAGAGAGGACAGCGTCCGCTTCGAGTGAATTCCACCGTTGTTAGGCTTCCGCAGCACGGCCAGCCTAACCTTACTGCTACCCTCCTGTAGAGTTTCAATCGAGTTGAGCAGCTAATCGACAAGTGTTGACAAGTCAACTCCTGTGGTTGAGCGATCACTGTGACATTTGCTCAGCGTAAGGGTTTCAGTCCTTATATTTTCACATGGCCCGCAACCTCGCCAGGTCCGCGACCCAAACTAAGGTAAGCGGTGGGCGTAGACCGTCCCGCGGTTTCCCACTCACCCTCACCCTACTCCAACCCTAGGACAAGAGGTGGGCAAAGACCGTCCCGCGGCTCTCCCCCAACCCTTACCCTACCTTGTGCACGCCGGCACTCTCCGCTCTAAGGTACGGTGTCCCATACCACCCTACCTTAGAGTCGGGTTTTCCGAATTCTAAAATTGGTCCGCAACCACAACCTTATTAGTGTAACATTTTGCATGGTAATAATAATAGCCTACAATTCTCTAGAATATCAGATAAGTATTTCTAGGGTTTCAATGGCATGGCTACAAATTAAACATGGCATTTAGCGGTGGTAGGACTAACTATAACACAAGTCATTCTAAACATTTTATTTTTATTTTCAAACTAACATTTCAGAACTAGCTCAATGCAAATAACATATTAACATATTTAAACATTATGGGATACAACATGATCAAAGGATTTGGGACTTGCCGTCTATCCGAATGATTTCCGCTAGCTCGAACGGAGAACCTCCTGCCTCGTGGATCGCACTTGAACTTCGGGGACTCACACTAGCGCAAACATACAAAACAAATTAAATCCAGCTTGAGACTAATCAAGCGAGGAAAATAAACTATTTAAAAGGAGTAAAGCATAAATCTCCAAATGAGGAAATTTTAGGAATTTAATTGGAAGGAATCTGTGGAAATGGAGGTCACCAATGGATCTGGAATATTATTTGGAGCAAAGTGGTGAATATTTGGGAATTTTGGGATTTTCTGGGATTTTCTAGGATTTATTTGGATTTATTTGATTTCTGGAAAATGGAAAAATCGGAAAAGATTTGGAACAGATTCGCCTGGTCCAATTGCTACAGCAGCCGGGCTCGGAACGCCCGCGCGCCTGGTCCACGCCACGCGCGAGAGGACGAGGCGGCCGGCTTCGCCCATGCTCGTTCGCCCCACCTCGCCGGATGGCCGACGCGTGGCGCCGCGAGCGGAGGAGATGGCGAGAGGAGAGCGGCTCGGATCTGCGCGGTGGCGATCGAACGGTTGGGATAGAAGGAAAGCGGGAAACGGTAATGAACGATCGGACGGAGGAGGAGCGACATCTTTATGAAGATCCGACGGCCACGACATGTTGCCATCGGGCGGCCGAGGTTAGACGGCAACGAACGGGATGGAGGGCGGGATGGGGCCACGCCCCTTCGTCTTCCTCTCGCCGAGCTCGCGACGAGAGGCAAAGGGAGGGCGGTTGTGCTCGGCGAGGTAAAGGACTCGCGGCAAGGGAGAGCGCCAACGGGTGGGGTTCGACTTGGGGTACCCATTTCGGGAGTTGGAACTCGAGGAGTAAAGGAGAGCGGGAGGCGAAAAGGGAAGAAGGTCCACCGGCGGTGAAGGAGGGTCGCCGGCGCGATGGGGCCAATCGACCGTGGTTACACCATCTACGGAGAAGGGGCTCACATTCGCGGCGCGGCGTGAGCCGGGAGCCCGGGTGAGCCGCCACGAGAGTCGCCGAGGTCGGCGGCGAGCTTCGGTGGCGAGGTCGCACCGGCGGTTACCTGGCCAGGGGAGTGCACAAAAATGGTCAGTGCGCTGAGGAGAAGCTCGGGGAGCAAGTAATTGGGGAAATGGGGAAGGGGGCGGAAGATTGAGCTACGGTGGTCGCCGGCGCAGGGGTGGGCCGCGGCGGCGCTACGGGCGTCGAGGCTTCAACTGGAAAGCTCGAGGAGACTCTCCGGGGAAGTGGGAGGCGAAAGGTGGCGCTTGGGGAGCTCGGGCAGCAAGGAGTGCGAGGGAGGCAGGGAGAGGGGTTTTATACCCGCGGCGGGAAGGAGGGGATCCGAGGGAGAGAGAAGCGGGGATGGTGCTGGAGTCAAGGGGAAGGACGGGGAGCTGGTGGGGGAGCTTCTCCACGACGTGAGGGTGACGCGGCTCTGCGCGGCCATAATGGTGACGGACGGGGAGCTGGTGGCCGGAGCGGCGTGGGCGGAGGCGCATCCGCGCACGGGAGAGGGAGGGGGCTCGCGTCACTGGCAGGTGGGGCCGCGCGAAGGGGGAGACGACAACGCATCCGCGAGGCAAGGCGGCGCTCGGACCGGCGGTCGGAACGGCGGCGCGCGGCGGTCCGGCGGCGCGGCGCGGCGCCAGCAGCGCGCGAGGAGGCGCTGGGCGCGGAGAAGGCGGGAAGGGCGAGGCGCCAGCGGGAGAGGAGAAGAGGCGGGCGCCAGAGGGTGGGGAAGGCGGAAAGGAGGTGGGGCGCCAAGCCAGAAGGGAAGGCGGCATCGCCCAAAAGGGAAAGCGGGGGAGAGGGGGACTTTCCCAAAAAGGAAAGTTTTGCAATTACACTCAAAAGTTGCAGGAAAAAAAAATCCTTTGAAATTTGGGGACTTTTCACAGGCATTCTAAATTAGGTTTGCCAGCAGGCATATAGATACAAGACACGGATTATAGGCATACGGCAGTCCAGCATAGATCAGCAGGCATACAGGTACATCAGGCATTATAAATCAGGTTTAACTAGGTCTCCCAGCTGCAGCACAGGCAGCAGTCCAGCACAACATTAGAAGATACAGGCATACAACAGTCCAGCACAGCATTAGAAGATACAGGCATACAACAGTCCAACACAACATTATAAATTTGGTTTGACAATCATGAAAAGTTAAACAGAATCACTACTACAGAAAGCCTAACACTAGACGCCAAATCACAGACAGTTGACAAAACCATTTGTGACCAACACTAACACAAACAGTTTTAATTTGGACACCATCTTTGTTGATGGTGTCGGAAAAAACGAGTATCACAGACGGTTCTTACCGATGAACCATCTGTGATATTTCAGTATCACGGATAGTTTTTATTAAAAACCGTCTGTGATAATTCTGTGATAATTCCAGATTATCATAGACGGTTTTTTAGTAAAAACTGTCTGTGGTAATAAACCGATGAACCATCTGTGATATTTCAGTATCTCAGACGGTTTTTATTAAAAACCGTATGTGATAATTCCAGATTATCACATACGGTTTTTGAGTAAAAACCATCTATGATAATGAAATTATCACAGACGGTTCCTATTAAAAATTATCTGTGATATGTTTCCCACCTTACAATTCCCCAAAATTTCATAATTTTCCACCTGAGTCCGAGTAGGATTTAGTTTTGAGACACCTTCAGTAAAACGGGCATAACTTTTGCATACGGTGTCCGTTTTCGACGTTCTTGTACTCGTTGGAAAGCTAACGACGAGCCTGATCCAAACAAATGACCTGCTTGCGCTAGTCGCCCTCCAAGACCACAAAAATCGGCCATTTTTGGACCTAAACCAGCGTCGCAAGTTTTTGATTTCTGTTTTTGCCCTTTTTCTTGGTCTCCTTTCGGAATTTGGATTTTGCTTCAACTGAAAAGTTGTAGATCTTATCGAAACCTTTCAAATGAGTATATATAAGCCATATAAAACTTTGCTATTTTATCTTTTTAGACTAGTTGTTTATATTGCATCGGCATATAAAATTTTGTGCTCTAATTCACAGACGGTTGGCATATAGAATCGTCTGTGATATTCATTCATCACAGACGATTCTAGCTACCAACCGTATATGATAATCTGATCGCTGGGCCCGTCGATCCTCCTCAACCCAATCCCAGTCAATAGAAATTCACCAATCCTCACCGCACGGATCGTAGCTCTGCCTCTCCGTCCCCGCGCCAAAAAATTTCGCACTCCCTCCCCTATAAATAATGACCAGAATCCAACCTCCTTTCTGTTCTCCTCCTTGCTGTTCTCCTCCTCTTTGATGTTCTCCTCCTCTTTGCTTCTCCTCCTCCTTGACCCATACCATAATAGCCCCACGAAGCAGACAATGCACAAGGCAGCGCTCAATCAACGCCGACGATGGTGGGCGTCAAAGATATCTAGCTCGTGCGCTACATCAGGGGCGAGAAGGCCTAGGCATAGAGGATCTTTGCTTTTCTCTGTTCTTGTTGTGTTAGCTAGATGGGCAATCTGTTTGTTGTTTTGGGATATTGTAATGGTAGGCTCTAATCTTAATAAAAATAAAATGTGTATTGTGTTTCATACTATATTTACTTGTTTTCATTTCAATTAATTAATTTGCGAAATGAATGTTTTATGTTTGTAAAATAAATTGAGATGTGAATTGGATGTATATATGTACATGTTGATCTGCTTGTTTCAGAGGGCATGGCTAGCATTTCCTGAGGCTAGCCAATAAACAGAAATAGATTTAGGGGTAGAAGAGAATATCACAGACGGTTTGTAAGTAAAAACCGTCTGTGATATTTACACCACAGACTGTTCGAAAACCGTATGTGATAACCTTCGATTATCACTGACCCATAAATTCAAACGGTTCAGAAAACCATCTGTGATGACGTTTCTGAACCGTCTGTAATACGGTTTTCTGTAGTAGTGAATGCAACACGCAAGATACAATCTCCAGGCTCTAGGCAGCACAGGCAGCAGGTGCACACGTCCAGCATAGTATTCTCAAATGAAATGAAGAAACCAATCCATGAAGTGAAACAAGAAACATTAGTTGTCACCATCATCATCCAAACCAACGTCTTCCTCTTCCTCTTCACCATGAGAAGATTCAAACTCTTCTTTCGCTTCCTCCTCTTCCACCTCTTCTTGAATAAACAAAATGCGAGATTTCTTTGATTTACTTGATAAAGCTTTAGATGCTTGTTTCCTCTTTAATTTACTAGTTGAGAGACCATGTGGTTGTGACCAAATGTTTGTAATGAGTAATTGACGCGTGTTCGGGAAAGTTTGAGTTTGGTTTGAGTGGTTCGAGCCATGTCGTTGCATGGTGTAGTCGGCTTCGGTCGGACCTTGTCGAACTAGGTCGAACGTGCTTAAGTCGTTTATTTTTCGTTTCAATCGGTTTGGGCTTTGAGTATTTCTTCTGATGCTATTGTATGGTTACAATATTTCGAGCGGTGCTATGTGATTTGTTTCTTGTCTGTGATGGCTGCAAGACGTCGAGGTGGAGTCGTGGCGAGGCACAGGATGATCGGACTAGGCGCGGGCGGTGCCGAGGTCAGAACGGTCGAGGTGTGCCGAAGACGGCGAGGACTCGAGGTGGCTGCGTGACTTGGAGGGCAAGGAATGAGGAAGCTTCCTGGAAGGTGCGCGAGGGGCGTTTTGGTGAATACGCAAAGCTGCACTAAAGGAAGTGGATTGTGGATAAAGCGCCATGAGTTGTTGAGAGCTAATGGGTAAAGTGGGTTGTAAACCCATTAGTGGAGGCTATAAATAGAGAGGGTGTTCTCTAGTAGCTTTTATGAAAGGAGTGTATGAAAAATGAGAGATGATTTTGGAGAGAGATGAGTTGAGAGAGTGTATGTGTGAGTTTGTCTCCTGTGCGTGTGTGCTTTGAGTTCTTGTTTTCAAGCATGTATGGGGATTTTTAGTGTGAGATTGAGAGAAAGATGAACTGAGAATAACTCTCATGTAATAGCGTATCTCTCTGTCTCAATCTATGAAGGATGTGTTTTGTGATTTGGCTTAGTCTTTTATTTTCTATTCTTGGCCCATGTGATTGAATATGTGTTTCAGCTCTGTCTCCTGGGGTAATCTTCCTTGATTGGTTTTCTTGTGTGTTGTCTCTTTCTTTCTAGAGCAAAAATCTGTTCGAAGCCTCAGACCATTTCTTGTTCGGCCAAGCAAGACTCATCTTTTGCTCTTTCATTTTGTCCAGTTTCTTCTAGTCATGCTCCTGTGATTAAGCTGCTGTCTTGGCCTAGAATCATCTAGTGCTCTTTTGTTTCGGCCAGCCCAATAGGTTTCAATGTGATTGTCCGACAGAAGTACTACTCGGCAGTTTTGCTTTGCCTCTTGGCTAGTTCTTTGCTTGCTTTTCAGCTGATCTTTTTGCTTTGCCTTTCAGCTGGTTGTTTTTCAGTTTTTTTTTGTTTGTTGATCACGGCCAGCAGCTGCAGTCTCAAATCTATTCGGTAGTAATCTGTGCTTTTTGTTTTGCCCCTACTGTTCAACAGAACTGCCCTGTTATTTTTAGTCTACAGCAAAGCCTTCTCGGAAGTAGCAAATCCGCCTGTTTCAGTTCTTTTCAGCTACCGAACTGCTTTTTTTTCTAGTCTCTAGCGGCTGCAGTCTGCACACTATTTTTCAGCAAAACTGAATGCTGAAAACTGCATGTTTTTGCTGAAATCTGCATGCAGAAAACTGAATGTTTTTGCTGAAATCTGCATGCTGATTTTACTCTAATTACTGCAGCTGATTTGTCTAGTTTTTGGTCGCTAGTTTTATTCTCAGATTTTCAGTCTTTAAATTGTGTAGTTCATAAGTCTAGCTTTCCTAGTTTCTCTTAGGGTGTGTTTGGTTCCAGAGACAATAGGGGATAGGACGGGGCGATCCCAGATTTGGACCTGTTTGGATTGGAGTCAGCAGGGACAGAGTCCATCCCCTTTGGGGAATATCCCGGGAATATTCCCCTAAATTGAGGATGCCCCCATCCCTAAAAAATGAGGGGATGGGCTTGTCCCTCTTCCTCGCTACCTGCCTCCAATAGTGTGTTTGGTTCCAGGGACAATAGGGGATGGGGACGGTTCCATCCTTAAAAACAGGGATAAATTCATTCCATCCTTACCTGACTCCAAACCAAACACACCCTTAAAGTTTCAGTGAAACTACATATTCCTTCTTCATAGCTTTTTGGCTATCGGAGGAGAAATTTGTATGCGAATACTCGGGGTAATTTTTAAAGGGCTCCATTCATCCCCCTCTGTCGCCGTTTTCGATTCAATTCTTGCGTGATCTCCGTCTTCAATATCTTCATTTGGTATGGTATCATCTATAATCCTTTCATTTGGTGGCTCATCATCTAGAGCGGAGGGAGCTGTCTAGGCCGATCACAGCAGCGGGGGCATGACGCGAGTGGGGTGGAGCTCGACGGGATACCTCGACGAAGTTGATGATGTGGTGCAGGCGAAGACTGGTGATGGTGGTTCGACATTATGAGGTAATATGATTTTTTTGCCGCAACAATGCATGGCACTCGGTTAGTATATACTGGAGTTTGGCTTCCGATTTCTATATATAGTGGTTCGGAATTCATCGACACATACAGATTCTACTTTCTCCAAAAAATTAATGTGCGCTAATGCGTACTACACATTTAAGGAGTTTTAATCATATATATATATATATATAGGCCAATGAATCATTCTTTTAATTTTGCTGATTTTTTATAAACATTATTCTGCATATTTAAAAATAAATTACATAATAGCACAATAACCTACAGCGGTGTCATGAAATAATGGGTCCACCTGGTTTCGTGTGTCAGTCCAACACACAGAACCAACAAGGCTGTCGATCGGTATTCTATATCTATCCCCGACATAGCAATCGCAGCAGAAAATCTCTGACAGGTCTCTGTCGGTAAATCATATTTCCGATAGTTTTCGTACATTTGCCAACAGTGTCTAGCTGTTGGAGTAGATGTAATCTGGTGTAGCAGCTACCCTCTCAATGAGTTGCAACTAATATTGTGTTACTAGCAACCAATGTCATAAATAACATACCGAGCTAGGTTAATAATATATAGAGCAGGTAGCTAATGTAATAAATAACATATAGAGTTAGCTACTAATATAAAGTTACTAGTAACTAATGGTGCAAGTAATATATAGAGCTAATAACTAATGTAACAAGTAACATAAAGAGCTAGCAACTAATTAGAGTTGCTACTGACTAATGTAGTAAGTAACATGCATATAAAGTTGCCAACAACATCTAATGTAGAACAAGCACTAATAGTTGATTGCACAAATTATTGCTATCAACTAATACAGAGCAACCACTAGTAATTGATTGCACAAATTGTTGCTAACAACTAATGTAGAGCCACCATTAGTAGGTGCTAGAAAATAATAAGTGGTAGCAAATAATATGTAGAGTTGTTACACAATTGCTAGTATTTTAAATTTATCACTATGTTTTTGGGCCATCCAATATTCTCTGAAAGCAAATATGTATTTTTGTGTTTGTTATTAATTTTCTTGATTGATTATTTGGTTGATGGGTCATGGTTGGGTGGGTCTGTTACATAAGTGGTCACCTAATATTCTATGATCATCGTTAATAATGTTGAATGATGCTTGACTTGATTGATCTAATGTTCTCTTGCACATTATTTTTTTAAGTATGCACATAATTTCGTTACAGTTCTTCAGAAATATGGCAACTTTCAATATATATATTCTACCCCCCCTCCTTTGTCAAACACATGGCTTGGTCTCAAAGAGTAGGTAAACATTAGCTTTGTTCTCAACATATTTATAAAAGGTTATAAAAGTACCAAAGTATATTCATGATAAGACTAGCAATATCAAATTTATGTGACCAATGTAGATATTAAGAAAAGTACTTTTGGTCAAAGTTTAGAAAGTTTGGATGCACATTTTCAACAGTGCCAAGTCTATGAGAATAGAGGGAGTATCTTCCATTAGATAGATTATCATCAATAACTATTTGACTACCCTATTGCTAGGGTGGAAAAAAATGGATGTACTGATTGTCCAAATTATTCGCTTACCAAATCATATGGGATGATCATATGGTATAATTTTCCGGTCCAGATGACACTTGTTATCATTAGAATTTGTATTTGAATTCTTAAAGAAAAGTATAGATGCCAACATACTTACATTTTTTCCATCCAAATGAATTTTTTTACTTCAAATAAATTCATGTTCAAATTTGATAAAATAATGTACTTTTTTGTTCTAGTATGCCTAATTAATTAACTAGACATGTTTTTCAATTTAGTACCGATTCACATTCCTTGAGCTCAATTCGATGCATTACAATTATTCATTGTGTTGCACAAACAAATATTAGTTATTAATTATTACCTAGCTATTGTTTAGTATACATGGAAATGTCCCAACCAGACTGAATTGAGTGGAAATTTAATTTTGATCCATATTTCTTCTTCGTTTGATTCATATTTAAATTAAAAAGATTCAAATTTGTATTTCAGTTCAACTTTAATATATGATATAATTATTATTTTATCAAAATTGTATTCAAATTTATATATTTTTCCGCTACATATCACCTATATATAAAGAGGAACCAAATAATTATTTGTTTACATCTTTCTTCAATCATTAAGGCTCTTGAATTAAAAAAGCTACAATATAGTGCACTTTTTGTTCCTTTTCATCTAAAAGGTAGACATGTCTAATTCAACTTACTAGTGTTTTAATACATATAGGAAGCTAGCTCGTGGCCAAATGGGTACGCATGCGGGTATGCATCTAGCCCACTAGGGTTTAAGTTCGAGACTTGGCATTGGTGTTACCAATTTTAGGAGTACATACACCTGCGAGTCCAGTGGGAAAGCATGTGCCTGCACTTCATAAGGCCTTGGGTGCTTCCAATAAATTTCAAGCTTGTGTAGGGGACATGCATGTGTGTGTATGCGTAGGTGGTATGAGTATGGTATGCATTGAGTGTGTAAGTCTGCTTTGCACTCTCTCAAAAGAAAGTGTTTTAATACCTATCGATAGTGTATATATGTATAGTTACGGTGGTATCTATACATATATCAGCTGCCTGATTGGATAATAATAAGATCTATACATCCGAAGCAAACCACATTTCCAGGTTGCCTAATACCCCTATCTCCTCCAGCCTCCAGGTCCCCATCTCTCTCTTCTATTCCCCATGTACTCTCTCTCTCTCTTCCCCCAGTGCAACAAGCTCTGACCAAGCAGCTGTACGCTGGTTAGCAATTGGTGTTGTGCCTTCTCCAGGCGTAGCATACCACTCTAGCATACCAAGCTCCACCACCAGCCTCCCGGTCCGAGGTTGCTTCCGCTTGCGCTCGAGGATGGCCATCTGCTGCAGTAGGAGCACATACGAGGCCTCCCCTTCTGAGGAGCAACCGGGGCTTGTCGTACCTGTCACTGCTATAAGCAAAGCTCGCCAGATCTAGCAAGGTTGAGGCCAAGGAAGTAGTGTCACAGCGGCAAGCAGAGGACAGGCAGTCAAGGAATGACGAGGTGGTGGTGCTAGGGCAACCTTGCTCTAGTAGATCTGGACTCGCCGGCAACAAGGTCTGATGGAGCTGTTGCAGATGTTTTCACAATTTGTTATGCATATTTTTCACAATTGTTGCAAGAAGCATTTTGATATGTTGCAATTGTGTCTACTCAAAATTATTTGTCGCAGAAGTTTTAAATGATTTTTGCATTATTTCTTGCTGTAGTAAGGGTGTCAATTTGTAGTGCCACGTGGATGCTATTGTTTTTGCTACGATGATGATCTTTTATGATTTTTTATGTCAATTGTTTCATTTATTACAAATATTATTCTTAATTGTTGCATACAAAGACCTAGAATATTGTATCATATATAACATCACATATTTGTTTGTTTGATACATGTGAGGTAACATAGAAGTACTATTGTGTATATCCAAACAAGATTGGTCATTAGAATGTTTTAGTGAGGCTGGGATATCTTTTTTCAAAAATTTTCTATTGAGGTTATGCCTATTTGCTGCACCTATTGATAATATTTTGTTGCAGCTATTGATCATATTTGTTGCATATAGTATTATCAAATATTGTGTCATCTGAAAGAGGACCGTAGATGAAAAGTTCTTATCATACATGTTAGAAATAATCTTGACTTAGAGTTTAAGTCGTAACAGAGTCCGTCTCCATGTGTAACTCAAGTTGAAATTGTGTCCAACTTGAAGTCCGAATACATATACTAGTAAGAGATTATTACCGTATATATTGAGGAAGTTTGTAGCCAGTTTTGTAAGAGAAAAGAAAAAGAGGGGAGCAAGTAAGAGAATAGAGAAATTCAGAAATTCTCTTGTGTTCTCTCTGTTTATTTACGATGTGTGCGTTTTCTCCTAGATCAAAGTTGTAACAAGTGGTATCAGAGCCAAACTGTTTCTGTTTTTCGTCTTCGAGTCGGAGGCAGACAGTATTGCAATAAAAGTCAGCCCGAAGAGAGCAAAGAAATTAAACAGAGAGCGGATCCAAGACAGCAAGAAAAGTCACCAAGAGAAAAAGGAAAACAGTACAGTTTTTTCCTCCATTCCCTCGGTCTAAGAACCGCTCCAAAATAGCCCGAGATCTTGATCCGTGCTCAAGATCATATCGCGTTCTCTGGGAAGTGGTGTCACCGGTGACGAGGCATCATCCAGTATGATGGCAAAGGAGAGTTCCGCTATCTCGCTGCATTATCCGATACTCACGACGAGCAATTATGCAGCCTGGGCAATTAAGATGAAAGTGTACATGAAGGCTCAAGGAGTGTGGGACGTGATCGAGAATGGTAACGTCGATGTGTGCAAAGATTAGATGGCATTGGCGGCCATCTATCAGGACATCCCAGAGGAGACGCTCTTCCTACTGACTGAAAAGGAGACAGCCAAAACCGTATGGGAGGTGTTGAAGATAATGCATCTTGGCGTCGATCGTGTGAAGGAAGCAAAGGTACAAACTCTCAAGACCGAGTTCGATGTGTTGCGTATGAAGGAAACAGAGTTGATCAATGACTTCGCCGTCCGGTTGATGATCATCGTCAACAAGATACGGGCCCTTGGCGAGAAGGTGGAAGAGTTGTACATAGTGAAAAAAATCCTTCGTGTTGTTCCCTCATAGTTTCTCCCAATTGCTTCGGTCATAGAGCAATTTAGAGACCTAAAGACAATGACCATGAAGGAGGTCATCGGTCGTCTTAAGGCGTATGAGAAACACATCTGCGACAATAGCAACAATGGCGACAGACAGCTCTTGTTGACCCGTGCCGAATGGGAGATCTAATCATCGAAGCGTGAAGGCAAGAATACTTCCAACGGTGGTGGCCAAGGCCATCATAATCGGAAGTTTGATAAGGCAAAAGTGAGGTGTTATAATTGTAACGATTATGGACACTTTGCTTCAGAATGCTCCAAGCCGGGGATGAAGAAAGCGTTTCTTACTAAAACACTCAGTGATGATGAACTAACACTGCTCTGATGAAGGTTGGAATTAGGGACGTTGAGAAGATATGTCGCTGTCCAAACTCAAGTAAGGTGAAAAAAATCGGAACGTTGAGGAGATGTGTCACCATTTTGTGTCAAGTATGAGTTTAGTAAGTCGTAGTTGAGTCCGACTGCCTCAATGTTTTAAAATCTTTGCATCCGGATGAACCTGTGCCAGTTGAGTTGAGTTCCTACATATAGCTTGCATGTAGAACCCTTCATGTGGAGGCGTGGCTGGTAGTTCATGATGCATTGAGACTAAAACTAGAGTATGTCAAGTCAAGATTAAGGGGGAGATTGTTAGAAATAATCTTGACTTAGATTTTAAGTCATAGTAGAGTTCATCTCTATGTGTAACTCAAATTGAAGTTGTGTCCAGTTTGAAGTCTGAATACATATACTAGTAGGAGATTATTAGCCTTTATATTGAGGAGGTTTGTAGCCAATTTTGTAAGAAAAAAGAAAAAGAGGGGGAGCAAGTAAGAGAATAGAGAAATTCAGAAATTCTCTTGTGTTCTCTTCGTTTATTTACGATATGTGTGTTTTCTCCTGTATCAAAGTTGTAACAGTACGTCCGGACGCTAGCAATGGGGTTTTCATTTTCAGGTCCAACATCCAAACAGCTAAATAAGCGCGCACACACAGCTCCATGCAAGTCGAACAGCCACAAAAATCGACTCACGTCTCGGGAAAAACTTAGGCAACATGGAAATAGCAAAGCCGTATAGTTACATGTACGTACGTTCACACTCCAAACTAATTTTCCATTCCACTATCATGGCACCTAGACTGCAGCTACAGTGGGCAGCACGATAGACATGTTCAGCTTTGTGTTGCTATCTCAGGTGATTAATAATGTCACCATGGTCGGTATTCCATGAAGAATATACCATACAAACAGGACTTTGTACGACCCATCTAATATCACTGTCATGTGCTCTGTATTATAATGAAGCAAGAAATACCGGTGTACTGTGGCGCTGTATTTCCAACTAATCAATGCGACAGATGGCAGATGGCTGTTAAATCAGGGACCAATTGTCCCTTGTCCAAGTGCTAACATGCTTTCACAGTTTATTAACAGTCAACAGTCTCTACAGGGTCATACCTTCTGATGGTAGGCTAATGTACACGGGTCCCTGTTGGCTGTTACCTGTTAATGGTACTTGTTGGACTCTCACCAGAGAAAGGTGCCCCAATTACTACTGATAATGTTATGGAGGCGTGGCCTGTGCGGGACAATATCACTCACAGTGATGTAGATGTCTCCGTTCAAGGATTAGTGAAATTCCCCGAAATTACCTTGAGGCACTGTTCACCAGCCATCAATAGTCCCTGTTGGCTGTTACCTGTTAACACGAATATCTTTTACTCTCTCTCTCTCTCTCTCTCAATCTCTCTCAAATCAGGCTAAAATCACTATCAAAAGCTATAGCAATTTTAAACATGACCTAACGGAGATGCGTCATTTACTGAGCGGTCAGGTGAGTCCGGTGTCCAAATTGTCCTCTAGGACGAAAGCAGTGATGTCCTTTCTATCGATCCTCGTGGCGCACTCCGTTTGAGAAGCCCTTATGCAGAGGGAGCCCCGCAGCGTTTATACAACCAAGAAGAGAATCGGTCTGGCACAAGCACAGGCTTCATCATCCAGGAGGCCAAGGCGATCTGTTGTTCAGCTGCCTGAAGTACGTGCGGTGCCGTTCTAGAAGGTGAAACCGGGGCGGCAGCGCCCGTGGGGGTGGCATTAGCGAAACGCAATGTTTATGGGTACAACCTTAAATATTACTCTGTCTGAGATTTAACTTTGGCCATTAATTTTTACAATAACATATTAGAAATATTATAATGCTATAGGATATTATATTATGAAAGTTTTTTTTTGATGCAGCTAATAGGATCACGTTCAGATAAACAATCTAAATATTTTTCTGTGTATTAAAAGTAAAATTTAGAAAAGTTTAATTTTACACACCCACGGACGTCATATACTTTAAAAGAGAAGACGGGATAGACGAGTGCCGTTGGATCTAAAGTCATGTACGAATCTCAAAGTAGCTCTATTATTACTCTTTACTCCGCTCTGCTCCTGCTGTCGCTCGCTCCCCCTCCCTCTCGTTTTTCCTGTTCGGTTGCTCCCTCTTGTTCTCCATTCCTCCTCACCGCCGCATCCCCTCACTTTCCTCCACCGCCGGCCCCTTCACACACTAGATCTGGCGGCCTGGAGGGGCATTGCTACTGGATCTGGTGTCGGAAGAGGGAAATCCGGCTCTCTACTACGGGTTTACTTTCCCCCTCGGCATAGAAGGACATGGGGGAGGCGGTGGCATGGCAGTGCGCGGCAGCTGGGGCGATGGGCGAAGCCTAAGGGCGGTGGCAGCGGTGGTTTTGGCAGTTAGATTGAGCGGGGTGGCCTAGCAAGGTGGTGACGGCGGCCGTGGGTGGTGGTGGAGGGGGCAGCGGCGGGGTAGGAGGAAGGTGAGCGAAGTCGGAGAGCAGTCGCAGTGGTGGCTATGGCAGTTAGGTTAGGTAGAGCGGCGTGGTGGGGAAGGGTCAGGGTCAGGGGCGGCGCGGCGAGGGTGGTGGTGGAGGGGGCAGAGGGTGGTGAAGGAGGTGCGTGGAGCTGTTCAGGGCAGCGCGACGACGGTGGTTGGCAATGAGATACTATTTCTTTTCTTTTTTTTTCTCCATGAATCTAGTATAAAATCTGTAAAACTTGTCTATATACCATTAGAATCATTTCTAACGATATATCGTGCATTAGCATCGCTCATTTAAAAAAAAGGTGCAAAGGACCCGTGCTTATCTCCGAAGCAGTACGAATGTGAAATGATTCCGCCTTTGTTTTTAAGAATTAATGTTGAGTCCATAGCGCATTTATTACTAGTCTCAAATGTGCTACTCTATCATTTGGATCTTGTGGCCGCTGGCGTGCCATAGATCGTTGTTAATACCTCGTACTATCGCACTTTTTTGGCAGTGCTTAATTTAGATTAATAATTCGGCTTAAGCTTCTGACTTCTGATTTATTTTTCACTATTTATAAATTTTATCTTTTTATAAATTTTTAGCTTTTTGTGCTTTTTTGGCGGTTCTTTTTTTCCCGTATTTGTTTGTATTATACGTAATAGGCTAACATATTTTATATATTTTTTGATTTTTTTAATTTAATTATGCTAAATAAGCCTCTGTCAGCTACAGTATTTTTTTCAGCCAGCTACAGTACTTTCAGCCATAAGCCACCAAAAAAAAAGCCCAACTGATCACCACCTAAGCTTTTGGCTTTTGGTACTGTTTGATACTATTTGAGGGTTTTTTTTTTGCACTACAACTGCTGTAAGTTTTCTAGGCGTAATTAAATTTCAAAATAGAAAATCAGGTTCTCACACGACAATGCAAAGGAATACAGAAAAAAGAAAAGGCAAAAATTTCAAAAAACTAAAAACCTAGAAAAAGATGAAATTAAAAATTAGAAACTAGAAATTAAAAACTGAAACCCAATTGAGCAGGCGGTTTGAAAACTCAACTGTGTACTAAAAGCTGTAACCAGCCAGGTGAGCGGGATGCACAACAGCAGCCTGTAAAATTCGCCGATGATTAATTTGTTGGTTGGTTAGTGAGGTTAATTACTCGATCTTATCACGGCCGTCATGCTTAACTCAACCAAGGGGTCGTCTTTATTTATTGCTATGTGATGTTATTATTTGTGGTTCTACACTAATTAATGGCGGAAAGAAACAAGTTCTGGAGAAAGGGTGTACCAAGCGAGTCACCGATGGTAGAAAATAAGCAGGAATCTAAAAATGCTGGAATAGAGGAAAAAACGCACGAATTAGAGTAGCATGTCTAGTTGAATACTTTGGAATTCTAGAACACAGGAATTATTCAATTGAGCCATTTGGATGCTTCATAGGAGAAGGATTTTGGTGAGAGTTAAGGCACAAAGAGAAAACTGCATGAGGCTAAACCTCATGATAGGTTTTCTCCAAAATTTCAATGTGTTGAACCATTCCATAGAAATTTCATAAGAATTCTGGAGCTTGTTCCTTGCTCGAAAAGGGCTCGTAGGAAATATTTTTCATAGGATTCTAATTCTACAAAACTCCTCTATTTTTTCTATATTTAAAACAGGGCCTTCATCAAATGGGAAATTTGAGGCTTTGTCATCCTAAGGAGTGCATTCCAGGATTTGCCATATCTAAGATTTTACTTGATGATTTGCCACTACTAAGAAAAAAATAGCTAAGAATTGCCGCTCTTCGTGTATTCTTGGTATTTTTCTTTTTCACCAATATTTGGATGTGAAAGTGATAAATAAGTATAACACGTTCATTTACGTAGTATATTGGAAGTAGAAGTATGTACTCCTGGGAGTACGAAATATATGTGTGTGTGTATGGAAAAATATCTTTTACTCCTGGTTGTAATTACATCCACCTCTAATATACCACCTAAATAAACTTGAAATACTCTTTTATCACTTTAGGTACACTCATATTCTAATTATAAGATACTCCAACGTGAATGATACGGAAAAAAATTACAAGGGAGTCTATAGTTTTTAGTGTATTTTGTAAATACCTTCATATACGCACATAAAAAGAAGTATGTCAAAAAAATATACATACCACCTTTGAAAAGTATTGTCTTAAATACTCATATACTACATGTACATACCCTCCGTTACGCGAGATACTCCTTACGTTATGAGATACAACATAGGGTGTAATTACACCCGAAGATGCAACATAAGGACCACTTAATTTCTTTCTCAATAATTAGCTAAACGTTAACTTCTGCTGATTGGAATGTTGACGCACATAACCAACTAGCTTTGATTGAGATTAGAAGAAACCCCCAAAAGAGTATCTTTGCACCAAAAAATAAAAAGAAAGAAAAGGCAACGTACCCAGCAATACATTTTTCTAAAATCATGTGTTCTTACCCGTACCACTAAAAGTTAAAACTACATATTACTCGTTCCACCCAGCATTCTCCGCTGCAAATAATTTACAAACTCAAATTCAGAGAGTTCTAATTTATTATCTACTCTTCAAGCTTAACACTTAGGGCGAAAACTTATCTCACTACTCTTGCGTACACTTAGGTTTTCCTTAACACACCTATGCCTTCTCAGCTTTTTCCCTTCAGTGCACTACTACTCGCCCCACCAAGTGTTGCAGCTCCTTCCCCTCCACAGCGCCACCAGCTAGCTTGTGCTTCGCCAGGTCCATCCGTGACTCTAACCCCTCCCTCCTCGGCTCCAATTAGCCACCGCCAAGTGGATCATCCTCTGCCTCTTCTTCCTCTATGGCAACAACCATCTCCACTGGCCTTGGTCTTACCTTCTCCAACCTCGGCTTCCCCTACTTCATCCACATCTTCCACCTTGGTTTAGTACAATTTCTCTTCCCTTCTTTAATCTCTTAATTGCTTTTCTGTTCTGCTACTTACGTGTTAAACTATGATCTGTGTGCTTGTAATATTGAGACAATGGAGAATCTTGTGTGATGTTATGTGTTTGTGCTTAGTAACTAATAAAATTGTTAGTAGGATTTGTTAGTTGTAGCAGTGAATGTGTGGTTGTACTCTGTTATTTTATTCTAGAATTGCCCTCTGTTCATGTTGCCAGCAGTTTAAAATCTAGAATTTGTGCTTGTAATTTGTGTTCTGAGAAAATAGTGTAATCTGTGTTTATTAGTAGTTTATTTGTACTTGCAGCAGAGCTATTTGTGATTTGTGTTAGGTAGTAGTTGTGATTTGTGAGCTTAGTTGTGTTGTGTTTCTCTTTTAAAAAGAAAGTAAAAAAGATCTACAAAAACTGTGTGCTTGTGTTTATATTTACTCATAGGTCTGCATGGATTAATTAGTCTGGATTTACCCCCAACATATTGTTGGGCTTATGTGATGAATCACGCTACTCATGTTTGTGGTTGAGTGTGAGTTATGATTCCAAGGCCGATTAAGGCAAAACACGCCCCTAGCTAGCCACTTTACAAACTGCAATAGTATACACAGTGGAGTATTAATCTAGCTTAATTATAAGCTAAGTTCATCCCAACATGCATAGGTTACAGCCTTACACATATATGCATAATTAATAGACTAATTTAGTTATTCTGTTAATTAGGTTAGTTCACTGAGTTTAGAAGCTGCTGCATGACCTCTGCCACATCGGTTGCAGATGGCCCAACCATGCGAGAAGAGACTCAATTGCACAATGAGTGAGCGACACAAACTAAGTTGCTCTCCTTGACCGCGACTTGAGTGGCCATGTCGTCAAGTCTAGGGGTGGAAAACGGTAACAGATAATTCGTTTTATCTGGTATTCGTATCCGAGAAAACATAAATGTGGTAAGCAAAAATCCGTATTCGAAAATATTCGTATTCGTATTCGAGAATATTCGTATCCGTATTTGAGAGTATTCGTATTCGCATTCGTATTCGAGAATATTCATATCCGTATTCGTATTCGAGACTATTCGATTCGTATTCGATCCGTTTCTAGAATATATGAAAAATTCGTACAAATTTTGTGATTCAAAATTTGAATTTAGGTGATTTAAAACTGGTAACCGGTGAAAAATCGGTAAAACCGCTAGGAATCCGTTTTATCCGATATTCGTATCCGAGAAAATCCGTATTCGAAAATATCTGTATTCGTATTCGAGAATATCCGTATCCGTATTTGAGAATATTCGAATTCGTATCCGTATTCGTTTGAAAAATATAGATTCGTATTCGTATTTGAGACTATTCGACCGTATCCGATCCGTTTCCACCCCTAGTCAAGTCGTTATGTGGCCACGCGACTGGCACTGTGTGGCTGGGCCCACCACATGGTGGCCCAGCGATCGAGGGTTATTTGCGTACGTAAAAAAGAAAATGATTTATTTGTGTAAAATGAATAAAAATGGTTTATTCTTTAAAAATCCAGGAATTTACCCATTCAACCGCAGGAGACAGTGCTCCATTTTCTAAGCATGCTCCCTTCTTGAATTTTTTTTTTCTTCTTTAATTTGGCGTTTTTCTTTTTCTTTTTCAGTTAGACTAACTTGTATGTTATAGACTAGTCAAATATAACTACATAAGGCCTTCATTTCTTTTTGATCTGTGTAAACTTGGATGTCATAGGCTAGTCTTGGATGTCATAGGCTAGTCAAATATATAGAAGTATCTATAGACGGTCTTCGTCATGAAACATCCATACTTTTCACAAAATTAATATTTAGTCACATCATGATAATGCAACTTGAGGACCACTTAATTTCTTTCTCAATAATTAGCTAAACGTTAACCTTTGCTGATTGAAATGTCGACGCACATAAGCAGCTAGCTTTGACTGAGATTAAAAGAAACCCCCAAAAGAGTATCTTTGCCCAAAAATAGAAAGAAAGAAAAGGCAACGTACCCAGCAATACATTTTTCTAAAATCATATGTTCTTACCCCCCGTACCACTAAAAGTGAAAACTACATATTACTTCTTGCACCCAACATTCTCCAGTGCAAATAATTTACGAACTCAAATTCAGAGAGTTCTAATTTTGCACTGAAGAGTGTGTACCCAAATGGTTAGCGTGTGACATAAACGGCGGAGAGATCCATGCTCTACTCATTTACATGTATGTGTTTAGTAGGGATCCTGCATTGGTGTATGCTGAAATTCAGTTATCCCTTAAAATACTTTTATTTTCCTAAGAGAAGAAGAGATATATGTCACTACTTCTTATATTAGTATGTCACATCGTTTTTTTTTAAGTGGAGTGTCACACCGGGGTTTCAGTCCCCATTATCCATTCAAATAAATAGCATGGTTGGATGGAGCTATTCTGGACTTCGGGTCACTCAATTCAAAAGAATACTTATAACTGTGCACATGAAATGCATGTTTCCCCCAATATATATTGCGCCAAATATCTATTATAACATATTATCACCCAAATTTGGAATGCCTCTGAAACTTTTTGTGGAATTGTGAA
Organism: Dendrocalamus sinicus; assembly: GCA_036346575.1. Lineage (NCBI taxonomy): Eukaryota > Viridiplantae > Streptophyta > Magnoliopsida > Poales > Poaceae > Dendrocalamus > Dendrocalamus sinicus. The sequence goes on from CM070647.1 coordinate 33,148,403, forward strand.
ATTAACACACGCCCTTCAATTGGAATAAAAAAGATATGAGAACCGCGATGTTTCCTCACTTGTAGATATTGCACACATATCATTCTTTATTGGAGCTCCCACATAGAGACAGGACATACAAATATAAATAAAACATGGACCATTAAACCTCCTAATGTTTTGGGACAATAAAAATAACATTTTATAAGAAATAAATTAAAGGGATTAAAAAGATCATAAGAAAGGAGTATACAACCGCGCGTACTATATGTCTCTCTTGTAATTGCTTGGAATCCACAGCTAGTGCTCAGGTGATTAGAGAGTAGTGAGAGGGAAACTTTGTCCACCCTGCGAGAGGCACTAAGTATGAGAACTGTCTCAAAAAGGAAAACTGCAAGGCACTCAATGCAACATGACCGGTGCAAAAGGTTTTAAGGCACAATTTTCCTGCAAGAACAGTACTATTCTTTAATAATTTAACCACTTGAAAAAATAATGAATAAATTTCCCACTCCACACTATGGACAACACCCTCTTTCCTTTATTGTTGCTTCTTATCTGTGCACTATGGCTATCTACATTCAACACTGCACAAACAAGAGCCTGCATGGTCTTAGTTTTTATATGAAACATCTCGCTATATGTTACAATTAAAGTTGCATGTACATGTATTTTTCTAGTCAAACAATAAGTAACTGTTAGATCATGTAGATAGATCGTGAATATGGTAATGTTGAATAATTGACATAGGTTGAATTGGAATTTACATTTGTAAAAGTTTCGGACGATGCATTTTTGCAAAAACTAAAAACTATTGAAATATTCAGGTATTGCAGTCTGACCACCATGTAAAGAGCAATCTAGCCGGCTAGCAGTCTGACCGGGCCACGCATTATGGTCAGCTTGGTTTTTCAGGTTGGTCTCGAGTTGATTTATGGAAAACGTAGCAGTTGAGTTTATGGATGAATTGGTTCGTATTTATGGGTGAATTATGTTGTGTTATGCGTGAGTGGACTGATATTGGTCAAGTTAGAAAGAACTTGTGCCAAAAAATGCACTTTGGTCTTTGCATGTGCAGGTTGAGTATGGAGGCGATCATGGTCGATGTCGAGGTGGACTAGGACTAGAATGGGAGATTCGAGGTTCAGACGGTCAAAGATGTCATAAGAGACTTGGAGTCGAATTAGGACTCGAATACATGATGCGTTCAGAGAGAGAACTCTTAAGGTACCAGAGGATATAAATAGAGTTCGAGGGGCATGATGCGTCGGCTGATCGATCATGAAGCATGGAGGACTACAGCACTCATCGACCAACCAAGTTCTATCCAAAATCCGACAATGATTCTTCAACTACTCTCGACTCCGATGTATACTTTAATACATGAGGATTTGGCATACGCCAAGATTATTGCTAGCATTATCAACATACCGGCTCAATTGATAAAGCATATTGGAGACTCAGTGGTAATTTTATTCAAGCAAAATAAGTAGATTCTTACAACTTGGCCAGACATCTATGCAGCATGACTCTAGGAGCATAGAAGATGCCCCAACTCTATGATAAGACAAGATTTAAAAGATAATTGCACTATATGGTCCAAAAAAAATGGATCCAACTTTATTTTAAGAAGTAAGCAAAGCTAAAGATGCTGGAAATCCTAAACCTATCGAAGCCTTCTAAGAAAGTTTGGGTAGGCCAAAATATGGATTACACATATAAGACATGATGGCTTCAATCTTCGGTGGTGCCTTAGATGCGAGTTGATCCTTCTGTTTGACAACATGCTCCATGTACAGCTTGATGTCATTGTGGTGCCCTTCCAATCTCAACGCGTTCAAATAGATAATTGACAACGAGGGGGTGAGCTATGATCATGTCTTTATTGTTATTTGCAAGGCGATGTAGCTCCACTTCATGCGTCCTAGCCTTTTGCGCCTCTTTCTCTGGCCTTTCATCTTCCTCCCGCCAATTTGTCAATGAGGAGTTGAGCTGTTGACTACACTCCATCAGTTGTGCACCCTCGCCTTCAACAAGTTTGAGCTCTTGTGATACGCCTGTGCATGCCAGCTCAAGTTGATGCAGTAAAGAGTATGCCTCCTGCTCAGTAGACATGATAGTTGTCTCTTCAAAAGTTGTTGAGCTTGTTCTTCCAGTTAGATGTTGCTTTAAATCTTCCAAGTCAAACATTAGCTTTACTAAGCTTTCAGGGTGAGGATCTTCATAGTCCTTGAGCCATTCATGTGTCACCATCTCAACCAATTGAGTGATGCTAGTTTTATCAAGGGGTTTCTATCTCAGGTATTTTTGAATTTCATGTAAATCCCTGTGTACGCTTGCAGCACGATGAGCAAAAAGGAAGTCATTGGTCGGGAGGGCAAGATCTTGCTGCTTGCAACATTTATCATCAGGATTGCGGAGGAGTCAAGAGCAAACCTTGGCCCGTTGGATGTGAGGGTGGTTATGTGCCCATCTAGAGTTCTTTTCAACCTCTTGGCTTGGTCAGACAATGAGTCCGGGTTGAAAGAAGTCATAGTCAGATCAACTAGAAAAAAATGAAAATTTGCAAAGGTCAAGTTTATTTCGCCTCATGATCAATAACAAAAGAGGCAAGTACTTACAGAAGGGGTGAGCCTTTGGGCATGCTTCATTCTCCTCAAGACGATATTCCACCGGGAGCTTCCCTTTCTTCTCAGCCAGCAATGCTTCGGTGCGAGGAGGTTGATGGCTAGTATTGTCAAAGGACGTCTCCGCGACACACAAGGGAAAGATCATCCCATCAAGTACGGAAGCATGGAGCATCTAAAACGCCCTCTTATCAGTAAGGCCAAGCTCCTCCAACATGTCCACACTAACATATGGCCACTTAAGCCCAAGACGTTGCAATAAGCAATTGTGCGACGCATAAGGTTCCTATCGAAAAGAAAAGGGGAGGTGAACAGACCTCGGAAGTCCCTTGTGGGTCCTTGCCATCGGGTGTAGTAGCACTCACCTCTAGTTCCCCCTTGTGCTCAGAAGAGTGTTTCAAGTTTGATAGCATCGCATCAGATGAGACACTCAAGGAAGGTGAACCGATCAGTGCAGGAGATGTAGCACATGGGCTGTAGTCTCAAGGATAGCATTTTTGGTCACTCCTTTTGCGGGTAGACATAGGCGGAGGACTAATCGATGCAGATTCCCTGTTGTGGTCAGTAGGAGAAGATTTGAGTAGCCGTCTTTCTTTCCAGCCGGCAGGAAGACCGCGGGTCAAGTTGAAGGTATGACTTGGGTGTCTCACGACATGGCCATCGGTTGACGTAGAGGGCGAACCCTGATGCTGTGGACCCCTTCTCAATGGGTTGGCACTAGAAAAGGTAGCTAGTTTCGACCGCTCGACAAGCTTGGTACAACGGTGGTTTTGAGACCTCGCCATAGGGCCTGACCCTTGCTTGCGGGAAGCCGACTGCTTGTCATCACACACCATGGTCGTGGCACAGAAAGTGAACAACGACGCTCGCCTGAGAAACTAGCAAAATCCACTACTCGATTCGATGACGATGGAAGCAAGCTCAGGCTACGGGCTCATATAAAGCTTCTCGTATTTGTAACAACGGAAAGGATCTGAGTTCCCTCATGACACAGGTAAAGAAATTGACCATGACAAGCAATGCTGGCCGTTTTAGTAGCACCAAGTTAAGTTCGTTTAGCTTTGCACATCAAACTTAACTCGGCGGGAGTCATTTGTTTGATAAGTTTTTGTACCAACACAACCAGGCAGTCTCGCCGTATTGACCATGTTATCGATCACGTTGACCAGTACGACTACATTTCTGATCGCTGGGGGATCGAGCGATTGTTACGGCCACGCCATATTGACCACGTGTGCCGGCCAGGCCGATACGATTACATCTAACCCACGATTCGACCACTTGGGGCATCGAGTACATTGTTTTCAATCACGTGTGTTGACCACATTGCATCGATTAGACCAGTTCGACCACGTTGTGCAGTTCGACCGTGGTTGCAGATCATCAACAACAAGGCCTGGTTGCACCGTATCCTCATCCAGTTGGAGATAGCACTTAACAAATCTCCAATATGAAGGTAGAGTCCCAGAAGGTAACTAATCTATAGTCGATCAGGAATTTTATCTCAATTTAAACAGCGTAACTGACAACGTGTTGGAGCTGTATAGGGCACCTACGGCCCTCGCCCGTGCTTATAAAAGGAGAGGCACCCCTGGACACAGATGCAGAGGCGGACTTGGAGGCAATTGCAAGGCCAAACACCCATGGACGGAGAGCAGAGGCGAAAAGAAAGACCAAAGCAGAGAAGGAGAAGCCTGAGGAAATGATCATGGCCCCCTATGTTGAGAATGGTAAAAATAGTCTCTCCTATCTTTTCCTTGTAGCTAGTTAAGATGCATACAATGAGCGGCGGGTACGACGGCAATGTCGCCAAGCAACCACAACCGCTGTTGATCGCTTCTGAAGTCGTGCGTCCCCGATCGCTGGCCAAAGTCAGGCATCTCCTACGGCTGTTCAAAGTCATGAGCTCCCAATCACTGGCCGAAGTCAGCACCTCTAATCGCTTCAAAAGTCATGAGCCCCGATCGCTGGCCAAAGTCAGCGCCTCTGATCGCTTCAGAAGACGAAGTGCCCGATGACTTTCCAAAGGTGGGCGCTCCCGACCTCTATTCACAATCGAGTGCCCCAATCACTTCCAAAAGCCATGCTCCCTGATCGTTGGCCCAAGTTAGGCATCTTCGAGTGCTGTTCAAAGTCATGAGCTCTCGATCGCTGGCCGAAGTCAGCGCCTCCGATTACTTCAAAAGTCGTGAGCCCCTAATCGCTGGCCGAAGTTAGTGCCTCCGATTGCTTTCCTAAGGTGGGCATTCTCGACCTCTGTTCATGGTCGAGGGCTCCAATCACTTCCGATGTCGTGAGCCCCTAATCACTTCCCAAGTCAAGCCCTTCGACTGCTCACAAAGATGAATGCCTCAAATTGTTCCTGTGAGTAGGTATCTCCGATCGCTTGTCAAAGATGGATCTTCGATCGCTTGCTAAAGTTAGGATCTCCAATCGCTTGCCGAAGTTGGGCCTCCGATCGCTTACCGAAGACGGATCTCCGATCGCTTGCCAAAGTCAAGATCTCCAATTGCTTGCCAAAGTCAGGTGCCTCCAATCGCTCTTCAAAGTCGAACACCTTTGACTACTCCTCAGAGATGGACCCTCCGATCACTCTTCGGATCCGAACGCCTTCGACCGCTCATCAAAGCCGAACGCCTGTGACCACCTCCCGAAGACAGACGCATAGGACACTTGCCAGAGTCTAGCCTCTCCGACCACCCATTGTATGCATACTTCTTTAGCTACAAATCTATGATCACGGTGCTTCAGTACTCCAACGAGTACTCCCTTTGACCACGTGGATTTAGACCACGGATGACTTCCGACGGGTTTCGACCACAGTGGATTTTCGACCACAGCTATCTTCCAATGGGTTTCGACCACGGTGTGTTTTGACCATGGCTGACTTCCGGTGGGTTTTGACCACGGCTGTCTTCCAATGGGTTTTAACCACGGTGGGTTTCGACTATAGCTGACTTCCAATGGGTTTCGACCATGGTGGGTTTCGACCGTGACTGTCTTCCGATGGGTTTCGACCATGGTTGTCTTTCGATGGGTTTTGACCATGGCTGATTTCTGATGGGTTTCGACCATGGTGGGTTTTCGACCATGGCTGTCTTCCGATGTGTTTCAACCGCGGTGGGTTTCGACCAGGGCTGTCTTCCGATGGGTTTTGACCATGGTGGGTTTTGACCATGGCGGGTTTCGGCCATGGCTGACTTCTGATGGGTTCCAACCATGGTGGGTTTCAACCATGGCTGACTTCCGATGGGTTTCGACCACGGTGGGTTTTAACCATGGCTGTCTTCCGATGGGTTTCGATCATGGTGGTTTCGACCATGGCTGACTTCTAATGGTTTCGACCACGGTGACATTCAACCACGGTGACATTCAACCACAGTGATGTTCGACCACAGTGGCTTTTCGACCATGTGACTTTCAACTGTGGAGATTTCTCGATGGTGTCGACCATGTGACTCTCGACCATAGATGTTTCCCGGTTGTGTCTACTACAGTGACCTGCGACCACAATGACTGCTGACCCCGAATGTTTCCCAATGGTGTCGACCATGTGAATTTCGACCATAGAGATTTCCCGATGAATTCGATCACAATGATGCTCGACCACTAAGTGCTTCTGATGGATTTTAACCACGATGGATTTTGACCATGGGCATCTCCTGACGGATTTCGACCACGATGGATTTCGACCACAGACGTTTCTTGGCGGGTTTCAACTATGATGGATCTCAACCAAGGATGGTTTCCGATGGCTATCGATCACATTGATACTTGACCCCTGTGGCCTGCTCTACTAATTCTTCCATTTGGGCTACACCCACAACACCGATTTTGGCTGCCATTATCGTTGGATCAGTCATGCTAGACGTTAATCATGCACCCTTCAAATCACTTCTGTTGTGTGTTTGTTCGATACCGACGAGGTCGAATGGCACGAGCGGGCGTGGTCAAGTGTAACGACCACGCTATCAACGGCCCCATAAACCAACAAGGCTATGGATAATGCCAACGCCCACACCTTCATTAATCATTCATCCCTAGCATGGAGAACATAAAGCGAAGACTAAAAGTGAAGACAATGCGCAGCTTAATCAGAGGTATTCTGTGGGTTATCCTGTGGATGTAATTAACCGAGGGCCTTCTGTGGCCCCAGGAACCAGAACACCACATCGTCTATGTCAGATCTGCTACACGAAGCAGGCTACGAAGCGCATATATATAAAGGAAACTTGTAATTTTGTTCTTCTCAATTGAATGAATAAAATACATGTTTTCCCTATCTTTTGTTGTGTTTATCTATTTTTGTGTACTTTAGTACACTAGCACACCCGCATCTTATACCCCGGGGCCAGAAATCCATGAGCGATTTCTCACGTCAAACACCGTTTTCCTCACTATCGTTGATCGCTTTGCCAAGTATGCTCACTTCCTTGCTTTGTCGCATCCCTATACGGCAAGTTCCATTGCCTGTGCTTTCTTTAATGAGGTTGTCCGCCTTCATGGAATGCCATCATTGATTGTGAGTGATCGCGATCCAATTTTCACTTGCAATTTTTGGAGGGAGCTATTTTGGTTGGCAGGTGTGCAGCTGTGCCTCAGCTCGGCTTTTCACCCACAATCTGATGGTCAGTCTGAGGTGGTAAATCGCATCATCACTATGTATCTTAGGTGTTTTTAGTGGTGATCATACCAAACAGTGGGTTCAATGGCTTCCGTGGGCTAAATATTGTTATAATTCTTCATATCAAATAGCCCTCTATACTACACCTTTTCGAGTTGTATATGGGTGTGATCCACCACCGTTGTTGACTCCCGAGCCAAGCACTGCTCGTGTGGCTGTTGTCGAACAGCAAATGGCTGATAGGGATGAGTTTTTCATGGAAATTCGTGAGAGATTGTTGCAAGCACAATCCATCATGAAGCAGCGCCATGATAGTGTGCATCAGGCTGTGGAATTTGAGGCGGGGCAATGGGTCTGGTTGCACCTGCATCATCGCCCAACGTCTTCTCTCATTGGTGGTGTTACTTCCAAACTCACTCCTAAGTTTTATGGCCCTTTCATAGTACTTGAGCGCATTGGGTCAGTGGCTGATCGGCTGCAGTTGTCGACGCATGCGAAAATCCATAATGTGTTTCATGTGGTTGTGCTTAAACCTTACCACGGTGATCCTCCTGCTGATATTCCTGTTACCCGCAATTCACCATGGCCGTGCTATTCCCATTCCTTTGAAGGTTCAGCGTGCTCGTCTACGCTGAGATCGTTGGAAGTGTTGGTTCAATGGCAGGACTACCCACCGTCAATACCGGATTTCCAGCTCGAGGACGAGCTATTTTAGCAGCAAGAGGAAATGTTGTAGACTCATATTAGGGATGCCATGCACAGATCATCCGGGCAACCAGCTATGCACCCGATTGAAGATGTTGTGCTGGCCATCCGGCCATCGGCGACAATACCGTGACGGCCTACAGTCTGCAGACTGCAGCCATGTTGCGATACCGTCTAGGTTTCGATATAAGTCACTTTACTTGTTTAGGAGGTTATTAGTTCAGAAAGTTAGGATATATTAAGCAAGGAGTCAGATATTGTGTGGTTACCGAATCTGCTTAACAGATTGGCTAGATATGATATGTGAGTAGGATTGTGAGTCGGTTTGTAATGTCCTATATACAGGACACATGCTGTTATTTTGGGAATAAGAAATCAGAACCAATCTTCCCTAAACCCGGCGACTCAGAGCCTCGAGACTGGCCGGAGAGAATCCCCACAAGGCACCTGAGGGCAAGTTCGTCTCTTACCGTTACCCCTTTCGCTCTAATCCAGATTCACATCTGCACCTTCTTCCACCCCCTTGACAGCCACCGAAAACCATGCACCAAACCGAGCCACATCAACTACATCCTTCGCTCCTTTTCTCAATTTTCTGAAATAAACCATTTGATGTGGAAATGATGAAAGTTGAAGTGGCATGTATAAAGTCCTCCTGAATGCATTTTATTGTAAGGCTAAGGTTACCGGTTGCTGTCGTTCACACAAATAGTGCCTGGCAAAAACTCCCTCTTAGTTTACTCCAGAAAGTGCTGTATGCATTGTCAGGCATTTGTAAATTGGCTTCATGAGATGTTGGGTTAACACCCAAGCCAAGAAAACAAAAATGATCCCACACAACTTAAATATTGCTTGCTATGCCTTGAACAACGGAGGAACCTTGTGAAAGAAAGCAACAAGAAACTGCGTTTGATCGTGTCGTTTGGAATTACGTAGAAAGAGTATGCCACGAAAATATCTTATGATCAGTTCAGAATTGCAGAAATAACATGTAAATCCAGGGTTAAACAATAAACATCTACTTTTAAAATCATTCAGGAGATCATTTAATATATGGTCTAAATCCTGAAGAGTTAAAACTAATGCTGCGAGCAATATTTACCTGAGAAAAATCTTGGATTCATGGCTCGCACCACACGAGAATCCTCCCTCCCATGGGAAAACTGCAGAATCAAGGACAAAGGAGAAACAACTCGTCAGTTTATGCATATCCGTGGGCAGCCCCAATCTAGCCCCCTCGACAATTCTACTTCCCGCAATTGGTTCCTTCATAAGCATGATTTGATATTACTAATTCCAGAGTCCGAATTTGAAAAGGGGAGCGAAAACTTCCCCTCCCTTTAAGCTGAAGTTTCCGCCTTTTTCTTAACAGAAAAACTCACCCTTTTTTTACGCTTCCTGTGGATAAATACGGGGAGCTTTTCTACCCACCATTGGACCTAGGAGTAGTACACCATAGCATCGCAAACAGAGCTAACTACTTTCAAATACAATACTCACTGCCACGCTTTGGCATATCACTCTCTGCTACAGTAACTAACTTTTAAATGGTACATTTTTCTAAGATAAAATATACAGGTAGATTATAGCAGACACTGTACCGAGTTCAGCTATACTAGCCAAAATCGTATATAACTATTTTACTCTGCATACTATCTCTCACGAACAGCCAAAATTCAAAAACTATAAGCCAAAAGCTATAACCACAGCCTAAAAAACCCACCCTTTATAAGAGAAAATCGTCAGCAACTACATAACATGCTTTCTAGTTAGGAAAACGTGCAAGCTTACTGTATTTTTGAGTCGGTATCTTGCTGAACTCACAGAAAGCCTTAAGCTACAAATAGAATCATTTCCAAGTTTTTTTTTCTATTTCACGTGACTTATCAGTTGTATCTACAAGAAAGTTTAAGCCACCTGAATGCATATAGAAGATGACTATATAACAATAGAATTCGCATTCTTTTTCTACCTGTACAACTTGAAAGCAACAACTTTATAATCCACTTTTTTCCTTTTCGTATTTGCAGTTTCAGGACAAAAGCATCGAATGAAATTCGCAAATACACGCCACATGAATTTAATAAGAAAACTATGAATTTTCTATCTGGTGAGCAATCGCCATTAGCTAATACAACCAGTCAGGATTTTGCTTCGTTTTTCAAATTCATCAAATTCCATCATGGAACCATAGCATTAACCGAAGGCAATGGCAGAGGACGGAAAAAAAATGAGGTGGGGCGGATCGAAAGCAAGCCAGTTTCCAGATCAAGGTGGGAGAGCGGTGTACCAGGAGGGAGGGGTCCGGTCGGGCATTGCGTTGAACAGGTGGAGCGCGGCGGCGAGAGAGCGGTGCCGGAAGTAGAAGGCGAGGAGGGTGCTGCGGTGGAAGGCGCCAAGCGGGAGCGCGCAGCGGAGGGCGAGTCCGCCACTGCCAAGCGACCACCGCCCCGCTGCTTCCCCCTCCCGCCGCCTCTCCACCTCCTCGCCATGCCCACTCGACCCGCCGCTTCCGCCTCACCTCCTCGGCCTCCTCGCCGCCCACTGAACCCCCGCCGCGCAGCTTCCTCGCACACCGCTTCTCCAACTCACCGACGCCCCTCGCCGCGCGGAGTCGAAGGAGCTGGAGGTGGCGAGAGGGCGAGGGGAGGCGGCGTGGAGCGGAGGTGGAGGAGGCGAGGGGAAGTCGAGGCGGCGCGGAGTCGAAGGAGTCGAGGCGCGAGAGGGGCGAGGGGAGGCGGGGTGGAGCGGAGGTGGAGGAGGCGAGGGGAAGTCGAGGGTGGCGGCGGAGTCCAAGGAATCAGAGGCGGCGAGAGGGGCGAGGGGGAGACGGCGGGTGGAGCGGAGGTGGAGGAGGCGAGGGGGGTATATAGGGGTTGCTGAAAAAATTAAGTCCTGGCTTGAGTCAGGGCTTGCCCTATGGAGCGCTCCGCCACTGAGCGAAGGTATCCTATTAGGGCATCTGTAGTGTATGAAAAGAGGAGGTCTTAAGCCACCTTAAGGTCAACCTTATACATTACAGGGGTGATCTTAAGCAGACCCTAAGCAAAAAAAACTTAAGGCTGGTCCTCAAGCTAAAGACCTGGCCATAAGCATTAAAATACAATTTTTCTTCATCTGCCAAGTGGGACCATCTTAAGGCCCCTTGGGTTATATACACTATAGAGTTGGTCTTAAGGTTTAGATGGGACCCACCTTAAAACCCTTTGGGTTATATACACTACAGATGCCCTTACCCCACGGCAACACATCACGAACTCTCCCCCCACGCAAGCCAATGAAAACGTGGGTCCCACGCAAAGCCAATGACAACGTGAGAAGCGAATCAATTACCTGGCGATTGGGGCCGTCGCGACCGCTGCCGCCGGAACCGGGGGAGCCGGCGGGGACGAAGCCGAGGTCAGTGAAGGAGGCGGAGCGCCTGGGCGTGGAGACGGAGCCGTTGGCGACGAGCACGCCATCCATGAAAAGCACCTCGTCGTCCGTCGTCTGCGACGCCATTCGGGAGTTGAGGAGGAGGAGGCGCCCCATCTTCAGCGTCGGGGAGGCCTCGGCGTAGACTCGGTGGCGGTTGTAGCGGGGGGTGCAATTCGTGGAGCCCGAGTTCCAACCCCCCGGACGACGACGACGACGACCCGGAGCTCGCGCCGTCGCCGCCACCACCTACAGCGTTGAACTCCGGCATGAGGCTGGTGCCTGTCGACGTGTCCACCGACAGGCCTCCACTCCCGCCGCTGCCACCGCCGGGGGTCGCGCCGAGTTGGCGGGGGTCCATCGCTGCACCTGAGGAAGCGGATTAGTGCTGCAGATTAGTAAATTCGTAAGCGATTAGGCTAAGAGGGAAATTTTTGAAAACTTTTGAACCCAAAATTGGAGAAATGCCATATCAAATTGCGAACTAAAATATCGCACAAATGCACGCGGAAACTGCAAAGCTCGGAATTTGAATCGGATCGTGCAAGCAATCGTAGAACATATACTCTTCCGATTACACAGAAACATTGCAGGGAATCGTAAATTTGGGGGAAATTTAAGCCATCAAAATTGTTGGATCTGTAACTCACGTCTCAATGTATTGAAACAGAACGCGGATACATATAGTCCAGTACTTGCCTTATCCACCTCAACCGATTTATAGAAACAATAGGTCGGGAGGGGATACGGAGACCGGCTAGGATTACAGGAGAAGATTACATGAGAGATAATAGGAGATATGGTTAACACGCCCCCGCAGGCTCAGCGTCGGCTTGCTGGACGTTGAGGCTGGATCGAAAGTCAGCAAATACAGAACCCGTCAAGCCCTTGGTAAAAATGTCCGCAAATTGCGAGGTCGTCGGCACATGCAACACGCGAACAGCACCCATGGCAACCTGATCCCGAACAAAATGTAGATCGATTTCGACATGTTTGGTGCGTTGGTGCTGGACGGGGTTGGTGGAGAGGTAGACGGCGCTGACGTTGTCGCAATACACCACTGTAGCACGGTCAGGAGGAGAATGGAGCTCATGAAGAAGCTGCCGAGCCAACAAGACTCAGCCACGGATTTGCGGCGGCCACGATACTCGCTTCAAAGACTTGAACGGAGACGGTGTTCGCCGCTTGACGACCAGAAATCAAGTTGTCCCCAAAAAAAAGATAGCCGACGTGGACTTTCGCGTGTCAGGACAACCCGCCCAATCGGCATCAGAATAAGCAATCAAATGAGAGCCAGAGGTGCGTCGAATGAGAAGACCGTGATCAAGAGTGCCACGGAGGTAGCGAAGGATCCGCTTCAGTGCAGCCAAATGTGGTTCCCGAGGATCATGCATGTGAAGACAGATTTGCTGTACCGCATAAGCAATATCGGGCCTAGTGAAGGTAAGATACTGAAGGGCACCAGCCAAGCTGCGATAGTCCGTCGCATCGGAGACAGGAGAGCCAACTGTGGCGGAAAGTTTGGCACAAGTATCGACAGGCGTGCTGCACGGCTTACAGTCAGACATCCCGGCGCGTTCCAGAATCTCGATGCAATACTGTCTCTGAGACAAGAAAAGACCAGCAGACTGGCGAGTGACACTGATGCCGAGAAAGTGATGTAAAGTACCCAGATCCTTCATGGAGAATTCCGACTGAAGAGCAGAGATTGTCCAAGCAAGCAAAGTAGGGGACGAAGCGGTAAGAACGATGTCATCCACATAGAGGAGCAAATAGACCAAGTTGGCGCCGCGACGATAAATAAACAGAGAAGTGTCGGACTTCGCCTCAGTAAACCCGATGGAGAGTAAGAAGGAGGCAAAGCGGCTGTACCATGCACGAGGAGCCTGCTTGAGTCCGTATAGTGATTTGTTGAGGCGACACACCATGTCTGGTCGAGATGGGTCAATAAAACCAGCCGGCTGCACACAATACACAGTTTCCTGGAGAGTGCCATGAAGAAAGGCATTCTTGACATCAAGTTGGTGCACCGGCCAATCTCTGGAGACGGCAATACTGAGTACTGTGCGGACCGTAGCCGGCTTGACAACCGGACTGAATGTCTCATCAAAATCAACCCCAGGGCGTTGAGTGAAGCCCCGAAGAACCCACCGGGCTTTATATCGATCAAGAGTGCCATCAGCAAGAAACTTGTGGCGAAAAATCCATTTACCAGTGACAATATTTGCTCCAGGGGGCTTGGGTACCAAATCCCAAGTGTGATTGAACTGCAAAGCTGAGAATTCTTCCTCCATAGCCGCCCGCCAAAGTGGATCGGCCAAGGCTGCGCGGTATGTCCGCGGTATAGGAGAGAGGGCCGTTGCATGAAGATTGACCCTGTGTTGTGGAAGTCGAATGCCAGCCTTGCTTCGTGTGATCATAGGGTGGTCATTGACCACCGGCGATACGCCAAGGCCCGTTGGTGGGGCGCCTCCGCTGATGCGGGCGCTGCGAGCTCGGGTGGGCGCGCCGGTCGGAGGCAGCAGCCGAGCCACATCAGGGCGGGGCGCAGCAGGATCATGAGTGCCCGTCACATGGCGACGTGGTGTCGGAGAATCGGCCGAGACAGCAGGCACCGCTGCATGCCGCGCGCCCGGGGCACGTGTGCCGTCGCTCGATGTGCCATCGCATGGGGGCTCGATCAAGGCAGGAGGAGTGCCCAAGTCTGGCACGGCAGCAGATGCAGGAGCATGCACATCTACGGGTGCAGACACGCCGACAGAAGTATGCACGGGTGAGCGCCTGGCAGGAGCAATTGGCGCTGGAGAAGCCGCTGCATAAGTCTCCAAAAAATCAAGATTAGTAGCACTTGCAGTAGTGGAGGACGACTCAGCAAATGGAAACGAGTGCTCATCAAACACCACATGACGAGAGATAATGACCCTGTTAGAAATGGGATCAAAGCACCGGTACCCTTTATGCTCGGATGGGTAGCCAAGAAAGACACACATGGTAGACCGAGGAGAGAGTTTATGAGAAGCGGTGGATGACATATTAGGATAGCACTTGCAACCAAAAACACGAAGATGGTCATAGGAGGGATGCGAGCCGTAGAGAGCAAAGTAGGGGGTGTGGAAGTTAAGTGTTTTGGTGGGGTGGCGGTTGATGAGGTGAGTAGCGGTGTGCAAAGCTTCGACCCAAAAGGAAGGAGGACAACTGGCTTGGAAAAGAAGTGATCGCATGATGTTGTTGACTGAACGAATCATACGCTCAGCCTTGCCATTTTGTGGGGAGGTGTATGGACAGGACATACGAAGGGTGACGCCGTGGGTTAGAAAAAAAATGCGGGAGGTGGAATTGTCGAACTCTCGACCATTATCACATTGGACGCTACGGATAGTGGTGGAAAATTGGGTTTTGACGAAGGCGAAAAAATGTTGCAAAGTGCTAAAGGTGTCGGATTTCAAACGAAGCGGAAACGTCCAAAGATAATGAGAACAGTCATCCAAGATAATAAGATAGTACTTATATCCGGAAACACTAGCAATGGGAGAGGTCCACAAATCACAGTGAATTAAATCAAAATTGGCAGTAGCCCTAGTAAAAGAGGTGGTAAAAGGAAGACGACAATGACGCCCAAGCTGACAAGCGTGGCAAACAGAGACATCACTGCAAGGTGGTATAACGGAGGAGCGAGCTAGACGGGTGAGGGCGTCATGTCCAAGGTGGCCGAGACGACGATGCCAAAGTGTGGAAGAGTCACGCATGGCGAGGGCGTAGTGAAGATCAGCTGGGCGAAAAGGGTACAGATCACCAGAGCTATTGCACCTGGCGATCACGTTCTTGGACTGAAGATCCTTCACGGAAAGACCAAAAGGGTCAAACTCGATAGAACAATTATTGTCAGAAGTGAAACGACGAACAGAAATAAGGTTTTTAATGATGCTAGGAGAAACTAAGACATCACGAAGTGAAAAGGGATGTGTATGGTGGGGAAGAGACGTGGAGCCTATAGCAGTGATAGGTAAAAGAGAGCCGTTGCCGACAATAATATGAGATGGGCTAGAAGGAGAGGGCGAACGAGTAAGA
The DNA here is from genome assembly GCA_036346575.1 of Dendrocalamus sinicus. Lineage (NCBI taxonomy): Eukaryota > Viridiplantae > Streptophyta > Magnoliopsida > Poales > Poaceae > Dendrocalamus > Dendrocalamus sinicus. The sequence continues at coordinate 33,163,820 of CM070647.1, forward strand.
GAGAGGGTACCGGCGTCAGACGTCATATGAGAAGTGGCACCCGTATCCATATACCAGTCATGGGACGGCGGTTGAGCAAGTGTCACAGTGTTGAAGGCGTTGATGAGGCCTTGCTGATCCCAGTGCGGCATGGCACTGGAGCTCCATGTAGACGACGCGCCAGGAGATGGAAGTGTCGGTGAAGCATGCGGCAGCTGGTTGTATGGAGCGCATCGGCGGATGGAGACACGCCGCGCTGAGCTCAGTGCGGCAGGAACCAACCCAGCTGGGCCATGGAGACCAGTCAATGCAGCTCCTGCAAAAGGTGGCCGTGGACCAAGCAGACCAGGCATAGGAGCCAAAGGCCTCCCGAGTGGACCGGGCCACATATGAATTGTACCGGCCCATGGATTTTGAGGAGATGGCCAGTTGAAGGAGCCGCCACCACCTTTGGGTTGAGAGTTGCCGCCAATGTACTGCGTATTAGAAGGTCCGCCGTTTCCGCCGGTGTGCTGCGTGTTCGAAGATCCGCCGTTGCCGCGTCGACGGCGGTTGCGGCTGCCACTGTTGCTGTTGTGTCCGCTGTTATTGCCGTAGCCGGTGGTGTGGGCAGGGTTGGATGGCACGCCCCCGGAGTTCTGGCCGCCGAACTGAGTGCCGCCGCCGCTGCCGGAGGCGAGCAGAACAGTGGACGGTCCGGAGGAACGACCACCCTTGGTGATCTCCTCAAGCAACAGTTGAGAACGCGCCTCCACGAAGGTCGGGAACGGTTTCTGCATAGGAAGTAAGGTCTGGAGATGATCGAACTTGCTATTCAAACCTTTCAACATGGCGAGGACGAGGGTGCGGTCGGCGACGGGTTCGCCGAGGTCGGCGAGGCTGTCTGCCATTCCTTTGAGGCGGCGACAGTAGTCGGTGACGGAGAGGTCGCCTTGGACAAACGCGTGGAATTCGGCGGAGAGGTTGAGGGCGCGGCGTTCGCGGTTGCCCAAGAACTGATGTTCAAGGCCACGCCACACCACGCGAGCCGTCGCGTCGGACGACATGACGATCTCCAATAGCTCGGCGAGATGGAACCGTGAGAGCCATGCGAGACCACACACCCATACGGACCCAATCGGCGCGATCCGGGTGGACATCATCGGAAAGAACATGATCTGAGAGAGCATATTTTCCGAGAATGACGAGAAATAATCCGCGCCACTTCGTGTAGTTGGAGGCAGCCAAGTCTAAGGTGACGGGCACCAAGGCCTTGACGCTGAGGACGCCGATAGCTTGAGAGTGCAGGGAGGCGATGGCGTCGGCACCTAGATCGATGGGCGGTAGACCGCCGGCAGATGGAGCCGGCAACGACGCAGGAGGTGTCGGAGGGATCGGCAAGAAGGGTGACGTCGCGAGGGCCGCGCGGACGGCGGCAGCGACGGTTGAGGCCAGGGATTCGGCGAGTGTGTTTGTGGCAGCTGCGTCGGCTTCAGATGCCGATGCATCAGATTGAAGTGCAGATCGAACGGCGCCGGCGACAGCGTCGGCGATAGCGTCCATGGTGCTGGCGCCAACAGGAGAAGAGGCTGCGGCAGCAGAGGTAGACATGGTCGGCCGTAAAAGATGATCGGCGGCGAAGAAGAGACACGCCGGGAGAGGCGGCGTGTTAAGCGGAAGCGAAAATTTTTTGGAGCTCTGATACCATGTTGGATCTGTAACTCACGTCTCAATGTATTGAAACAGAACGCGGATACATATAGTCCAGTACTTGCCTTATCCACCTCAACCGATTTATAGAAACAATAGGTCGGGAGGGGATACGGAGACCGGCTAGGATTACAGGAGAAGATTACATGAGAGATAATAGGAGATATGGTTAACAAAAATGACGAGCAGGCCCGCACGAAACCCCAAAAAAATCACGACGAACCAGCAAAATTGCAGAAACCGATCGATTCCAAATCCCAATGTGTACATAAAAACACGAGAAAAGGAGATTGAATCGATAGGAAACTGGATACGCTCAAAACCCCACCAAAAATTCCCAAAAAGTACGAGAAAACACAAGCATCCGAATCGGGAGGCTCGAGAGGTGGAGGTGGGGGAGGATCGAGCGGACGGCCTACCCCTAGTCCAGCTCGCGAAGCTTCCAGAAGGTTCGAGAAGCTCCTCCGCCTCTCGCTACCTGCCTTGCTGTGGTTGGGTTTTGGCCGAGCAGCAGGAAGAGAAGAGAAGAGGTACCTAGCCGCGTTGCTCGCTCTCGGCTGTTTGGGTTTGAATTTTCAGGTCCAGGCCGGGGGGAATCAAATGGTTGGGCTCCCTTCGTTGGGCCCTAAATTCGAGATAGCTGCAGCCCAGTTCTCTCTTGATAAGTAATTTTTTTTCTTTTTTGGGAAATTTTCGAAGGGTGAAAGTAGAGTGGAAATCAGTGAAAGAAGACAATTTACCGTTTTTCGGTGGACCGATTGGATGGCTTGACGGCGATGGCGACAAACCTCTCTCTAGTTCATCTTCACCATGGTTGTAGAACTTAGGCAGGAGAATCGTCACCAATTGGGGATGATGATGTGGAGATCCGATAGTAGAGACGTCGGCTACAAGAGGAGATGGGTGGATGCAGAAGGGTGATGGGGAACAAAGATGGTGATTCAAAGCAATTGGGCAAAGATCCAGAGCATGGAAGATGCGAGGGGAGGAGGTAATGATGAAGATTAGGGCATGGTGCCATCGCTGGGAAACCATGGGGAAAGAGGGGATTGCAAGGAGAAATGGGGGAATTGTGTGTTGCAAAGAGGGGGAAATGGGGAAACTATAGGATACAATTGGATTTGAGAAATTGAGAGGGGAATAGAGAATTGACACCAGGTACAAAGGAATTACAAGAGAATTTCGGGGAGAATCAGAGAAAGAAATCAGGGGAAGAGAGAACTTGGTAGGAGAGGAGGTCAATGCCATTGTTCTTTTTCTCTTCAGTCATTATCCAAGTCACAATGTAGCATTATATGTTGCACATTGTTGTTGCTTACTACGTAGACCCAACCCTATCTCCTTGTTGGCCCATTTGGCCCAGCTGCACTTTGAGGACACTAGTCCAAAAGTCCAATGATCTCACATGCCATAGCCCATACTGCAACCCACAATCGAGTTCATGATGATAGCTAGGGTGATATGGAAAGAAAGGAAGATGGGGAAATGGGGGAATCACTAGGGAGACTGGGAAATGAGGGAATCGCTAGGGTGACATGGAAAGGAAGGGGAGGGGAAAATAGGAGAACATGTAGGGTGTAACATCCTGGAAAAATTCAAATTTGAAAATATAAAGTTCTTAAATTATTTTGCAATATGTTCTATTGGAAACCTGGATTTTATGGCGATTTTCTGGATTTTGGTGGAGGATCCAAAAATTTAAGAAAGCTTCAAAAAATAAAACTAATATTAATAATGCCATAAAAGGAAATATGCAAATAATGGAAACCCAAAAATTCTAAATTCAAATCTAAAAGGAGGGAGAGACCTGAGTTAAAATATGATATCTTATTTTGGAAATAATGACATAAATAGCAATAAAAGTGAATGAATAAAATACAAACACATATACATGCATATACCTATGTGTATATACAAATTGCGCAAGAAGGAGTTTAGCAATATAAGAAATAAGTATGTATATATATATACATATACATACATACACACATATAATCTAAATAATAATAGTAATAGAAACTCTCATTTAATAGTTAGAAAAAAATTGAAGTTTAAATTCCAAATGTCATACAAAAATCAGTAAACATAAATAGGAAATAAAAACTTAAGTTAGAAAATAGAAATCCAAATTCAAGAATCAAAATTTCAAACATTGCTAAAGCTTCTCATTTTCCCCTTCTTTATTTTTCTCTCATTTACAAGTGGGGCCCCAACCCCTTTCTCCCTCTCCCCTTTCCTTTTCTCCCCTTTTCTGCCTGTGGGCCCTGCTCCCTGCCGACTGCGTGGCTAAAGTCTCTCCTTCCTCTCCTACTCTCCCCGTGCGCCGCTCCCCCATTTCTTTTCTCTTTTCCCTCCTCCCTCCTATGGCCGTGCGGCCCTCCGTGTCACCATCTTCCTCTCTCTCATTGCTCTCGGGTCTGCACCGCCTGCTTCCACCCCCTGCACCGCTGCTCAGCCATCATGGCCACATGCTTGCCCCGTCGCCATCACGCACCGCCTCGCCCAGTCGTGTCCATGAGCCGCCTACAGCATTCCTATCGCCGCTGCCTACCCGCTCTGTCGCGTCCGCCCGCGTGCGCGGCGCAAAGGCTGCAAACGCCCGAGTAGTCACACGCGAAATCCCTCGAATCCCGCTGCAGCGCCACCCGCCTCCACCCTCTGCGCCGCGCCCTACTTCTTCCGCCACTCGGAGCTTCACGGCACCCGCCTCAACGAACATATACAAAAGCAAAAGGAGGCCGTCACAACCTTCCTCGCACCCCCCCCCCGGAACCTCCCACTGCGTCGAATTGCCCTCAATCCCTCTGTGTTCGCCGGAGCGGTCATCTTCCCCAAATCCGGCCAATAGCGCCCCCCCTCCGCTACTTCGCCTCCAACGCCCCTCGGCCCGATTCCTTCGGAGAAGAGGACCTCCACGCTTGCCCGAAGTCAACCACGGCGCCACCATCGGGTTTCCTTCTCCCTAGCAAGCCGCCCACGGTGACCCCCTCTGCGCCACCACCGGCCTCCGCCGCCAACTCCCCTCGGCACCCCTCCCGCTCATCCCACTCCGTGGTAAGCTTCCCCTGCCTCCTCTATTGCTCGCGCACGCCTCCGTTTCTCTTCCCTCCATGCTGGCGCCGTCGCCCCGCTCCACCCCTGCCTCCGGTCGCTTGCGCCGACGCCAGCCACCTTCGACGCCACCACGGCCCAAAGAGACAACACTAGAAGTTTCCCCACTCGTCGAGCAATCCATTTTGCCAATAACCACCCCCTCCCCGGCCGCACCTCACCGGCGACGCCGCCGCCTAACCCACACCGCCCTCCTCTGTTTCGGGCCAGCCGACTCTTTTGTTGTAACCCGATCGTTCGCTCACTTCTTCTGGTACCGATCCCCACACTATACCGCGAAACACCGAATGTCCACTTGGCTACCCGAGCACTCGTAAAGCTTAGCATATCCCTGAGGTCTTGAGGTCGAGCCTTCCTCCAGCCATATTTGGCCACATTTTTGCTTTGTCTTTTTAGCTATTTTAAATAAAGGTCAATTAAGGAATAATTCCAGAGAGCTAAGGTGAATGATTTAGGATTAAATAAAATGAATAGATATACAGCAGAATACAAGGTTTATATGCATAAGAAGCAATTAAGTGATAAGGAGGAATAGTTTAGGATTAACTCAGTAATACTTAATTAATTGAAAGTTAAGCTGAAGATTTCCTAGTATACCATTGAGTAAACCTTGGGGAAAAATCTAAAGAATGCAATAAAATTTAATTAGAATGTAAAATAAGATTACTTAACATTTAATACCTGGTTATTTACTGCATGAGTAGCTAATGTAGTTTGAATATCTAATTGAGTTTAATTACCAATTAAAGGCATGAATAGAATATAGTTTAGCTTAAGACCCAAAGTTAATAATAATAATAATAAATAAATAAATAAAGATACATCCATAGAAGGTACAAAATTTATTAGGATATTCATGAGCTTAATAAATGCATAACCGGGGATTAGTTATTATCATGATTAATATGCCTTTAGTATTTATTTTAAATCTAATCCTAAATTAAAGGAAAAACTTAGGAAAAATTTGGGATAATCTATGGAAGCTAATAAAATTTAAATAAGGCTTTGGGGAGTTTAAGTATGATTTAAATTCGGATTAGTTGTCATGATAAATGATTAGTGTGACTTTAATTTTTAAATTGTAAATCTAATTATTTAATAAAGGCTTTGGATAAATGTCTATACTTAATAATGGTGGCCCTTAATTAACATGTAAACATAGGGGCCCAATAATTGTCATGCCACCAGTAAACAAACCCCAGTGACATATTCTAATATAATAGCCCTAGGCCATCAAGATTCAAAATAATAACACGGACATATAAATACTCTAAATTGAACGTGTAACCAATAACACGAGAAAATAGGGTCGCTTAAAATGCTACATACCAAGTTTTGCCCAGATAACTAGATTTAAACTAAAATTAGGAATAAAGATAGGCCTAATAGTAGCTAAAGTAAATGCAAGATAATAAAAGTGACATTAATTAAATTTTAATGTTAGTTTTAAATGAATAACGACACTGAGCATAAATTTATATAACAAGTTTGGACCCGTATAAATAGACCCTAATTTAAATTAAACTTAACCTAGCGATAAAAGGAGGTACATAAAATATCACACCACAGGCCTTGTCTCAGATCATCTGAATCACCCAATAACTTACAATAAATCTAAACTAAGTTTATTCGGATTTATTTGGATCCTTTGAGTTATTCGCTTTTATTTGGATTCAGTCGTTTGTCGCGTAATTAGCAATTAGGAGTCGTGAAGATTCAGTGGATCAAGCGAGATCAAGCTCGAAGTGAAGATAGAGACCCAAAAGCTCAAGGGAAAACATTGTGTGAGCTCAAGACCGCGGTAAACCGCGTCAGGCAAGTCAATACTTTGATCATGTTGAACCTACAATTTCTGCAAATCTACTTTTGTTTAAATTATCAAATTGCATGCTGTTATTTCATATGCAATTATATGTCTGTTTGAATACTCTAGTTACATACCCATTATTCGACCTGCTAATATTATACCTCCTTTGGAATATTTGAATATCTGAGCCTTGTCACCCTAGCAAAATTATAATGGTAACCTTTCGAAAATAAGTCCATAACTATACGCCATGCTTAGTACTGCTTAGATAATCGGGGGCACCAAAAATGCCCCAAAGCATCACTTTGAATCATGAGAAATTGGTTTGGGCAATCATGATGGGAATGGCTGGTATATTTAGTTATGGATATTTTATGCTCCCGGAAACCTCAAGTTGCTTAATTATCTGGGCGGATGGTTCGAGAGTGTGAGTGTGAGTGGTGCAGTGGAAGCACGAAGTGGTTAGTGGTAGAACCGCCCAAGTAACCCTAAGGACCGAATCTTGTGATGATCTCCCAGTGTACAACAGTACAACCACAAGCTGGCAAAGTGTAGGCAGGGTTTACTAATTTGTGTGGCTCTAAGGTGGTTACGTGAAGGTATGACCACGAGCAATGGGATGGATGGTCTCATCCCCGCCTTTGCCCGTGATGGCTCACGAGGGACCCTTCCCGAGGGATGTGCGCATCCTACGGAAGATAGACCTAGCGGGCGTAACCACAGTAGGACTATGCATTGTAACAATCCTGTGATAGTCTACTCAACCGCATGGCTAAGGAATCATGTGGGGCAACGAGCAGATTTATCTCTTGTGGGTAAAGTGTACGAACACTGCAGAGTGAAAACTATTCGAATAGCCAGGCCCACGGTCAAGGGCAGACATGGGAACTTAACTAGATATAGTTCTATTTCAAAAAAAACTTTATGAGTAGAATTGGTAAAGTGCAGGGCAGAGAAAAGCCCTTATTTGTGTTGCCCTAGGTGTCGCCCTAGTGATAAGTTAAGCGGTTATAACGCTGAAGGATTAAGCATATGGTGCAGAGGCTATGTAACGGTGGATGGAATCTGGATCTCTATTACTAGTGCATTCTTTCACATAATATGTTTCAGTTCAAACAGCTAGGTCTCAGGATATTTCTATGTATCATATTTCAAAAGCAATTTATGGCAAATAAAATAACACGAGCCTTTCCTTGATAAGCCATGCATATTATTTAATTGCATCCTGTGTATTGGCTCGCGGAGCACGGTGGTTTGTGCTCACACTCGCTCTCATAACAAATCCAGAATCAGGAATCAGATTACCACGCTTCGGCAATACAACTGGACATGAGGACGACGATGATGAGGTGTCAAGAACTAGGCCGCAAACCTCCAGTTGGCTGCCTGTGGGCATATCCTGAGGGTTCCACCTGTGTGCTTCATTTCCGTTGCTGCATTTTATTGACATCGGCCTAATCGGCCCATGTGTAAGTGCTATTATAAATACACTTCCGCATGATATGTATTTTGATGTTCATTTCTGTATCTGTGAGCACTATCTACTGATCCAGAGAATAGTGCAATGAAATCACAGAGGATTCCAGATTGTAAAATCTAGGTCCCTACATAGGGTGACATGGGAATGAATGGGGAGGGGAAAACGGGGGAATTGCTAGGGTGACGTAGAAAGGAAGGGGGAAGGGGAAACGGGGGAAACACTAGGGTGACGTGGAAAGTAAGGGAGAAGCGAATTAGGGGTAGTGCAACAACGACATGTAAAGAAAGGGAGATGGGATTTGTAGTGCTAGGGTGATGTGGAAAGGAAAGGAAATGGGAATTTGAGGTAGCGCTAAGGTGACATGGAAATGAATAAAGAGAGGAAAACGGGGGAATTGATAGGGTGACATGCAAAGGAAGGTATTGTGATTACGTGCCAAATAGTGGATAGGAGGGGCTACAAGAAGGCCACAAAGGGGCTACCCTAAGCTGGATACATCGTAGGGAGTAGTGTAGAATATAATTACCACGCCACCATTAACACTTAGGTTTGCTCTTATAAAAATGAGATATCTCTCTTCATTGTGCCCTAAGGGCCATATTTATAGCTATGAGGAGGTTTTTTTTACCTAAATGCCCTATTGGGGGGGTTATTGACAGTAAGGGTAAAAATATCCTTTCCTTATCACAATCTTTTGCGGCCGACCATGTAAATTACATACTAATGGGCCTATGGTGTGATGGGCCGATTGAGCCAAGGTGGGGCCACTCCCCCAACAGTAGCCTTTTATGGTCAAGGCCTGTGTGACCGGTGGGCCGAGGCCATGTTAGTCACTTTTTGCCCCCTCCATCCCATTGGCTTCCCGGTCAGTTGGCTGGTTTTTGAAGGTGGCACAGTTAGTAGTTGTTTGGTATTCCCCACGCCATACACGTGGTGGCAATCTGAGCGTGAGATATGCAGCATGGTCTACTGTGCCGGTTACGGGGCACGAATGCCTCCTACAAAGGCACGCTCATTCTAGTGTCACATTCCATCCATACTTAAGTGCTTGTGACGCTTGAGTTGCACTCGTCTCCTTCTTCCCTCTCATTCTGGCCCATCGCCATTAGCAATTGCATTGTGCCTCTTGCCACCTCACTTCATGCTTGTCCCTCTCTTGGTGATCATGATGGGTTGTAGCAGTGAGCGTGGCGGTACATCGGCTCCCTCCTCCAACCGCGGCAAGCGATGGAAGGCGTCGGAGAAGGTGACCGGTGTGTGCGTGCAACAATCTAGCTTTTTATTTCAATAATAATAAAAATTATTGTTATTAGTTTATTTAAAGTAAAAAAACAAAAATAAATGTTAATTTGGTTTTCCCTGAGTTTCAAAAGTTTTTCCTTGATTTTCTACATTTTAAAAAGGTTTATCTTTTCTAAAAATTAAAAGTATTTTATATACAAAAGTAAAAACCAACTTTAAGATGGAAATAATTTTCCTAAACCTAAGATAATCTTAAAAATATATGTGAATTTGTCTAGAATTTTTGGACTCTATTTGATATTTTCTAAGCCTTCTTTGAATTTCCAGCCTCTATTTATTTTAAAAATGTATTTAAAATCCTTTTTCTCGAGGGCCGAAACCAACTTCATTTCAACACATTTTTCCTTTTTCTCCACTCTGGTCCATTCTTCCTCCACACGTGGCCTCGGCCCATGCTCGCGCCCGGCCTGCTTCTTCCACGCACGTTGCCTCCCTCGATGCCACGCAAACCTGCCTAGTCACTCCATCTCTCTCCCGCTCCCCCCTCGCTCTGCCTATCAGTGTCCCCCTCCTTCTTTCCTTCTTCCTCCCACCTTCCTTCTACTCCCATGCGATGCCGTCGAGTCCGCCTCCGAGTCCTCGCTTCCCATCCGTTTTTGGTCGTCTGCCATAAGGAAATTCCACCACCCAGTCCTCAATTGCTTATTTCCACCTCCCCTTTCCTTTCTCCCCTCGCCCTGATCCCATGCCGCCATGATTCCAGTGAGGAATTCGTGCGTTGTGCGCCCCCAAGCTATATAAGCCCTCCCTTGACACCTCCTAGCAACACACTACCCATCCACTAGTAGCATTCGCCTCATAGTGAAGCCGAGCGCCCCTAGGGTGTGCTCTCCCCTCCTGAGCCCCGCCAAGAACTTTGATGAGCTCCCCTCACTACTTCGAGCCTCACTAAGCTCCACCGTCATTTCGAGAAGCTTCTCTGAGCCATCGCCAATGTCGTCCACTGCTCTGCCATGAAGGACCACTGTCGGAACACCGTCCTTACCACAAGCCGAGTGATAACCGCCTCCTACACTCGTTGTCGGACACCTCCAACCATCTCAAAGCTTCGTGCCAAGGTGAAAATCCTTTCCCACGCCTCCCCCTCACTTTTTCAACCACCGTTGTGCACCACAATGCCAGCGAACTCTTGGTTTTACGTGCCACCACCAGCCGACGAGCTACATCAGCGCACAGGACCAACTGGCTGCCACCCAATGCCACCTGCCCTGCCACGCCCGCAGTGTCTACCAGCCTAGCAACCACGCCACCTCGACCATGGTCCTAGTCGACTGTGGACCCAGTCCATAGACCAAGCCCACATGTCAATGTCTCCACCAGTTTTCCTTTAAGAAAATAAATCGATCAAAAATCTTTATTCCTTGATGACATCATCTGACGCATTAATTCAGATTTCCTTTAGGAAAATAATTCCTCCAAAAACCAAAATCCCTGCTAACGTCATAATTCTGAATTTCCTTTAGAAAAATAAATCCAAAAAATCAGAAATGCTGAAATAATGTTTTCTTAATCTTTTTCTTAAACATAAAACTTCTGAGAGCTCATTTTCCTCCATCCTAGCTCCAATGAACCCATTGCTTTTTATAAATTTGTCTAAAATCCCAATCTATCCATTTTTGCCTTCCTTTTGAATTTTGGAATTAATTTGGAATTAGTTTGTTTACCCGGCACCACGTGTCCTGCCATACCCGCATCGTCTGCCAGCCTAGCAGCCATGCCACCTCGGCCATGGTCCTGGTCAACCGTGGACCCAGTCCATAGACCTGGGCCCACATGTCAATGTCTCCACCAGTTTTCCTTTAAGAAAATAAATCGACCGAAAATCTTTATTCGTTAATAGCATCATCCTGACACATTAATTTAGATTTCCTTTAGGAAAATAATTCCTCCAAAAACCAAAATCTCTGCTAACGTCATAATTCTGAATTTCCCTTTGAAAATAAATCCAAAAAATCCAAAAAATGCTGAAATAATGTTTTCTTAATCTTTTTCTTAAACTTAAAACTTCTGAGAGCTCAATCTCCTCCGTTCTAGTTCCAATGAAACCATTCTTTTTTATATAAATTCACCTAAAATCCCAATCTATCCATTTCTACCTTCCTTTTGAATTTTGGAGTTTATTTGGATTTAGTTTGTTTTGGGTATTTTTACGTGTATAGTACAACGTTTATGAGGAGTACTTCATTAGCGATGATTCTCACCAATTCACGGAGCAAGGCAAGTTACACACCTTGACTATGTTGATTCTAGTTTGCAAATAAAATTATATTATTTTCAAATCACTCTGCATGTTTATGTTTATTCAATATATTTCAATTCCAGTTTTAAATACTTAGTTAATACCTACTTGTTATAGCCACATTTGACATTAAATATTTAATAGCTTGTCACCCTAGAATAAAACCCTGGTTAGTACACTAATATTAGCTAAAAAACTTTATAGCAATGCTTAGACATGCTTAGAAATAATCCTATGCTTGAGATAACTTTTTTCATATAAAAGGTGATTATTAAAATGTATTTTTGACTTTGGTAAGTCAAGAAGGTGTATGATATGTTGGCAAAATAAAACTAAAAACATGGTTTAGACTTAAGCAAATAGTTAGGTGGTGGGTGCTTGGTGGCACAAGGGGTATGTGAAAAATCTGCATAAGTCAATTAAGGATTGGTTTGTGAACTACTGCTACTTAGCCATATCGTACTACCATAAGTCTGATATGGAACTGATCTGGCTGACTAATTTGCAGGTCCTAACCTTAGTTTCGCTATAGGTTGAATATGGGTGTGGCGTAGGCCACTGAATTCCACACAGCAAGAGGCGGTCCCATTTAGTGGGTTCTTTATTGGGGTGAATCCTTAGCGAGGGTGTGACCAAGTTAATGGCTTTGCATTGTAAAGGCCTTGTAATAATCACTTAGTCACACACATAAGGAAACGTGTTATGGCTGATAATATAAGTTGATTATCTCTTGTGGATAAAGTTGTACCACCTCTGCAGAGTGTATAAACTATCCTAGAAAGCCATGCCCATAGTCATGGGTATGCCGAGTAAAGCTTTTCACATATTAGACTTTGTTTTTTTTTTCAAAAATCGGTTTAAATGAAAGTTGATGAGATCTTTTAGAAAAAGATGGTCCGGATGGGATGCCCGTAGATAGGTTAGTGTGGGAGATGGACCTACACTAACGATATTATTTGATTAAAATGTTATTTTTACTTATTGTATTAAATTCAGCAATTCATATCTATTTATTATATTTATTCCAATCTGGCTTTTACGCTCAAAAAACCCTATTATGCCTTCACTTGTTATCCTTGCATTAATATTGCATTTCTTGTATAGCTTGCGGAGTACATTTTTGTGCACATCCTTGCTTAATTCTATTGCTTAGAGGAGGACTACTTCAACTTTGGTGAGGACTAAAACATCTAGGCCACGTCCCACAGTCGTTTACCTATGGGCAAACTAGATGGGCTTCTTCTGCTTCGATCTTTTCTTCAACTAATTATATTTAATTTTAGCCTATGGGTCATGAATGTAAACTTTGGCAATCATGCACATATTTAGATAATTAATAAATATCAGGATGGTTGATATTTATCTTTGTTATCTACTATATGCACTAGCTAATCCTAGACAATTTCGATTTACGCAGAGAATCTGGAGGTGTTGTTTCTGGGTCCAATAGTGCATGAATAGTCTTGGGCTATCGATGGTCACAGACGAGCTACTTGATGTGTTCGTTCATGATGGGAAAGTCTCCATCCGCCAGCCCGCGGCCAATGAAGTCACTCCGCGACCGCGGGAGGGCCAGACGATCATCTTCACTAGCTAGTTTGATGTTGGTCTCCGCATTCCTACTGCACACTTTGTGGGCAAAGTGCTCTGTACGTACTGTCTAGAGCTCCTGCAACTTACGGCGAACGCCGTCGCATGGCTAGTGATCTTCCCCTAGGTGGCCCGGTTGGAGGTCACCATACCCAGCACGAAAAATTTAATTATTTGCCACTCTTACGACTCGGGTGGCAACAGATTTGCCACCCGGGCCCATTGTCAGTGACTCAGGTGACCCCACATGTAAGTGACAGAGTCTCGGTGTCAATCTTAAGAGTGGCAAAAAATTGAATCTCCCTACCCAGCACACCACTCTTTGTTTTTTGCATGACTCGATGTAACAGCCGAAGCGAATTGGCAATAGACAATAATCCAACCTAGCTAGCATGAGCTTCCAGGTGCACTCCAGCTGTTCGAAGGACTTTCCTTCGAACACAACACGGACGAAGTGGGAGTCGAATTGGCTCTGAAAATGGTTGTACCATACTATCAAGCCAGGGAGCAGCCTTCATTGGACCAGTCGTCTTATCAACTTTGTCTCGTTGCCACACATCATGCTTGATTGGGATGATAAAGTGTGCGCGAGGAGGCTCCATGCGATGCGCGCCATATGAACATGTGGGACCTCGTGGAGGAGTTCTGCATGCTCCTTGTTTCCCCTCTAGCATGTCAGTGGAATGTAAGGACTGCCTCTACCCAGGATGACATCATTTGCAACCCCTGACGTAGCTGGCGAAGCCTACTGATCTTGGTAAGCATTGCCAACTTCATATCCTATGTGTACACTTTTTGGGCCACCGGCTTGAAGGTTGTGAAGGCCATCTATTGTAACAGTTGCAGTGCTGTCGCTGGCAGAGGCTAAGAAAGCAGTAGTAGTGTTCCTAGGGCTATATATCCTAAAGAAGCATAGCCTTCGAGCCATGTCAACATCGATCCATGCTATCCTTGGATGGATTAGGTTCCTAATATCCTTATCAAGGTGTGTGCAAAAATCACAAGTCATTAGGACTTTGTATTTTGAGAGTTGCACTATTTTTGGTTTAGGCTTGGGCTAGTTTTCTATTCTGTGAACAGGGGTACAGTCATACCACCCTTGAACCGCAGTACTATCGGTCACTGGTCATACCAACCTTCACCAGTAGTTAGACCGCTCGGATGCGGTACTACCGGCCACTTGCCTGCAATAGTATCGGCCTTGGAGTCTGAACTCTGTTTTGCTTCCGCTCATGTGTAAGTTCTTTGGTGGTGTTCTAAACTGATCTTCCTAACTTCCAATAGCTAGTGGAGTGAAAGTTATGAAATACAATCTGGAGAGGTTGAAATTGAAGGCTTCATTCATCCCCCTCTGATTGCCATCTCAAGTCCTACAGAAGAAGAGGATAGGGGCTGACGAGTGGACCTTTCATCTTTTTTATGATTTGGGATATTTTTGGAATTTTTAATTTGTTGATTTTGCTGCCGGTTGCCATGTCATTTTAAAACTAAATCGCATGTCCAAAACCACTTCCACATCAGCAACATAAATGAAACTGAGGTGGATTTTATGTGAGGGGTGATTTGCATAGTATTGATAGTTGAGGGGTCGATTACTTGGTTTTGTAGTTGGGCTTGAAATTTGGACTTTTGCAATAGTTGAAGGGGTCAAATCAACCTTTTCCTAAAAAGTTTAGAGTAAATTTCATGGAATTACACACGAGGGCAGCGATGGGGGCGAATGACGCCGCGATGAAGGCGACGGCAATGACTTGGGCGGCGGTGCTGTGAACCCACTGAAGGCTAGGTGACAACAATACTGATGGTGTCACCGGTGGATAACCGGCGGTGGCAACAAAGAAGGTGGTTACAACGGTGTGTGTGGCCCTAACATGCCTAAGGAACATGGACACAGGCAAGTTGGTGCATCGACGATGACGGCGTGGGGAATGGGCTTGTTGAAGGCGAGTCTATGTGTTGATTTGAACCAGCAGTGGCCACCGAAGGTGAGCCGTGGGGAGGGCTGTCGCCGAAGACCTCCGTGATGCGATGCCAAAGGCAATCACTGGGATAGGGACTCGACGAAGGCGAATAGATTGATTTGCCGTGGGCAACAATAGAGAACACCACAGCGACAATTAGGGAACACCAATCTAGAACGAACGAATGAACTAGAAAAACACCGCGAATAATTGAAGGAGGTTGATTAGAGTAATGTACCAGCAAACCTTAGTGAGAGTGTTATTATGCTGGTAAAATATTGTATATTAATGGTTGTGTTACGGATAACCAAGCACTTAAAACTCATAAGAACAAAAATAAAACAAGATACCCAAGGTGTAGTTCCTTGCTTTATCTCCACTTGGTTGATTGGTGAGATCAGATGTGCAAAGATAAGCCGTCCCTCCTTACATTGGACCGGTAGGTGCACCATGGTAATATAATAGTAAATTACACCAACGTGACTAATGGATGTCTAGCCATAGACATATTTAGATAAATTGTCTACACAATAAGGATAATATGCAACAAAACATTTCATTTCCTAGACAAAAGAAAACAAAAAAATCCAAGTGGCTCGGGTACCGGAAGGAAATGGAACAATCTAGAGCCTTTTGGAAGCAGCCAAGCCAAGCCAAGTATCCCACCACCCCCGCGATTTTACGGGTCTGTCCCCCTTCCCTTCTCTCCCACGCCGCCGCCGCTTCTTTTATACACGCATCACCCTTCCCCCTCTGCTTAGGCGGTCTCCCCGAAGTCTAAAAACCCTAACCCCCCAAATCCCCACGCAGGAAGAACCAAGCCTCGCGTCGGAAACTCCGAGGAGAAAAACATGAGGTGATCCCCGCGACCTCTTGCGATCCTTGTCTGCTGCTCTATGTGCTTGCTCTTACTTACCCTGTAGTTCTTGATTCATGTGCGCGGTGTTGTTAACTTTCTGTTGGTGATGTTGAAAGATGGATTCGGGTCTGGGAGGTGTGATTGATCACCTGGATGCTATTTTGGTTTGGCCATGGGTTTCTGCAAGTTTTTTTTTTGTTTTTTTTCTAGTTAGTTGGACTATGGGTTCGGGAATATGGACACTTCGGAGAATATTGGTTGTTGACTTGTTGTTTAGCGTGGTCGCGTAGAAATTTTCTTGATAGGATGGAAGCACCCGAGTTCTTGCTTTTGGTTGTGATCCTAGGTGTCTCCAAATGCTCGCAACAACAATAACAAAGCCTTTATTCCATGAAAAGGTGGCTTTTTTTTAACGTTGGCTAGCTCTGCCTAACACAACCCTCCTCCTTTTTCCTGGCTTGGGAGTTGGGACAGGCCACCTAGAAAACTACACAACCAGAGGTTAAATGCTCACGGCTCACCCTGTCGAACTTTTTTTTAAAAAAATAGCTTTAGTAGTTCATTTTGTTCTACATGCGTTATTCTTGAGTAATTTGAGAGAATTTTGCTATGGCTCTCAATAACCTGCAAGACGCCGTGATTTGGAACATCCTATGGTCAAAATTTGGGGCTTGTTCTACTTGCAGTCGCCACCCAAGCACCAAGTGGGCGCAGAGGTCCGACAAGGTGTACTTGACGATCGAGCTGCCTGACGCCAAGGATGTGAAGCTCAACTTGAAGCCTGATGGCCATTTCAGCTTCTCAGCGAAGGGCCCTGCTGATGACGTTCCATATGAGCTTGACCTTGAGCTCTTTGATGCTGTGAATGTTGAGGTTGGTGTAATTGGTAACAAATGTATTCTCCTTACTGTGCTTTTCTTCATGCCAATGGTATCGGTATTGTTTTCTTCTTTCTTTCAGGAGAGCAAGGCGGCTGTCGCTGCAAGAACCATTTGCTACCTTATCAAGAAAGCCGAGAACAAGTGGTGGCCTAGGCTGCTGAAGAAGGAGGGCAAGCCACCTGTGTTCTTGAAGGTTGACTGGGATAAATGGCAAGATGAGGATGACGAAGACCTCGGAAGTAAGTCTTTTGGTTGCAGGATGTGTTGGTTTTGGTACTATCTAGGTCTTCGCAAACTGACCTCTCGGCTCTCTCTGTTTGTGTTGCAGTTGGTGACTATGGTGACATGGACTTCTCGGTATGGGTCTAATGCAAGCTTTCTCTGTTGGTAAAAGAAAATGGTAGGAAGGGTTCTCATGTTTCTTTGTGTTTGCAGAAGCTGGACATGGGAGGTGCTGATGATGATATTGAGGATGATGAAGATGATTTGGTTGACAGTGCTAACAAAGGTATGCTATACTTCTTGTCATCTGCATGATTGATTTGGAGAGGAAGCCTGGCCCTGGCGTCGTGCTTCAAGCTTGCTATTGATCAGCCCTACTATTTGGAACTGGACATTCTAGTAAGAGCTATTTGGGTGGCTTTGAATACTGGATTTTCCTCTTAATGCCCTTAACAGTTTACCCTGCTGTTGGAACATTGAAAATTTCTTGAGGGCCTACTGGGAGAGTAGCCTATATGCAGGGGCAGAGCCAGTATCGAAGCATGGGGGCATGAATATAGTGCAGTGTTATTACAGTTTCACGCGCTATTAGCTGTTTCATAAATTTAAATTGATCGTCATGGCAATGGGGGCAGCAATCTGCAATCTCGACTGATGATTTCTTACTTAATCAGACTTTAGAATACATTGATGTTGGTTTTTGCTAATTTGTTATGATAAAAATTCTATCAAAAAAACTTATGATATACAGATACAAATCAAGATCGGCATGGCATGGCTAGTATGTTGAAGGAGTTTGCTTCTGTCTAGAAATCTCAGCATCATACTCGTGTTTATTTAGCGCTGCTTGTGCTTGTCACTTAGTGTGGATTTGATACACATAAATGTTACGTTGAGTCACCGTTGTAGTCATGGAAAGCGAAAATAGAAAGAAGGCACCCGGCAATGTACTAAACAAATGGAGAGATGAAACATATATATGTTCCTTGGTAACTGGGACCGACTACAAATTAGTGATGAAAATAGTTCGTGGACAATAATTTCTAGGTCTTTTAGCCTCATCAGGCATGTTATTTAGCAAGTTGAATAGAAGCTGCAATTACTAATACACTATTACTATCTTGCATCGTAGACTTGTAGTTCACAGCTAGTTGCATACTAGCTAGTTCATGGCAGCAACAAATCATGAGGGGGGCCAGGCCCCCCGCCACTGCCTATATATGTTTGAGGCCTTGCTTTTCTAATCCCTCAGTATTAAGTCATGTCTATGGTTTGTTATGCCATTTTTCTTAATCAGGATCTAAATAGTTCACGCTGTTTTCTTTGAGCAATATCAATCACTTAAGTGTGTTGTCATAACCTTTTTTTTAAAAAAAATGTATCCTGTGTGTTGCCACATGTTGATTTCAAGCAGGTCTGTGCCAGTCTTTAAGTGTTGATTTATATGAAGTGCTGTACAGTCATGTCACAACCTAAATGGTTTTACTGTTGAATTTTGTGCGGTTATGTACAAAGTCAAGTCACAGTATGTATATTGTTTTGTTTGTGCAGTACCATTTAAAACTAAGACTGGCTCACCATCTTTTTGTGTAAATTCCTGTGAAACATCTTTGTTTATCGCTCTTATCCAACATGCGAATGTGGTAAACAAACCGAACACACCATGATGAGTCTTAGCCAGGGACCAGGGTTAAACATTTTGGCAAAATTTTGCTGAAATTTTGGTAATTTCGGTCCTTTCGGAGGGTACCGAAAGGAAGAGCATTCAGCCAAATTTTGGCCAAATTTATCCTCAATTGAAATTTGTTCAAAATTTGTCCAAATTTTGGTTTAATTTCATCCAAATTCAAATGATGTTTGAATATTTCGTCCAAATTTTTAGCTGAAATGAACAAAATTTCGTCATTTCATTCATTTTGTTGCCCTCCGAAATTTTTTGCAAACCGAAATGCTTAACCCTTGGTACCTGTGAATTCTTAACACAATAATTTGCTATTCAACTTTATTTGTGTGCACTTACAATGGACTGATGTTATTATGTTGCTGAAAAATGCAGATGACGAAGACACTAAGGTGGAGGAGAGCAAGGGACAGGAGGCTCCAGCAGCAACTGCGGATGAAGCGAAGCCGTGAAAAACTACACTATCCATGACTTTGTTACTGAGCACCAGGTCTTTAGCTAGATGCTCCTTCACTTTTGGTGTATAATCTGAGAGGATGGATCACTGCCCCTGAAGTAAAGAAATAGTTGTGGTGATGTAGTTTTTGGCTGAAACTCGGGACTATGAATATTTGACGGTACTAGCGCCAAATTTGTACCATCCTGTATTAAACGCTGTTCTGTTATTTGTGGTCAGCATATCTGCCTCCAGCATAGAAAATATCATGTTGTTTAACATGTCGACGTGCTGTGTATGTTATCCCTTTGTATTATGTATGTATCTCTTGTGTGGTGTGTGATGCAGTGTACGAGACTGAGAATTGCCCGTGTTTTTCTAGACATGCTATATAGTTACCACTAATAAATCTCAAGTATCCAACACAACGATCCAGTTCGTTGGTTCTGTTATACAATAGGTAACAATTCAGATCAAGCCAATCTTTGTTTTCTAGGATGTCACTTCAAAAGCTTAATGTATAGGATCAGAGGCAGGCACATCCTATTCATGCTTCAACAGTGTGCTACGGTCACAAGAATATGGAAATCTTGCAACACAGAACAAAGATGACAGAATGGTACTAGAAGTATACTTGGCAGTGACATTCTGCAAATACAACTCTTGTTACCTGCCAAACCCCTCGGCTACAGCTGCCATGGAACTTCCTCAGTTCCTCACAAGATCAATGGGCAATATTCTTCTATGATGCCTCAACATGCTGACTATTAAATACAGATGAAAAAAAATGCGAAACAGAAAGACTATCACACTAAGGAAATAATTGTCGTGGCGAGATATATTTCTCTGTTAAATTGACATATCTATGCATTTGCTTAGCTGTCAGGTAGTTTCATGTTAAGTACTTCGGCTGGTGGCCGAAGTGTGCAAACCATTTCTCTAGTCTTCCCGAAATAAACCTGTCATCACAACGATACGAAGCTTAAGACAAATGCATTTATAAGTTGCAGCTAATGTCGACAATTTTGGAAGATCTTGATGTGAAACTGATACCTGGTCCAGTGAATTTCTCAGCTTGCCCTCCATTTCTTCTATCATTTTCCCCATATTAACCAGATGCCCATCTGCCACAGCAAGAGTCATACTCATCTGAAAAGAGACAGATAGATGTAGGACGAGCTTGCTTGGATTTCCTGTAGCTTAGAAAGCCTTCTAATAAAAAAAGTTGTCTCAGATAAAATATTGCTTATTTAACTAATTCACAGACTGCCACACAACCCATCCGGAAATATGTTAAAAAGTTATTGCTTGTTTTGTTTAGTACATATCGTTTTTTCCTTCCTAGGCTTTGTTAAACCTGTAATTAACTTAGAAGTTTATTTGTTTGAAGAACTCCTTTGTTTGTTACTCCCTCTGAATGCAAATAAAGGTCGTCCTATAATCCATGCCAGTCAAATGTTTTTAAGGTTTGACCATGAATATATAAAAAGGTACGAGCATGGTTGTCACGGCGGAATTGGCGATCACGACGAGTGAGGGGCACTAGGACACCTAGGTGACGCCTAGGCGACGCCGCGGCGAACGCCATACGAGCGTCTCTTGTGCATACATACGGTCAGCTCTCTCTCTCCCGTCTAAAGCCATACGCGAAAGTCCCCTCCCCTCATAAACCTCCTCTCTGTCTCTCCCGACCTCTCTCTCTCCCGTCTCTCCTGCGCCGCTTCCTCTACCCGCCGCCGCCTCCCCCATCCGCTGCCTCCTCTCCCCGTCTACTACCCCCCGCCTATCGCCTCCTCTCCCAGGTGCGTCCTCCCAGCGGCGCCTCCCCTCCTAGCTGCCTCCCCCCCCCCCCCCCACCTCCTCCCACCACCCCACCCCCAAGGCGAAGCGAGTGGCCATGGCATCCACCTAACTCCACCGAGGCATCGCTCCTAGACAACGCCATGACAAGCATGGGTACAAGTATCTAGATTGGCCTACATGAAACTGGTATTACTAGATTCATCATCAGGTATTGTAACAAAATATTGTGATAGTATTAGGGGTCAAAGTGGTGCCTTGGAGAGGTTCGAACCAGCTTAAAGCTGACTTATACTCGTACTGTCTATAGTAACTAGATTTTAAACGGTGTGTTTTTTCAAGACGGAGTCAATAGTAAGATTCTAGTAAAAAGTGTATTGAATTCAGCTGTACCGGTCAAAATCGCATACGACTATTTTCTTGTGTGTGCTACCTCTGGCGAACAGTCGGAATTCAAATATTTAAGCTATAAGCTATCAGCCCAAAAGAACCCACCCCATGTTAATGTCCAAAACCTATACATGCAATCAGAGAGTAGTTTACAGCTAGACCATCATGTCGACAGACAATTGGGCACTACAAGTGCCAAGTTTAGATTAATGGTGGAAACTGTTCTGTGCACAATGGCTGAGTTCTATTAACAAACACCAGCAGTAGTGGAAAACAGGAATGCCAGATAGATTTATCCCTCGCATAGCACCTTGATTAATAGTGTATGCCATTGAACTGAAGGACATTTAACATGACAAGAAGGAACGGGGGAAGGGAAGGAAGATATAACCTGCCGCCTAATTGACCCTGACAAGTTGAAAGTTCCAGATTGCTTGTTATCTGTTGTCAATGACAGCATCACAGTGCTGTTCAAGCAGTAATGTGCTGCTCCTTCCTCTTTGGGACCAACCTATTGGCATTACACGAATTTAATTTGTTAAGTCAAAAGGTAACATAAAACAGTAGCAAGGAGGGAAAAAAAAGGTCTATAATTGATAACTTCATGGACAGCTTTATCTTGAGCTACCTGAATAACATGAATAGCGTCCCATGAACCTATTTGCATGTACCCTCTTTTTCCTTGTCCATCTGCAACCACAAAACAGAAATACTTGTAAATGAGACAGACTATCTGGATGACTAAACAAGATGACATCAAGCATTCCTACGGACCTTTCTTTATTAAGAAGCATGCAATAAAACCCTCGTCTTCATCCTCCCAAATGTACACAGATGAGATCCCACCTTCGTAATACCTAATTGTCAACAAAAGGTCATATTACCTGCTTTACATTCGCTTTATAGATATCATCACCTGTATACTATACTGTGGAATATACAAGCGATAATATTCTTTCATGTTGCCTGTGCTTGGCGTTACTGCATTAAAAGGCAATAAAATGAAGTATGAATCTTACTGATCACGGTAGACGGAAAAAACCTCATTTGCCTCAATCTCAAGATTCCTCATCTCTTCAGAGGGAACTGTCCCATCTTCCAAAGGAGGCTCGTATTTGTTACACCAAGGTGATCTGCAAGCCACACAATTAAGAAATGATAACTACACAATGGATTCCCAAAGGTCTGATGTTTTCCCCCCAATTTAAGTACTCATATTCCCCAATTCAAGTACTCAATAGTGACAGGAATCAGATTCATTAATTCATCTGCGGCTCTTTGCACTAATTTTCTTGATGCATTTACTTATTGGATCATTGGGTATGTTAGGCGAGGCTAGCTGAGGCAAGGCTAGCTGTGACTATCACTAAGTTGCATTTGTGGCCAGTGGATTCGAACAAAGATTCATTATAATATAATGGAAAGACCTCCCACTGTAAGGAAGTGTTTTTCAGGAAGTGCAATATGCAATGATAGAAGACCTTGTTGCAATGTGCTGCAAAATACCAACAACCTAATCCTATGTGCCTTAATGCACCTTTGCCTTTTCCTTTGCTTCTGTTTCAATCTTTTGTTCATAAGATGGTTTCGCCTCGCAATGCTTATGGTTATGGAGAACATAAGTAAAATGGAAATCATGGGGGATATTCATGGGTTCCAAAAGCGGCCGCCGGGGTATTCATGATTTGCTGACCGATAGGAGTCGGCATCGCGGTTATACTCGCAAAGAATGTATTCCTTCATGCTCTCCTTATCCATGCAAACCTGCAATGTTTACACCATTTATAAGGAAAAGAAAGAAAGAAATGAGAAACATGAAATGGGATGAAAACCATTGCTTTCATTTCAAAAGACTGAAGAAAACATTGCTCATAATAATCGTATTCGCAACGAGGTTGGTTGGATTCGGTCAATAAACCTATTCAGTGGGGCAACTTCGATTCAAGCACCTAAAGGTAGATAGGAATAGCGAGAGTCTATTCGATCTGATCCAACCGAATCTAAACGATGCAAGAAATGAACCAAAAGGAGGGAGAGCATTTCTTGCCTAAATACAACACAAACAAATCAAGGGCAGCACGCCCGCTGGAGCATTCATCCCCACGAGCAATGCAAGACAGAAATAAAGTAACAGCCCTTTTGCCCAGTTTAATCCCTATCGGAATCGAGAAGCTAGAGGTGGTGGTGGTGGTGATGCGACGCGATCCGACGGGGAGCCAAGAAACGGCGGTTACCTACCTGGAGCGGGAGGTCGACCTGGGAGAGGAGGTCGAGGGAGTGGTCGGGGAGGAGGGAAAGCAGCGCGTTCAGCGCCGTCTCGGTGCTCCCCGGCGGCATCCGCCGCATCAGATCCATCGCCGCCTCCATGTATCCTTCCTCCTCTTCTTGGATCTCCCTTTCTCCTCCTCTCTTGTTTCTTGCTCTCGTCCTAATTCAGTTCCTGTTTCCTCTGGTCCTTTGCGTTTCCTTCTACGTGTTTGTGTGTGTGTGTGTGTGTGTGTGTGCAGTGTTTTGCTGCTGATCCTGAACCCTCAGTTTTCTGTGCAAATACACCTGACGGTCCACCAGGGCACCACCACGACTGACGTCGTCTTCTTTCTTCTAGTTAGGCATTTCTCTGCATTTTCTCATGTTTGTTGAAATAGTATAAAATTTTTAAATACACTAATATAATTTACCGTCAAAAGTATTTTATGATACAACACTTTGATAATCCCTGCTAATCTGTTATCATGAAAATCAGCGATAAATGTGAAAATACAGATGAAGATATAGCTAGAGCAGGATCAAAATCCTATTTTCACGACGTGATTGGAACACAACAATTTCACATTAGACTGTTCAATCTCAATAAAAAGAGAGAAAATTCCCGGGCTTCCAAACAGAGCATTACCCGTTTTAGCCTTGTTTGGAATATAGGTAGGAATTTCACATGAATTTTATAGGAAAAAAATACATATATTCTAATATTAGTTTGGAGATCCTCCAATGCAATCCAAATTGAGGCTATGCTCGTTTTGGTTTCAGCTTTTAGCTTCTAGCTTATTTTTCACTATTCATAAATTTCGTTTTTTCTGAACTTTTGGCTTTTTGTTGAGCTTTTTTGCCGGTTCTTTTTTCTCGTATTTGTTTGTATTATATGTAATGAGCTAACATATTTTTTAATTTTTTTAAATTTAATTATGCTAAATAAGTCTCTGTCAGCTACAGTGCTTTTTAGTTATAAGCCACAAAAAAGCACAAATGAGCACCACTGTTACCTTGTTTTTTTGGTGTTACTGTATTTTGGATTTCCTCCTGAAAGAAAATCATGTTACGGATTAGCCCTCGCCCCAATTTTAGCTTGGGCATGGCGTAGACTTTTGTTAGGTGTACTGACATATTCCCGGTTCCTATCTATGTTCTAGTCTCACTTCTACCTTAAATATAGAGTATGTGAGGAGTAAGTTTTATCTCATCACACTATAAAAAAGAGTATTGAGATATGATCATGCGGTCATGTTGCTGTTCCGACTGATCACACAAACCTTACAATTTTACCAATCACTTAAAGGAGATGTTAGGGATTTATTTTTCCTGCTCTGCCCAATGCAGTGAACCACTCTGTTTACACCCTTTATCATCGCATTGGTTGTTATGCTTTGATTGCTTACAACTAAGCCTAGAACAAGAGATCTCCCATTTCCTTGCATCTTAGGGGTACAAGAAAAACTAAGGCTCATTAATCCCAGAACATGTGTTTTCAGAATTCCTGAATGTTTTGGAAGACTCCATGGAAAGTACTACCAACTAGCACTAGCTACCTACCTCATGGCACTGCTTAGTGCAAAACAAAGGTGGCCATCTCGCAACAAATTACCTCAAGAAATGCCATGGAACCCAGGATCGCCACTTTACAAATCAAATGAGTCTGCCTTGAGCAATGCATTCCATAATAAAGGAATGTTGCTTAGATGTAACTGCAAGTAACCTTGCATAACTACATTGCGAGAAATTAAGGCCCCGTTTGGCGCGGCTCCACTTCACAAGTGGAGCTGTTTTTTTTTTACTTCACAAGTGGAGCCGGGAGAAGCTACTTTTTTCAGCTCCTTGGGTGGAGCTACTTTTGTCTCAGCAGGTTTTAAGGAACTCCTTAGGTGGAGCTATTTTGCTTTACCCCGTTTGGCACAAAACAGCTCCAAACAGCTCCAAGGAGCTGGTAGTGGAGCTGTGCCAAACGGGGCCTAAATGATTCAGCCTTAGCAATGCATTTCGTAATAAAGGAATGTTGCTTAGATGCAACTGCAAGTTACCTTGCATAACTACATTGCGTTAGCGCGTGCTTGTTACAGAAACATCAACCAGAGTTCAACAGATCTCGTGTACGCCTTCAAGTAGGAAAGGTATTGCAGATCTGATCAGTTTTGGTGCAATAGTATGTGAGAATAATCTACCTGCTTCCTGAAGTATTTTACAACATATTCAAAACACAATGCACTTATTCTATCGAATACACAAATTGACCCTTCCCCAAAAGTGGAGCACAGTCTATTACATATTATGAGGACTGTCAGAAGGCTATAACTGCCAGAAAAAGATGGTGCATAACTATCTCAAAACGATACAAGCCACTCGTTCGTCTTCTTTGTCAGTTCCCATGGCTACATGTTGCAGCCCATCCCGAACTGTACTGTACATATCAAGAACGCAGGGTTAAAGGAGAAATGGTTGGCATAATGAGATTACCCCAAAACAAAGTAGTAAGTAAACATTGTGAGCATATGTAGTAGAGGTGGCTAAATGGACCATGTTTGCTGGCCGGTCCAAAGTACGCTACTGTAGGTCTAGCCTAGGCACAACATGGCCCACAAACGAATCGTGCCAAGCCGACCTAGCACGAAGCCCTGGGCCGTGCTTGGCCGCCTCCCAGGCCTAGCGTGCTAGCTCAGCATGGCAAGAATAGCACTGGGAAAGCATAGCCCAGCACGGTACGATCCATTAGGCACAGTAGCCCATTTACGGTAGATACGGCCCATTTAGCACGATTTCAACATGTTTAGCCCGATAATGATCGAATTTTTAAATTTTCTAGCTGTTTGGCAGTTTAAAAATAAAAAAAAATTAAAAAACTCAAAATTTTCTATATATAGGCAGTAAACCCTCCTCATTCAGCTGCACTTAAACCTACAATCTCTTCTCCGAATTCTTTTTGTGAAATTTTTTATACACTGCGGTAATTTAGCAAAATTCAAAATATTTTTGCCAAAAATTCAAAATCCGGCTACAATCAAGAAAAGACGTAACAATACTGATCTTCATATATTTTTTGTTGTCCTTACTTTTCTTTGTTGTGATGTAAAATAGACAATAGTGTAATTTTCTATTTGTATATTGCGGTTTTTGACATTTCTCCACGAAAAATTTTGACAATTTTCCTGTGAATGATTATGGAATTTCTCTGAAAGATCTTTCTTCCTTCAGGAATGAAACGTCTCCAACGTCTCCGCCTCCACCTCAAACGGGAGAGCAGATCTTGGTCGTACTACGTCAAGCTCTACGAGTGTCACTGCATCTGCAACCACTGGAGCAAAAAGATCCAGACCCAGTACATCAGAGGTGTGGCAAGATTTCGATAAGATAGTGAAGTGAGATGAGGCTAGAGCTCTGCTAAGATATATTGTTTGTAAAATTTTTCATCATGAATTGCCTATAAAATCTTTAGGTGAAACTGGCACTTACTCATATACGGCCAAAGATGTAAAGAAAAACAAGGCATAGCCATGAGGTAGACGCAGCTGTAGTACAACCCCCGGTGGTACGGTACGTAACTAGGATTATAGTCCCAAGGTAGTTCGAGAATCTCTTTGCCATTTAATTGCCTCGCACAATCTACCTTTAAACTTTTGTGAATCTCAAGCATTCGAAATCTACATTAGAACTACTCATAATCCTAAATTTTCTTCAATTTCTAAACAGACAACAATTTGAGATTTAGTTAAATACTATAATAATGATCATGCTAAACTAAAATAACTCTTTGAGATCTGTATATTTTCGATGGCCTTGACCTCAGACATATGAAGTGATTGGGCTATGACTAGAATTATCTTAGTATAGGTGTAAAATGCGCATCGGAAAGTTACTACCGTTTATGAGTAAAGTTACTGTTAAACACATGTAGAGTTATTGCCAGTACGTATCTAGATAGTAACTCTATATATGTTTGATAGTAACTTCACTCACAAATGGTAGTAACTTCCTGGCACGCAAACTGGCACACACGCGCTTGTTAGCGCTTTCGTGTGTGTGTATGACTGTGTATTTTGCGCTTGCGTGCACAGTGCGCACTGGTAAGTTACTGTTGTGTGTGAGTGAAGTTACCGCCAAATACATATAGAGTTACTGTCAATTATGTAGTGTTCCAACTGATATTAACTCTATATGTATTTGACGGTAACTTCATTCACACACGGCTGTAACTTTTCGACACATATTCTACACTTGCACACAAAATAGTAATTATATATGTACCACTATTCGAGCATACTCTAATAATGATTATAAGATACTCCAAAGTCTGGTCTTTGAAAAATATCATCAAAGTCTTTTTTATAGCATAATTTATGTATATACTCTTTTTATATATGAAAAAGGTATATAGCAAAAATAAATGATTCCGATGAAAATTTTCAACCAAATCGCATTGGAATATTTTAGAATTAGAATTTAAGTATAATGAAAGTGATAAATAAGTATAACACATTTGTTTAAGTGGTATATTAGAAGTGGGAGTATGTATTTGTAGAAATATGAATAAGCCTTTGTGTGTGTATGTGTGTGTCCGTACCTACCGGGCACACGTGTCCATATCCTTACAACATATCCTATACATGCAGCTGGAGCGCGGCGACCTCACCTACAGTGCCGCTGTCTTGCCGTCCCCGCCGCCGCCATGGCACCTTCCTATTGGAGCCCTAGCCCCACACGCAGGCACGCTACTGATTAGTTTGGTGGATCGGGTTAGATGTGGGATGTGCAGTACGGAACCCGGCCCGTTAAGGGCTCGCGGCTAGCTTTGACTGGTCAAATTCGGTAGTTACATAAAACTTGCATGGATTAAGGTGTTTCTTATCTGATTTGAGATCAGATCTCGTTGATACCCGGATTAAAGTCGATGCAATCCTGGTTCCAACGCTCTGCCAACGCGCCGAGGAATAAGAGGAGATAGATCCTGATGACTAGGACAGTCATGCTCTCTCTCTCTCTCTCTCTCTCTCCCTGTATCCTCCCTCCTCTATAAATAGGCAAATTAATCTCAGAGACGATGGTATCAAACTGCACGAAGTGATCATCTGAAAGTTTTTTGTTGGATTAGATAGGATCGGAAGCATCGATACGAAAATGGCGATGGGCAGGAAGACGATGTCGTGCTCCTCCCTGGTGTGCCTAGTCGCGCTGCTGCTGCTGCTGTCGTCTCTGGGAGGCGTTTCTGTGGAGGCGAGGAAGCAGGGGAAGCAGTCCCTGGGGTATTACGAGCTGAGGAGAGGGGAGTTCTCCATCGTCGTCACCAACTGGGGCGCCACCATCCTCTCCGTCAGGCTCCCCGACAAGGACGGTCGGTGCTACTACTTGCACAGATCCATTCATTCATTGCCTGATCACCATTCGCAATTATAATTCAGAGCTGCTACTGATACTGCTCTTTTCCCGCCTTCAAATTTGATCTCGTTTGTTGTGAGTGCAATGTGCGTTCTTGCGAGTGCTTCAGATTAACGTCGTTGATGTTTTGCAGGGCGCATCGACGACGTTGTTCTTGGCTACAAGAACATTGGAGCTTATGTGGTGCGTTACATGCATGCCCTTTCTTCAATCTAAGTGAAAAACAAGGAAAATCTAATTAAATGCAATGGTGTCGATTAACTTTGTTTGTTTTTTTGTCAAAGAATGACACGACCTACTTCGGCGCGCTGGTGGGGCGGGTGGCGAACCGGATCGCCGGCGGCCGCTTCACGATCGGGGACCACCCCTACCACACCTACCGGAACGATGGCAACAACACGCTCCACGGCGGCCACCGCGGCTTCAACCAGGTCTTCTGGGCGGTCCGGGAGCGGGTCACCGGGGACTTCCCCTACATCACCTTCTACTACCGGAGCTACGACGGCGAGCAGGGGTTCCCGGGCGCCGTGGACGTGCTCGTCACCTACAAGATCGACGGCGACTACTCGTACAGCGTCACCATGTACGCCCGCCCGCTCGACAAGCCGACGCCGGTCAACCTCGCGCAGCACACCTACTGGAACCTGCGCGGCCACGGCCGGGGCACCATCCTCGACCACGCCGTTCAGATCTTCGCGTCCGCGGTCACCTCCGTCGGCGCCGACCTCATCCCCACGGGAGCCGTGACCCCCGTCGCCGGCACGCCGTTCGACTTCCGCGCCCCCGCCGCCCCCGGCGCGCGCATCGCGGGCGTGCCCGGAGGCTACGACATCAACTACGTGCTCGACGGCGAGGCCGACGGGCAGGGCGTGCGCAAGGTGGCCGTCGTCAGCGAGGCAACGTCCGGGCGGGTGCTGGAGCTGTGGGCCAACCAGCCCGGCGTGCAGTTCTACACCGGCAACTTCCTCAAGGGCGACGAGGGCAAGGGCGGCGCGCGGTACGTGAAGCACGGTGGGCTGTGCCTGGAGACGCAGGACTACCCCGACGCCGTGCACAACCCGAAGTTCCCCGGCGAGGTCTACCGCCCAGGGCAGGTGTACAAGCACTACATGCTCTACAAGTTCTCGTTCATGAAGAAGTAGAGGAGAATTGAAGGACCATGTTATTAGGTGATCCCGGATTAATGTGCATGCACCATTGTTTGCATGGTTTTGGCTCATTTATTTTAGGTTGATGGTGTGTGCGCGCGCGCGCATTCTAGCATGGAAACAATAAGGGTGTTCTTTTGTGTGTAAATTAAACAGGTACGCTTTTGTTTAGCGATTTCAAGGAGGATAGTATATTCTATCATGCTAATTATCTTTTGTTCAAAATCATCAGAACCACTGTCTCTTTTGACTTTTTAGTACTAGCTCTGACCTGGGAAATTTCTATGTCCAAATTTCCTCCGTAACCGCTGGTTACCGGCCTATCGGTATAGACCAATAAGGTTTTATACTGATCAAAAAAATTTGAATTTATCAAAATTTATCTAAAAAATTCAAAATTTCAAATTCAATTCAAAATTTTCGTGTGAAAAATTCTGAAATTTTCGGTAACTGGCAGTTACCGATCGTATCGTTACCCTTCGATAAAATTTTTAAACCGATATATTTTTTCATGGCTCTGACCGACAACGAGCATGTGTACTATTTTAGATGCAAACAACCATAAGTCTCGCAAAGAAAATAATCACTTCAACGCCTCACCTGAAGGTGTGTATGCCAACTGCCGAGTAATGTGCAGCTGACCATATGACAATGTTGCGTACGTTAGCGTTTGTTCGAGCACAGAACGAACGAAATCTTCATGCATTCATCACACATCCTCTCCTATACTACAACTAGAGGTGGCAATCCCCCTCATAGAGATGAGGCCTCACGGGGAATATCCCATGGGGGACAGGGGTAGGGGGATCTCCCCCTATACATGGGAATGGGGCAGGACCTGCTACCCTAGCGGGGCGGGAACGGAGTAAATATAGGAGATTATATTCTTTTTTGTATATTTGATTAAAAATTGAATCTATATGTTATAATTTATATTGAACTAATCTTGTGATTAGGTGTGTACATGAGAACATTGAGTGTGCACAGTACGACGTGCATGCACATGTTAGCCTGAGATGTGTTTAATTGGTCACGTCAGGGCTATTTTGGTAGGTGTTGTGTTTTGGCAGTAGGTCGAATCATGGTGTGATTTGTTTGGGTTCTTTACCTTGTATTAGTTTCTTTCCATGTACGGCCATAGTTTCCATGTAAATACCTCCTGCATTTGTGTATAAATAGCAGATGAAATAAACATGAAAAGTAGCAAGGAGTGTTCACGCGACGCAAAACTTTTTCCGTCTTCTCATTGCTAGGTTTGAGTATGAGCAGTGCCAAGAAGATCCTACGGTGATGTCTCAAGGCACGAGGTCAGTATCTCCTACGTCAACCCGAACCTTTGGCAGAAGTGCCTGTTGTTGGAGGCCTCCAGTAGCGACTGTGGCCAATAAGTGGTGGTTTAGGTGATGCCAAAGAAGGGTGGGGTGGCGTTGCGATACCCCATCCTCACGCGAACAAACTACATCGAGTGGGCTCTTCTCATGAGAGTAAATCTTCAAGCTCAGGGAGCCTTGGAGGCAATCGAGCCGAGGGGCGTGGAGTACCAGCTCAACAGAATGACGCTAGCGGCCATACTACCAGGGGTGCCACCGGAGATGCTGGCAACACTAGCAGTGAAAGACAGTGCTGAACAGGCCTGGGACATCATGAAATCCATGCACATGGGTGTGAAACGTGTCCGGGAGGTGAAGGCACAGGCCCTGCTCAGGGAGTTCGATGGGATCCGCCTGAAGAGTGATGAGATGGTGGATAACTTCGCCATGCGTCTAATCGGTCTCGTCAACAACATCCGCACTCTCAGAGAAACTTTGGAGGACATCAAGGTGATCAAGAAATTTTTTCGTGTCGTTCCTTCAAAGTTCATGCAGGTGGCGTTCTCCATCGAGCAGCTGATCGATTTATAGACCTTGTCCATAGAAGAGTTGGTGGGTGGGCTCAAGTCTATGGAGGAGAGGTACGATGTGGACATGATGACCGACGATGGTGGCCGCAATGCCAGTGGTCGTCTTTTCCTCACGGAGGAGGAGTGGCTGGCATGCATCAAGAAGCAAGATCAAGGCGACTCCTCTTTGGGTGGAGACAGGAACGGTGGCGAGCAAGGCCATGGCCATGTCAAACAAGTTAGGCAAGGTGCCGCCTACAACGACAAGGAGACCATTGGGTCCATTAGCAGCCGTGACAAGTCCAGGCTAAAGAGTTACAATTGCGCGAACTTTGGGCACTTCTCTCGGGACTACTGCAAGCCACAACGAGTGCATAAGGAATAGGCACATCTCATTCCGATGTAGGATGACAAGCCCACACTGTTGATGGCCTAGGTGTGTATGCTGGAGGAAGCCACGTGCGGCGCACCCATTGATGTTGCACTAGACGAGGTGCACGCGCACGCCGTGCCCACTAACATTGCGCTGGACAAGGTGCATGCGCAAGTGCACCTTGGCTAGGAGGAGGATGAGAATGATGGCGCCTGGTATACATAGACATGGGAGCATCCAATCACATGACCTAGTGCAAGGCTATGTTAGCCGAGCTGGACGTCGGCGTAAAGTGGACTATGAAGTTTGGTGATGGCTATGTTCACATGACCTCAATATATATGGGTGAGGAACCGTGTTGTTCACATGCCACTACTAAGGAGCATCGCGCGCTCACTAGGGTGTACTACATCCCATGGCTGCGGAGCAATATTATCAGCATTGGACAGCTTGACGAGAATGGTATTAGATGTTGATTGAAAATGACATGCTATGGCTTCATGATTAGCAGTGACACCTACTAGCTAAGGTAAAATGCTCTAGGAACCACATGTATGTGTTTGATCTGAGTTTAGCATAGCCGGTGTGTCTAGCGATGAGTTGCAGGGAAGAAGTGTGGTGCTGGCACGCGCGCTACAACCATCTGAATTTTCAGTCCTTGCGATGGCTCATGCGCGATGAGATGGTTCGTGGGTTGTCACATATCGATCAGGTGGATCGAGTATGTGATGGCTACCTAGTTGGGAAGCAACGGCATGCTTCGTTCCCATAGGAGGCGAGCTACTATGCACAGGATTAGCTCAAGCTGGTGCATGGTGATTTGTGTGGACCTGTGACTCCAGCGACACCAGGAGGGAAATGATATTTTCTTCTCCTAGTGGATGATTTTAGCTCCTATATGTGGTTGATGCTCCTGACGACAAAGATGAGGCGCTGGCAGCCATCAAACGCTTCGAAGCCTGCGTCAAACTGGAGGCTACACACAACCTGTGGGTGTTGCATACTGATCATGGTGGTGAATTCATATCCATAGAATTTGGTGAGTACTGTGCAAACCTTGGCATCAAGTGGCAGCTCATGGCACCATACTCGTCTCAGCAAAACGGTGCCTTGGAACGCCAGAACCAGATAGTGGTCAGCATGGTGCATACCCTGATGACGGCAAAAGACATGCCAGCAAGGTTTTGGGGTGAGGCTATCATGATGGCAGTCTACCTCCTTAGCCGTGCAACAACACAAAGTGTGCACGGCAAGACACCCAAGAGGCATGGTATGGGTGGCGCCCGAACATGCACTATTTCTGCACATTTGGGTGTGTGGCGCACATGAAGGTAGTAAAGCCGAACCTTAAAAAACTCGACAATAGAAGCGTGCCCATGGTCATCTTTAGCTATGAACCCAGGTCCAAGGCATACCAGCTCTATGATCCTGTGGGCAAGCACATTCATGTGTCACGTGATGTCATGTTCGATGAAGAGGCGAAGTGGGATTGGGGCACAATAGAAGCTGACGAACCACTGCATGCTTCTGGCGAAATCTTCTCTGTGGAATACATTTTTTCTCTGGTGACAAGTGATGGACGAACAGATGCACCGAAGCCTGGAATTGACACGGCAGGGACGTCGGCTACTCCAGGGTGAGCACCCAGCCCGAGGTCACCGACGCAACTTCTTCTCTGGCTACACCAGCTACTATCGCACCTACCGAAGTAGGGTTCGTGTCACCACTCACTGACACGACACAGCTATCAGATGAAGCTCCACTCAGGTATCGCACCATGGTGGATCTCTACAACAACACTGATGAGGTCATGGCTGAGTACAACGGATTGTGTCTCCTAGCCATAGAGGAGCTGGGGACCTTTGCCGAAGCTAAGCAGCACAAGTGTTGGCGCCTAGCCATGTTGGAGGAGATGAGGTCCATTGTTGACAACGGCACATGGGAGCTGTGCGACCTACCTCTTGGACATCAGTCGATTGGTCTCAAGTGGGTGTACAAGGTTAAGAAGGACTCACAGGGAACCATGGTAAAACACAAGGTGCGCCTCGTGGCCAAAGGGTACGTGCAATGCCAAGGAGTCGACAACGAGGAAGTCTTCACTCCTATTGCCTTGATGGAGTCCATTGCCTACCGATTGTACTTGCGGCTCATAAGGGCTGGCAGGTGCACCACATGGTTGTTAAAATGGCGTTCCTTAATGGTGACCTCAAGGTGTAGGTGTATGTCATGCAGCCACCAAGTTTTGTCAATGACAATAATGAGAACAAGGTGCTTAGGCTCTAAAAAGCTCTCTACGGTCTCCGTCAGGAACCAAGATCGTGGAACGCCAAACTTGACAGCAGCTTGCAGTCCCTCGGGTTCGAGCGAAGCCCCTCGAAGCATGCTGTGTACACACGAGGAGCTAGTTCATCACATCTGCTTGTGGGTGTATACGTGGATGACCTCATCATCATCGGTTCACATCCTCCAGAGATCACCAAGTTCAAGGACGAGATGGTGAAAGTGTTCAAGATGAGTGATTTGGGATTGCTCAACTATTACCTCGGAATTGATGTGCGCTAGGACAATAGCGGCATCACACTAAGCTAGGCTTCCTATGCGCCCAGGATCCTAGAAAAGAGTACAATGTACCAGATAAAATATAGATATATTAGGTGTATATACTGTTAGTTGGGCCAAAATTATATATTTATGCTCGCAAATGAATTTAGCCCATACTCCCCCATATCTCACCCACGCCCCGTGTAACACATTAACCCATTTTCCTTCCCACCACGACTCTCCTTATATAGGGCCAAAGAGGTAAAGATACAAACCAAACCCTAACCTCTATTCGCGCGCTCTCTCTCTCTCATCCTATGGCTATCTGTATAGGGGCTGTTCTAGCCTCTAAGTAGTGAGTGGGTAGAGGAACGGGTTGCGGAGGCGAGTGATGATTGGTGGGCATGGATTACGGAGGCAAGTGACAGCCGATAGATGCAGTGCCGTGCCTCGATGGTAAGCATGAGTGAGGCGGTGCAAGGCGCAAGGCAAGCGTGCAGAAACGCGAGCAAGCGGGCGGCATGGTGAATAGGGAGGTAGGGAGCGAGCGACAGGAAGAGAGTAGCGCAGCTGGGAGGGAGCGGAGCATCAGGAAGGGAGCAGTTCCTCCAACTCATCGTTGTCGTCTTCCCTTCAGATCTAGGTGTGCTTCGCCCACTCCACTTATTTTCTTTCTTACTATACATTGCTCCACTTTATTCTACCCTACCCTACCCTACCCTACTGTACTTTGGCTCTAGTTCTTTCTGAGATCTAGCCTCTGTTTTCTTCGCTTTTTCTATTGGATACTATATAAAAATTCAATCTTTGCCTTCGGCAATAGGCAATTAGTTGAACTCTTATTATATATGTTTACATGTTAATTTTTGCTATATTTTGCTTCATGGAAGAAACATACAAATTCCTCTTAAATGGGGGTTCTTGCTGACCAAAAAAGAGTAAAAAAAATGCAGGATTAGCAAGTTATGTTAGAAATTGGCCCAATGAGCAAGGCCCATTTCGCGAATCCCAAAGCATGCATGGTTAGTACCATATTGCTAAGGCAAGGTGAGAAAAACCAATTTATAAGGTAGAGTTCCCACCACTCCTTGAATATGGATAGAGATGGTATTAGGAGGGCTCTGGCTAGTCACACACGCGCGCACGCACGCGCGCGCGTGTATCCGCGTATTTTCACGTGAAAATCGCGTGACTTGTGACTTGCGACGCGCGACCGTGCCGTGACGTGGCGCGCCACTTGGCGCAACCAAGTCTATCTCTATTTTTTGCTGAACCATGCAGCATTCTTTCTCTCTGCTTGAATGAGATTCAAACATTTGAATGAGGCTTTATTGGGTTGATGATGCATGCGTAATCGATCGGTTGAATGTGTCGCTTACCGATGGGTAAATGGCTGTTTTAATCATGTCGCTTACTAGTCCGTCTATTTGTATGCTCGAGACGCCCGAGTAGGTGTGAAACTCACCGCCTCCATTCTCTTCCTCAAAACCTTTTGTCTTTGTTGTCTTGCGTCGTCGAACCGTCGACTCTTCTTCCCGCGTGCAATGCGAAGAAGAGGAGCGGTATCTCGGACCATTGCTGCCGTGAAGACCGCACGGGGCGGCAATAAGGTTTCGGCAGCGCATCTGCGCGACCGCTCAACGCATCGCGACACCTTCGTTACGCGCTGCGTCAAGCTGCGCGCGCTTCCTATTCTTCATCGGACTAACAAGTAAGTCGTTCGTGCGCACGTTCGACTTTGGTATCGTATTGTTTTCTTGTGTAATTTCAAGTATGATGAATAGCTTGTCGTTAGTTGTGAGTTTTGCATCATTAGTTTATTATTTCTGTCTCCTAATAAAACTTGGAATTAAAATATTGCCTATATTTTCAACAATCCAGAAACCTTATTGTGAATTTTGTTGCAATACAGAAATGGCTAATGCTTCTAATGCGATGAAACCTGAGAGGTTTTCTGGTCAGAATTTTCGTAGATGGCAGACTAGAGTCAAGTTTTGGCTCATGTCTTTGGGGTCGTGGTGGGTTATCCACCCACAGTATCCATTTACGATTGAGCAAGATATGCGCTTGAGGTCGCGAACAATCGCTCTTGGCTGCATTCTAACTGCTCCAGCAGATCGGCTCTATGATGTGTACATGGACTACAAGTCCGCCACGAGTTGTGGGATGCACTAGAGCAAAAATATGCGGAGGCGCAGGTAGGTCGCGGCTCTATATATGTGAGCAATTTTTCGACTTTAGCATGGATGAGGCTAAGTCCATAGTTGGACAAGCTCATGACCTCCAGCTACTAGTCGGTGAGATTGCGCACTTGGGCCGTGTGTTGCCTCCAAAGTTTGTGGTCATGGGCATTGTTGCTAAACTCCTACCTCTTGGCGGGATTTTGCTACTAGTTTGAAACATAAGAGGGAAGAGATTTCTGTTGAGGATCTCATTGCAGCCCTCGATGTGGAAGAAAAAGCAAGAGCAAAAGATGCACCTAGCACATCTGGTCAGAACAATGCAAATGTCATACAGAGAAAGACTGTTGCTAAGAAGTACAAATCCAACAAACCGAACAAGACAACTAGTTTTAAGAAGAAAACTGAGAAAAAGGATTTGAAGGACATCACCTGCTTTGTGTGCGGAAAAGACGGTCATATGGCGAAGGACTGTCGTTTTCGCAAAATCAGAGATGGTGAACACCTAAGAAGAAGGTCATTAATGTGACCATAAGCGAGGCCTCGACTTCGGAGGAGGGTATGGTAATTCACCGTTGTCTTTTCAGCTTGTCAATCCACCGATTGGTGGGTTGATACTGGAGCTAATGTTCACGTATGTTCGATATTTCCTTGTTTTCCTCTTATCGAGCAAAGCAGGGCTTCCTCCGTCCTAATGGGAAACGGTCGCATGCTTCGTTCTTGGTGTTGGCACGGTGGATCTGAAGCTTACTTCAGGAAGATTGTCCACTTGAAGAACGTCTGACATGCGCCTACAATAAAGAAGAACCTAGCTAGTGGTTCTCTCCTATGCGAGGATGGTTATAAGCTAGTTTTTGAGTCAAATAAAATTGTAATGTCTAAGTTCGGAAAATTTATTGGTAAAGGCTATGAGAGCGGAGGCTTGTTCCGCCTAAGTATCTTAGAGTCTTGTTATAATTTGAATATTGCAACTGGTTCAAATAAATGTGAGGCAAATATTTGGCATTCTCGTTTCACATATTGGTTTTGATAGTATTGCTAGAATGTCCAGATTAGATTTAATTCCAAGATGTGAAATTGTCAAAGGATCAAAGTGCCAGTCCTGTGTGCAAGCAAAGCAACCTCGAAAACCCTTTAAGGGATTAGAGGATGAAAAGAACTTGGCGCTTTAGATCTTATTCATTCAGATTTGTGTGAAATGAATGGATTATTGACAAAAGGAGGCAAAAGATACTTTCTAACTTTTATTGATGATGCAACACGCTCATCGCTATGTGTATTTGCTGAAAACTAAGGATGAAGCTTTAAACTACTTTAAAATTTATAAGGCCGAGGTTGAGAACCAACTAGAAAAGAAAATTAAAAGATTACAGTCGATCGTGGAGGAGAGTATGTCTCTCATGAATTCTCCCAATTGCTTCGAGCATGGAATAGTCCATGAATTTACTCCACCATATTCACCCCAATCAAACGGGGTAGTGAGAGGAAAACCGGACTCTAACAGACTTGGTTAATGCCATGTTAGAGAGTGCCAGTATGCCTAAGGCATGGTGGGAGAAGCTATTCTAACAAAGAACTTTCGTCCTAAACAGAGTAATCACTAAAAAGAGTGAGATTACTCCATATGAGGGATGGAAGGGAGAAAACCTAATATTAATTTTCTGCGAACTTGGGGTGTTTGGCAAAAGTCAATATACCATTGCAGAAAAGAGAAAACTTGGACCAAAAGCAATCGATTGTATTTTTCTAGGATATGCACAAAATAGCACGGCCTATAGATTTTTAGTAGTTAAATCAGAAACTCCCAGGATTATTGCTAATACAATAATGGAGTCTAGAGATGCTTCATTCTTTGAGAATATATTTCCTATGAGAACAAAGAGCGAGATTTCACGAGCAGAGAATGTTCAAACTGATAATATTGAAAGTGAGAATAATCAAACTTCTGAACTTCCCACTATTTCTGAACCAATATGTGATATCCCTGAGGAGGATAACAATCTAGTCGCAGAAGCTCCTCGCAGGAGTAAGAGACAAAGGGTTGAGAAAACTTTTGGTGACGACTTTATTGTATACCTCGTGGATGATGTGCCAAAGACTCTTTCGGAGGCTTATGCATCTCCTGATGCTGAGTATTGGAAAGAGGCAGTCCGTAGCGAGATGGACTCTATCATGGCTAATGGGACTTGGGAGATCACGGATCGTCCTATAAGGTGTAAACCTGTAGGATGTAAGTGGATCTTTAAAAAGAAACTAAGACTTGATGAAACAATTGAGAAGTACAAGGCAAGACTTGTGGCCAAGGGTTACACCCAGAGAGAGGGAGAAGATTTCTTTGATACCTATTCTCCTGTCGCCAGACTAACTACCATCAGAGTGCTCCTTGCGTTAGCATCTTCCTATCGTCTACATGTTCATCAAATGGACGTGAAGACAGCTTTCCTTAATGGAGAGTTGGAGGAAGAAATCTATATGGATCAACCAGATGGTTTTGTGATTTCTGGACAGGAAAATAAAGTATGCAGATTATTGAAATCTTTGTATGGCCTAAAACAAGCACCAAAACAATGGCACGAGAAATTTGACAAAACTTTAACATCTGCTGGCTTTGTTGTGAATGAAGCCGACAAATGTGTGTATTATCGTTATGGTGGGGGTCAAGGAGTGATCTTATGTCTGTATGTAGATGACATACTTATATTTGGAACAAACACTGCCGTAATTGACGAGGTCAAATCTTTCTTATCTCGGTGTTTTGATATGAAAGACTTGGGAGAGGCAGATGTCATTCTGAATATTAAATTGATCAAAAGTAAGGATAGGATTACTTTGAATCAATCCCATTATGTTGAGAAAATATTAAGCCGGTTTGGTTTTGAAAACTGTAAAGTTTCGCCAACACCCTATGATGCAAGCATTAAGCTTCGAAAGAATCAGGGGTTAGGAAAAGATCAATTAAGATATTCACAAATTATTGGGTCACTAATGTATTTAGTGATGCCACAAGACTGACATTTCATTTGCTGTGAGCAAATTAAGTCGGTTTACTTCTAACCCGGAGATGATCATCGGCAGCACTTGAAAGAGTGTTGCGCTACTTGAGAGGCACAACATCTTTTGGAATACATTATCTGGACATCCTTCTGTTTTAGAAGGATACAGTGACTCAATTGGATCTCGATGCGGATGAGATCAAAGCTACAAGTGGTTATGTATTCACTTTAGCCGGTGCTGCAGCTTTCATGGAGGTCTTGCAAATAGACCATATTGACGAGGTCAACCATGGAAGCGTAACTAGTAGCACTTGATACACCACGATTGAGGCCGAATGGTGAGAGAACTTCTATTGGACTTGCCATTGGTTGAGAAACCAATACCGCAATCTGATGTCTTGTGATAATCAAACAGTGTTGGCCAAAGTCACAAGTGCAAAGGATAATATGAAGTCCTCTAGACATGTGAAGCGTAGGCTTAAATCTGTCAGAAAACTAAGAAACTCCGAAGTAATTGCTGTGAACTATATTCATACTGAGAAAAATCTGGCAGACCCTTTTACAAAGGGGTTAGCACGGAAAGCGATTTCTGTTGCGTCTATGGACATGGGAATGAGGCCCATTTAAGTTACATCACAATGGTAACCCATACCTTCTTGATCGGAGATCCCGTGACTTAGGCAATGGGAAAAACAAATTGATGTTGTAACAAGAGAGTACATATTTATTGTACCCATGTCCTAATAAACAATGTATTTTCGATTTGTATGGAAGGTTGGCATAAAGCCTTAATGTATTCATTGTCCAAATAAGGAAAAGGTATTAGCTGCAGGATACCTAGAAAGAATACACCTACTTGAGCCTAACTGTGGTCGCAGTTCACGAGAACGGGCATTCTCTAGAAAGCTCATGAGCGATAAGGAGCATGACCATATAACGCTCCGTTTAGGCGTGGTTCATTGGCAGCCTAGTACTAGTTGAGATTTCAAGTGAAATCTGATCACAAAAAGCTGTGAA
The DNA here is from genome assembly GCA_036346575.1 of Dendrocalamus sinicus. Lineage (NCBI taxonomy): Eukaryota > Viridiplantae > Streptophyta > Magnoliopsida > Poales > Poaceae > Dendrocalamus > Dendrocalamus sinicus. The sequence goes on from CM070647.1 coordinate 33,205,016, forward strand.
TTCAAGGCATAGTCCATTCATCAGCTGTGAGAAGATGAATCTTGTCATTCTAGGTGTAAGTTCAACCCGTACGGGACTTACACTAAAAGACTGATATATTAACAGTACTTCAGCACAATATCTTTGACATCCAATTCTGCTTTGGAATTGGTGGGGGATTGTTAGAAATTGGCCCAATAAGCAAGGCCCATTTCGCGAATCCCAAAGCATGCATGGTTAGTACCATATTGCTAAGGCAAGGTGAGAAAGACCAATTTATAAGGTAGAGTTCCACCACTCCTTGAATATGGATAGAGATGGTATTAGGAGGGCTCTGGCTAGTCACACGCGCGCGCGCGCACGCGCGCGCGCGTATCTGCGTATTTTCGCGTGAAAATCGCGTGACTTGTGACTTGCGACGCGCGACCGTGCTGTGACGTGGCGCGCCACTTGGCAGACCAAGTCTATCTCTATTTTTTGCTGAACCATGCAGCATTCTTTCTCTCTGTTTGAATGAGATTCAAACATTTGAATGAGGCTTTATTGGGTTGATGACAGACAGTGTAACTGACTGGTTGAATGTGTCAGTTACCAGTGGGTAAATGGCTGTTTTAATCATGTCAATTACTAGTCTGTCTATTTGTATGCCTGGAGACGTCCAGAGTAGGTGTGAGAAACTCACCGCCTCCATTCTCTTCCTCAAAACCTTTTGTCTTTGTTGTCTGCGTCGTCGAACCGTCGATTCTTCTTCCCGCGTGCACCGCGAAGAAGAGGAGCGGTATCTCGGACTATTGCTGCCGTGAAGACCGCACGGGGCGCCGATAAGGTTTCGGGCAGCGCATCTGCGCGACCGCTCATCGCGACTGCGACACCTTCGTTCGCGCTCGCGTCAAGCTGCGCGGCTTCCTATTCTTCATCAGACTAACAAGTAAGTCGTTCGTGCGCACATTCGACTTTGGTACTGTATTGTTTTCTTGTGTAATTTCTGAAGTATGATGAATAGCTTGCTGTTAGTTGTGAGTTTTGCATCATTAGTTTATTATTTCTGTCTCCTAATAAAACTTGGAATTAAAATATTGCCTATATTTTCAACAAGTTATGCAATTATCATTAATCTGTATAATTTGCTGTTTAATTTATGTCATTATGTTCACCTTATGTCGCTCATTTCCTCGTAAGAAATCGTTAATTTCTATATTTTTGTATTATTATATCTGTATACGCGTATTGTTGTATCGATATTTTAGGGAAGATAGTATGCCGTGGTATTGGCATATCGATATCGACATATCCGAGCAACCTAACTCTAAAGTTCGAATACTCATCCTAAGAAAGATTAGTATTTATAGTGTATATATAAATCTACCTATGAAATAATTTAAGTGAGAAAAGTCTGGCAACGTTTCGGTGGTTTGGTTCATAACTAGTTTGTTTCGTAGCCTATGAAACGAGGAAGTCTAGCAACGTCATGGTTGTTTCTCTCTGTCTTATCAGCTGGTCGGCCGCCGCCGTTGGCTCCACTCGTCCTTTGTGACTTGGGGTTGACGGGTGTACGTCCCTACGTTAATACAGGCGCCGGGTGGGCCAGGGGGTCGGAAGAATCCATGACGGCGGCCGCTTCGCGCGCTATTGGTCGGATTAATCCGATATTCGTATCCGAGAAAATACGAATGTGGTAAGCAAAATCCATATTTGAAAATGTTCATATTCGTATTCGAGAATGTTCATATCTGTATTTGAGAATATTCGCATTCGTATTCGAGAATATTTGTATCCGTATTCGTATTTGATCCGTTTCTAGAACCCATAAAAAATCCGCACGAATTTTGTAATTCAAAATTTGAATTTAGACAGTTTAAAACCGGTAACCGGTCAAAAATCAGTGAAAAATCGGCAAAACCACAAGGAATCCGTTTTATCCGATATTCGTATACGAGAAAATCCGTATTCGAAAATATCTGTATTTGTATTCGAGAATATTTGTATCCGTATCTGAGAATATTCGAATTCGTATTTGTATTCGTTTTGAAAATATGGATTCATATTCGCATTTGAGACTATTTTATCCGTTTCCACCCCTAGCCCTGACACCTTGGGCCCGCACACGGTGGATTTTCTGGGAGGAGCCTCTGATCCGGTGGGTCCCCAGAAGGATACATGGGCATGACAGTACATCTCTGCGGCAGATTGGCAACTTGAAATCAGGAGCTGAGCAATTCACCAGTCTTCTGTCAGTAGTCTCTTCTTCAATGAGTCACAGAGTCAGCTTTCCAGGGGGGCGACTCAGGTGTTGTGCCCCCTGCACTTAGCGCGGTGCAGGGTGCCTCAGCACCCGCCACGTGGCCCACAAAATTCAAAAAAATTTGAAAAATTCAAAAAAATACTTTAAAAAATCCGAAAAATTGTAAAAAGTTCTTTTTTAAGTATAAAAAGTATATATTTTTAAGTACTTAAAATTTTTTTGATTTATAATTTTTATTAAAAAGTATTTTTTTAGTACTTAAAAATACTTTTTAATAAAAGTATTTTTACAAAAAGAACTTGTTACAATTTTTCAGATTTTTTAAAGTATTTTTTAAAGTTTTTCGGAATTTTTTTGAATTGTGTGGGCCACATGGCGGGTGCTGAGGCACCCCTGCACCGCGCTAAGTGCAGGAGGCACAGCACCTGAGCCGCCCCCAGTTTTCCAGTCAAGGTTCAGAAAACCTATCCATAGCTAGCCAATAAACTAGCAACCCTTGCCAGTTCATCCTCCTACCCTCCCCCCTTCGATTCCATCTTTCACTACAATGGGCATATTGCTGCATCTAGGATATGTTCCAAATCAACACAACTTTTTATTGAAGCTAAGGCAGGAGTTCAGGCATCCATCGATAGAAACAAGAGAGAGAGAGAGACTCGATGGTTGATTGGAGGTAATAATCTGTGGTGGGGAAAGAAGACAAGCAAGGGAAATGAAGCGGTTTCCAAATTGGATAAACACGGGAATCTGTTTACCAGCAAGTTCTTGCACAAAGACGAGCTCTATTATTCATCAGGCCTTCTCCTATACTAGTCAAGCCCCAAATTTTGCCGGGGCCGGAGTAGGTAGGGGAGCAGCAGGCCCGAGCCCTTTTCGTGGTGTGATTGATATAGACGCCGGTAGGAGTGAAACGGATATGAATCTGATCCGGTCTGGTCTTTTCATACCCTAGTTAATTTTTTTCCCCATCGAATACAAATCCAAATGCGGATGCCTCAGATACAAATGCCAATTCGAAATTTCGGGATACGATTTATAGGATGAGTACAGATCGAATTCAAGTCAATCCTGGATAAACTAACAGGTCATACACAAAAAGAAGGAAAAAAAGTAACTTTGTCAACTAAAATTGCCAATTTATAACAGGGTAGAGAACTGATTATCATACTTGGATTTCGGATGTGTAGGAAAAATCGAAAACATAGAAAAGACTAGAGAGCACGACAAATGCCGTTAATTGTTAGAGCAACTCCAGCAGTAGCCCCTAAAACAAAGCCCCTACTTTTCATTTGAGGGCTCCCCTACTTTTGAGGGCTCTGTTTTCTTGGCTGCACTCCAGCAGGAGCCCTCAAAATAGGGCCCCTACTTCTCAATTCCCTCTATTTCCTCACACACTATATGCATATGTATTTGAGAACATCACATTATATAATAATTTATTTAAACTATAACTCTAAAGCACTATACTTAAAATTATGAATGAAAATACGAATATTCAAATTTAAATTCAAAGACAAATTTGGTCCGAATTTAATGAAGTCGATCACAACTTAGTTCATAACATCTCTGCAAATCAAATGACATAATCATCAAACATAAAGTCCGACAAAACAAGTAAACAACTAACTTGCGCCATGTCGCGCCCACAAATGCTCCACAAGATCGTTTCGGAGTTTCTCATGTCCCTCTTTATCTTCAATCTCATTGTGTATCCTGAGAAACTCGGACAACACATTTGGATTACGGCGTTGGTATTCCTCCTGCCTCAACTCCTCACCCCCATCTTGATCATAGTCATATCCCCCAACATCGTCGTCATCTCTCTTGTTCTCAATTATCATATTATGCATGATCACACATGCTGTCAATATGTACCATAGCATATCCTTACCCTAAAATCTTGCAGGACCCCTAATCATGGCAAAGCGTGACTGCAAAATACCAAATGCTCTCTCAACATCCTTCCTAGCCGCTTCTTGAGCTTGTGTGAAGTGAGACTTCTTGTTACCTTGTGGGTTTCTGTAGCTCTTCACAAATGTAGCCCAATAAGGATAGATCATATCTGCCAAATAATAACCCATGGTGTACTTGTTGCCATTCACTGTATACTCAATTGGAGGTGAAGTTCCAGAAGTTAGCCGCTGAAAAAGGGGAGACCTTCGAAGAACATTGATATCATTTAGTGATCCTGGTAATCCAAAAAATGAATGCCAAATCCACAAATCCTCCGAAGCAACCGCTTCAAGGATCATAGTTGGACCATCCACATGTCCCGAGTACATACCTTTCCATGCAGTCGGGCAATTCTTCCACCTCCAATGCATACAATCAATGCATCCAAGCATACCTGGCCAACCCATATTGTTGTTTATCTCTAGTAACCTTGCAGTGTCCTCAACAATGGGTGGCCTCAAGTATTGCTCACCAGAAACCTCAACCACTGCTCGAACAAAGTGCTTAAAGGCCTCAATCATAGTGCTCTCAGCGATTCTCACAACCTCATCCATGGAATCTGTAGGAACATCATACGCTAACATCCTAAAAGCTCCAACCACTTTCTGAAGGGAAGTGGCTCCAAACAACCCTACTGCATTTGGCCTTTGCCTGAAATAGTCATCATGTGCCTCGACTCCTTGAACAATTCTCAAAAACAATGGTTTAGACATTCTGAATCTTCTCCTAAAAAATTTGTCATTGTAAATTGGAGGATCTGCAAAGTAATCTGCAACAATGCGCAAGTTACCAGCATGCATGTCTCTTGGCACCACTTGACGACCAGGCATTGAACCACGTCGAAGCTTCTTATGATTCCTTTCTTCAGCATCAGCAATAATTAGCATGGCCGCAACCAAATCATCGTCATCCGATTCTTCTTCCTCCCACCATTGATCAAGCAAATCGTTTTCATCATCGGTAAACACCATCTGCAGTATCATTGTCAAATATTAATTTATAATGCAACATAGACAAGTACATTACAGCCATATCTCAAACAGAGCACAATCCACTTTAAAACTTTCATGTCAACTCATAATTCATCTCAGCAAATCAAAAGAAACATAGTCATAATGCAACATAGTGCACACCAAAATAAAACATGCATATCACATTGAAACATAGTCCTAAACCAAAATAAAACATGCAAGTCACAATGAAACATCTATCAAATTCCGTCTCCGCCACCGTGCCCTCCACTAGCATCATGTCCTTCATTGCTACCACCAAAAGCACTGTTGAAGGCCGCCATCTTTTCAGTTGCAATTTGAGCCCTCATTGCTATCACATATGTCTTCTGGGCAGGCTCCAATGTGTTGAGGTCACAAAACATAATCTTCTGTTCTTGCTCCCATATCACCTTTTTCTCCTCATTTGCAACCTTGCGCTTTTCAAGTGATACCTTGCGCTCTTCAATTGATACCTTGCGCTCCTGCATCATCTTGTTCTCCCGCCACCTATCCTCTCTAATTGATTTGGGGGCTTGGTCTAGAGCCCCCAGGAATGAGGGCTGAGGGGGGATTTAAGGGGCCCCTCAAATTTGAGGGCTCTAGTAGGGGCCCTGCTGGAGCTCTATTTTTGTCTCAAGCCCCTAAATTTGGTTTTGGGGGCTCAAGTAGGGGCCCTGCTGGAGTTGCTCTTACTCGTCGAAGCAACAGCAACGTCGCCCTGCTTTATGACTGCAAAAACATAGTTTCTGTAGAGGCATCGAATGTTTCATATATTTCCAAGTGAATAAGCTAAGGAAGGGCCATTAAAGCGGACAGGCAAAGCACTCCTCTTGAGTACCACTGAATTCACATGTTCCTCATCAGATGATAGACAAACATAAACTTGGAAGATCAGACACCAATTCTTAGCAATGAGGGCATTCCCAGTAATACACATTGCACAGCAATATTTATAACCTTTATGTTATATAGACACTAGTTTCTTCTAATACAAATTTTGTTGTTCCTTATGTATTGGATTTTATGATCAGCAGTATCTTGCATGAGACACTATTTCCTTCTCTCTCTTCTTTAATCCTCTACCTCAGCATCAATCTTACTTGGTAGATTAATTAGTGCCATGGACATTGCTGATGTATGATGCATTTGGAGTGTCTGGATGTATTCAAGAATTTAAACAGCAGTTTCAGACAACCCTTCGTGGTTAACTAACTTTCATTCCAACTCAGCTAACAATTAACATTACGTAGTAAGAAAACAACAGTCGGTAAAAGTTAGGTTCTACTGAATCCGAGAGCTAGTTGACATGGCACACACACAAAGTTAGTAGGTGGTGGCGGCACATGGGGCAGGTGGCGTGCCGCCGTGGAAGCGGTGCCCGCGCGACATCTCCTTCCACGCTGCCGCCGCCTTCTCCTCCTCCGCCTGATCTAGGCAGATCACGCACTCTAGCTGGCCATCGCAGCCCTCACTGGCCACGTCCTTGAGCGCGTCGATCGTCGCCATAGACATGGGGGAGGGCATGATGCTGACCTGCCGTAGATGGTGTAAACGCGCCCTCTGCGCAGCATCTCTGTCCGCACAATCAGCTCAGGTGCGCCGCCGCCCCCCGCCGCTGAGGCCATGGTGGAGCACTTGCTGGCGCTTGTCGTGGACCAAGGAGGCGAGGCGAGGAAGGGAGTGGTGCGCGCTAGCGCCCTGTTTCTTGGTGCAGTTACAGATTACCACGACATACTTCTAGGAGATGAATGAATTGATCGGGCCGCTGTGCACATCAGTAACAATAATATATAGGCGGGCGTGGCCGGGGGCAGGGGGAGTAGCCACAAGGAGGTTTTGTTGGGCTCGAGCCCACTCTTCACCGACGTCGGTAAAAGATATATTCGTTATTGTTTTTTTACTCTGTATCTCTTATATTTATATATAGATTTAGATTATATAAGACTATGTTTGTTATATTTATCTCAATTTAATTCCTTACTCTTTGATTTTTAATTAAACAAATAGCTTAGTCATTCGAGTTCCTTTTAATTTTATCCTGCTTCTCCACTAGACATGTCTTCATCTAAGCATCTTTGTTCGTTTTTGTTACTTTCGTCACACGGCTGTTCAACCAGACAACCAGCACCATCTCAAATGCAATACAAGAAGCATATTGACCTGCCCGAATGTACATACTTACTAGTTCTTACATGTTCGTTTTTATTTTTTTTTATTTTTTTCTTTGCATTATCTATAAAGACGTAATAGTGTTTTTATTTTTTTTCTTATTTTTAATTAAATAACTTTAAAAAGTAACAATATTAGCTGACTAGAGCAACACCTTAGTTTCAGCAAAGGAGGTGGGCACCCGAGCCGGCGGGTGATCGACGGCACCCGAGCAAGCGAATGCTGGCGCTAGTATTACAGATGAAGGCCTGAACTGCGCTTGTGGTGGATTGTACTCGTGCGTGCGGCGGAAACACCAAGCACTGGAATATATAGGGAAATGGAGTCAAATGGCGGACAGGGCATGAGCAGCACCTCGCTGCTGTAAGATCGCCGGAGCAAAGCTCGGTAGCACAATAGAGGGAAATTAAGGATTCATATATTCCAGATTGAACTTGTGAAGACCATTAAAGCAACAGGGAAAACAATTCTCGAGCACTACTGAATTCACATGTTCATCGGACGATAAACTTAAAAAATCACACAAATCTCGGCAATGATGGATTCAAGAATTTCAGACGGCAGTACACCCTCGGCGGCCAGCTTCGGCTCCAACTCATGTAACAAAATTAGGACCTAATAAGACAAAGTGCCCGCAAAATTAGGTCCTAACAAAACCAAGAGCTAACATCGCATGCTCACTCTTCCTCCTCATCACCGTCACCGCCGCCTCCGGAAGCCTTCTTCTGGTTCTTTCTCTTGACCCTTCCAGGCTCACCACCACCAAGTGGGCTGGTAAGGGAGAAGTCAATGTGCTTCTCTGAGTCCAGTCTCACCATGAACGAGGGAATGTTGACAAGCTGCCTGCCCACTCTGCAGAAACAGATTGAATTACATTGAGATAACAAAACTTTCAACAAGCGACATAAATGAAATCCATTGAAAATAAAACCATAACATGTATATGAATATTGTTAGCTTAAAAACTTTATTGATAGCTCAGCGTGAGACTACTGGCAAATTAACACATAGGGCCTGTTTGGTTGACTGTATGAGCTGATGCAGCTGCATGAGCGTGGCCAGGCTGAGTAGAGAAGGTCCTCAGCCGCGTTTCTCCTCAGCCTGGCTCCAGTTGATTTTTTGCATCCGCTCGTGCAGGCTCTCACCCCGATGCAGGCAACCAAACACCATCTCCCTGCATGCGCTGGTGCGAGCTACCCCGATGCAGGCAACCAAACAGCCCCATAAGTATCACCCTCTCATGTTGATGGAATCACCAATTTGTCTCTTTAATGAAAAAAATTATCACGTGTAGAGAAGTAATGTGAGAACGACAATTTGAGAAGCTAGAACATTACTCAGGAAATTGTTAAGATAAACAAACACCGATGTTTTGTTCACACTGAAGTACCATAGAGCAATACCAATGCTAGTAGAAATAATCATCTATTAAACGAAGTAAAAACAAGGTATTCCACAAACAGGAAGCTGATAAGTACATGATCCTACAAGCCAAGAGCAATGCCAATAATAGTTCAGAATCATATTTTAAGAAACATTTTAAGAGGCACTCAGAATGAAAAGGACATTTTGAGTCATTGGCCTTTTGACCTCATAGGTATATTAGCAAAATTAGTTCCTCATTGTGCCACAAAATACAAGAGCTACAGACTTTTTATGCAGAGATGAATCCATTTCACGACTCAAAAAGTATTAACTGACAGAAATTGCAACCTACCCCTCAAAACAGAGATTAAACATCCAGTACAAATATAAAAAACAACACACAGGACACAAATAATGTATACAGAAAAAAGGAATTGCAGGGGCATCAGAGAAAATATGGCTGCACCATTACACGCTAAGTGTCTCAGACGACCGTCGTGAGTTGCATATGGTTTCTCATCACATGGCCCAAAACAATAACAGAAGTTCAGTTTGCAACAACCCTCAAACTGTAAAAATATTTCTCTTAACGCAAAAGCTAAATGTTCACCCAAGTTCATTAATTATCAGTTCTACCTCCAAATAGACATGTTCATCTGTGCACAAACATTTCAGGACTATAGGCTATTAAAAAAATGCATTACCAGTCATACAACAAGCACATATTCTCCAAGAGAAGAAATCCGGCTATTTATACCTGATATGGCGTTGCCTGATGAGTACACGAGCATGATGGATGGATTTCGCCATGCCATTCTTGAAGACAATGGTCTGGAGGCGGCGCTGCAGGAAGTTCTCAACAGTGAGAGCAAGCACGTGTCGAGCTTGTTCTGGCCCTCACCAAGGAGACCATAGCGGTTCATGCGGCGCAGGAGTGCCTCGCCCTCAAAGATACGTCGGGGGTTCTTCTCATCGAGGGTGAGCAGCTCCCTTGCAGCATTACGGATGCGGCTGAGAGCATACTGCACGCGCCACAGCTCACGCTTGCACCTCAGGCCATACTCACCCACCAGCTTGAGCTCAGCATCAAGACGCTCCTTCTCATACGGGCGCCTTGGCTTCTTGAAAGTCTTACCATCTGTGTCACAATAACAATGTGAAATTAAGAAACATACACAGCCAACACATTATGAGCATCACCAAGTGTACAAATACTCCCCTGAAATAAAATGCACATTCAAAAAGTACAACCTTTGTCTAGAGATTCATTTAAAATCAATGAGTTAATCTATTAATTTAACTTCTAGGATTCGAAGGGTGCATATTTGAGTAATCTTTTTCTTCCCAACTCATAGCATTTGACCCCGACCATTGTAGGATCAAATCCGAATACAAGAATTGTTGTTTCGGATCTCCTCTGCAATGGTGTTTCGAATCTCCTCTACAATGGTGATAACAAGCAACAGAATAACCCAATCGACCAAAACTAAGCACTTTGGCTTCCAAAAAGAACTAACATTCTACAGTATTACGCATTAAATCGTTAATACGTCTAAACGATAGTAAAACTTAAAATCTCGTGATGAACATGAAACATACGCTTCGAGGTCAAAACTCAGGACGGGATCTCGGGTTCCTGATTCAAATGCGCAGCCAAGTAGGACAACGAATATAGACTAGCGCTCGAGATCAGATGCTACCGCCATTACACGTTGGGGTCGAATGGATCACGGGTACAGAGAGGCAGGGAGTGGCTTACAGTTGCGGTAGAAGCTGACGTGCACCATTGCTGACGCTGCCTCCGCCGCTCGCCGCCGGTCTCGGACGCCGCCGCCGCAAGAGGGGTTGTGAGGTCGGGGAGGTAATGGAGGCGGGCAAGAGTTGTGGGGCGGAGTTCTTATAGAGGAGGCGCTAAACCCTAACCCTAGAGCTTCGGGCTTAGTGGGCCTAGTTTTTTGTGGGCTTTGGCACCCTTCTTTTTGTTACCCTTATTCCCTTTCTCCCTTTTGGGGTTTTGTTAAATCCGTACGGGTTATCATTTCGGCTGAATTTTTTCAACACATATAGCTTATAGTTTATAATTTATCTTAAATAAATAAAACAATTTTTATATTGTTATTTTGAAATAGCTTATCGAGACCACTTTTTAAAGCGATTTATCAATATTTGATTCATTCATATAAGCGCTCACGCTAAAATCAAAAATTATAAACCATAAACCGCAGCCGAAAAGAAACCTAATTAATTAGTATTATTTGGTTAGTCATAATTAATGTAGATTGTATTATGAAGTAAGTAGGTCGTAATAATTTAGATATAGTGTTTACTATTTTTGTGTACGTATGGTACCCATAATTTGTTATTGTATGATAGTATGTAATTAAGCAGTCGTAATCACTGTAGTGGCAATTAATTAGGGTTAAGTAATGAATTAGTGCTAAACAATTAAGTGCTACAGACGATGGTAATGAATTATTTGTAATTTTTTTCAAATGGGTAATCAAATTGTCGGTAATTAATGAATTATTCGTATATAGTTACACGCATGTAATCACTAACTTGTAGTATTTTACTGTCATTATCAATCTTCGCACATTTCGTCTATCCCATTTGTTGCAAGGTACTTTCAAAAGTAAGAGTGCATAGCTAATTATTTTGAGAAGCCAGTGCATAGCTAATTAAGGATGCGACAAGAGGACACGCTAGTGTTGATTGCTTATATCAAAATACAGGCAATTTTTATCGCATGCTTTCAATGTTATTCCCGTAGTCCAAGTTAATTAGTGCTATTTACTTAGTCGAAATTAATGTAGTTTGTATTATGAAGTAAGTTGGCCGTAATAATGTAGACATAGTTTATACTTTTGTGTGTACATACGTGACGAGGATAGAATAATTCTCAAATTATTATATCATTATATTTCTTGAGTATACCCCTTATTAGTAGGGGAGAAGTCCCTCAGGATAGTCGTAAGTTTTACTGCGACTACTCCATATGGTTGTAGATCCTTCTACGACCAAGTAGTCGTAAGTTTTACTGCGACTACTTCTTGCTCGTAAGTCTTTCTACAATCACGTAGTCGTAAGTCTTACTGTGACTGCTCCCTGGTCATAAGTCTTTCTACGACTGCTCCCTGGTCATAAGTCTTTCTACGACCACGTAGTCGTAAGTCTTACTACGACTACTCCCCGGTCGTAAGTCCTTCTATGACCACATAGTCGTAAATCTCACTGTGACTACTCCTTGGTTGTAAGTCCTTCTATAACTACGTAGTCATAAATCTCACTACAACTACTCCTTGATCATAAGTCCTTCCACGACCACGTAGTCATAAATCTCACTACGACTACTACTTGGTCGTAAATCCTACTACGATCACATAGTCGTAAGTTGACTTGTGACCACCTTATGGTCGCGGACTTTTCTACAACCAACCTATCTCCGACTAACCTGTCTACGATGAACAATCGCATCGTGGGTTCATCTAATTAGGTAGTTAGAACATGTGTTTAGCCAATAATCACATACGATCTCTCTCTGACAACAACCGCTACACGACGAATGGCCTTTTACATCTCTCGGACAGCAACTTCATTAGGCGGTTACCATCCGAAGCGTTAAGGCGTCTTTCGGCGAGGGACAACTACTGTTGCTTCGCTGGTTATATAAAGGTTGATGTTAAAGAGAGAGGGGAGGGCGATTCGGATTGAAGGAGGAGATAGTGCTAGCCATTCGCATAATTCTCTGTTGTCATTCCTCTTTGTAGTAATTAGCAATCGCACAGGACGTAGGGTTGTTATTCTTTGAGGAGAAGGCCTGAATGTGGATAAAATTCTCGTGTCTCTACTCTACATGTGCATACACCGGGTCTTCTAAGAGTTTTCTCAAATTCAAACATATCATATATAAGATCGATATTAAAATATCATCCGTGGGGATTCCTTCTTCCAAGATTCCGATAATTTCCTCGTCGACAAGTTTCTATTTTCCTCCTGATGTCCTCATGGCAGATGAATGGAACGAGGAGAACTGGTTCGACTTGGCCAACTACACGAGGATTGACATGGATGCTTGCTATGACTACGAGCAGACCTTGCTTACTTCCGACAGTGAATGTCTCCCTAGAAATTCCTCCGGTAATCCCGGAGATGACACCGCCGAAAAGGCTGATGAGGGATCAAAGTCCCCGACAGCAGTATGCCCAATGGAGGACTCATCTCCCCCAAACGGCAAGGGTCAATCCGACCATGATGAGGACTCGCAACACGACGATAGGTCCGTTCCCAAGTGTTCGAGTCCCATGATGTCACCCCGTGCAATTTCGGAGAGTTCTAGACTCTGTCAATCAGGGAGCACATCACCAATTCCTAGTGGTGACTCTCTGGATGACCCAGCAAAGGCCATGGGCAGGCGTACTCCATGTTCGTCCACATTCTCACAGGGAACAGACTGGGCTGGGACGGTTATAACCTAGACTTCCCCTACCTGGCAGGGTTTACTCCAAGCTGCTAGATAGTCTTGCTCTACGATTCTTTGGACGAGGGGGTATCCCTTAGAAGTGTAGATTCTACACAGAAGGTTTTTGCCCTGCCCTCAAATTCTCATAACCCTCTCGGAGCAAGGCCTAAGGATGCTCCCCGACGATCACACTCTCCTTCCTCTCATGGGAATGGTGACGAGACCTCCAGTGATGAGCCCGATCAGTACTTTGATGAGCATAGAAGAAATCCTAGAAATACCTGCTCTCCTCTAAAGTAGCCCAGTTTGCATCAGGAGTCGAAGATCCCGAGACTTCTCAATAAAGGCGACTTGCTGCCCAGAGTGCTTTGCCTGGGCGGGCCTAGTACCAGTCCAAAGAGACATGGGAGCTTCAACGGATCAACGACTTGCTCGAGAACCCGACTCAAGAGCTTGCTCGAGCGCCGGGCTATGACTGCTCTGTTGAAGAAATTGCACGAAGGCTTCACGATGTGATGGTCTGACTTGAGCAACCTTGCTGACGTCCCTCTGAGAGTCGACAAGGTATGACCGTATCTAGTCATTCACGAAACTTGCCTCGCAAAAGTCAGTATGGTGAAGGGGCACATCACACTCTCGATCGCAATACCAGTCGGAGGAGAATGCCTCAGATTCATTTGGAATTCAAGTTGACGCTCGATCACCACTTCGAGTAATGAACCTACAGCAGCAGATGGACTACAAGTATCATCCACGAGTGGACGAGACCTATTACAGGTCCGGTCCACCTACCATCGGGCATTGCCAGGTGCGTTCATCTGGTGATGCTAACTACCCATTTCCGTAAAGGAGATGTTAGGAGATTATTGTCGGATGCCGAGCATTCGTGCCTAAGCTGTTAGCAGTGTGCTGGCCACCGTGGTTTCGACCAGCGAGCATGGAGAAATTTGATGGGTCTCAGAATCTTATCAAGTTCCTTCAGATTTACATGACTACGGTTCAAGTAGTAGGAGGAGGTGAGCACATCATGGCCAACTACCTTCTGACGGTGCTCGAAGGATCTACTCAATCCTGGTTGCTCAACTAGCCTTTCGAGTTGATCTACTTGTGGCAGCACCTCTGTGACCTTCTGATGGCCAACTTCTAGGGTTCATAAAATCGCCCTAGGAAGGAGGATAACCTGCATCGAATGCGCCAAGGCAGTGACGAGACCTTATGGCAATTCATCCAGCATTTTAGCTAGGTTCGAAACTCAATTTCGGAGGTCTCTGATGCTTCTGTTATTAGGGCATTCAGACAGGGGTGCGCAATCGGAGATTTACAAAGGACGCCCTGCACCCTCCAACCACAATTGCCGAGCTCTTTGAGATGGCCGATCAGCATGCAATAGCTATCGAAGTGGTCAAATGGACCAGGACCATCGACCAGGTTGGCCACCATTCCAAGGAGAAAGGTGATAGTAGCAAGAGGACAAAGGAAGCCAAGAAACCCGAAGGTAAGGTCAAGAGCCACAAGCTTCGCGTCGTAGGGTCGACGGAGGTCTTGGCTATGGGCGATAAGAAGCCACGTAACTCCAAGTAATACTCCAACCGGGGCAAAGGCAAGGCACCCGTAAGGAAAAAAACAAGCCTAGATGATACCCTCTTCATAAGAAAGAGGGGCATGATCTTCACAATTGACGAGTCTTTGGATCCGAAGCACACTATCGAGCACATATATGGAGGTTCGTCTGCATACGAGTCCAAGCGACAGTATATGGCTGTCAAGCGCGAGGTAAACTCTATTGACCCTTCCCTTGTTAATAATTTGCCTAAATGGTTGGAAGTCACCATCTCTTTCGAGAAGGGTGATTGTCTGATCCCTTTGACTCGACCTAGTCACTTCCCGATTATGGTCGAGCCTATTCTCAACAACTGTCGAGTAAATCGCTTCTTGATTGATAGTGGTAGTTCTTTAAATAGTTTATTTGTTAGTGCCCTAAACGACATGCAAATTTCTCATACCAAAATAAAGCCTGTACGATATTCATTTCATTGAATCATACCAGGTTCTTTGGCCAAGCCTATTGGCCAGGTTTCTCTATTTGTTACATTCGGTTCTTTGGGCAACTTCAGATAGAAAAACTCTCCTTTGATGTGGTCGACTTCGACTCAACATATAATGCCATACTCGGACGACCAACTCTGGCATGATTTCTGATAGTTGTTCATTATGCATATCAATGTCTCAAGTTGCCAGGTCCTAAGGGAGTCATCATAGTCCACTGTGATAAGAAGATGCCACTGACATGTGATCGCAAGTCCCTCGAGATGATCAGACAACTATCAACTCTAGAAGTCACCAACGTGCGGCCTTCGAGCAAGCACTCGAAGCCTAAAGCTGCACCAAAGCCAAACGAGGAAGTCAAAGAAGTCCCTCTGGACCCAAAGGAACCTTCAAAGACAGTTCGCATCGGGGTTACTTTCGACCCTGCATAGGAAGATGCCCTCATCACTTCCCTCTAGGCAAACATAAATGTGTTCATGTAGCAGCCATCCGACATGCCCAGGGTCTCCAGGGAAGTGATTGAGCACAGACTAGCTCTACGGCCTGATAAGAAACCCGTAAAACAAAAATTATGGAGATTTGCATCCGATTGACGAGAAGCCATCAAGTTAGAATTAGACAAGCTATTAAAATTAGGCTTCATAAGAGAAGTCGATCACTCAGAGAGGTTGGCTAATCTTGTAATGGTAAAAATGTCTAACGGTAAGTGGCGTATGTGTATAGACTATACTGATTTAAATAAAGTTTGTCCTAAAAATGATTTTTTGCTTTCTCGTATTGATCAATGGTAGATTCTACTGTTGGTTGTGAAATGTTAAGCTTTCTAGATGCATACTCTAGTTATCATCAAATCAGTACGTCTTCAAAAGATGAAGAGAAGACCACGTTTATCACCCCGTTTGGAGTATTTTGCTATATCAAAATGCCATTCAGTTTGAAAAATGCTGGTCCAAATTTTCAACGTTTGATGCAATTGACCTTTATACATCAAATGGGCTGAAACTTGGAAGCCTATGTCGATGATGTGGTCGTAAAAAGTATCAAATGGCTTAATCATATTTTAGACCCGTAGGAGACCTTTGACAATCTGAGAAAGTATTTGCTTGAAACTCAATCCTGAAAAGTGTATGTTTGGAGTTCCCTCAGGAAAACTACTTAGATTCCTTGTTTCAGCAAGAGGTATCGAAGCAAATCTTGAGAAGATCAAGGCCATCGAACAGATGCGCCCCTTTGACCATGAAGAAAGAGGTCCAGAAACTCACTGGGTGCATGACGGCTTTAAGTTGTTTCATCACACGACTAGGAGAAAAAGGGCCTTCCTTTCTGTAAGATTTTGAGGAAACATGAAGGTTTCAAGTGGTCGAAAGAGACCAATAACGCTTTCGAAGATGTCAAGAGTTACCTTACGAGTGCTCCTACCCTAGTTTCTCCAAAAATAGGCGAGACACTCTTAGTGTAGTCTCGTACAGTCATTAAATCCTAGATCTTAGCAGACTTTATCACCGAATGGACAAACTCTGAACCTGTTCAGGACCCCCCATAATATGATTCCCATGATTTGTGGACGATGTACTTCGATGGGACGCTTACATTAAGTGACTCGGGGGGCTGGGGTGGTCCTGGAATCTCCTGTGAGAGAGACCTTAAAGTAGTCATCCAATTGCTCTTTCCAGCAACTAGCAATATTACTGAGTGTGAAGGTTTGTTGGTTGGCATACGAGCCGCTAAAAAGCTTGGGATTCGACGACTACTCGTGGGAGGAGACTCCTAACTTATCATGAATCAGGTCGAAAAAGAGTATCAATACTCGAATACTATCATGTCTCAGTATTTGTCAGAAGTACGGAAGGTTGAAAAGTAGTTTCGAGTTACAGTGGTCATTAGGCATTTATAACTTCTGGGTAGTATGTAGGGCTGTGCAAAAAAAACCGAACCGAAAAAACCGAACCGAACCAGTCAACTCGGTTTGACCGGTTTTCGGTTCGGTTTTTCTATTTTAGGTTTTTTTAGTGTTCGGTTTTTTCGGGAAAAACCGATCAAAAACCGAACAAAAACCGAACAAACCGAACGGCTGAGTTCATCGGCTGAAAATATCTAGCTCCAGGCCTCCAGTCACGAGCCGGCAACGGATGGCATCAATGCATCATGGCCGGCGGCGATAGCGTCTCCCGTCTCCCGTCTGCAGTCTTGGCCCACCAGCACGGCAGCACCAGGTAGTCAAGCACCGACGGCCCGACGCCCAGTCCTCGGCGAGTCGGCGGCGTTGCCGAATGCCGATTAATTGTCCATGTAACAAGAGAAGCAATCGCATTGCCGATTCAACCAATCAAGTACTAGTTGATGCAAAGCAAAATGGTGGATCCGAGCAGTTCCCAGATGTATCGAGAATACACATACATTTGTTCCAAGATGCACACCTACAGACCTACTACAACAATTAATGGTTCCTCGACAGCTTTGCTTGCTCAACGTCGGGATGGAGGTGTCCATGGAGCCTTCGTACTCGTCTCCGGCGACGGACGCCGGTGCCTCCGGCACCCCCGCCCCCGCCGCCGTGTCAGCGTGCTTCCGGCTTAGCAGCTTCGTGAACGTGCACGCCAGGTTGGCCGCCTTGTGCTGCTACTGCGGAGACGGCTGCGCAGCCCCCACTTGCGCCTCCATTGGGTCGGCCGGTTGCGCTCTCACCACCGCTTCCTCCTCCCCCTCTCCAGCTTCCTCTCGTCCTGCGGCTGTGCGGCGTCCGCTGCTTCTTGGGGGGCTCTGCCCGGTGGACGAATGGGGTGGGATTAATTTTTGCAGGAATATTTGGGGATACAGGGTACTATAAGGTAAAAGGGGCCGCATGCAGGTGCAGATTTTTTGGCACACATATCCCATTTTTGTGCTGCTAAGTGCTAGTTGCTGCTGGTTTCATACTTGCTGTCCAGTCCAGCTGCAGAATTGGAGACTTGGAGATGAGATTAATGTTTAGCAATTCGCGTAAATTTTGGTAAAATTGGTATTAACCGATACCGTACCGAAATAAAATGGTATTTACCGATACCACACCGTATTTTGAAAAATACCGTATTTCCCAAAATACTAAAATCGTATTTACCGATTAAACCGTATTTACCGAACCGTATAAACCGAAAAAACCGAACGAACAGTCCTAGTAGTATGACTCTAGTTCAAGTGCTTATAGAAGCTTTGCATAAATTCAAATTTGTCACTGTTACTTGCCTTCCTGCTATAGGAATTTATACTGCATGGTTGGGTAGGCTTGGTGGGTTTTGTTAATTTGCTTAGCACTTTTATAAGATATTGTTTGCTTATAGTCCTTGTGATATGCAGCATCTTTGATTCTGGCAACACTGATTCTGGCGAT
Organism: Dendrocalamus sinicus; assembly: GCA_036346575.1. Classification (NCBI taxonomy): domain Eukaryota; kingdom Viridiplantae; phylum Streptophyta; class Magnoliopsida; order Poales; family Poaceae; genus Dendrocalamus; species Dendrocalamus sinicus. The sequence goes on from CM070647.1 coordinate 33,223,588, forward strand.
TCAAAGATTCCAACCATCGCTGAGATCGAAACTAAGCCTGACGGTTGGGAAACCACCTCGAGAGGTCAGGATGGTAACATATGGGAGATCTCACAGCGCGAAAAGGACACTCTTCTCCAAGAATTTGAAAGGCGCATTGCATTCAGTAAACAGCAGGTCACAGACAATACTTCCTTCACCAAATAGTCTTCTTGTTAATGTTTCTGGAATGATATTGAAATTGTGGCTGCAGATTGCTAGCTTTATCAAAACTCACATATTTAGTCGGAGACGTCCTATCGACGGATGGAAGTACGTGATCGAAGAAATCGGCCCTAATGCAAGAAAAGGAAAGGGGAGCGTACAGAGACTACTGAGTGTGACTGATCCCGCTACCCAGCCGTACAGGGAAGATACACCCGCAATTGCCTCTGGTTCCTCCTCCAGAGGAAACCGACCATAATGATATTCAGTATACATACTCTTTTGCCGATTTTCATTGGTATAGTCCACACAGGCCAAGGCAGCAAGGCTTTTTTATCTCCAAAAGGTACGGGTAGATATATCCTTTTGGATAAACATGGTCAGTTTTCAGATTCCTTCCGGGTCATATGATTGTGTACTGGATACAATGTTTTTGAATGACATTAATGGAAACATTTGTTAAGGTTATTACATGTTGTTACACGGTTGTCTGTTTCTGTAGCCAAGCGCTGCATATCCTGTATTGAAATGTGGTTGGTTCGTCAAACTGGGAAGGTTTTTACATGTTAATGGGCAAAGATGGGTGCTGGGTACAGGCGTACAGCTCCTTTAATCTTTCGATTATCCATGACTCTGTCACTGTAATTTCGCTTTGCAAATATCACCTCTAGATCAATGCACTTTTGCGGGGATGTAAACAAAAACTGCAACAAGGGGTGAAAAGGGTACTATTCCCATCAGAGTATCATCTAACATTTCGAGATCCAAAATGGAGACTATTGGATTTTTTGAGGGTTTGGCGGTAATTTCCCATTTTGAGAAGGAACAAAAAGAGAGAGGAGGTGGGCACCACGAGATCCAAATACAGATTTAACTATTGGTCCTAAAAACCGCAAATTTATCCCAAGAGGTTGCAAATCGAACGCAATACGCACCAAATCTGGTGCATGATTTAACTAATCCCAGCAGCTACAACTAAATACGTGCATTTCACAGAAAGAGAAAAAGGTAAATCTTATAATTTTCACACGGAGAAACACGACCTTAACACAGAAAGAACGCGCAAAGAGAAATACAGATCGAACCAGCCAAGGAGAGGGAGCGAGCAAACCCTAACCACGCGCGCGCGCGGGCGGCGGCGGGCGTCTTGGGATTGGAATCGCGAGGAGCTCGGCTCGATGGGGGCTTTGAAATCGGGCGTCGCGGAGGAAGGTGGGGATGAAGGGAGTACATCGGCGCGGCGACAACTCCTCCCGCGCGCCCAAACGAGAACCGCGCGCGACGGGATCCGCGCCGTCGAGTCGGGGAGGCGAGCCGCATAACGCCGCTGGAGCCGAGCGCGCCTCGAACGCACGGCCTTCCCGTCGCCTCGCGAGGCGACGCAGCCTCCGTCTCCAAGCTACGACAGGGTGCTTTTTGCAAAAACAGCAACGAAGAGACGGGCGGAAGAGACCCGTTGTACATGCCCTGAGAAGTCCGTACGCCGCCAAAGCCAGTGAGCAAGCCGCTCGGCTGCATGCGCAAGAGGATAGGGTTGGAGACTAAAGTCTTCAGGGCCCGAGAAGTCCGTACGCCACTAAAGCCAGCGAACAAGCTGCACGCCCAAGGGGATGGGGTTGGTGACCCTGATCAACTCGGATTCGGCTTCTGAATTCTGGCTTATTTTTCATTATTCATAAGTTTCGTCTTTTTCTGAACTTTTAGCTTTTTGTTGAGCTTTTTTGCCGGTTCTTTTTTTCCCGTATTTGTTTGTATTATACGTAATGGGCTAACATATTTTTTATTTTTAAATTTTTTTAAATTTAATTATGCTAAATAAGCCTCACATCACTCTGGTGCTTTTTTCACCCACTCTGATGTTTTCAGCCATAAGCCACGAGCTTTTCAGCCGAACCGATCACCACCTAAGTCTCTAGGGCATTGGCTGCAACCGTGTCAGGTGTCCCACCTCTCCTCCATTAAAGGCCACCTCCATCTTCTCCTTTGGCAGGGGAAAAAAATCATCAGTAAGTTCCTATTTTGAGTGATTCTTCTCCTCCGGTTGATCTTTGATCTTGAGTCTCAGGCCGTCGTGCCGCCGTGTCCATCTTGGCGCTGACGGAAGTGCAGTCAGGCCTTCCTCCCCGAACACTCCCCATTCAGTTCCTTGCGCCATCTGATGTGGCACCAAGTAGCACTACAACTTTGGTTAATACTTGCAGTTCTGTACATAATGTTCAAGAAGCTTTGAATACCAATTCTGAGGTTTCTAATGTGCACAAGAGACATATTTGGAAAGCTAATGAAGACTATTTTTCAACAAATCAAATGGAACTTGATTTGGAGCTTCCTACACAACGTTATGACAATTTCATTAGATGCTGCACGAGCTGTCCGGAGAGACGCACGAGACTTGCCAAACATAAAGAGTTCGAGTATTGCAATGCAAGTAAGGATAAAATCCGACCACACCATGGCTTTGTAAAGGTTGAGAAGGACTCCTTTTCAGGTTCTAAACGGATTTGGAAGCCCCTTGAACAAGAAAACAAAACATATAAAGATTTGAAACCAATTCGGACTCGGATTGGGACAGCTGGCAAGACCGATACTAAAACGTCCATAACTTTCACAAACGGAGTCCGATTTGGGCATTCTTAGACTTGTTGGAAAACTATTTCGAAGCCCCACACAATGGACAAGGTGTCAGCCACGAAATCCTCATAGTTAGATCGCAAATTAAGAGAGAATTCAGAGGTAATAGTTTAGGTATTTCCTTTTTAGTTCGTATTGGAGTTTGTTTCGGCCTTAGGCCAAGTTGTGCGTGAGTATTAGTCAAGGCCGTGTATTGTGTACCAATATAAGGCCAGGGCCTTAGCCCCATTGGAACTCAGGTTATGATTTGAGAAATAGAAACCAGAAAATCACCATGGTTTGGTGGCCATTGTTGGTGTGTTCTTGAGATTTCCATCGAGAATTGCTCTTGGTGTGTTGAATCCAATTGCGGTGTTGGATTCTACTCGCTGAAACTTCGATTTCTCTACCCTTCGTTCACGTGCTACGGTGTGCGTGGGAGAAGGGTTATCTTGGATAGGGCATCCAATAAGGCGTATCGTGAAAGATCAGGGCCAAAGCAACGGGGTTCAGCTAGCTCGCTAGGTGGATCCGTATCACCATCTCTCGTTTGAGATAGCAGTGAAGAAATTTGGGGTTTTTTGTCTCGAGGAATGGATCCGGCCAGCAGTGAGGATCAAGTTAGGAGTGAAGAACTTGGATTTGGTACATGATGTTCTTGGGTATTCCTGGCTAGAACACTCTGGCCGGTTCTTGTGCAGCATCTCCTATACCTCGATTTTGCAATTCGGTATTTCTCGGATTGCAAATCAACATTGTATCTCTGACAACCTTGTCTGTTCTATGCAGTATAGCGAGGCGATTGGTTTTCTGGGACAACGCCTTTGGCGTGCCTTGCCTAACTTACTTCTCGGTGGCTTTGAGTGCTATCTGCACCGTATCTTTGATTTTGAGCATTACTCTACCAAGTGTGTTGTGCTAGTTTTTTTTAATCATTCTAACTAGTACTGGGAGTCTTGGTTCAGCTTTGTTGTAGGCTCGAATTAACTTTGAGCAATTCGGTATTTGAGAGCAAATAAACAAATTAAAACATGAGCATTATGCTGGTTTTTATTGTCCACATGCTCTTTGTTTAAAGTATATTATCCTGCTTAAATGACATGGAAGGTTTATATGTTTATATATTAATTTCATTATTTAAATGCTATTGGAATTATGCTTTAATTATGATAAATACTGCTGGAATTAATTCTGATAATTTGCTGAAACCGCCGTTCATACAACAGAGACTGGTATTTACATGCGCATGCATCAGTTGTATATTCACTACGCTCAAAGAGAAACTTTTTGATTGGTTGGAGGCTTGGAGCTGATCTACTCAATCCCTACCTGTGCTAGCTTCCTTGCTACTACTGCCGGTTGTGCTGCTGCTACATTGCTCATCTTCCATTCTTGGAAGACCTAGGCTTACAGGCCAAGAAGCCGCTTGCGTTGGGTACCTCGCCTGTGGTCGCGCCACATGGATGGGGGCCTCTTGGTCTTCTGGCAGTTCATGGCCTTCGACAGCTGCGGCTCCTGGGAAGAGCTTCAGTTCCCGTGGTAGTGCGGCATAGGAGTGTTCAATGACTGTCGGCTGTTGCAGTGGTTGCTGCAAGGGGAATGCAGTGCTTGTGATGGTGGGTGGCTGCATTGGCTGATGCGATGAGAAAACTGTGTTCGTGGTGTGAGCAACAGGGAGAGACGACCCAGTAGAGCCATGGCCCCAACCCGGATTGCCTGCCAACCGCATCCTGAACTCGTTTTGGAGCTCCAAAATTTCGTTGCGGAGCGCACAGTTCTCATCCTGCAGCTCATTCCTCTCCATTGTAACCTGTTTGTGGAAAAATGAACATAGGATATTATTAAGAACCGCTGAATTATGTCGGAATGATATGACAAATGTAGTGCCACGATCCAAAGGTATTATCGAATGATGATGTTGGCATGAAACTTGTCCTATGTATTAACATAAGTGATGAATTAAATGTAATTTCCAGATTAGAAATAACTTACATAATGAGACTCATTCTGCAGGGTGCTATTTTCCTGCCGGAGAGATTCTACTTGAGAAAGCAGAACCCTTAGTATTCGAGTGGTGTCTGTCAATATGCATGCCTTCCCGTTGCTCTGCCTATCTGCTTCTGCAAAGGGATGTTGCGTTTCATCAGAATTATGTTTGTTAGCAAACTTAAGAGAGATTAAATTGTTGGTAATACAAAGCAAAAGCAGTTTGAAGTACAAAAATCCACCCATACATGGTCAGGGCTGAAGGGTAAACATGAAGCTAAGTTACAGTTACAGAAAACCAGGTACATCCAAGGCTAATTAGATGTGATTGACAAACAGTTCGTACATTCACATCAACCCATGCTCATGCAGTCATCCTCTCTTATAGGACAAGCTATTTTAAGTTGATCTTGGAGTTGGAACTTGACAGATGTAAGTTGATCGATGTGTGTGTATAAACCCAAACACTTTTAGGAGGAAAATTCGTAACACTTAGTTTAACCATGCGAGTAACATTATCTCAAACATTTTAGACAGAGATGGCAGCGCCATTAAGATTCACAAATCGCAAATCCTTGTGTTTGGGGCTCTGGGCTTAATTGCAACTCGCAAACAATCACATTCTAGAGAGTTGTGCGTAATACACTGTATGGCATTCCGTCACGCCAAGCATTAAGAACCCTCCAAATCCAGAAACATGGACACAAGCAATGCTGTGATCTACAGAGCTAGTGTATAATATATACCTACTTACCTAGCATATTACCAAGCTCACCAAAGAGATCATTTAGCTGGTCGCGCTTAAGCTTCTCCCTCTCGGCTTTATGAATCTTCTTCGGGGCCTTCTTCTGGCACTTCTTGTCAGAGATAGGCCTGCACAGGGTTCAAATGGAACTACATCAGCAAGAATGTAGCACAAGCACAGCTCTCATTTTCGTTTCCTCCCCGTGAAAAAGAAGAATAGGAGGACCAAATATTGTGCTTGACTGCTTGTGCCTACATTAATTTGCTATTGAACCAAATTTAACTAGAAATTTTATACTCTGGAATCCGCAATGAAAACAAACTACCAAACATGCTATCCATCAAAACCCCAGAAGATACGAAATTTAGCATCCCCACTTGCAGGTGTTTTGCTTTCTAAGAAAACTGTAGCCCGCCCCTCCCTTCCAAGGAGGCAAGAACTCTCACCCATGGACAAGCTTCTCGGCGGCGGCTGTGCTGACGGCGGCAGCGACGCTTGCCCTCTCCGCGGGCACCATGGCGACCAAATCTTGGCCCCAGCCTCTTCCTCCCCTGCAGAAACCAACCAACCAAGAAACCGTCGGCATCTCTCCTAGCTGTACCTCCCCAATCCAAACCCAAACAGGAAGACATCACAGAGAACAAGAGCTACCTCGGATCGGAAGCCGAAAGGACAAAGACGCGTGCGAGGTGCTGTTCGGCTTCTCCCCTCTGGGTCTCCGCTCTTGTTCGCGCAGAGGGCGGCGGCAAGCCTGCGAGTAAGAGGAGAGGAAAAAGAAAAGAGAAAGCGGCGTGGGTCCCACCCCGCGCGGGAGGACACGTAGCGACGCGTGCCGTGCCGCCCGACGAGCGTGTGGGCCAGGGGAGTCAGGGAGCCCACGTGTTGGCGGAAGTGTGTGGGGGCGCGCGGGGTGGCGCAGGGAGCACGCGGGCGCGCGTGGACGGCACCCTCCGGTGCCTCCGCCGGGCGCGTGCCGCTGCGTGGGCTTCCACCGCCCAACGCATGCGTCTCCTAACCCCCACCCCCCGGGTTTTTCTACGCATTCCCTTCCTTTTATTGCTGTAAAAATGGTTCTGATTTTCTTCGCTGCTCAATGAGCTTCTGTTTCTTATTTTTATTTTTTAAGGTTTTTGGTTTTTAGTTTTTTATTATATTCTTTTGCATTATGTGTGATAGTACATCTTTTTTAAAAGTTTTTAAATTTAATTATGTTGAAAAAGATAACAGTAAATATAATGTATTTTTAACTGCTACAGTAACATATAGTAATTTTTAACCTCTGAGAACTATCATGGTGACTACTTTTATTTTTGTTTTAATACTATAATAGATAGATGCTTAGACCAAAATACCTTGGCATTATTTGCTACTTACTGCCAAACCATGGGTGAAAGGCTTTCTACAACTTGCGCCAGATATAAGGAAGTTTGTGTAATTTCTATCCCTTTTTTTAGGGTATCTGTAGTGTATAAATATAGAGGGTCTTAAGCTATTTTAATGTCAACCTTATACATTACAGAGGTGACCTTAAGCAGGCTATATGCAAAAAAGGCTTAAGACTGGTCCTCAAGCTAAGGGCATCTATAGTGTATATAACCCAAGGGGCCTTAAGGTGGGTCCCATCTAAACCTTAAGGCCGACTCTATAGTGTATATAATACAAGGGGCCTTAAGACGGTCCCACTAGGCAGATAAAGAAAAATTGTATTTTAATGATTGTGGCCAGGTCTTTAGCTTGAGGACTAACCTTAAGCCTTTTTTGCTTATAGCCTGCTTAAGGTCACCCCTGTAATGTATAAGGTTGATATTAAGGTGGCTTAAGACCCTCTATTTTCATACACTACAGATGCCCTAAAGATCTGGCCACAAGCATTAAAATACAATTTTTCTTTATCTGCCAAGTGGGACCGTCTTAAGGCCCCTTGGGTTATATACACTATGGAGTCAGCCTTAAGGTTTAGATGGGACCCATCTTAAAACCTCTTGGATTATATACACTACAGATGCCCTCAGTTTTCACATTGAGATTTTGGCCATCACTTTTCTAAACGATTGGAAGTACTATACTGTAGCAGAGGCTGCACATCTTTTTAGTATAGTATTCAGAAAGCATTTTTCATGATGAAATATGAAATGACTATTTTAATGTGGTTGAGCTAGATAAATTTGCACTTACTAAGGCTATTTGGCATTGCAATGATTTTTTTCAAAAGTACTTGAGTTGCCTTTTCTTTTCTCTATTTTCTGCGAGGATTACATGGGTTACAGGGGCGGATCTACAGTGGTTCATGGGTGTTCAGCTGAACACCTAAGTTTTTTGACAAAAAACCTAGTATATATGAGGTATAATACATATATATATATAGTTGGGCCAAATTAACTGTTTGTAGCCACATTCACCAATCGCCAGAAAAACACACAGCAGCTGCACCGCGCCGCGTGAAGCTGAGGCCAGGCCAGTTTTCCTGTGCTCGCGGCGGCGTAAGAACGGCCCGCGGCCTGCCGATCCAAGGCCCCAGCTCCCCCGTCCCCCAACCCCCCGACCCCCATCCGCATTCGGCATTGCTGCCGCCGAGCCCGACGAGGCAATCCTAACCCTAGCCTGGTCGGCGACTCGGCTCGCTCGCGCCTCTGCCGGCACCGCGGCGGCGCCTCCGCTCCCTCGGCCCTCGCCCGCTCGCTCCTCCGACCCTCCGCTCGCGCCTCGCCCTCGGCCCGCCGCTCCGCGGCAGATCGCGGCCGGTGATCGCGACTTCGGCTACGCTCGCGCCTCCACCGGCACCGCGACGGCGCCCTCGGCGCCGCTCCCTCGGCCCTCCGCTCGCCCTCCGGCTAGATCTGGGCTCTAGGCCTCCAGCCCTCGGCGGCGGGCGGCGGCGATCTTAACCAGGCGGCGGTGGCAGCGCGAGCGGCAAAGCTGGCAAGCGCGGTAGCCATACTCTACTCAAAGCCACCTTCTATCATTTTGCGGCTAAACAAATTTGGAAGTTGATTGCACCTGTATATCCTGTTGGCTGTCGTATATTCATCTGCTCAATACATTATTTATGGTTTGTGCACTACAATGTTCATTGAGGTTAACCTTTTTTTTAATCACTAGTAGTTACCAGACCAAACATGCTTCTCCTTCACCTGCTTGATATGGCTGAAGATCATGATTGTTAAGATGCAAGTTGTTGCCCATTCTATCTTGTGTCTGTGAAGTCATTCTTAAAAATCTTGTTAACAAGAGCCTTGATATCTCACCAGATATATGATCTTGTGTAGTCTGACAACTTCGAATGATGCAGTTTGTGTTTGTGTCAAGTTGAGTTGTTTCTTCACTAGTTGTTTAAAACTTTGAAACTCATTATTTTCCCTCTCAAGGCCAACAAATTAGAGCAACTCAGAGAAAGGATGGTCGAAGTGCGAGAGCTTCTTCGTGATACAGAATTAACTGAATTTACAATTGTGACCATTCCAACGGCAACAATTTTGTTCTTAACTCCCCAGTCCCAGATCCCTTCTGTGTGTATGTATCCAGGTAAATACACTTACTTTTGGGAGGCCTTTCTTCATGTAATTCCTCATATCTGCTATGTACAAAGTGATTACGGACCTCAACAATGAGTGCCCCTAACTTGAATTGTTTTTATGTCGATTTCAGTATCAACTTGCAAATTATTCATCGGATTATGCCAAGTCGGGAAAGAAAATCTGCGATTTGATTCGTGCAAGATTTTTCCTTTGGATTATTCATCGAACATTGGTGGACTCTCAAATGTGAGGTACTGCAATAAGATATGTTATTCAATCTCCCTCATTTGATTACTACAATAAGACATGTTATGCAGTCAACTCTTGTGCCAAAGAAACTACTAGGCTTTATGTTTTCTACTGAACAATATTTTTGTAATTTTGAATACCTATGCTAAAATTCTTGGGTCCGCCACTGATGGGTTAGTTATGATTTTTTTTTCCCCAGACAGCATTTTAAGGCATACTAACTAGTAACTAGATTCCGGGCTCCACGTGGCAGCACACCGACCGGAAAAATAGCCCTGATAGAGTCCTGAAATACTCGACGTGCGGCATGTGACGAACGAGGGGGAGGCGCGTGGTGCACCCGTGGCGGGCACAGGGTGGCACCCATCTCGCCCGATCCAACGCCGCTGGATAAGGAAACCGGCCTCTGTCCACGTGGTGACATCACGACGCGACAATTTTCTCCACCTTGGACTGCACTGGATGCATGACGTGACGCAATCCGACCCGGGATCTTGGCACGTTCAAATCGTACGCGTATACTTTGAAAATTGCTGAAAGGGCCTGCAGACGGCTTCTGGCTGTAGCGCATGATTTTTTTTTTCCATATTTTTAGACGACAGGGTAATAAAAGTACTGATATAAATATCGTATATAGCTGTGCTCATTTAGGCTTCAGTTTCTGACTTCTGACTTATTTTCACTATTCATAAATTTCATTTTTTTTCTAAACTTTTGGTTTTTTATTGAGTTTTTTTGCCGGTTCTTTTTTTTCCGTATTTGTTTGTATTATACGTAATGGGCTAACATATATTTTTTATATTTAATTATGTTAAATAAGCCTCTGTCAGCTACAGTATTTTTTCAACCAGCTACAGTGCTTTTCAGCCATAAGCCACTAAAAAAACCCAAATAAGCATCACCATAATTTTAGCCTTAAAGAACTATGTAAAACACCTACTTTAAAGATTCAAAATTATTCTGCTTATTTTAATTTTTGTAAAAGCTAAAAGACGAAATACCAAATGATCATGGCCATATTTCGCCCATTTCCACGCGTAAATCGCGTAGCTTAGGAACAAAATGGTTTAACATTTCATCTACAAAAGACAAATTGCTTCCGTGGCACACGATGAGCTGTCCATGTTGAATAGAGATGAAACAATAAGCAAGTCGATAATAAGTCGATCGATACAATAGAGGGCTGCCACCAGGGGTGGAACCACTTTGAGTCGTGGAACACCGGATCTAAAATTTTTTTAGCAAAGATCAGCACATTTAGGTGTGAATCCTTCGGAGCTTAGTGCACTTGGGCCCTGTTCTTTACGGTTTCTAAAAGCGGCTTTTGACTTTTACTACAGTATCTAATTTTCAAACGGAGTATTTTCTCAAGACGGAGTCTACAAGGTAATTGTAGTACACGTTAAAAGCCCAACATCTGTAGCAACCAAAATCACAAGCGAGTACCTCTCTCCATAATCTCTATCGCAAACAGCTAAAATTCAAAATTTTCATCCAAAGCCATAAGCCGCAGCCATATCAAACAGGCCCTCGATTCCTTCCTTGAAGCCTAACAAAGAGAAAACTAGTAGGCCAAATTTTCAATAGCTAGAAGCAGCCCACGAGAAGCCTCCACTTCCCTCAACCCATAAGGTAACTATAGTAGCTCGAGCCAGCCCTTGAGGCCGCCAAGAGAGAGGACTGCAACAGGGCACGACGTCCATTTGATCGGTCTCAAAGCATGTTACCTCGCAACAGCCCTCAACACTTGTTTGTCTCGCATAGTCTGACAGGAGATGTGCACCATGTTCGCCACATAGCTGCGCCCAGCTAGGCAGCAATCGATCACTAAAGAATGAGAGAAAATGGCGCCACCAGGTGCCTTCGCCTACCATCTCGTTGCGGCACCGGCTGGTTCGTATTGCCCTGCACCCTTGCTAGCTGAAACAAGTTTAGGTCTATCCTATTAGTATGTATTTTACTCTAAATTTCTCTTAATTCTTTCAATTTGTTTCAATAATAAGTGCTAATTTTGTGAGTTGAGGTTTCAATGTGATGATTGTTAATTGATGTTCTCAAATTGTAGGTGTTGTGGCTACAGACCAAACAGAGAGAGAGTATGGTAGTGGAGAGTTAGGTGAGCAATGCTTAGGGTTTTCCCCATGTCCTGTATTGTATATATATATATCCACATGGAGAGTGCTTTTACAACAGTACCCTTACATTCAAGTATCCCTCTCAGGGGCACTTATGTCATTATACATGTCCCATTCTGGGCCTTACAGCCTTCTAACAGGCCGGCTGGGCTTAGGTGGGGGCCACCCCTACAACAGTAGGGTTAAGACATAGGGTTTTAATTTTGATTGTTAGAATACCAGCCCAGCTAATTGAAAATCGGAGGCAAAATTATAGTATTTGACCACAATGTCAAGTAAGCCACTAGACGTAATTTTCTTTTCTATTATATTATTCTTGAACTATTTAATATACAAATATCTAATTTACTTTTTTTCAATTAATTGGTGATGATGTCATGAATGATATACTTATTTGCTATGCGGAGAAACAAGAATTGACAAAAATTACCAATGATGTTGTGATTCGTTGCTTTATGAATTTGAAAGAATATTTACATTTGATCATTCTATTATTTTCTACTTGAAAACTTTAAGTAATTTTGTTCTCTTTTAACAGTTATTTGTCGAACCCTGAATTTACAATCTGGAATCCTCTATGGTTGTTACCGCACTATTATCTAGATCAACAGATAGCGCTTATAGATACATTGCTGAATCAAACTCTTACATTGCAGACACCAACATTAATATTACATCCCAAGTTTAAATAACCCATAACGGGTAGAGTTTACATAGTGGGCCGATCAGACCAAATATTTATGTTGTAGAAGCAAAAACGAGAAGCAAAAGGTAAGGACACACCTTCGCACAGGCAAGCAACCATTGGAAAAGGATGATTTACTACTTTCCAGGAATTTGGATAATAGATGTGTATATAATCACCATCAAAGGCTGTCTAACAGAGGTAAGGACTACACTACTAGAAAACTAGAGAACATCCTAATCTCCACCATCTTCTTTTCCATCGGTCCTAGAGTGACATAGTAGGTGTAGTGGTCTTGGTCCACAGATTCTGAGATATTTTAGTGAATGAAGGTGATACGGAGGTGCTCGGTCTTCACGATGTAGGATCGATGATTGTTGTAGCATAGGCACAACAATGAGTACAAGGTACCTCATTCTCCTTGGGGAAATGTAACTAAAAAAAGCTAGAGAGCCGACCAGGAGAGAGTTGGTGAACAAAATGAGTGGACCTAGGCATCTTGTACCCCTCTTGGGGGTTTATATACATGAATGTGATATGATAGAAAATTCTCATCCCACCCCTTAATAATTATAAAAGGTGATGGTAAATCAGTACATTCCCTTCTATATACAGTAATATGCTATTAGGCTTGTTCCAAGGCCCAGTAGCTAAACCTACCCACAACAGTACTCCCTTGACAGTAACAACGAAGGTCTCGAGGGATGAGCTAATGCAACCAATTGCCCCATCCCCCTCGTTCCTCGACAGCAAGCACAATGGTCTCGAGGGCGAGCTAAAGCAATTGCTTGCTCTAGCCCTCGGGGGATTTGGATGCTCTAAATCTCCTGGAATAGGGCTCTCTTCTCACTAATAAAGTCGTATCCGTTCCAATAGAGGTAGCCCCTCCAAAGCAAGCGGCACGTAGAGGAAAAGTCAGGGGTGAGGCTGTGACGGTGAAGTCCTTGAACGGAGCCAAAGCCACCACGTCAAGGTTGTGCCTCCGATGCGGTGGTGCGTAGAAGCGTAGCCGGGGGCGGGACGTCTCTCTGAGGCAATGGCTACTAGGAGGGTGGTGCAGTCCCCCGATGGAGCTAGAGCCGCCATGTCAAGGTCCTACCTCCAACGTGGTAGAGCGTAGGGGCAGAGCCGGGGGTAGGCCGCCCCTCCGAGGCGATGTCTCTGAGGAGGGTGGCAAAGTCCCCGACGGAGCTGGAGCCACCATGTACGCGGAGTTAGGGAGGCCGGACAATTGTTCCCTGAGGCGAAGGTGTGTCGCCCCACCGAGACGATGCCTATAAGGTGGGCGACGAAGTCCCACGCTGAAGCCGGGCCAGCCCATGTGAAAATGTTGTGCATGCAATGTGAAAATGCAAGCATAATCATAAATATAATTATTTCTTAGTTCCTAAGTCATTTACTATTACAATGGAAAATAGTTCCATAATTACATGCCGAGTTCCGTAATTATAATTACATTGCAACAATTTCCAAATAGGTGCTGGTTTTGTGGGATCATTTATTACACCTGGCTATTTCCTTTTAAATAGAGCCCTTCACGATGATCGATACGCATATAGCTTGCTTTATCGCCTTGTTCTTCCTCGAGCCTGATAGTGACTCTTCCTCATCCACAACATTCTCAACTCCGACAATCCTTCTTTTTTCCTGAAGAACTACATGGCGCTTCGTATTTGCCGGGTCGGTTACATAAAATACTTGAGCAACTTGCCTCGCAAGTACGATTGGTTCGTCTTTATATCCTACACATTTGAGGTCCATGGTAGTGATGCCGTATTTGTCAACCTTTACACCTCGTGGGAGTTGGACCCAACGACACCGAAATAGAGGAATCTTGAAAATCACATAGTCAAGCTCCCAAATCTCCTTTACAAGCCTGTAGTATGAGCTTGGGCCAGCAGTACTGATGTGCGTATCATAGGCATCTATGCGGACACCTGAGTTCTGCACTGTGCTCTTTCTATTCTGATCTGTTGTATAAAATGTGTAGCCATTAATGTCGTATCCTTGCCATGTTACAATTGTAAATTTTGGCCCTTTTGCCAACCATTGTAGTGTTTCACTTGACGACCTCCTAGTACATTACAGACGGTTCGTATTAATAACCGTCTGTGATATCCACAATATCACAGATGGTTTTTTACACGAACCATCTGTGATAAGTCACATATCAGAGATGGTTTGGAATACGAACTGTCTGTAATAATGCTTAAATATGCGCGCCCTAATCCAACTCTTCTAAACTGTCCTCTCCCTCGTGTTCTTCATCATCGGATTTCTCAATAATGACATCTAATATTTTTTGATCTCCTTCCTCTCATCTATCCATCATGAGTTGTTCGGACATAACCTTACACAGGCAGCCAACAATTTACGTCTGGAGTAGCATCTCTGCTTACGCCATGCTCTCCTTCCTCATCTCGCTTCCATCCGTCAGCTGGACCTCATCATCTGTCGTCGACGGAGGTGTCCCGTTACCGCTCAGAAAAGGAAAACCACCCTTAACCTCGTTCTTCTCTGCAATGTGCACAAAGCGGAGGAAGCTCTTGCGGCAGTGCAGAGACATATGGATAACCTTACCGATCAAGCAGAATCAGCCGATTCTGAGGAAACTTATCATGGCATCCTCTTTGAGATTATGGGACATGCTAATAATTTACCCAGTCTAGAGGAGGAAGTGGAGAGGGCAAGGGTAATCTTCACGGCATTCGAGAACTCAACGGCTGATTCTCCAACTCCAGAAGTCGAAGAAGAAGCATATGAAGCCCAGAAGATTAAAATATGGGAATCTCTTTTTTAGACTTTTGTAATAAATTTGCCTTGAATTTGACTTTCGTCTCAGTATAGCTTTTGTAGTTCATACGACAATAAGGAATGTGTTGTCTAGATTACCACAGACGGTTCGTATTAAGAACCATCTGTGAAAGTTCACAGACTGTTATTAACACGAACTGTCTATGTTGTCTCAATTACTACAGACGGTTCGTATTAAGAACCGTCTGTGAAAGTATCACAAATTGTTACTAGAACAAACTGTCTATGATAGTTTAAGCACAGATGGTTCCATATAAACTGTCTGTGATGTAGCCATCCAGTATAACCTCTTTTGTAATAGTGCGTGTTTTACACCATCGTTTTTGCGGTAGCCGTGCGCAGTCCGATGACCGCGAGCATGATGCACCGCACAAACTCTCCATCAACGGTTGCCGCGCGCGATCGAGCGACCCCGCTACTTCAGAAGCTGCTGTTACGCGCGATCGAGCAGCTGTTGCACGCAAGACAGAAGCAATAAGATTATTTAATCCGGCAAGCAGCCGACCTATTTTCTAGCTTACGGATTAAACTTCTGACTATGACTTTTGGTTTATGATTGAAATTATTGTAATACCTATTAGCTTTTTTATAAAAAAATAAGAAAAATAGAAAAAAATAAAAATGTTATAATTTCTTAGACAATACAAAGAAATAAGAGAAAAAAGCAAAAAAAAAAACCCTAAAAAGCTACAACAAATAGAAATTATAAGTTGACGTATCCTAAGTGGCTTCTAGGTTAATAAGTCAAAAGCCAAAATAAATCAGAACTTGAAGCCGTCTTCTCCAACCATTTTTTTTCCTAAGCCAAGCTGCTCTGGCCTTCAGTTGCTTGGCAAGCAGGCGCCACTACAACCAACTTTAAAAGTTCGTTAAAAATGTTGTTTGTGACTTCTCCATCAGACATGACATATATAATACAAACCTTCATCTTTAACGTGCTTGTTTATACTAAAAAAGTACTTATTGATAAGTTAGCATTTGACTCTAATGACCTTTAATCATCAGTATATAAAATCGTGTATTGTATTGTTACTTCTAAAAGACTAATATAACTATAATAAAAATGTGTGTTGAATAAAACTAAGGCGATGTCCGAGATATGTATATTTATTTGTTGAGTTATAAATTAGATAGTGTGGAACATGTACATCTGATTGGCTACCAAAAAATATTTGCTTCATTTGTGTGGTGATCCTGCGTGTAATTGATTTAAAAAATGAATCATTTTCAGTTTTGATTCCAATGTCGCATGATCTTGCAATAATTTCACATAGGATGAACTGTGCTAAAATTATTTTGAAAAGGCTTATAAAAGCTAGTAGCCGACGGTTTATATTAACTACGGGCCATTGGTTTATTACAACTAGTTTTGTAGCTGTAGCCAAACCAAATTCCGTTATCCTAGGACGTAATGACCACACTAAATTGTCACAGAAAGTGAACGGCATAATTGTCAGCTACTTTCAAAATTCTCTGACAAACTCATTACCGACAAAAAATTCCCGATGGTAAACTGTCTGGTACTTAGTATATGAAGATCACCGATGTTGATTTCACCGTCAGGAAAGATTGGATATCTTGTAGTGAGTGCACATGTCAGCAAAATTACTTTTTAAAAGAAAAGAGTGTTGTATCCACAAGGAGCGAACGTGAGCTTGATTTCTTCATTTTGAAAATTTGGTCTGAGCATAAAATAGCGACAATTTTCAGCAATTTATGAAAGTAGGGCCTAGGATAATTTGGGTCGCTGCATTGATACGAATGTAGGTAAAGATAGTAGGGGGAATCTTAATTGTATTCATGTGCTAAGTATTCATATATATTTGTTAGAAATAATTTTGATTTAGAGTTCAAGATGTAGTAAAATTCGTCTTTATGTGTAACTCAAGTTAAAGTTATGTCCAACTTGAAGTCCGAATATATATACTAGTAGGAGATTATTAGTCTATATATTGAGAAGGCTTGTAGCCAGTTTTGTAAGAAAAGTAAGAAAAGCAATAAAGCAAGAAAAAGAGGAGCAAATAAGAGAATAGAGAAATTTAGAAATTCTCTTGTGTTCTCTCAGTTTATTTGCGATGTGTGCGTTTTCTCCTGGATCAAAATTTTAACAAGTGGTATCAGAGCCTAGGCGAGAAGCGAATTGCTGAAAAAAATCGTCTCGACGATTCCATTTCGCGCTCGTCTCGAGCGGTGCTCCTGAGGCCTCCGCGCGCGCGTCGTACAGTAGGAGCAGCAAAAGTCAGCGCCGAGAGAAGCAAAGCACCGTAGCTGTCCCGAAGCAACGGAGCAAGGCAGAGAAGATGTGTCACCGTTCTGTGTCAAGTATGAGTTTACTAAGTTGTAGTTTGAGACCGACTGCCTTAATGTTTTAGAATCTTTGCATCTAGATGAACCTGTACCAGTTGAGTTGAGTTCCTACATGTAACTTGCATGTAGAACGCTTTATGTAGAGGCGTGGCTGGTAGTTCATAATGCATTGTATATCAAGTCAAGATTAAGGGAGAGATTGTTAGAGATAATCTTGACTTAGAGTTTAAGACGTAGTAGAATTCGTCTCTGTGTGTAACTTAAGTTGAAGTTGTGTCCAACTTGAAGTCCGAATACATATACTAGTAGGAGATTATTAGTCTATATATTGAAGAGACTTGTAGCCAGTTTTGTAAGAAAAGTAAGAAAAGCAAGAAAAAGGGGAGCAAATAAGAGAATAGAGAAATTAAGAAATTCTCTTATGTTCTCTCAGTTTATTTACGATGTGTGTGTTTTCTCCTGATCAAAATTTTAACAGTATTGTAAGCTGCACGAACATACCCATGAGAAAGATAACACTACTGTCCACCACAAAACCATACTGTATGGAAGAGTCCATACAACAAAAGAGTTGAGTTGTGGATTGCGCAAGTGGATGAAGAAGGGGGCTGCGGCGAGGATTTGCGGGGGAAAAAATGAGATCGCTATGGGTTACGAAACCTAGGAGGAGACTAACTGGCACTGCTAAGGCCCGTTTTAGGAGCTTAACCTCCTTGAGAAGCTAGAGAATCCGAGAAGCTAGCACAGATTGGAAAGGGATTTTAGCTTCTCAATATAAAGTGGGTTAAGTTACAAGTGGCTTTTATGTTGAAGCTGAAGCTCAAGTTGATCCAAACAAGACATGGGATTATCCCTTGGTTTTACTTTAATCACAAGGTAGAGCAGGTGTGGGAGAGAAATCACTGCGATCCAACCTTGAATTATAAGTTTCATGTGGATGGTTTCCACAAACAACCCTTAGTCCTCGTTTGGATGGGTGGGCCGGAAAGCGGTTTGGTTTTAGGAAGAACAGGACGTGCTGTTTACTTGCGGTGAATTGGACTAAGGCCCTTTCGTCAGCTTCTAAGAGCTGCACGTTTAACTGGCTATCACTGGACTTGACAGCAATAGAACCTTCAGAAATGATTGCCATGGAAATCTTTATTTGATCTTGTCGGTTTTTGATATAGTTTCGTCAGATACGCCTTTGCAGATATAGACAAGCCAAGGCAGAGGCAGAGTCCCCTCATAGCAGGACAATATCTATCGTGTCTGTTTTACGAAGGAGATGCAGAATTAGTACATGTCATCAGGAGGAGCACAAGTGCACAACCGAACAGATTCCTCACTTTTTGCCGAAGCAAGGGTTTGGAGGTTTGAACCTGTCGTAGTTTCTCTTTTAACTTTCGTTTTGTTTGAACTTCTTTAATGTTTGCGCACCGTCTATAGTTCAAGTCCTATGCCTAAGGTGGTAACTTGGTAAGATTCAGTCCAAGCGTCTCTTTTAACTGAAAATAACAGTAAAAGAAATGAAGTGCAAGAATGGATAGGAGGGAAATTTCTTGATTCTTTGGTACAACTTTACAATGGTCATGAAGTTGTCTTCCGTTAATCCTTTTAGTACTTTGTTCATAACACTTGGTATAGCGGACAGTACAAAATATACTTGTTATAGCGGACAGTACAAAATATATGCTATTAAACTAAGAATTAGATTAGAGTGCATAAGCACACCTACAAATGAATAAGCAAGGGATGAACTCTGCTCACCGTCGCACCTGCATTTCCCTCTAAAGCTGCAAAATTTCTTGTATCTGGTATCCAAGCGATACAAACAACTAATCATAGGTTAGAGATTCGTCTTCCATGTGGCTAGCTACCAGGTCACCATATGCAAAATTTGAACAATTAAGCATTGCGCTGCAGTTCACTTGGATGGCTTACATGACTAATGCACAGTCAACCTTACTTGTTTCAGATTTCATTATCTATAGATAGTGAATGCAAAACAAGAACTCATAACAGTTCATATTAATAGAGAGAGAGAGAGAGAGGGGAAAAGAACTCATATTAGATTCCATGCAATCTTCGGTAAAAGTAGATTTGCTCTGTATTTGTGTCGTTACCAACATCATAACTTTTCAAGTAACTACGATCAAAAGAATAAATAACCGTGCTATGTGAATTGAATGGTGCTGCTTTAATCAGTGCATCATCATTACTCTGATAAGATCAATATCTTATCAGCTCTAATATGATCATAGTGCTTTCGGGCATTAATTCCTTATATATTTCATTGCTTAACAGAGAAGTAAATTTTAACTTGTTATTTGTGGTGCCTTTTCTGATCAAGTATGTCTAGACCTAATTTTCTGTCATAAACTATCACGATATGGTCACCCTTTTTTCTCATGGGATCCTATTTTAAAGGTTGCCATCATAAATGAAAGCCTTCCATTTGTAAGTTCATGGGCACTTTAGCAAGAGGTAAATGCAGCCATCTGTTTGCTTTGAAAAATGAAACATTTGAATGAGCACTTTAAGAATCTCTTAAAAGAAAAGGCCAAATCATGATAATTCCTTCACCCACCTTTAATCTCCCCCTCTTTTGTTTTGCAGCAAGGAAGATCTTGCGGGCTCCCTTACCAGAAAAGGCCAAAAAGACAGAAAAGGACGAAATTAAGAAGTTAAAAGACAGAAGCATAAGCCGGCTTATATAAGCCAAAATGAGCAGGGTACATCAATCTTGCATAATCTTGATATCTTTACAATGATTTTCTTCTGGTTTTCTGCATCTAAGTGCCCAACATTGCTGCAATATAATAAAATTTGCAGCTAAGTTGGCCTGCCTCCACTTTAAAAGAAGCTAGTAGCTGCTGTTTTTTTTAAATCTTTTTCGCTTTGGTACCAATAAAATGCCTTCCTTGGACCATGACCGGTCCAAACATACACAGCCCCAAGAAATCACACCCGTCCTCGGATCTCGAAAATGCTTTAAGATTCACCAGTCTTTGCGTTCTGCACTAAAGCAGGTAAATAAAGCATTGGAAGATAGTAGCCTAGATAGAAAATTGTGAGGAAAGAAGCTACTCGCTCTATCCCGCAATATAAGTTCAACACGCATACTTAAGAAATACATTACTTAAGTAATATTTAATGGAATTTGACCATAGTTGCTCCTATTAGATAGACATAATATTACTTTTTCTATTGAAGATAAATATGTTCTAATTTAATTAAATGTTATTTAAATAATGTACTTCTAGACACGTGTTGGATTTATATTATGGAACGGAAGGAGTATTGAGACTTGTTGCAGTTCCTTTAAGTTTTGAATGCTCACCTTTGATGGCCTTAGAAGATTCAAAGGGGAAAGGGTCAGCTAGCAAGAACAGCAGGCAGTAAAAATGAAAAGCATACAAAAGCACAAAGCCTTGCACTGTACTACTGCCTGCTGCTCTCACCATTCCTCTCACTTGTTGTTTCATCACTATGCCTGCTTTTCAGTGTTGGTTTTACTGAAGTAGCTAGCTAGAGAAAGACATCAACAAGCTAGGGGCTAGCTAAGGGCCTGTTTGGATCCACCCAGATTTTAAGAATCTGACTTTTGGAAACTGGGTGGGATCCAAACAGACCAGTTTTTGGGGCAATTTTTAAAATCTACTTACCCAGATTCTTAAAAACCAAGAAGCTGTTGATACCCAGCTTTTGCCAGTTTTTTTTGGCACAAATACCCATTTACCCTCATTAAAGACCACGTGTGGCTGTTTAATGTGCTGTTCAAGAGCAATAAATGTAAGGGTATAATAGTCTATTAGCACCAATCATAAATGAAATCAGCTTTTAAAAACTAGAGGATCCAAACACCCCATCAGTTTTTGCTTAGAAACCAGTTTTTAAAAACTAGAAGTAATAGCTGGTTTTTAAGAATCTGAAACTGATCCAAACAGGGCCTAAAGCACTTGCTGTTGCTCCTCCTATCCCCTGCATTGCCACTTTAGGTTTGTCTGTTGAGAATCTCTGGCCTACCCTCCACTCCAATGACTGTGCCAAAATCTACCTATGCCTCAACTGTCAGGGTTCAGAACCTTCTATAACTGCCTTAGGCATGCTATGCTGGCTGGCTGGCTTCCCTAGCTAGCTTGTCCCTTTGTGCTTTCGGACTTAACAGGGCCTGCTGGGATACTATATCTAGAGACAAGACATTGTTATGATTGATCATTGTACAACCAAACTAGAGCCCAGACAAACTTGTATGTCTCCACCTGAGAAGCAGCAGCAGCATGGCAGAACATACAAGCTGCTCAAGGCTCCTTGCCCTCTCAGCCCTAGTTTGCCTCGTCCTGATGGTGCAGTACCCTGCAATGGCGCATGGCCTGAGAAGAGCAGAGCTTGTCCTGGGGCCGGCTCCGGCGCCAGTGGAGGCGCCTCCTATCGCAGGCGCAAGTGTCGCCGTCGGCATTGACACAACGACGAAGCGGTTCGCTGCGACGACGGCGGCCACCTTTGACGCTGCTGCGCAGATGAGCAAGTGGAGAGTCCGGCGGGGCTCGGATCCCATACACAACCGGAGCTGAAGCCTCAGCTCCGGTTGTTGCTGCTGCTTGATATCCTGGAGAGGGGGGCTCGAGTCTGACAAGAAAGACAGATGCACTTCTCTGAAGCCATCTTTGAGGGCAAGCTGCAGGGCTCTGAAAGGGCTTCTTAAGGTGCTCATTCCTTCATGTATTTTTGTAGAGAGGGAGAGAGAAACTTGTGGTCAGAAAGAAGATAATCGATGAGTCTGAAGAAGATTTGTGCTCCGATCAATTTAGGCGATGAAAGGATGGGCAAGAGGGTAGTTTCTTTGCTTAGCTTTAGGGTAGCAGGTAGATCAATGGTAATGTAGGCTATTCAGTTGGACCGTAATATAGTAATTCCTCGTCAGAGGTTAAGATGGATACTTATTTTCTTTGCACATTCATCCCAGGTAGATGTTTCTGAGCACCTCCTAAATTTCTACTAATGCATTTGCTATATATAAGTGAAAACTAATCCTTATCCTTAGGGGCAGTACCAGCCTAAGCCTAAACCCCAGGCTAGACCAGTTGCTCTTGGGCCGACTTTTGAGCTAACTCTGCTTTTTTTATGATTTTTTTATGAATTTTATATAGATTTTAATTACCAGGCCTCAGGCTACAACTCAAGTAACCCGAGGTCTGGTTCCGCCACTGCTTGTCCTTGCCCAAAACACTAAACCAGAGTACGATGATTGTGAAACCTTTTTGTGTGCAAATGTGTTGGTCCAGTGCTCCTCGAGCCCCTTTTGCTTTTCCGACCATATCCAAAACTCCTGACGATTGACGTATGCTTACACTCTTCGAGCCTTCACCACATCAGCAATTCCCCCCTATCAAATGGATCGAGCAGGTGACATTTGAACCGCTCTAGAAAACTAGTATATACTTAAGGGAAACGATTACATTTTCATTAGAGCTGTCATTGTGTATCTATTATCCTTGTCCAAACTCATATCCATACTATTGAATAAAGTATATGTAAGAAAAAAAATATCTATTTAGATTTGCTTATGAGAAGGATAATAACCATTTACCCATTTTAACTACATCTATTCAAATCTAGAGTTAAGAGTATAACTATCTATGGATTTAGATTACTCATACTCAGTTATAACTTTCTATAAAAACATGTGGAAGCAACCTGTGCACATGTACCCGTCAATTTGCACAGAGTAACTCCATACACACAGAATTATTTCTAACAAATTTTAGTCGATTTTGTAAAACTTTTGTGATGTAAACGCAAGATTAAAATTTCAAATATCAAAACTTTACGAAATCTTCTTATAAAAGCATGTGGGGCCACTTATGCACCTAGTCCTGTCAATTCGTATATAATAGCTCCCCTACACGCAGAATCATCTCCAATAAATTTCAATTAATTTCAGAAAATTTTTGTGTTGTGAACGTGATGTTAAAATTTCAACTATCAAAGTTTTACAAAAATTTCCTTCGTAAACTTCTTTGACTTAACCCGTCATTTTCCTTCCTTCATAAACTCCTTTGACTTAATCCCTTATTTTCCTTCTTTTTTACCCACTGAGTTATCTAAATCTATTAGGTGTACCTTTTTTTATCTAGATATATGTAATATTACTTTAAATAGATATAGATAAAATTAGATATAAATTTAGGTTACTTATATCCTACCTAATGGCGACCCTAATTTTCACTCAAACTCCAAGGCCGTGTCGCCGCATTGTACGTATACACATATATAAGCTGACATAATGTACGCATTAGGATCACGTCGATGCAACAGGAGAGTTGGAGATCCGTTTAGATTTTTAATGGCATGGGAAGTGTCCGGATTAAAATATGGTATTTTATGCTGTGGTTAATAGTTTTTATTTATATTTTTAAAATGACAGTAGATGATAGAGACATTAATATGAACGGCGCATATAGTTTTAGACTTAGTAAGCCATTTAAAGAATCCGCTTTAAAAAACTAACCCATTCACTTTGATTTTTATAGAAGTTAAAAGCCTAAATGAATAGAGCCTAAATCTTCGTCTTCTTGAAACAGAGATGCCCTTATTTGTTTGGTCCTTGTGATGCTCATCGTTTGTTGTACTGGTAGCTCAGTCAGATCTAATCGTTTTAAGGTTTATTATGTTGGGATTGAATCGCTCAGTCCTCTCTATTGGAAATCACTCACTAGTCTCTCTTGTTTCTCTGGATAAACACATACAAAGTGAGACAAATATAAACAGAGAAGAAACTCCTTGCAATTGAATCACTCAGTAGCTATTGCCTCTTCTCAAAACATAATAGGGAATACTCGGCTTAAATAAGCCTCATGCACATAAGGTCACATGACCTATACTCCACGCATCCACTAATTCCACTAGCTAACAATTAGGATCTATTCTCATGCCACTATCTAGGATTTTCTTCATGATCCACAAGACTCGGCCAGCTTATTAACTCTGATTACGACCACTTCAGTGGGTGCTCCGACTGCTACTCGGACGCTCTAACTGCTACTCGGACGCTCCAACTGCTACAGTACTCTTACAAGTACAACTTACGACTATGACTACTACAATACTCTTACGAGTATGATTTAGGACCATTACTGCTATAGTACTCTTACGAGTACATTGTTGCTTCGACCACGACGCTTCGACCACGCCTTCACCTACAGTTTTGACTACTGCAGCTTCTACGACCACTGTAGCTTATGACAACACTCATCCTGCGGCCCTTTGCACGTTGCAGATATTGTCGCCTCCGTTCGACTGCTTCTCATGGCTCAGCATGCACTCCGACTCAAGCCTTCATACTTATACGTATCACACATATTGCCGTGCGCTTATTCTAGTGCCACACACTATTACCATGCAAAACCTACACAGCATAATCACTACATGCGAAAGACCAAAATAAACATGCAGATAAAAATTTTGTCAAGATTAGTATCTAACAATTTCTCCCCTAATCTTGATGGACCACACTTCACAAATCTTCACATAAGAGCCGACTCATCATCACTCTGAACTCTACAAAGTAGCGCTTTCTCCTCCTTTATTTTCTTTGGGTACTCGTATGTGATCACTCTAAACTCTACAGAGTAGCGCTTTCTTCTGCTTTATTTTCTTAGGATACTCGTATGTGAAGTGACCAAACTCATGACAATTATAGCACATCACCTTAGTTTTGTTGAACTTTCTTCGATCACCATCACTGCTAGAGCCGCTGGAGGAGCCCTTTCCTTCTCACTTCGATGACCGAGTCTCCTATTCGGTCATTGTGAGAAGCAAATGCTCCTCATTACCCTTCTCGCGCTTGCGTATCCACTCCTCGTACACTTTGAGGTGGCCAATCACCTCTTCGAATGGCATGGTATCCACATCGAAGAATTGCTCAATTACAGCAACAATCTATAAAACTTATTAGGAACCAAATTGAGCAACTTCTTGACGAGTGCGGTATCCTCTAGGGTGGCGCCAAAGCCACTGAATTTGCTCATTAGCCCACTGATGTTGCTAGCAAACTCATTGATGGAGTCGCTTTCCTTTATGCATAGGGCCACCAATTCACTTTTTAAAGTCTATAATCGCGCCTTCTTCACTCGATTGGTATCGAGGTACCTCATCTTCAAGCTCTCCCACACCTCCTTGGCTATATTCTTCTTGGTAACCTGGTGGAGACCATCCTCGGGAATGACCTGAAAGATGCACGCAAGTGCCATCTTGTCCTTTCTCCTTTCCATGACCACTCCAGCCGCGGGTTTGATCGCCTCCCAAATATCCTGCGCCTTCATACAAGTTTCCATCTTGATCACCCAGGTGGAGTAGTTGGAAGAGGTGAGCATCGGATACTGGAGAGATACACCTCCCTTCCTCGTCGACCGTGCCACCATTACTTCCGTTTACTCGGTGGTGGACATCATGTTGAAGTGAAGGTATTTGGGCATACACCGAACCGAGAACTCAGGCTCTGATACCAAATGTTGGGATTGAATCGCTCAGTCCTCTCTATTGGAAACCACTCACTGATTTCTCTCGTTTCTCTGGATAAACACAGAGAGAGAGAGAGAGAGACAAATACACATAGAAAAGAAACTCCTTGAGATTGAATCACTCAATCTCTATTGCCTCTTCTCAAAACTTAACAGAAAATACTCGGCTTAAATAAGCCTCATGCACATAAGGTTACACAACCTGTACTCCATGCACCCATTAACTCCACTAGGTAACAACTAAGACCTATTCTTATGCCATTGTACGGGATTTTCTTCACGATCCACAAGACTCGGCCAACTTCCTGATTCTGACTATGATCGCTTCAGTGGGCGCTCTGCTACTTGGACGTTCCGACTGCTACAGTACTTTTACGAGCACGAAATACGACCATGACTGCTAAGGCTCTTATAAATACGACTTACGACCATTCCACTCGATGCTTTGCGATTCAATCCCAACATATTACAGTTTTCGCCACGCGTTCGCCGTGCGTTCCTAGCGTGTTTTCCTTACAGGAGATGGGCATCTACGAGCAGCTGAGCACAGTCGGATCCGCAGCGTCGAAATCTGAAACCGACGGACGGGATCACGCGAAACCTGCCGAGTGGATTTTGGGAGCCGCACAGTCGCTGTCCGGCGAGATGCGGCACAGATGCGCGAGTAATGGCGCGACCGGCCGTGCCGGCGTGTGGTTGTGGCCGTGCCGACGACGATGATCCGGGAGCGCGCGGAGGCAACACAGTGCCCTGCCTCGTCTCTGCCCTTGTCGGAAGGGAAACATCAGCATCGCACGTTGATCAAGCAGAGTAGAGATTACTGCATGACAACCGCTGTGCCCGTGTTTGTTTAGTGCTCCTCTTAATGGAAGAACGTATGGAAGAGAGAATGTTTAATTAGACCACCCAGGTCTGTCTAGTTAGGTTGGAATTTTGGATCTTGATCAGAGCACTTTATGATGAACCAAACGCGACATGTCGGCCGGGCCTGACCGATCAAGCAAGGCAATTAGGCAACCGGTCATGCCGACCTGGATACGCGCGTACACATCAATCAGTATTAGTACTAGTTAGCTTGATACACCAGTGCTAGCATGGGCATCAGCCATGAATGCACGGCCTAACCACCCTTAGAATATGTATAATAATGTAGACAACTGCTATATATAATACATTTTATATTACCTATAGATAACACTAAAGACAGTTCATATAATAGATTATGTTTTTTTACATGTCTCTATAGACAGATTCTTCATGATAAAATATATCTTATTTATCATGTTACAGTCGACTGGTGCATAAAAAACAATATAATTTTCTATGCTCCCTTTTCTTTTCTATATCATATCGTATCTTACAAGATAAAACTTAATGACAACTAATGACATACCATTGCACATGCTTTTAAGCGTCGACCTTGCGACTAACAGGGAAAACTAAAAGTAATTAATGGAGCGTTTGCACCTTAATTGCCGCCCGGTATAGGATGAGTAGGCTGATGCAGAGTGCCGATCGATCGGATCGGACCTCCGAAAAGGAAAGCTGTTGTGCGCGTTAGTTATATGGTCCAGTGTCCTGCGTAAAAAAACACGTGGTACGGCCCTATAGTGACAAGCTACCTATACATGTATTGTATTAATCTTGTTATATGTGTATATTGTAGGAGTGTGTGTTGAGTATTCGTGTGTATGAGTACATATAGAAGGCGTGGTCGATGCTATAGTCGAAGGTGTGGTCGAAATAGCAGTTGTGGCCGTGGTCGAAGTAACTATGGTCGAAGTGGTCGCAGCGGTCGTAGTTGTGATTATTGTAGACGTCATACTTAGAGGAGTACTATAGACGTTATACTCGGAGAAGTACTGTAGATGTCATACTCGGAAGAGTACTATAGACATTATACTCAGAGGAGTACTATGGACATCATGGTCATAGAGTCACTGCAGCAGTTGTAGTGTCATGGTCGTAGAGTCACTGTAGCAGTCGTAGTGTCATGGTCGTAAAGTCACTATAGCAATCGTAGCGTCATGGTCGTTTGATTTTTGTAGCAGTCGGAGGCCTACTGAAGTGATCGGTGCTCAGAAGACCTGTGTGATCGAAGTGCCACGCTCAAAGGACTCGAAGCCTATGTGTGTGGTCGTAGGCGTCTGAGTTAGTCTCAGCGAGACTGAGTCTAGTGGGTAGTGTGCAATGTATGCGAGTCGTAGGGATTGTGGCCGGGAAAACTGGATGAGAGTTAGTCGTGGGTGAGTGGCCTGCATGTAGGACCGGTTTGTATCTATTTAAGCCATGTAATTTGCTGAGCATTTGAGCCAAAGAATAACAGATTAAACACAGAAAAGGTGCGAGCAGTTAGGAACGTAATATGGTGTCTCAGTTCTTTTGTGTTCAATCTTATTATTAACTATGTCATCTTGTTCCTAACTCCAGCAAACCACTTGTGTGCATCGGCCCACCATGAAAACATGCTTTTGAGATATGCTGGACCAACAATTAGTATCGGAGTTTGTGTTTGTATACACCTTTATTAATCAACGTCACCAGCGACGGGGCATTCTGAAGATCGGCGATGGAGCGTGCCGAAGGCATCGGCGCACGAGGGCAACATCTCCCTCCCATATCCCATGCTCACGAGGAGCAACTGCACGACTTGGGCTGTGAAGATGAAGGTGTTCATGCGCGCTCAGGGCGTGTGGAACGCAATCGTGGATGAGGAGGTGAACGAGAGGCAAAATCAAATGGCGCTTGCGTCAATTTCCCTCGTGGTACCAAAAGATATGATGTTGCTCCTAGTGGAGAAGGAGAGCACAAAGAAGGCCTGGAACACTGATTCATCTCGATGCCGATCGCGTCAAGGAGGCGTGTGTACAAAACCTCAAAAGCGAGTTTGAAAGCTTGTGCATGAGGGACACCGAATAGATCAGTGACATCGTGATGACGTTGACAATAATCATCAACAAGATACGAAATCTAGGCAAAAATATGGAAGATGCCTACATCGTGCGATAGTTTCTGCATGCCATGCCCAAGAAATTCTCTCCTGTCATCACCATGATTGAGCAATTCGGTGACATAAAAAACATGTCGATCGAAGAGTTAATTGGGCGCTTGAAGACGCAGGAAGAGGGAGAGCGGTGCTATGGCAACAGCGATGAAGACAAAGAGCACTTGCTCCTGACGCGCGCATAGTGGGAGGCTCAATCATCAAAGCATGAAGATGAAGGCTCCTCAAGTGGTTCTGGTGGCAGCGGTGACCGTCGATACCGAAGAGGTGACAAGAGAAAAGTAAGGTGTTTTAATTATAACGATTATGGACAGTTTGCTTTAGAATGCCATAAGCCTAGCAAGAAGGAGAAAGTAGAGGCAGCGGAGGCGCGTCTCATCGTAGTGGATGCTGACAACGAACCAGCGCTGTTGTGAAGAAGATGCAACATGCTTAAAGGGGTGATTGTTGGGTTAATCTTGTTGCATGTGTGCATTGTAGGAGTGTGTGTCGAGTACTTGTGTGTACAAGTACGTGTAGAAGGCGTGGTTGATGTTGCAGTAGAAGGCGTGGTCGAAACAGCAGTCATGGCCATGGTCGAAGTGACCATGATCGAAGTGTCAGTCATAGCGGCCATGGTCAAAGTAGTCGCAGCGGTCGTAGTCTGAGTACTGTAGAGATCATACTCAGAGGAGTATTGTAGACATTATATTCGGAAGAGTACTGTAGACATCATACTCGTAGGAGTCCCATGGACATCATGGTTGTAGAGTCACTATAACAGCCATAGTGTCATGGTTGTAGAGCCACTGTAGCAGTCGTAGTGTCATGGTCGTTTGATCTCTGTAGCAGTTGGAGGCCTACTGAAGCGGTCGGAGCTCAGAAGACCTGTGTGGTCGAAATGGCGCACTCAAAGGACTCGAAGGCTATGTGTGTGGTTGTAGGCATTTGAGTTGGTCTCAGCGAGACCAAGTCTAGCGGGTAATGCACAGTGTGCGTGAGTCATAGGAATTGTGGCCGGAAAAACTAGATGAGAGGTAGTCGTGGGTGAGTGGTCTGCATGTGCCACCGGTTTGTATCTATGTAAACCATGTAATTTGCTAAGCATTTGAGCCAGAGAATAATATAGTAAACACAGAAAAGGTGTGAGCAGTTAGCACCACAATCTCGTGCCTCAATTCTTTCGTATTCAGTCTTGTTATTAGTTCCGTTATCTTGTTACCAACTCTAACAAACCACTTGTGTGCGTCAGTCCACTGTGAAAGCGTGCGTTTGAGATAGGCTGGGCCAACAACACATAGGTAGACTTGTAAATATGTCTACTTATAGAGCGCGTATGTGTATTCTGGTAGTAGTGCACTGAGATGGTCACTGCCAAATGCGACCGCATTTAGCACCTTATATAGGTGTAACTTGCCATTCAAAATTTAAGGCTCTTAATAATTAGGATTTTTTACGATCATATTTACATCATAGATGTAAATTCCGTTCCATTCCGGCTAGAATGGCCCAGAACGTTCCATCCCGGCAAGCAAAATAGCACAACAAATCCTCTACCCCGTACCGGCCTTAATACCGGTCAATTCAGGTCAATACCGGTCCATTCCAGACCATTCCATTTCGGTACCGGCCATGTTTGGGTATTTGATTTTGGAAATTTGCAGGATTTGTCGTTCCATCTATTATGGAATCAGGCATAATTGAAGTGCCCTCTCATTTTTATGCTATAGTTATGTATTTAAAGTGAGATATTAAGAGAAATTTTGTGCGCATATAATTACATATATACTTATGAATAAATATATATTATTATATTAAAATTTTAAAATCCAAAATGGTACACCAGAATGGACAGGTACCGGTGCATTCCATACCAAGAGGCAAACCGAAATGACCACTAGAATGGAATTGACAACTTTGATTTACATTGTTAATTAAATTGGAATGGTTAAACAACACTCAACTAAATTCTTTTTAAGGAAATCATATCTGCATCATGATTCATGCTATGGTCCACCTCCATCTCCGGCTTCAATGAACATCCGACAAATTTATGGTTTGATTTCACTTGATTTAAAATTTGGGCTCACCTAAATCCCCATTATAAAGGTGGAAAGGTAGTGAGCCGTGGGATCGCAGGAGGACAATGGGTGGCCCAGTAGGATGGCAATGTTTCCGAGGAATCTTAGCGGTGGCCTACAGTGAGCTGCATGAGATGGGGAAGAATGCATTGCAACACAGAGGAGGTGGTGGAGGGGCGGTGGATGAGGAGGGGAGTGGCACTTAGCACCAGCATTGGCAGTGGCAGCAGGAGGTGCTTGTCAATGTTGGGGGGGGGGCAATGCTAGTGAGGTGGTGGGGTGGCGACGTGTCGGGCAGCGACAGGGGTGAGCGGACACATGAGGCGGCTAGGGTTGGGGGGAGGGCAGGTCACTGGTGGGATATGTGTAGTAACATTGGGAGGATTGAGATCCAACGACCTTAAAATTGACTATTTTTTTGAGGAAAAATTCGATTTATAACAGATCTAAGTTAAAATTTCTCATTTTGATTGATATGAATGTTTTTTATGAGAACTAGGAACCATGCATATATACTACATGCATGATCAAGGTGGCCATGAAGAGCCCTTCGATCCCTATCTAGCTTAGCAAGTTAATTAGTCCCTTAAATTCCTTCTTGCAGTTTGGTGATGAAATGTAAGGCATGGTTGATAAGAGGTTAATTTGCCTATCCAGTATGCCACCTACTATAATTCACAAGAAAAATGACTATTGTAGTATGGGCACAACAGTGGGTACAGGCTACCCCTTTTCCCTTGGGGGATATAGACTAAAAGTTGGAGATACGACCAATAGAGAGAGAAAGGGCTAGTAGAAATGAGTGGTCTTCTCCTTCTCGCCCCTCTATTGGGGATTTATAAATACATGACTGAGGTAGGATGGAAAATCCCCATCCTACCCCTTAATGATTACAAAAGGTGAGAATATATTGGTACGTTCCCTAATACTATTGGGCCTGTTGCAAGACCCAGTCATTTGGGGTTGGGCTACCCCTAGAACAGTACTAAATTGATAGCAAGCACGGAGGCCCTGATGGGCGAGCTGACATGACCAATTGGCCCATCCCCTATCCCCTGACAGCAAGCACGAAGGTTCCGATGGGCGAACTAATGCTACTGGTAGCTCTGGCCCCCGAGGGTGTGGACGCTCTAAACCTCCTAGAGCAAGGTTCTTTCGCTAATCATGACGTGGCTGTAGAATCTCTCGGCAAAGCCTGAGAAACCGCGTCAAGGTCATGCCTTGGACTTGGGCGGCACATAGATACGGACGACGAAGTCCCACACCGAATCAATGGCCATCCCGTCGAGGTCCTACCTCCGCCGTAGGTGGCATGTAGAGGTGGAGTCGTGGGTCGGGCCGCCCCTCTGAGGCGATGGTGATGAGGTCAGCGAAGATGTCAATAAAGATGCGACCATGAGGTGGTCGTAGGTGTCGACGTCGGGACGAAGGCTTTGAAATGAGTGCACTCCATCCCCCACCCATTGGACCGGTGTCAATGAAGTATCGACTACGAGGTGGTCGTAGGTATCGACGAAGTCACGACCCCGAGAGGTTGGACTAGTGTTGACGAAGTCACGACCATGAGGTGATCAGACGAGTGTTAATGAAGTCCGAACCATGAGATGGTTAGACGAGCATCGACGATGTCATGACCACAAGGTGGTCGTAGGTGTCGACGAAGAGTCCATCACGAGGTGGTCGCAGGTATCGACGAAGACTAAACCATGGAGTGGTCGTAGGTGTTGACGAAATCACGACCCCGAGGAAGTTATAGAATGCCTCATAACTATGTCACTATGACGTGGTTGCGGGCGTTGACGTAGTCGATGGTGGGATGAGGACTTGAAATACACACGCCCGTCCCCTACCCTTCGGACGAGTGTTGACGAAGTTGGCATCGGGGGGGCCAGACTTGAAGAGCGCGTTCCATCCCTCCTTGGATAGGCGTTGACAAAGTCATGACCACGAGGTGGTCAGACGAGCCGTGAGACCATGTGGAGCTCACCCCATGGTTTTGATGAGTAATTGACCTTTGGATTAGAATTTGTGTAGAGGTTGAGTTTGGCTTTTGAGGTTTGTGCAGAAGTTGGCTCTCTGTCTGTAAGGTCTTACGACTTGGTAGTCGGCTGAGGCCTTACGACTTGGCGGTCAGTAGAGGTGGTCGGCAGTCATCCTTACGACCATGTGATCGACAGCCTGTGTTATGACTTGGTGGTCGTAGGCGCTGTTACGACTTGGCGGTCGTAGCTGTTATTACGACTCGGCAGTCGATTTTATGGCTTGGAGGTCGGCAACCGGATTTACGACTTGGTGATCGGTAGTAGCTTTTACGACCATGTTGTCGGTAGTGGCATTTACGACCATGTGGTTGTCAGACGATTTTATGACTTTGAAGTTGGCAGTTATTTTTACGACTTGGTAGTTGGCAGTCGATTTTACGACTTGGTGGTCGACAGTCGTTTTTACGATTTGGTAGTCGACAAAGACTTTTACGACTTGGTGGTCGATAGGTGCTCCTACGACTTGGTGGTTGTAGCTTCTACTGGTCGATAGTCGTAGCTTTGACTTGTCGCGATCGATGGTCGTAGCGCTCTTCCTGGCTAGCGATTGATAGTCATAGCCGATGTAAGCGGTGGTCATAGCAATCGTGGCAATAGTCGTAGCATTTTGTATGCCTGTGCATTTGATGGTCATAGCTAGCTGCGTGGTGGTCGTAGTGGTCGTAGGCTGCTGAAAGGATCTTCTGGGCTACGAGTACCTCATTTCTTGTGCATTCAAGTACTCGTAAGTCGTTTAAGACCAGTCTTTGTGTTGAGATTGTTCATTGGATTTACTGGTGTTTTGGTCAGGGTTGACCAGAGTGTTTGTTGCTTTGTGCACATGAGGATATTGCTTGGTTTTAGGATTAGAATCAGTAATTTGGGTGCATATATTTTGATTATGCAAATTGATGATTCTTGTGTATTGTGCTGTGCTATGTGATGGTTTGCTTGTTTGTGTTGGTTGCAGGACTTCGAAACTAGGTCATGGTGAGGCGTAGGAGGACCGGGACTAGGCACAAGAAGGTGTTGAGGTCCAGAATGGTTAGGGAGATGTCGAAGATGATCGAGGCTGGTGACTTGGTTGCAAGCTGGGACGACGAGGAACCAGAGCAGGAGCTACCAGAGATGGACATGACGGGCAACGACGAGGTGGACCAGGACTAGGCTCAAGGAGGAGTCGAGGTCCAGACGGTCAAGGATGCCAGGTGCCATCATACATGAGGAAAAGGACATGGTGCGCCAAGTGACTTGGGTCGTTTGCAAGCGAGGATCGTTCGGTGGGATCCTGATGCATGAGAGGCTTGACGACAAGTCATTGAGGCCACATGGAAGCTGCTTGGAGAAGCGTGCGTGAATAAAACCCGGTGTTAGGTGGGGTTAACGGGTTATCCCCGGTGTGGACTAATGGTTGGATCCATTAGGTCTAGGGTTCGCTTGTGAGACTATAAAAAGGGGAGGGGAGGCAAGAGTTAGGATTGAGCAGGTTGGCCAAGCCTTGGCGGCTGGCGCCTCTCCCTCCTATGGGATTCAGGTTAGAGAGTGAGTTGGCCCTAGGGTTAGAGCTTGGTCCTCCCGAAGGGAGTGGCTGTTTGAGAGAGAGTGTTGGCTTTAGGGTTATAGCCTGGTCCTCCCAAGGGAAGTGGCTGTGAAACCAATCATCTGAGCAATACATCAAACTTTGACTATGCGTTTCGCGTGTCTCTTCTCTGTTTGAGTTTGCTCAGCTTTGATTTGGTTCTTCCTCTGTGTTCTTCGTTCCGTTCCTCTCTCTTCTTGATCTGAAGGTGTTCTTGGCTAGATCTTGATGTTGTTCTGAATCGCAGTGACATATGGGATTGTACTCCAAGCCATCTTGGCTACCCTTGACCCACGAGTAGTTCTGTTTGTCTTCTTCTTCTTCTCTCGGATTTGGTTTTGGGCGTTCTCGGTGAAATCTCATGAAGCTCTCATTTTGGTTGCTAAGTTTTCAATTAAAGATCAGAGCAACCTCCTGAGACCCTAACCATGTTGTGTGCAAAGTTTCATGGCCAATTGAATTCTTAATCAAAAGTTATTTAGATTCTAGATATTGCAATCATGCACCTCACTGGCTTCCTCTGTTCTTCTGAGTCCGTTATGGCCACGTTCAAGTTTCCGACCACCTCTCTATGCGTAATGCCACGCTCAAGTTTTGATCGCTATGTGATCGTTGATTTTTTGTTCTAAACTGAAATAGACGTGATGTTTACGGTTTGAAATCTCGATCACCTTTACGATCACGTTGGCTTAGTCCACGATCAAGTTCCAGCTCGTATCGCTCTGTCTTCGACTGCATTTGGTCTTTCGACTACTTCACGTTGGTTTTGACCACGTTGGCTACGACCACATTAGTTTCAACCACGTTGGTTTTGACCGCCTCTTTCTGCTCTATCGGAATCTCGGGGTCGAGATTCATTTAAGGGGGGTAGGTTTGTAACATCCCAAAACTTGGATATTCGAAATATGAGATTTTTAAAACTTTCTCTTGCATTTTTGCTGGCATTCAAATTCTTTCTTAATATTTATTTGAATTTTTGTGAGTTTCATGCTATGTAAATTAACAACCCAAGGTTGAATATTCAAAATATGCTCACTAAACCAAATCTGAAATTCCCAAAATTCGAAAATTCATAAAATTGCCAAAGTTTCTCTTGGGCCTGGCCCATTTTTCTCAGCCCATTTGCCTTCTTCCTCTTTCCAGCCCGTTTGGCCGCTCCTTTGGCCCACCCGACGCTCGGCCTCTCTTTCCTTTCCCTTTCTTCCTCCCTGCCTCTCACGGCGTCCAGACAGGGCCAAAGCCCTCTTCTTGCTCAGCCTGGCACCGCAGCCCACCGTCCACCATGGTGCCTCCTTCGGACCGCCGGTCGCCGGCGCCTCCAAGCTCAGCCAGCAGGGCCCCACCGCTGTCCCATTGGGGTCTTTTTCCCCTGCCTCGCTCCATCGAATCCCGCGGCGCGCGGTGCCCTTTCTCTGTAGCTCGGTGCGGGCAGGGCTAAGCTGCACAACGCCCTGTCCGTCGCCCTCAATCACCTCGCCGTCCCATTGTCCTGCGCTTCCGTCCACGGCAGCAGCTCGAGTGCACCCCCGTGACTCCCCCTCCAGCCTTAAGTAGCCACCCGGCCTCCCTCTTGTGCCGCAGCCCTTCCCTTCCTCCTTCTCTGGCCGTGCCCGCACCGGCCACCGCCGCCTCACCCCGCCCCGGCCGCTCCGGTGACGCCCCCGCCAGTCCGACCGCGTCATGGTGCGCCCCGAGCAGCCTCCTCCCTCCTCCCGCGAGTAATCGAACTCCCATTCATCGAGCTCGCAGCATGACCTTCTTCCTCGCGTTTGGCCAAAAACCGCCGCTGCTTGCACCATGCCTTCCTCGGTAACTCCCGGCCCGATTCCCCGCGGTGGTAGCAAGCCCTCGACGCCCCGAAGAGTTCCCGACCGTCGGCCGGAGTTGCAGTTCACCCCAGCTCGCCGGCGTCGTAGACATGCTTGCGCCACCACCGGTCTCCGCCGCCAGCTTCCCTCGACACATCTCCGGCTCGGGTAACTCGTCGGTAAGCCTCCCCCTCCCCTCCCTCCTACTTATGCGCGCGCCGTCCTCTCCCCTAACCTTCCCGGCCGCCGGTGCCTCCTTTCCACCTCACCGCCGGCCACTCTGGGCTACGGCCCACCCGCATCGCCACCGTTCCGGGCTGCACCACCTCCCCACTAGCTTCCTCGCCACTTCGCGGTTCCATTTTGCCAGCCTGCCCAGCCTCCCCGGCCACCCCTCGCCGGAGCTCCCGCTGCTCGGCCGCGCCGGTCTTCTTCCTCTATTTTGCTCAGCTACGCCTTAGCCTCAAGTAATTCCCGCACCTTCTCAAGTTAGCCCAGGCCGACGGCCCACTTGGCTAACAGAGCATACATTAAGCATTTGCAAGACCTCAGGTTCCCTGTTCGAACCCGGCCGGCTGCACTTTTCTTCCCACATTTTTATTCTACTTTTTGTAACCCATTTTAATTAATAAAAGTTAATGAAAAATTGAGAAAAATTTCGAGAAGCTAATAAATTTAATTAGGATATAATAAGGTTAATTAGGATTTAACATTTGATTATTTACTGTGTGAACAACTAATATAGCTTAATTATTTATGTGAGGTCTAATTGTCAATTAGGAACATTAATAAAATATGGTTTTGCTTAATGTCCAAATTTAATGAGGATCCCAATTAAAAATACATTCAAGTTAGAGTTAAGGATAACAAATTGGGTGTTAGGTTAAAAACTATAACAATAAGGCTTTAAATTAAAGATTACCTATAATTGTAATATAAGACCTAACATTCAAATAAATCCCAATGGTAAATTTAAGTAAATAACAATATTGACACATAACCCTGTATAGCAAGTGCATCCCTATGTGAATGAAATTTAATTAAGATTAAAACATGATAGAAGCTAAGTAAAGGAATAAAATATAAGTGTCATGTTACAAAGATATATATACATGTGGCAATTATAATAAAGTAACCCCTAGGTCATCGGATGATTAAAATGTAACCTGGTATGGCATGCTAGGTCCTAGATAAATAAATTTAAATAACAACAAAAACAACAACAACAACAATGATAACAACAACAACAACACTATAATAGTAACTAAAATGTACATAAGATATGCCTAACCCAAAGGGCATCTTTAACTAAAATCATGTTGGCGTGTCTATTAAAATCCCTAGGTCATTTGTAATTAAAGTGATCTCACCACTTGGCATTTTAATGAACAATGTAATATTAGCACAACCTAAAATCGTACAGCACGAGTTGCTAAAAGTATAAACTATAGGATTAATTCGATAAACCAGAAATCATATATATACATCGCGTAGATAACTCATACCCTACACCCCACTACAGTCTTACATCTACCCATAGGTCTAGTGTGACTCATGGAACTTCCTTGATAAATATGAAAATAATAAAAAGAAGTTATTAATAAATAGATCGAGTCATCATATTCTGCCATCATCTATACCTAACCATCTCCAAGTTCTAAGCAGAAATATTTCCATGAATATTCCTTCACTATAAACCATCCTTAGCACTCATCTCAATGGATTTCCTTTGGCCGTGTACCCCTTCGCTTCAATCCATCTAACTTCGTCAACACCCCAGCCAACCCAACCTCAAATCATCCGTTTAATCATAATAAGATTAATCCAGTTCAAAGGGATTTGTTTGGATCTTAAAGTTGTTTGCCTTTATTTGAATTCAGTTGTTTAGCGCGTAATTAGAATTTGGAGTTCTGAAGAATCAAGGGAACAAGCGTGATCTAGAGCGAAGTGAAGATAAAGACCAGAAGCTCAAAACCAACGAGCGAGAAAGTATTGCGTGAGCTCAAGACCGCGGTAAACCGTGCCTGGCGAGTCAATACTTTGATCATGTTGAACCTACGTTTTCTGCAAATTACTTTGGTTTAAATTATCAAACTGCATGCTGTTATTTTATATGCAAATACATGTTTAATTTGATATTATAGTCATATGCCCATTGTTTACCTTGAATATTATTATACCTCCTTTGGAATAATTGAATGTGTGAACCTTGTCGCCCTAGCAAAATTATAATAGTAACCTTGTGAAAAATAAGTCCCTAATTATACATCATGCTTAGTACTGCATAGATACTCGGGGGCGCTGAAATTCCCAAACATCATTATCATTTTTAATCATGAGAAACTGGTTTGGGAAGTCATGGTGGAAATGACTGGTATATGTTGGTATGATTATTTTATGTCCCCAAAAATCCCAACTTGCTTAAATATCTGGGCGGATGGTTCGAGTGTGTGTGTATATGGTGTAGTGGAAGCACAAAGTGAGTAGCGGTAGATCCGCCCAGATACCCCTAAGGACTGAATCTTGTCATGACCTCCTGTGTAAAACAAGTACAACCACAAGTCTGTAAAGTACAACTTGGCTTAGTAAATTTACCGGACCCTGGAAGTCATCATCATGGCAGTAGTGCAAGTGGCGGCCTGGGTGGCAGGCTTGAGGGAGAAGTTCTCTTGCGACGCGCTAGCGGTGTGGGTAGCCACTGCTAGGTGCATAGGAAGGAACATCCCGCTGTGAATGGGTCCCACCGCAAATGGGAGCAACCCAGGGGTGAGATGATGGAAGGGGTGAGGTACTTTGAACGATTACTGTGATGGTTTGCTCAACCGCATGGCTAAGGAATCATGTGGGGCAACGAGTGATCTGTCTCTTGTGGCTAAAGTGTGCAAACTCTGGATAGTCAAAACTATTCGAATAGCCGTACCCACGGTTAAGGGCGGACATGGAAACTTAACCAGATATAGTTCTATTTCAAAATACTTTATGGATGGATTTGGAAAAGTGAATGGCAGAGGAAAGCCCTGATTTGAGTTGTCCTAGGTGTCGTTCCAGTGGTAATGTAAGCGGTTATAACGCTGAAATGTTAGCATATGGTGCGGATGCCATGTAATGGTGGATGGAATCTGAATCACTATTATTA
Source organism: Dendrocalamus sinicus (assembly GCA_036346575.1). Classification (NCBI taxonomy): domain Eukaryota; kingdom Viridiplantae; phylum Streptophyta; class Magnoliopsida; order Poales; family Poaceae; genus Dendrocalamus; species Dendrocalamus sinicus. The sequence continues at coordinate 33,262,929 of CM070647.1, forward strand.
TTGCATTCCTTTACACATTATGTTTTTGTGTAAAACTGCTAGGTCTCAGGAAATTCCTATGTATTGTATATCAAATAATGACACTTCTAATCTTACAAAATAAAATATGGAAGGAATAAACATGGTCGTGAGTAAAGGAGATAGATGTCTGTAGTATACCCATAAAGGTATTGGTGGATTTATGGCGATCATAAATAGGAAACGATAGAGTGGATTCTGGGAGAAATAAATTGGTGGAGACTAAATGAATACATATACTAGATAGATGATTTAAATGATTTTTGGAGAATTAATGAGTGCAAAGGTAATTGTTGGATTACGACACTGATAACTAATATTAATTCTAGAAAGATGTTGACAATATTGGGATTAGTAGAATCGACTACTAGATGAGTCAATTGAATATTTGGAAATTTGGGGGTATGATAACAATTCTTGGAGTATAAATTTGATCAATGATAATCTTGGTGGAGGTATACTAGTGAATTGTAGACCTGATCAATGATATTCTTGGTGGATGTATACTAGTGATGCGTAGACTTGATCAATGATATTCTTGGTGGATGTATACTAGTGAATTAGTTAGAGATAGTTAATGCAAAATAAGGTTGATTATTGGAGGATCAAATTATGGTTGTGGATCAATAACAAAAGGATTTGGATTGTTAGGAATTTAGAATGCAAAAGATATTGGTGGGTAAAATAAATGATATTAGATAAATGATGTCGCTAATTGTTGGGAGTTTTAGGCAGCAATTGATTGGTGGATTATTTAAATGATAATACTCGATGTTTGGGGATTTAGGCAGCAATTGATTGGTGGATTGTATAACTGATGATATTCACTGTTGGAGTCTTAGATATCGAACAATATAGAAAGAGTAAGATCGGTGGACCAATTAAATGATGTCACTCGCTGTTTGGAGTCTTAGACAGTAGCCAATAAAGAAAGTGTATTTTCGGTAGATTAAGTCAATTATGGTAATTGTTGGGTGTAGTTTAGGTAGCAACCATAACCCTATGATTAAATAATAATAATGCTACCAAAAGCGATTTTGGCAAATAAAATAATCCGAGCCTCTGCTTTGATAAGCCATGCATACTATTTATTTGCATTCTGTGTATTGGCTCGCGGAGCACGGTGGTTTGTGCTCACACTCGCTTTCACAACAAATCCAGAATCAGGAATCAGGTCACTCTGTCTCAGCAACACGATTGGACATGATGGCAGAGAAGCTGAAGATGTCAAGGGCTAGGTTGCGAACCTCCAGTTGGCTGTCTATGGGCATACCCTGAAGGTCCCACCTGTGTGCTTCGTTCTTCCGCTGCTGCAAATTAATGATTTCGGCCTAATCGGCCCATGAGTAAGTCTACAACTATATTTACGCTTCCGCATGATATGTACGTTGATATTCAGAACTGTAATCTGTGAGCACTATCTACTGATCCAAGGAATAGTGCGGTGGAATCACAGAAGAATCCGGATTATAAAATCTGGGTCCCTACAAATGAGCATCAATGAAGTCACGACCACAAGGTGGTCATAGGTGTCAACGAAGAGTCCACCACGAGGTGGTTGCAGGTGTTGACAAAGACTTGACCATGGAGTGGTTGTAGGTGTCGACGAAGTCACAACCCTGAGGTAATTGTAGAATGCCTCACGACAATGTCACTATGACATGGTTAGAGGCGTCAACATAGTCGGCAGCGAGACGAGGAATTAAAGCATGTGCACTCTGTCCTCCACCCTTCGGATGAGTGTCGACGAAGTTGGCAGGAGGGGCAAAGACTTGAAGCACGCTCCATCCCCCCCACTCAGATGGGCGTCAACGAAAGTCACAACCATGAGGTAGTCGAACAAGCATCGACGAAGGCGCGACCATGAGGTGGTTGTAAAATACCTCATGACTACATCACTATGATGTGGTCATGGGCATCGATGTAGTCAGTGGTGGGATGAGGATTTGAAGCGCGCGTGCTCTATCCCCACCCTTTGGGTGAGTGTTGACGAAGTAGGCAGTGGGGCGAAGACTTGAAGTACGCGCTCCATCCCCCACCACTCGGACGAGCGTTGACGAAGTCGCGACAATGAGATGGTTGTAGAATGCCTCATGACTCGTCGCTATGATGTTGGCATGGACGTCGATGTAGTCGATGACGTGATGAGGAGTTGAAGCGCGCGCTCCATTCCCCACCCTTCCGACAAGCATTGATGAAGTCACGACCACGAGATAATAGTAGAATGCCTCACGACTATGTCGCTATGACGTGGTCATGGCATTAGCATAATCGGTAGTAGGACGAGGACTTGAAGCACACGTGCTCCATCCCTCACCCTTCGAACGAGCGTCGACGAAGTAGGCGGTGGGGTGAAGACTTAAAGCGCGTGCTCTGTCCCCACCACTCGAACGAGCGTCGACGAAGTCACAACCACAAGGTGGTCGTAGAATGCCTCATGACTATGTCGCTATAACGTGGTCGTGGGTGTCAATGTAGTCGGTGGTGTGACGAGGACTTGAAGCATGCGCACTCCATGCCCCACCCTTTGGACGAGCATCGATGAAGTCGACGGTGAAATGAAGACTTGAAACGCTCGCTCCGTCCAAGTATCGACCATGAGGTGGTTGTAGGTGTCGACGAAGTCAAGACCCTAAGAGGTCGGACGGGCGTCGATGGAGTCACGACCATGAGATGATTGGACGAGCATCGACGAAGTTCCGACCACAAGGTGGTCGGATGAGTGTCGATGAGGTCACGACCACAAGGTGCTCATAGGTGTCGACGAAGGCATGACCACGAGGTGGTTGAGCGTCGATGAAGTCTCTACCCCGAAGTGGTCAAATGAGTGTTGACGAAGTGCTGACCACGAGGTGGTCAAATGTTGACAAAGTCTCAACCCCGAAGCGGTTAGACGATTGTCGACAAAGTCATGACCATGAAGTAGTTGTAGAATGCCTCATGACTATGTCGCTATGACATGATCATGGGCATAGACGTAGTCCGTGGTGGAACGAGGACTCGAAGTGCGTGTGCGCCATCCCCCACCCTTCAGACGAGCATTGATGAAGTCAATGAGGGGGGCAAAGATTTGAAGTGCGCGCTCCGTCTCCCACTGCTTTGATGGGCATCGATGAAGTCCTGACCACGAGGTGGTCAAGTGTTGATAAAGTTGCGGCCACGAGGTGGTCGAGCGTCGATGAGGTCTTGACCTTGAAGTGGTCAGACAATTGTCAATAAAGGCGCGACCATGAGGTGATCGAGCGTCAATGAGGTATCGACCCTGAAGTGATCAGACGATTGTCAACGAAGTGTCGATCATGAGGTGATCGAGCGTCGACGAAGTTGCGACCACGGGGTGGTCGAATGTCGATAAAGTCTTGACCCTGAAGTAATCAGACGAGTATCGACGAAGCCACGACCCCGAGGGGTCGTACGTGCGTCGACAAAGTAATGACCATGAAGCGGTCAGATGAGTGTCGATGAAGTCATAATCACAAGGTGGTCGAGCATCGAGGAAGTCTCGACCACGAGGTAGTTGGACGCAGCTCTCGTTTAAGTGCGAAACTCTTGCTCTATGTTGTTTGCATGGCGACTCCCTGATGAGATAATTGAAGCACGCGAGGCTCACCGGAGTTATCGCTAGTGGTGGGGACTCCCTAGTAGGGAGCCAGAGTATGCCGAGGTTGAAACCACCGTGCGATTTTTTATACTTCGTAGAGTTGACTGGGACAATTAAGTTCCCGACGCTTTATACTCTGCAGAGTACACTAGGGCATGGAACCACCATGAAATTTTTGTATACTCTGTAGAGTTACTCGGGACGACTGAGTTCCCTGTACTTTATACTCCGTAGCGTACACCGGAGCGCAATGCCACCATGCGATTTATTTTATACTTCATGGAGTTACCCAGGACGGGTAAGTTCCTAGAGCTTTATACTCCGCAGAGTATACCGGGGCGTGAGGCCATTGTGTGATTTGAGCACACCTCAGATCCAACGGATCTCTCTCCTAACGGCGACTACAAGGTCATCGACTACCTTACAACCACATCGATCACGATGCGGTCATGGGCATGATGGCCCACTCGTTGTCGCCCCCAGTCAGCTCTTTCTCGCGTAGCTTCTTGCACTCTCCATGGACGGCGCCAACGTTAATTGTAGCATGGGCACAACAGCGGTACAAGGTACCCCTTCCCCCTTGAGAGATATGGACTAAGAGTTAGAGAGACGATCGACAAAGATAGAAAGTGCTAGTATAAATAAGTGGCCTTCTCCTTCTCGCCTCTCTGTTGGGGGTTTATATATACACAACTAAGGTAGGATGTGAAATTCTCATTCTACCCCTTAATAATTACAAAAGATAAAAGCATATTGATACATTGTCTTATATTATTAGATCTGTACAATGACCGTGCCTGTTTTGTTTGTTTGCTTCACGCTAGAAATGCTTGCAGCAAGTGCAACTGTAGGAGAGGACATACGATGTACAGTGGTCATGATCATACCCTGTGAAGAAAGTGACTAATCATCAGTGGCGGAACCAGGCCTCGAGTTAGACGAGCTATAGCTCGAGGTCTAGAAACCAAAACTCATAAGTAATTAATGATTTAGGTGTGAAAGCCTAGGAACAAAAGCTTAAATCGGTCTAAAACTAACTGATCCAGCTCGGGTTTGGACTGAACATGGTTTCGCCCCTGCTAATGGTGACTTCCGTACCTACGTGTCCCTTTTACATTCGTGGTAAATGACAAATTACGAGCATTTCGATGACAAATGAATGGCATTGGCACACGATCAATTTGGAAATCCATTTTAGTACGTACAAGATCCATTTTAGTACGTACAAGATTAGTTGGACGAGTTCAAGTTAGGACATACGAGAGTCGTCCAAATCTTTGAGGGTATCCTCCATTAATGAACGTCGAGGGGTGCCAATAATTCTTGTATTTTACTCTTCAGTTATATAGGCATAATCACCAAAATATAACTTTGACCACTAATTTGTATTATAACATATTTATAAATCCTAATAAAAATCTTAATATTATAAAAGTATTTTTTGAGCCAAATCTACCTATATTATTTTCGTTTAACTATTCCAAATATTCATAGAGATATCAATTGTTGGAAATTTACTGAGGCTTTTGCTCTCGGTTCACGGTCGACTGCACTCTGCAGTCCTTCTATTGCTGCTTCTTACCTCACCGAGACGGTTGGACACCTGCGCCTGACGCCCTGCTGGGCACCTTTGCTCCCTGTAGTCTTCACATCTTGCTTCTTCACATGATGATCTTGCTAGACGTGAGATGCGCCTGGAGAAACAAAATGCAATATGCGAACACGATTGATTTTTTTCAAGAGCAAAGCACCCCACTTTTCTTCCTTTATTTCTTCTCCCTCTTATTTTTTCTTGCCTCGATACAAGACTCTCCATAGCCTTTTAAAGGCTGCAAACATACTAGCAAACGGACTCCAAAACGACTCGACTTCTACTCTAGCTATACTCGGACTTATACGTATTCGTATACGGCAATAACTCCTAGCTATACTCAGACACGAATCCGGACTAAACAAGATTAAACTCTAACAATCACCTCCTTAATCTTATTTCTCAATCTTGATTACACTGATCTTCTCTCTTGCTTTCGCTTCTTCGTTTTACCTACACTCCCCTGCGTCATTCCTTCTTGAGCAATCACCGCCCTACTGCCTGTGCTTGCTCCATCCTGAGCCTCGCAAATCCGACGCTTGCCTCGTCTCGCACCTAGACTGAACCCATCCTTCCTTGCACACTTGCTTGGGCTAGAGCACCTGCTCGCACCGCCGTCTTGACTTTGCCGTTACCTGAGCCTCCCGCTCCTCTCTCTTAGACCAAGCTACCTGCTTTCCTGCGTATATATCAGCTGAGGCTACACCGTCCCTAACACCTGTCTCCAACGCTTCCTGCGTTCTCTCTGCAAAACCACAGAAAACTGCACCAACCTTGTGTACTTTTTCCACCTGGAGGCCCACAACCTTGACTTCCTGTGTTAGCCGCACCTGCATGTGCGCCGCATGTGCCTCCGGAGGTGCCGCCTGCAGCTACATGCATGCCTGCATCATGAGGCACACCGCCTTGACCCGAGCCATCACGTTCCGTACCATTACCCAGCTCCTCCAGGCCACTTTTCAGACAAACCAATACAAGTTTTCAAAGAAATCTTGTACAACCAATTTAGAGATCTTTTCACCTTTATTAACATATCTTTGTTCTTGTCATACACAAGGAAGAACTCATCCTACAGCACTACTCTGCACCCTCTTTTCGTCATCTATCAGAGACTAAGTTTGTTGTTGCACAGACTTGATGTATAGTAAATCCCTGTCAACAATTTCTTATCTCTGTTTTTGTATTGCAACATCATCGTCCATTTGCCTCTTATCTCCACCGTGGAGCCATCGCCAAACTTGATCTTGCCATAAATCTTCTCATCGAGCTCATGAAACATGGAGCAATCTCCTGTCATGTGGTTACTTGCTCCATTGTCCAAGTACCATTGATCCATGTGATCGTGGCTATCTTTCTTCGTTCGTAGTTTTGGAACTACGTTCTCCTCATTCAACATCACCATGATCAGCGCCTTTTTAGCATATGAGGAGAGAAGTAGTCTCGGTTCGTCATCTTCTTCTTCGTCTTAGGCGAGATTCACCTCCCCGTTCTTCTTCTTGCTTTTGCAATCCGAAGCATAGTGCCTGTACTCGTTACAGTTGAAACACTTTTTGTGGCTACGGCATTCTGATGCATAGTGCCCGTATTCGCCACATTCAAAGCACTTGACATGTGACTTATCACGGGATCTTTTCACCACCACCTTGCCTAGTTTTGTCTCTACGACCACTTCTGCCGCCTCGAGCACTCTAGCCACCTCGACCGTGCCATCTCCCGTGGTTGTTTGATGAGCCACGACCGCGTCTCGGATTTTCCTTTACTAGCAACGCCTACTCGTTATGAGTTTGGGATCCCTTCTCGTTACGTGACTAAAACCCCTTCAGTAACTCCTCATGCACCTTAAGGGAGTCGGTGATCTCCTCTATCTTCTTCTTGTTCAGATCGGAGGAGTACATAAGTGTGGTGACAACAGATGTGTACTTCTCCGGAAGCACGCGTAGATATTTCTTTACCGCCATAGATTCCTCCATCTTGTCATCAAGAGAGTTAATCTGATTGTATAACAAAGTCAGCTTGCTGGTGAACTCGTCCACCTACTGGATCTCTCCCATCTTGAGATTCTCGAACTCGCTCCGCAAATTCTAGAGCTGCACCTCCTTCACACGATCAACTCCCTCGTGCATCGTCTGAAGCGTCTCCCACGCTTCCCGTGCCGTCTCCTTGCTGATGAGCTGATCCATCATCGAATCTAGCACCGCTTGGTAGATGATAGCTAAAGTTGCCTGATCCACCTTGTCGTCACATCCTTGTCCTTCCCCTTCGGATTGACTGCACCCCAGACTCTCTAGGCGCACATGTTCACCTTTATCTTCATTACCTACACCGGGTAATTATCAGTCGTTAGGAAAGGATACTAGAGAGAGATTAGCCCACCATAGGTCTTCGCCTTATCGCCCATGTTCTTTAGGAGTCACCAAAATCAACAAAGCTCTGATACCACTTATTAGAAATTTACTGAGGCTTTTGCTCTCGGTTCATGGTTGACTGCGCTCTGCAGTCCTTCTACTGCCTTTTCGGTGGGGTACGCCGCTGGTCCTTACCTCACCGAGACGACTAGATGCCTGTGCTTGACTCCCTGCTTGGCACCTTTGCTCCCTGTAGTCTTCACATCTTGCTTCTTCACATGATGATCCTGCTAGACGTGAGATATGATATGACTGGAGAAACAAAACGCAATATGCGAACATGATAAATTTATTTCTTCTCCCTCTCGTTTTTTCTTGCCTTGATACAAGACTATCTATAGCCTTTTAAAGACTGCAAACATACTAATAAATAGACTCCAAAACAACTCGGTTTCTACTATAGCTATGCTCGGATTCTTATACGTATTCGTATACGGCAACAACTCCTAGCCATACTCGGACTCGAATTCGAACTAAATAAGATTAAACTCTAACATCGATAATCAAAATTTATAAACTTTGACTATATGTATTTCAAAACGTCACTTTTGTGTGACTGAAGGGGTGCGTTTCTACGACGGCCCAAAAAGCTCAACTCGATCGACGCACCGTAGGTGCATGTTCTTCCATGCTCGAAGTTCTCACCAGACGCGCTTCCTCAAGGTAAGTTCCAACTCTTAAGGACCTACTGGAAAGGAGATTTGGATATAAACCCACTAGAGCAGGTACAATAAGACTTAGTCAGCAGGCTATAGCAAATATAATATCAATCAAATCTTACGTGGCAGAGAGAGAAAGGAAGAGAGAGGGAAGGAAGCTGGCTACTAAATTACAGCTAGCTATAGCACGTAAAAATATGCATTTCACTCTCTTACACATAGGGCCAAATAGTTATTATAATAGCTACCTTATTGTATGAACTATTTTTTTGAAAGCTATAGATGAAATAGACAATGTTATAGCCACTAGTTGGTTATACTATAGTACTTGCTCTTAGGATTTACCTAAAGATTCCTGGAGCAACCCGTCTCTTCCAAACAACCACCAAGCAAACAACGCCTTAAATTATACAGCTGAAACTGCCAGAGTGTCGAAATGGCGCGGCGGGGCCGGCAGCATTTAAAGTGGGTAGTGGCCGGAAGGGGAAACGGTACGTACGTGTCGACCCAATTAATCTTTGCTTCTAAAAAAAACTATACCAGCCACATGACCACAGACCAACTACGCCACGGGCTACCATGATTTCGTCGTAGCATCACCTTCAATCTGTACATTACTCCCTCCGTTCGAAATTACCTGACATTCTAGACAAGATGGTGTTTAATCCTTTTCTTTGTGATTTGTTTGCCCCTTTTTAGACTCCTATCTTTAGTTATTAGCATCCCATTAGTACTCCACTAGTCCAATATACGAGTCCCAATAGCCCATCGGCACCCAATTACATCCCAACTACTTTTTAATAGAGGCTCTGTGGAAAAACAATAACCTTGAAAATTCAAAACATCATCTATTTAAAAACAAAATTACGTTTTTAAAACGTCATCTAAAAACGAACGGATAGAATATTATGCAACCTTTGCTAACATATCATCATTACCTTGGGTTTAAACCTTTGAGGCCACGTAATCTCTTCAGCCTTGAGCGATGTGTTTTTAGTAGCAAGATAATATACAGCTTCACCGTGTTCTTAGCTGGTCCAACCACTATGGGCCTGTTTGGCAACGGCTGTGGTTTATGACTTTTAGCTGAAATTTTTGAATTCTAACTATTTACGGTACAGATTACAGAGAGATAGATACTCACTTACGATTTTGGCTGGTACAGATGTTGGGCTTTTAACGTGTAGATCGTTTAACTTGTAGACCCGTCTTGAGAGAATACTCCGTTTGAAAGTTAGGTACTGTAGCAAAAGTCAAAAGCCACCAGCTTCGAAAGAAAAGAACAGACCCTATATATGGCACCTATATAAGAGCATGTTTATATTGGTTATGGTTGATGGTTTTTACTTATGAATAATAATTTTTAGTTAAAAATAAATAGTAATAGCTAAAAAAGTGGCTATTAGAAAAAGGAGACTAGCAGTAGGCAAAATAAAAGAGAGATACGTGTGTGAGATTGGAGCGAGAAGAATAGGATGTGTGATACACTCATAATCCTTTACCTTGTTCTCAGAACAAGAGAAATGAAAAACCACTTCAAAAAATCACGTGTTTATATATTTGTCATGCGGTGATATGAACAGACTCAGATACCTTGCTAATCCCACAAACTACACTCAGCCTGTGGATTTCAGTGATAAGCAGGGCTTAGTCTTAGAATAGCTGTGCGAACCAACACCAATTAAACGATTAAGAGAAAACCATATATGCTTGGTACTAATTAATTATTAACACGTGCTAATGGTGTAGTTAATTTACATTTTGGCTTCACTTCCATAGTTTTACCCACTAACTTGGCCCGTGCATGCGGATATTCATCTGCGTACTCTTGTACGGACACAGAGTGCTACTAGTAGTACGGAGTAAGTACGCAAAAGGAACCACCGTAGAAAAGCAAAATTAATGACTCCGTAATAAGTTACTATACTTGATTGAGACCTAAATTTAGAAGGCGTAATTACGCAGGACCACATCAAGCAGGAGGCCCTCCTGTGCCGGTTGCTCGCTGCTGTCGTCCAGCAGCAGCCACGACTCGATCGCCGACAGCGGCACCTCCTCCCCCGCCGCGGCCTTGCCCTCGTGCCCGAACAGAGGCGACCCGAGCAGCGGAGCGGCGCAGTTGGACGCGCTGGAGCCGGAGCACTCGGTGAGCTCCGACGACCCCGACGCGCTCTCCGCCGCGCCGGGCGTCGCCGGGTTGCCAACGCCCTTCCCGGGCGCCCTTCCCGGGTTGGGCTCGCCCGACGCCGGGCTGGTGGCGCTCCCTCCCGGCGGGCTGGCCCCGACGTCGACGGAGAGGGCCTCGCGCAGGGCGCGCCTGGCGAGGTTGATGTCCGTCTGCAGCCTCCTCTCCCACTGCCCCTTGTTGGGCGGCGGCGACCGCTGCTGCTCCGGCTGAAGCGCCGTTGGCATATAGGTGGTGCGCCGCAGCTTCTTCTTGAGGTGTGTGTTCCAGTAGTTCTTGATGTCGTTGTCGGTCCTCTCCGGGAGGTAGGAGGCTATGGCGGCCCAGCGGTTGCCGAGCAGCGCCTGGAGGTGGACGATGAGCTTCTCCTCCTGGTCGGAGAAGTTGCCGCGCCTGATCCCCGGGCGGAGGTAGTTGGTCCACCGCAGGCGGCAGCTCTTGCTGCACCGCATCAGCCCTGCATGCATTCGCGCGCGCGCACGCATCAGAAAAGATCAAGCCCAGGATGCAAATCGGAGGGAGACTCAACTGAGCACATGCATGGACGGACGCGTAATACCTGTCCTTGCCGGGACGGCTCGCCAGTTGCCGGGGCCGTGGTCCTGGACGTAGGAGACGAGGATGATGTCCTCCTCCGGCGTCCACGGCCCCTTCTTCACGACCTCCTTGTCGCAGCACGGCAGACGGCCCATCGCCGATGATCCGCTCCACCACAAGATGAGATCGAGCGTACGTTCTGGCGTGATATATATCGATCGAGTGCTACCACTAGAAGGCTACGTACTCTGTGATGAGCTCTGGTGTGAGTTGATGATGGGTGAGGGCGAGAAGCACGGTGGACTGGAGTATGTATAGCAGAGGGCAAGGCATAGCACTATAGCAGTGTATAGCTCAGCGCTGGCTGGCCTTTTATTTAGGAGAGACCTTGACCTTGCTACCTACTATACTGCATGTGATCGAGAGCAAATGCTGTACAAGTGACTGGAGTACAGTAGTAAGCTTGGGAGTCAAAGCTAGGGAGAGAGAGCATTTACTGTCAGCCAGCTCGCTCATGCCTGCATGGTGAACCAGGGTCAAATGACGATGCACATGGCCATGCTTCCTGGGCATGCCCTTCTAGACTAGCAGTAGATGGGCTGGCATGATAATATTACTAGTAAACTACTTGTAGCTGAGACTATGTAGAATAGTTTATCTTTTAAATCTATCTCTAAGATTTTTATCTTATCTAAAGATAGCGCTCTAACAGTAAATCATTGCTCTAACTATTTTATAATATTTTTACCATAATTTTCTGTCTCACACCATATTACCTTTGTGTTGATTTACGGGCTCAAGTTCTTTTGCATAAGAAATATTATATTATCTCTTCTCACCTTATTTATTTTTTATATAAATTTTACTTATTTAATATAGCTAACAAATAGCTAAGACGATATTATTATTGATAGCCTCACACTTTGCCAGGAGAATTAAGCAAGCCATGGTGGCAGTTCTTCAAATGGAAAAGCTTGCACGCACACCAAGTTTGACATACACAGAAATCAATCTTGGTGAGCAAATTTAATAGCCTACTCAGTTCGGCTAAAAAAAATATAGCTTATGGCTAAAATTACACTGTAGCTGACTGAAATTATAATGTAGCTGATAATGACTTATTTGATGTAATTAAATTTAAAAAATTTAAAAATGAAAAAAAATTAGCCCATCACGGACAATGCAAATGAATATGGAAAAAAGAACCGACAAAAAGCTAAAAAAAGCAAAAAAAAAAAAGACCAAAAAAAGACGAAATTTAGAAATAGTAAAAAATAAGTCAGAGGCCAGAAGCTTAAACCGAAATGAGAAGCTTAAACCGAAATGAGCGGGTTGGTTTCATTCTTTTTTCAGGTTATTATTTCTCTTGGATAAACATAGCTATTTTATTATCTTTTAAAATATTTCATCAGGATAGTTTTTTAAAAATAGTTTATTAGTTATTGGTATTTAGTTTATTTACACAAATATTTATATTAAAATTAAAAATCATTCGTCACAGTCCGCTGACATTAAGGCCTTCTCAAGTTTGATGCAGCCGCACATAGATTCTTTCACAGCACTAGATCACTAGCCCCAGCTCGTTCTTGTTCGTGACTACTCGTGAGCATCGCCGCTTCAAGTCCTGCATACTAGTCGACCTGCACCTCGCAATGTTACGGGCTAGCTTCACCATCTCGTCACATTTTCCTTTGCTTTTTTTGTGTGTGTTGACTTGGTTAATTTCTGCACACTCGACCATGTATAGCCTCCGGTTCTCTTATCTTAATTATCCAAAACGTCCATTTCGATCGTCACCTTTGACCTGCTCTCACAAATGCGAGAGGGGTGTACATGTGTGACCAAGTAGCAGTGCAGTTGACTTAGACAAGTAGTACTAATTTGGAGTATACCCAACCCCTGCAGGGAAATGCTAGGACAGTGCCAGTACCCCTATCGAACCAAACAAAAATGTACAGGCACACGTCTAGAAGGGGTCAACCTGTAGAAATAAATGGCGGTGACCAACAGCCAGCACTCAGTCCACGGTACAGGGATCAACTAGCGCATTGGAACTCTTCAGGCTTCACACTTCTTAATTTCGTTTTTTAGGTTTTTATTTTTTTTCTCTTTTTTACTTTTATACTGTTCAGATAATGTATTTTTTACTTTTTAAATTAAATTATGTTGGAAAACTAACAGTAATTATAATATATTTTTAACTGCTATAGTAAAAAATTAGAAGCCTGTTACCGAATGACCACCGCTACAAAAACACGCCAACTAGCTACCTGCGCCCTAGCGCCATACTCTTCTCAAAACGGCTTATTTTGAGTGACTTTTGGCTAAAAATCACTGTAGCTGATGGCGGCTTATTTAGTGTAATTAAATTTAAAAATTTTAAATTTAAAAAAAACAGGTTAGCTCGTCACGGACAGTACAAACGAATACGGGAAAAATAGAACCGTCAAAAATGCTCAAAAAAGCCAAAAAAATCAGAAAAAATGAAATTATTGAATAGTGAAAAATAAGCCAGAAGCTTAAGCCGAAACAAACAGAGAAAAGAGAGGGAAATGCCTCACGTACTTCAAGGTCTCCTTTGGGAGGCAGAAATCTTCACCGATTTACGTAAGAGTTAAACTGTTTTTATGTGGAATTCTCGTGTTAATTTAACAAGTTTCGAAAAACTTGCGTAGAAATGTTAAAGGCATGTGCGCATGTGTAGAGAAGTAACCTCCATGCTCCATTAGGCCCTATTCTAAACGGCTTCATCTTTTAGTTTTCAGAAGCCACAACTCATTTAAATGTATTAGCTTCTTAATTTCGGTTGCATCGGCTTCTAATTAAAATGTATTTTTGTATTTTTTTCGCTCTCCTTATTATTTTCTATTGTTCATAAAGATATAATTTTATTCCATTTTTCCTTATTTTTAAATTTTTTAATCAAATGACTGAGAAAAAAAATTAACAACCATTACAATATAATTCAACTAAAATCCAACAGCCACAACAAAAAAAAAAACTGCGGCTTAAAAACTGTTTGGACCGACCCCTAAGGGCATCTCCAATGGTTATAGCTAGCAACTAACTATAAGACTTCCACATCATCTATATAGTACACACTAAAGTTAGCATTCTAAAGAACTATCTATAAGGATAGCTATTTGATGCTTACATGCACACACAGAATTTATGGAGGCTGCCTCGTTTGGCACTATAGACTATCTCTAGAGCTGTAGAGAGCTGCGTTCTCTTTCTTCATTTAATATCTTCCACGTAGGACAGTTGATGACATAGACTCTCTTGTAGATAGCTGCTATAGACCCATTGGAGATGCCCTAATTACTCGCCATATTCAATGGTACCCTTGTTCCACGAGGTGACCATCCATTCAACTTTCAACGTTTGTCCGATCGCGTCATCGAGAACCATTCCATTCACTACTAATTCTATCCTTAAACGCAAATGCACGCCTTGCACGCCAGATATGCTCATTTGATGGATGAGACACGAAGCGGTCTAACCCAAAATGCAGGGGATAAAGAATAGTGTGCAATCAGACTGGTTACGTACGGATACCGCTCATATTTATTCTATTTCTATTTTTTTCTCATAGACAGAATTAAACACAAATAATATCGGATACATATTTCTTTATTTCGTATTCGTTCCATAAGTGTTCAGACAATTGGTCGGATAGAAATTATTCAGTTCTTTACACATGATATTAGATAATATGGTGCAATTAAAGCAAACACACAGAGACTAATCGTTGAGATGTCAAAGAAAAATCACTCATTATTCTCTGCTTATTTAGATATGGCAATTCGTCTATATGTTATCTTGTTACTAAGTAAAATCATAACAAACATTTTTATATCATTTGACATACGAATATATACAGACGGATCACTCATCACATATCCTATTATATATATTTTTCGTAGAGTCAGAGTCATATATAAATAATACTAAATATCTATTTATTCTTTTTATATTCGCTCCGCTAACCTTTTCCGCTCTGTTTGAACCGCTAATAAAGAAGCTACTACTAACCTACCAAGCTAAGTAAAAGAGGAAGAAGAAGCCCGGGTCATCCGGATGATCTCTCACGATCGTCGACACAATTTAATGTGGTGTACCACACTGATCTGAACCTGATAATCAATTTGGCTCCATGTACGCATCAAGCATGCATGCTACAATCACGCCTATCAGAGTAGCAAAATTTCGGCGAAGTTTCAGATCCTACAGTGTTAAGCCTGCGTAGTGTGTGTGCATGCTCAACAATAACACCCTGTTGGTACGTTTCCTAGCCCTGAAAAAAGGAGCCTGTACCTTTTGTAAATATAACAAAATGTACCCAAATGTCCTGCACTCAGGCAATAATACAGCAACCAAGAAACTGATGATGAGTGTACGAAATTACTACAGTGTTTCCGTAACACTTTTGTTAAAAAAACATCATTCAATCATTCATCCTTACGTGTGTAGCCTGCAGCAAGCTCAGACACGTACAGATGATGTGGTAATTAACAGTGCGTGAACAGAGCACTGAGCCTGACGAGTTTTATTAGCAATTGCCAGACAAGAAGCATTGGTAGTGGTAGACTGGTAGTAGACTAGTAGTGCTTGGTATTTACTGGATATAGGGGCGTAGCTAGTTTGAGGGCTAGCTTTAGATCCACACCACTAAAGAAAAAATATCAAGTCTTTACTATTGATAGCTACAGTAAAATATAAAAAAATTTAGTTAGGTTTCAGGCCATTGTCCCGACGGTCCGAGCCCCAGCTCCGCCTCTAACTAGATAGGAATTGAGATTTTGCAATTAAGCAAGGAGGAGATCATTTTCGTCCCAGCTCGATCCGGTGCTGAGCGCTAAAATGGCAAGCAAGATGAGGCCATCCGCCGTTCCGTTTCGTCGAAGTTAATGTACCGGCAGCCAGAGTGCCTTGTCGTACTGTTGCTGGCTCATTAGGGCCATTGCTGATGGTTTCTAGTTACAGTTGATAAATAGTAGTAACTGATGAATAAGTAGTGACTGATAGAAACGGTTAGTGAATAGTAATAGTTAATGAATAATAGTGCATTCCGTAAAAAAGACGGTGCAACGAAATACACTACAATATTCGAACCGTCATATAACTTACAGAGTTATAATAAAATATAAAATACGTTACAATATGTAAAAACGAAAAGTAATCACTGATAGAAGCTTTCTATAGAAATTAGAACGTTTATATTGGTTGCAGAAGCTAAAGCCAATCTGAACTGGCCTGTAGTCTCACAAAGGGTAGTTATTACTAACATGATTGCAATCAAGGACACAGCCCTTGATTAATCACACCCCTCTCTGATCGATCAATTCCCATCGATCTCTGAAAGGTCATCGGATAAGGGATCGGCCGCGGTTGAAGTCTAGCTAACGAGGGGACTGGACATTTTCTGGACCGTTCTTTGAAGCAAGGACAATTAACGAAGATCACGGAGCTAACTTTAGATAGGCAAAAGGAAACCTAGGATACACGATGGTTAGCCCAGAGCAGTTGACATTTTTTTTTCATCTAGTAGCAACCCTTCCATGAGGACAGTAGTTTTTTAGTAGTAGTAGAAAAATTAGGTTCTTAACTTCTGAGTGAGTAGCTATCTTACCAGTTGGACCACAACTATCTCAGATGGCTTACTGGCGTCGTTTTTACTCTCAGTGACTATAACATGAAGAAAAGAACACTTGAGTCTCTGCATCGCCTACTCGTAGCAAAGCTCGACTCGCACGGGTCTTATCCAATCCAATGGCAATTAACCAATCCCAAGGGAATTCTAATTAGGTCAATGAGATCCATCAGGTCATCGGTATCACAAGTCCTTTCGAAAATTTATTAATCGAGCAGCAACTCGCATCTTTAGCACCATGTTCCAAACAATGATAATCTCTATCTTCTAGCTTTTAAAAGTCAAAAATTATTTGACCAAACAAGTTGGCTTCTTAACGTGGCTTTCTCTTTTTTTTCTTTTTTTTTGTTCTTTTTTTGTATTATCCGTAGAAATATAACAATGTTTTTTTAATTTTTCTTTATTTTTTAAATTGAATATCTAAGAAAAAATTTAACGACCGCTATAATATTATTTCAGTTAAAAACTAAAAGTCACGATACTTTAAAATAAAGCCTGAAGATGTCCTTGGAGTCAGGTTGGCGCGGCGCGAGATAAACAAACCGAACGTGCAAATGCTGGGCCCTGCTCGGTTGGGCTGAAAAGCTGTGGCTTATGACTGAAAATACACTGTAGCTGGCTGAAATTTTATTGTACCTGAAGGTAGCTTATTTGGCGTAATTAAATTTAAAAAATTTAAAAATAGGAAAAACATGTTAGCTCATCTCAGACAGCACAAACGAATACGAGAAAAAAAGAACCGGTAAAAAAGCTCAAAAGAGCAAAAAAATCAGAAAAAAGACGAAATTTATGAATAGTGAAAAATAAGTCAGAAGCTGAAACTGAAATGAGCGGGACCCACCACCTAAGCCGCTCTCGGCTTGTACGGTTGCCGCCATGTCTTAGAGCAAGTTTAATAGAAGAGGTGGCTGCCACCTCTAGGACTAGCCAAATAAGCAAAAAAGAGTACACGTGGCTCATGGTGGAGATAACTAATACAATAAGTTGAGTAGAGGTTACCTCTACTAAAGCATTCAAACATTTAATACTTGCATAAATATATCAGGGGTCATCTCTTGCATGAGGGGCAGCTTGCATCTCTCTCCTCGTATGATGTGCTAGAGGTCACCTCTTGCATGAGAGCAAGTACAATGATGTTGACTAGGTCGCCTCTAACGAAATTCACGTCAACACAATCCTATGTGGAAGAGAGAGACAAGAGGAGAGAGAGACAAGCTGCCCCTCAGAGCAAGTACAATAGAAGAGGTGGCTGCCACCTCTAGGACTAGCCAAATAAGCAAAAAGAGAGAGATGGTACTGTATTGTTTCATGGACCAGTCTCAGTGGGGGTTTCATGGAGTTTCATGGACATTAAATACGCTGATATGGTACTGTATTGATGAAGAGAGAGATGATAAAAGTTTCATGGGAGTAGAGAGAGTTTCATGGGGATGAAACTTTTCTGCACTGTTTCCAAAATACATGTGTGTTGAAAATTAGGACATAAAACCTCCACTGAGACTGGCCTTAGTTCCCATTGTCACATACCGTGAGGGCCCGGAGATCCGCGAATGGGCGGAGGCCACGTGGCTTCCACAGCTCCCATCACTGGCAGTGCATAAGGGCCCTAGGCCCCGGGGACAATGTGCCCCTTCCAAGGCCAGCTTGCAGTACGGAATGAAAGAGAGTCAAGCGTGTTTAAGTGCATTTTTTTTTACCTTCTTCCGTTGTAATCGTAGAGCAGAAACGTAGCTGTTGGAGAGCCACAGAAATCAACGACCAGCATGTGCTTGTGTCATCTACTCCATGATCAGTTGCAATCCTCATGGCATCAATGTGTTTGTACATACGTACAATCGGCCATCCAATAAAGGAAAATGAACGATAAGATCTAGCCGTAGTTTGCTGCTGCTGTGTTGTGCTTATTTTGTTACTCAGTTTGTTAAATTAGATCAAAGTTCGATCAAATTCTGTTACCCCATAATTATCCTCTCACATTTTACCTCGTATGTTTTGGAATGCAATAATGTACTCATTTGCAACTTGATTAAGAAAAAAACAGTTAGCCAAACACCCAAATATTAAAAGTGGTTGATCCAAACGAGATTATCACCAATCCACCGCAATGCCAAACGGAGCATTAGTGTGTGCGTGTGGCGATTTTCCGTGCTCAACTTGTACGCAAGAGTTTTCAGAATAACAGCTTTCAAGTTGCTCTCACCATGTTGGGATTTCGAGGCTTACAGTACAGCAATTTGCATTCGACTACTAAGAACAAACAAAGCACAAAGGCATGTTCCCGTTAAAAAAAAGGTATAGGCGTATGGTGTCGCAAAAAAAAGTACACAGGAAAAAAGGACAAGTGGACAGCTCTAATCCTTTTGTTATCTCTCGTTAAGAAAACTGAGAATTTGCTACCCCAATAGTCAATAAATGATAAATACCGGGCCTCACCTGGACCAAACATCTCCAGAATTATAGCAAGGTCACATGGATTTCTTTAGATTATCTACGCATGATGGCATCTTCGCCGATTTTTCAGTCTCTAAGACGGTACATTGATTTTTTCAATCTTTCTTCTGGCAGTGGGCCGGAATCAGTAAATTTGCATTTGACTCGACTCCCGGCGATCAATATATGGTCATAGCAATAACCACTCACAATGCAGAACTTGCCTAGTACGCATGACATAACTTCATCTAGCGGCACTGTTACATCATGTTCTAAAATTCGTAGTAGACAGCGGGCATGTTCTTTTTTTTTGCTGCGGTTTGTGGCTTTTGGCTTGTGACTTTTGTGCTGTTTGTAGGAGATTACAGAGTAACAGAAACTCACGTGCGGTTTTTGCCGATATAAATGAAGTCAGTAAAGTATGTACTACAATTAACTAGTAGACCCTATCTTGAAAAAATAATCCATTGAAAAGTTTGTTACTGTAGAAAAGCCGAAAAATAGCTTTTAGAAGTCCTGCTGATTTAAAATTTAAACTCTATCGTGACAGATGACAACTAGAGCGGTAGATACTGCATGTCAAATTCTGATTGTGCTGCCAAATTAATGAAACTATGAACTCTTCACAGATCATTTTCACTTCGTCAACATATCTATGATAGATGTGTCCTCTTCAAAATCAAAAGCAAACGGAAATATTAATACGCGCAGACCGATTGTAATTTGTAAGAAAATAAGGAGGTTTCAGATGGGACGGAAGGAAACTTGAGCACTTCTCTTGGGAAGTGTTTTCACGAACTGAACAGGTCAGAAATCAGATCCGGAATATACCCAGAGTTAATGACACAGGAAAACAAACTAATTAGGTTAACCACTTGGCTTTATTCCAAGAGAGAGCTAGCTTGCTGACAGACTAATGAATACATGCAAAGTATTAAAGAAGTCTACAATTCACCAAAATTTCATCCTAACACCACAAAATTTAGCAAGACCAGCAGCCATGCATAAAGTAAAGGAGTATACTGACAAAATCATGAATGCAGTGAGGGAAGAGGCAGAAAGTGTGTCAACTGAGAGATTTACTAGACCAGTTAGGATATTTGCCTGTAAGAGAAAGCTAAAGGTCAGTTCCTTCATACTGACAGCCTAAATAAGTTGCAAAACTGCTAGAAATTCACAATTAGGTTCCATTAGTTGAACATTTCCATTTTGGTGTCAATAATAAAAATTATCAAGAAATTATCGTACCAGAAGGAATAACCCAAGCATATTTTGATTGAATGCATCTTCAAGAACCAAGTTCTTTTGGTACGAAATGGACCCCGCTAGTGTGAGAATAGATGTGACCTGTTGATTAATAATAGTCAGCATCAAGAGCGGAACCTGAACAAAAAAATTTAGCAGTGCTATACCTGGTAATGATATGATCATAAGATTAGCAAGGCTCCATTGTTGCTAAACCCTTAAGAAAACAGTCTACTTACTCGGAAAGTAACAAAAGTATGTGAATGTGAGTTGTGAAATTTGTGGACCTTGCCAATTTTCCTGGTTCTGATGATATCAGAAAGTTACTTCCCAATCATCAACCAGCTGGTGAAGCTATGAATATAAAGGGTAAAACTTAAATTTTGGACCATGTTGTGCACATTATATTCAGTTAAAACTTGTATGTCATCCTCATTTAAGAATATGAAAATATGCAAAGCAAAGATTATGAAGATTTTTCACGAACATTATCCTTGCCCTTTGGGAGCTGTTATAGGACAAGTTGAAGGTACTATCAGTTAAAGTACATATTGTTATTGTGTCCATAACTCATGATGTGGTCCTACTGTGTTAACTGTTAATCACTGCTGCATATACAAAGAATAATTATCCACACGGCAAAGAAAAACTAATTTGACTAAATCTGGAGGTTCCGAGCTGACAATGAATGCATATTATAAAGTTTATAAAAGTAAGCAAGAAAATAATGATACCTGAAAATTCTGGCCAAACACAAGCATAACATAAGCGAAGTTGCACTGCAAAATGAAATGGTCGAATCATTAAAACAAAATTAAGTTAAAGGGTAAGCTTCATTTGGCAACTTGGGACATGGGAGTAGTGCCTGTTAGAATTGCAGTACAAGCCCCACAAAATCATACACATCAAGAAAGCTAAGTTGTTTGCACACATTGTAACTTTGTCCCATGATTTTTAGCAAAGTAGTTGTTCATATATTCATTTGTGTTGGAAGAATCACATTGCATGAAAGGAAGGTTTACGTCTCAGCAACGCAGAAGACAATTAAAAATAAACTATGCTTCATGTTTGTTCTTACTTAAAGTTTACTTACTCTAAACTTAAATTCTACTAGTTTTTTATGCCACACTCATCCATTTCATCGTTAGCATGTTCCTTTACTAACATAACTTTTCAATTTAGATATTAAGAGCGCAACACTCTGCTCTACATACCATAAAGCTGCTGTTACAATGCGTAACTATCATAAACTTTCTTCAAAGATGACTACATAATTTTTTTAATTTAATGACAGAGTAAATAAAAGCGCATAGTTACTTAGTATCCTACCATTCGTCGAGAAACTCTTTCAATAAAGCTGTCAAGAATGGTTGCCAAAATCCTATGAACATGCCGAGGGAGGAAATGTTAATAATCAGGAAACATTAAAATCGGTAATCATGCATTTTATTATCGTTTCCTACCAAAAAGATGCAGCAAGAACCCAGACTTTTACCACTTGAGTGCTCCTACTCTTGCCTTTTGAACTAATGTCAAAGAACAGATAGTAACCCAGAGAAACACCAATCAGGTACATACCCCAATATCCTGTCAAAGGAGGCAATTGATTAGATTGCATAATGTTACAGCAATTTAAATAATGAGGTGCATGCAAATCTATGACATTCGGTATAAAAGGATCCAATAGTAGCAGTGTTCACCAAGACGCTAGGCGCTAGTCCGGCAGCAGACTGGCGCCTAGCGCCTAATCGCTGTCTAGGCGAAAAAAATTGGCTAGGAGGATAAGGCGGGAGGGTGGCGCCTAGCGCCTAGGCTCCACCTAGGCGGGCTAGGTGCCCACCTTGGGGAACAGAGAATAGCATGCAATCAGCGTAGTGAAATTCAGCAAAGCAATAAAAAAATTGTTAGTGCATACAAATAGGAAATATTAATAAATAAATACATAAATAAAAAGGAAAAACAAGGCTAGCCAGATGCATATGCAACATATTCACATATGCCTACATGTGCCTGCCAAAAAGCTCTGAAGGCTCTACGTTTCTCAGCACCTTAAGCAAAGAAATACAGACAAATGATGTGCATAATAATATTGTTACCAAATATGCTATAAAAGCCTTCCTTATTCTGGCTGATGATATCAGCACTCCTTTCATTAGAAATGAGGTACTCATTCAACCCAAAAGATAGCCAAACTTGGTATCCTGAAAAAAAGGGAGGGATTAACTCTTGAAAAGGAGTATTATGGCACTTTTAAGTCCTTCTAACCAAACTGTCAAACTGGAGTAGTTAGTACCTGCAAGGACAAGCAGGCCAACTAACCCACAATATTTAGCATGAATCCTAATAATGGATGTAAGGATAGAAATTGCTGCAAGGGTGAAAAAGAAGTTCCAATGGACACCGTATTCTCCTACATGAACCTACAAGATAACAAATAGAAGATGCATCTTCAGGAAGACAACATTATAATATGGAAAATTTTACTAAATAACCTCTTGATTATGCCTTCAAAAGTTCAAATTGAAACCCAATCACTCCACTTACAGTATTATCCAAAACTAAATATGCTATAGTAACAAGTATATCAAATTCTGTGTTGTACGGTTTCAGTGTCTAGAAAAAGAGGAAATAAGAACATGACAATAGAAATTACTGGATAGAGACAACAAAAAGGTTCACTTTGGATAAATGGTATTCCATGACAAAGTTTCATGACAATGCATATGACAAATTATGATGAATGCATCATTTAGGTAATTGACACAGAAGAAAAATACCTGATAATCAATGCCTGATGTGGAGATTAGGCGAGCAAAGCCAAGAAATACTAGAGGACTTATGGACCTCAGCGCTGCCTTCCAGCTCCTAAGGAACAGGAAGGTATACTGTAAGATACAGCATACTAATGTGGTAGAGTGGTGTTTATTGGCAGACATGTAAGATACAGCATACTAATGTGGTAGAGTGGTGTTTATTGGCGGACATGTCAATCTGAAAGTACTATTATCATCCTGAGAAAATTCAAAAAATCAAACAATGATGTCTGCCATGTACTATTTAATGATGATATTAGACAAATGTGGGATCATTTGTCAGTTTGGTGACAGTATAGTATGGTTTCATGAAGGGTGCTGCATAAGAAATAATCCTAAGTCAGAAAGTGATTTGGAGAACAAACAACCTAATGATGCAGATAGTAGCAGAACAAAACTTTTGCTGGTGAAGGACAGATGATCCGGCCATCTTATCTTGAATGTTATTGGTTTTCTTCATTTATCTATGAAATGGACACAGCTAAGATTTGGATGGAGAATTGTTATACTTTGTATTTAGTGCAACAATTTGAAAGAACTCAGCACACCATATTAATTCTTTGATAGATAACTCTAAACTGGTGAACTTTGAGTCACTTTGTAACGGGACCTTCAAGGCTCCTACAAGTTCCTATGTCCAATAGAAACAGTTGGCAGAAATAAACATTAGTTCTTTAGATTGTCTACAAAATGTAACTTATGTTGTGGCATCATTAGTTTTGACCTAAAGTTCCTACAGAACAACACCGTCTAACCTCTTGACTAATAATTCTTACCAAAAGTAAGAAACTAAGAATCACTTTTGTAAGACATGAAATCTACTTTCTTACACTGGGTTTGTCTTTTATCTTATGTATTCATATGAACCACTCTCAAGGAAACCAGAACACTTGGAAATTGGGGGCAATGTAGACAGAGCACCCTGACACTACATAGCACTTCACATGAACTAGATGAGAATCATTGATGTTAAGTCCTATGTCCTGTAGTGCATCATGTTGAATCCAAAGGTTTATTACTGAAGTCCTAAACAGATTTTGGTTAAGACAAATGAGATCATATCATGGTAAAGGACTTACATTGAGGTTATGTTTCGTGCCTGTCTAGATACCAGTGCATTAGCCACTACAAAAGATCCTACTCCGAGATCCATCTGTTAGACCATGAGTCAGATATCTTAATATCATTAAATAGGGAAGAAAATGCAGATCAAACTGTACATGGCAACTTCTGAACTTTCAAACATAACGGCAAATACAATCCAAATTACATGCATGGCAGCCCAGCTTTGACAACTGGACATTGATAAATAATATAGAATAAATTGTCGACTGAAAAAGGTAAGCAAGAGAGATTTGCAAACAATATATTGGTGATAATTCTTTAACGATAAAAAAAGCATTGACAAATATAAGTAGTTCAAGATTAAACAATCAGCGACCTAAACATACAGGGAAAAATGAATTGGGCATAGAATACTGAATAAACAATCAACAAAGATGACAACAGATAACTATATAAGTCCATGACTGATACTGGGGTCATTTAAGCAAGCTAATGAAGTCATATGTCATTGGCAATCCAAAAAAGCTTCTATCTGGATGCACAATTCATAGCTGCTTCCTATTTTTGCACAACTAGTTCATGATTATTTGCAATACTTGATGATGAAGAACTAAAGATAAATCAAAGAAAGAGCCTGAAAGATACTACTTACAATGCCACTACCATATGTTTCAGCCTTGGCATACCGTCTAGGAAAGATTTTGAAGTCCACAGCCAATATGCACAAACATGTCACCAAAACCTACGCTGTGCACAATCATCATTACTATTTCCATAGTACTGCTACATCTCTAGTATTGATAAGGAATAATATTTTTCTAATCAACAACTTTTACATACCACCGACACTCGGTAAGAAGATATGTCTGCTCTGAGTGAAGGCAGCTGATTTAGTCCAGCTTTGAGATGCGGCTGAGACCTAAGGGTGCAGAACTACATTAGTTCAAGATCAGCATGGTTTGTGTTGCAAGAAGAAAATACAGAAGTGGACTTTAGAATTGCAAAAGGAAAATGGAAAGAAAAGAAAAAAGGTAACAAAAATCTGTGTGCTAGCTCATGCCAAATACCTTTTGAACATGACGTAGACAAACATCATGATTACAAGAGAAATTGCACAAATATAAGCCCATTCAGCTAATACCTGCAGCAAACCACAGAATAACCAAAGTATCACTATTTCACTTTGCCTTCAGTTAAAAGGTGTTAGACCATGTGGATGGTCGTGAGTTTAGTGATGATAAATAATTGATATTTAGTTTGTATTGGAATTTGCGTTTGTGAAAGTTTGGGTCAATCGCAGTTGAAGGTTTCGAGTCCGAGTGGTTTTGGTCTGCTTCGAGTAGTTTCGGACCAGTCCGATCGGGTCCAAGTGGCATCGGACGGCTGTCAAGTAGCAACAAAGTATCGGACGATGCTCAAGTGGAATAGGAGTATCGGACGGTGTCCGAGTAGCATCGGAAGATCGAACGGCTTTTGTGCTGAGTGGTCCGAACGGCTTTGTCCGACCAGTAGACTTCGACCACATCCAACTTCAACTACGTTGACTTCTTCGACCATGTCCGACTACCACCACATCCGGCTTCGACTACGGCCTTTTTGACCACGCCAGGTAATCAGTAAGCTTCGATCTCGACCAATGAATTGGTTATAGCTACAATACTTTTTCATATTCGTAGCTACAATTCCTTGTCTATTGTCGCAGCTACAGTAACCAATTGATAGTTGTCAGCCTTACTAGTCGTACTTGATAGTCATAGATTTTACTGGTTGGTAATAGTAGACTTTACTGATCAGTGGTCTTAGACTATGTGATCAGTAGTCGTAGACTTTGCGGTCGGAAGTCAAAAACTTTGTGCTCGATTGTCGAAGGATTCACGGTCTACTCATAGACTTTATAGTCGGTACAAGTGCTTTAATTCTTGCTATTTTTGAGTGCCTCAAGTACTCGTGTTTGGCCGACTGGTTGGGGCAGTTGATCGTAGTACTTGGTAGTTGGAATGATTCGGTACTTGATAGACGTGGTTTTCGCGATCGTAGTCAGTGATCGGATGTCGGAGATTTGTGGTTGGTGCATTGGTACTGTAGTATGTGCGGTACTCGGTGATCGATGGTGCAGCGAATGGTTGGAGATTGGTAGTCGTGGACTTAGCGATCTGGTGCTTTAGCGATAGCGATCGGTAGTCGATAGTCGGCACTCGGTAGCTCTATGGGCGATAGTGATGCGGATGTTTTCTCGAGTGTTTTGAGCAGAGCGATGGTAATTCCTGAGCACTTGTTATTTTTCTAGTACTCGTTAAGCTAGCAGCCGTAATGTGTGGTCAAAGATTGATTACTAAATAGCGATAGGATGTATAATCGTGGATGACCTGGTTGATGGTCGTGGAAGGTTTTGTTCTTGTCTATGGATAAATGAGGGTATGCTTCAAGTGTGTGCGTTAATGTTGGTCAAGTTGTGTAGAACTTGTGCCGGGAAAACGTTTTTTTGGTCTTTGCATGTGCAGATGGGCGTGGAGACGATCATGGTTGGTGACAAGGAGGATCGGGACTAAGATGAAGAAAGTCTAAGGTCCAGACGATCGCGGATACCACGTGAGGTGGTCGGGCTAACGCTGGAGTACGTGGAGATCAAATATGGTGGTTCGTGATGAAGCTACAAGCGGTGCGGTCCAAGAGGCTTTGACACGAGCAATGATGGTGCGTAATGAAGATACAAGAGGTATTGTCCTAGAGACTACGTCACGTGTTGGGTTAGGAGTTATGGATAGAGTCCATAACTGAGAAGATTGAGAGAGTTACGGACAGAGTCCGTAACATAAAAGAGAGAGATTTCAATAAACTCATGTTAAGAAGGATTTCGGGTTTGGAAGATAATTCTCTAATTATCTTGGTTGCTTGGGAACTTTGGAAGCATCGGAATGCTTGTGTTTTTGAAGGAGCAAGGCCGAGATTAGAAGTTGTCCTGCAGGCTATTGAATATGAGAGTAGCCTTTGGTGTCTGCTTGGTGCCTTAGCGCCCAAGAATTGTTTGTTGAGATCACTTGCCCTAGTCAACTAAACCTCTTACTTTTCTGAGGAGCTGGTGATGGTCGTGTTTGTGTTTGTGTGTGTGTTCGTGTGGGTTTTGGAAAAGGCTCTTCGCCTCTTTCCATTGTTTTTCTATCTTCTTAATGAAATGACACGCAGTTCTCCTGCGTAGTTCAAGAAAAAAAAAGGATTTCGGGTACCTTGATTTGAGAAAGATAAGAGTTTGGTGTTCATGTTTGAGGCAGATACGATTTGGATATTAGCCTATAAAAGTAAGGGAGGCTAAGGGCTAATGTGTAGCTTTTGAAAGAATTCTAGTGCGGTTCTGAGAGGGCTTTCGCTGAGAAGGTTTTTAGGGGCGCTTGTTAGGGCACTTTGTAAATCCACAAAATTCCAGTAATAAAATTAGTCTTGAATCCATCAGGTTCTTGATTTGTGTAAAGTACGTTGCCGATTACTGGTGATTTGGATCATACGACGACGAGCAAAATGATCGGGTGAAGCGGTCGAACAGATCAATCGATTGAGTAAAGAGGTCGAATAGATCGGTTGATCAAATGGTCGCACATTGGGCATCTGATCAAGCGATTGGTTTCCGAGTAGTCGAAAACATTATCAATCGTCTGGAAACTTCAAAAAGGTGGCAACAATCATTCACCCCCCCCCCCCCCATTGCAGTAATCGATCCTACAAAAGTGTTAAAACTCATAATAAAATTGGCAAACAATAGTTGGGTATAAGCTTATGCTTTGTGTTGCAAAGTTTGTTTCCCTACATGTTCCCTGATTTCTGTAGTTTAACAATGCTACCATGTAAGCAATATCATAATGTAGGGAAGGGGGTACTTACTGTGAAAATCAAAAGAATTGGCAGTACAACAGTGAGATAATCTATAGCCAGCTCAGAAAAGTAATACAACCAATCTTTACGACCAGGAAGAACATCATCAGTTTTCTTCGCTGAATCCCTCCTAGTATTATCTAAAACAAGGAAAGCAGCAAGCTCTGTCAGATCTGCTCCATACATGAAGAATAAAATAAGGTTGTGTTATTAACCAATGATGTAAAAATTAAAAAAACCGTCAAGCTAGATGTGGCATGGAATCGATAGCATCAGATTGGCCAGCATAACTAAAAAGTGGAGGATGGCATTCTATGCTAAGATCTGGGAAGAATTTGGGCTCGATGGTTGAATCTCACGATGTACACACATCTGATCGAAATGCTAAATGTGCAGAATCGCAGCATACTGGTAATTTGGGATTCCACTTTCCAGTCTTACCATACATGTTCACTTGCCAATCTGTTGCACAAATGGATTCAACTACGCCTTACACTAAAACGTAAGAAGGGTTAAAAATTCAATCTCTAATCAACTGACCTCCGCTGCTCCATTTCCTTAGAACAACCACAGCCTGCGCACCAAAGACAAAATCAAATCACAACTCCACATACAGAAAATTGGGAATCTCAGCAAGAGAGACGAATCGCTCACCGGCACGATGGTGGAGAGCGCCGCGATCTCCGGCAGGGAGGAACCAGTCAGGTTGCTCACGAACCTGCGCCATGGAGAACAAGGAGGGCACTTAGAATCGCAGGCGCGAGAGGGAAGTGGTCGGGATCGCGGGTAGGGTTGGGAACTCTGGACTCACTGCTCCTTGAGGAGCTTGTTCGGGTTCAGGGGCTTGTCGAGGAGGCCCTCCATTGCTGGCGTCGAGAGGCGGTTGGTTGGGTTGCAGCTGCGCCAGCCGCGGCCGCCGGTCGTGGAGGAGAGGGAAGCTGGTCGGGGATGGCGAACCCAACCGTCTGGTCAGGGCGGGCGTTAGCGAGGTCGCCGGCCACCGTCTCCGTCTCCGGGAGGTCTGGTCCGGTCCGGTCCGGTCTTGATCAAAATGTGTTCTGATGTGGTTTGATCGGATCCAATCAATAGAAAGGCAGGGGCAATTTGGGTACTTGACTTGAGGGGAAAAAAAAGGAAAATAGACGAAATGGATGAGAAATGGAAATGAAGATGGCATTTAGCGAAGGGGAAAAAAATAAGTGGCGTATTTTTTTTTCTAATTTTGTGAATCTAAGTGGTGTTTCTCTAATTGGGTGTTTTAAAGTGGTATATATCAAATTTGGCGTACTAGGTTTTGGAGTTACATATTGTGATTACATTCTTTAGAACATTTTTTTTTAGTGGTGCGAATCTTGAGTAATCAGAAATTTGGAACGAGGGAACAACAAACGATAAGAGGTGCAAATGGAAGAGAGAAGAGGATGAAGCTGTGGGCTGAGTACCCTTTAAAGCGGCCATAATATTAAAGATGATCTTTAAGAAAAATCCTCTCTTTTTTGGACTTAACCCTTTTTAGTTGCAGAAGATACTCAGAAAATTAGGGTCTTGTTAAGTATAAGAAACTTCCTCTAAAAAAGTATAAGGCACTTTGTATGTTTCTGATGTCTTCTTTGTACAACATTCTTACATTCCAAACTAGCTATGCGCCGATACATTTCTAGGCTTTACCACATACAACATGCTTAAAAATTATAAAATAAAAGGGACGCAAACCTTTCTAACATAAATTCATGATAACTGATATGAGTATTTATTTAAAAATGAATAGGACAAATCGAATTGTGTATGTTAAAAAATGTTTTGCACATATTGCACAAATCGAATTGTGTATGTTAAAAAATGTTTTGCCCATATTGCCATATATTAACATGCCTTAACTGGTGTTGGTAGAAATAGATTATGCCATAATGATTTAACAAAAAGATTATAATAACAAGCAATGTTAATGTTGTACCTACGGGCTAAACAGGAATGAAAGGGACTTAGTAGAAGAGGAAGAGAGAGCCAGATGTGTGTGGGAGAGTTGGTGAGAATGAGAGGATGTCCCCCCTTTGCCCCTCCTGGGGGTTTATATATGAGTGGGGTAGAATGGGAAATCCCCATTCTACCCCTTAGTACTTACAAAGGATGAGGGTATATTGGTATATTTACACTAGTATATTCCTCTACACTATTGAGCCTATTACATGTTGGACTAGTTGCACGGCCCAGTCACGGGGGGTTGGGCCACCCCTACAACAGTACTCCCTCGACAACAAGCGCTGAGGTCCCGATGGGCGAGCTGACGCGATCAACCACCCCACCCCCCCGTTCCTCGACAGCAAGCGCGAGGGTGCCGAGTGGTGAGACACTGCAACTAGTAGCTTGCAGAACCCCGAGGCAATGCCTACGAAGAAATCAGTGAGCTCCTGCGCTGAAATCCCGTGTCGTCCCACCGAGGCGACGCCTATAAGGTGGACGGCGGAGTCGAGCGCCGGAGCCGCGCCGTCCCGCCGAGGCGATGCCTACGAGGCAGACGACGGAGCTGAGCGCCGAAGACGTGTCGTCGAGCGCCGAGAACGTGCCGTCCCGCCGAGGAGATGCCTACGGGGCGGACGGCGGAGCCGAGCGCCGAAGACGTGTCGTCGCGCGCCGCCGACGCGCCGCCTCGCCGGCGATGTTTACGCGGTGGACGGCGCGATGGCGCCGGCGTGGCGTCGAGCGCCGCGACGTGCCGCCCCACCGAGGCGAGCGTCGTCTGAGCGACGGCGGTCGGGCGCCAAGGCGTGCCGTCCGAGCGCCGAGGACGTGCCGTCCGTCGAGGCAATGCCTACGAGGCGACGGCGGCGGCGCCGGGCGTGTCGCCGAGCGCCGAGGACGTGCCGCCCCGCCGAGGCGATGCCTACGTGGCGGACGGCGAAGCCGAGCGCCGAAGACGTGCCATCCCGCCGAGGCGATGCCTGCGAGGCAGACGGCGAAGTTAGGCGCCGAAGGCGTGTCGTCGAGCGGCGAGGACGTGCCGTCACGCTGAGGCGATGCCTACAAGGCGGACGGCGAAGTCGGGCGCCAAAGTTGTGTCGTCGAGCGCCGAGGACGTGCCGTCGAGCGCCGAGGACGTGTCGTCCCGCCGAGGCGATGCCTACAAGGCGGACGGTGAAGTCGGGCGCCGAAGACGTGCCGTCCCGCCGATGCGATGCCGCCCCGCCGAAGACGTGTCGTCGAGCGCCGAGGACGTGCCGCCCCGCCGAGGCGATGCCTACGTGGCGGACGGCGGCCGAGCGCCAAGACGTGTCGCCAGCGCGCGCGACGTGCCATCCGCCGAGGCGATACTGCGAGGCGACGGCGGCGGCGCCAAGGCGTGTCGCCGAAGCGGCGAGGACGTGCCGCCACGCCGAGGCGATACCTACAAGGCGGGCGGCGGCGTCGGCGCCAAGATGTGTCGCCGAGCGCCGAGGCGTGTCGCCCCGCCAAGCGATGCCTACGAGGCGACGGTGAAGTCGGCGCCGAAGACGTGCCGTCCCGCCGAGGCGATGCCTACGAGGCGACGGCGGCCGGGCGCCAAGACGTGTCGTCGAGCGCCGAGGACGTGCCGTCCCGCCGAGGCGATGCCTACGAGGCGGACGGCGAAGTCGGGTGCCGAAGACGTGTCGTCCCGCCGAGGCGATTCCTACGAGGCGGACGGCGAAGTCGGGCGCCGAAGACGTGTCGTCGCGCGCCGAGGACGTGCCGTCCCGCTGAGGCGATGCCTACGAGGCGGACGGCGAAGTCGGGTGCCGAAGGCGTGTCGTCGAGCGCCGAGGACGTGCCGCCCCGCCGAGACGATGCCTACGTGGCGGACGGCGAAGCCGAGCGCCGAAGACGTGTCGCCGAGCGCGCGACGTGCCATCCCGCCAAGGCGTCTTTGCGAGGCGACGGCGGCGCGCGCCAAGGCGTGTCGTCGAGCGCCGAGGACGTGCCGTCCCGCCGAGGCGATGCCTATGAGGCGACAGCGGGTCGCGCCGGCCGTGTCGTCGGGCGCCGAGGAGGTGCCGCCCCGCCGAGGCGATGCCTACGAGGCGACGGCGGCCGGGCGCCAAGACGTCGCCGAGCGCCGAGGACGTGCCGTCGAGTGCCGAGGACGTGTCGTCACGCCGGCGATGCCTACGAGGCAGACGGTGAAGTCGGGCGCCGAAGATGTGCCGTCCTGCCGAGGCGATGCCTACGAGGCGGACGGGCGGCCGAGCACCGGCGCGTCGTCGCCGGCGCCGAGGACGTCTTTCCCGCCGAGGCGATGCCTACGAGGCGGGCGGCAAAGTCGGCGCCAAGACGTGTCGCCGAGCGCCGAGGCGTGTCGCCCCGCCGAGGCGATGCCTACGAGGCGACGGCGGTCGGGCACCAAGACGTGTCGCCCGCCGGGCGATGCCTACGCAGGCGAACGGGCGGTCGGGCGCCAAGACGGTCGCCGAGCGCCGAGGACGCGCCGCCGTCCGCCGGCGATGCCTCTGAGGCGGGGCGGCCGGGCGCCGAAGACGTGTCGTCCCGCCAAGGCGATGCCTAAGAGCGGACGGCGAAGCCGAGCGCCGAAGGCGTGTCGTCGGGCGCCGAGGACGTGGCGTCCCGCGCCAAGGATGAGTCGTCGAGCCGAGGACGTGCCGTCTCGCCGAGGCGATGTCTACGAGGCGGACGGCCACCATTCCCCTACTCCCAAAAACGGTACCCGCGGAGAGCGGGCGCTTGCGACGTAGGCCAAGGGACTACGCACGCCGAGGTAGAGAGGCGAAGGCGCCGTTCCCCTACCTTCAAAAACAGTGCCCGCGGAGAGCGGGCGCTTGCGGCGTAGGCTGGGGGACTACGCACGCCGAGGTAGAGAGGCGAAGGCGCTGTTCCCCTACCTTCAAAAACAGTGCCCGAGGAAAGCGGGCGCTTGCGGCGTAGGCCGAGGGACTACGCGCGCGGAGGTAGGAAGGCGGAGCCGCCGTTCCCCTATATTCAAAAACAGTGCCCGCGAAGAGCGGGCGCTTGCGGCGTAGGCTGAGGGACTACGCACGTCGAGGTAGAGAGGCGAAGGCGCGTTCCTCTACCTTCCAAAAAAGGTGCCGCGGAGAGCGGGCGCTGCGCGTAGCCGAGGGATTACGCACGCCGAGGTAGAGAGGCGGCGCGTTCCCTACCTTCAAAACGAGCGCCCGCGAGAGCGGGCGCTGCGGCGTAGGCCGAGGACTACGCACGCCGAGGTAGAGAGGCGGCGGCGACGCCCTACCTTCAAAAACGATGCCGCGAGAGCGGCGCTTGCGCGTGGCCGAGGGACTACGCACGCCGAGGTAGAGAGGCCAAGGCGCCGCCTCCCTACCTTCAAAAAGCGGTGCCGCGGAGAGCGGGCGCTGCGGCGCAGGCCGAGGGCGCTACGCGCGCGGAGGCAGCGAGGCGGAGCCGCCGTTCCCCTACCTTCAAAAACAGTACCCGCGGAGAGCGGGCGCTTGCGGCGTAGGCCGAGGGACTACGCACACCGAGGTAGAGAGGCGAAGGCGCCATTCCCCTACCTTCAAAAACAGTGCCCGCGGAGAGCGGGCGCTTGCGGCGTAGACCGAGGGACTACGCACGCCAAGGTAGAGAGGCGAAGGCGCCGTTCCCCTACCTTCAAAAACAGTGCCCGCGGAGAGTGGGCGCTTGTGGCGTAGGCCGAGGGACTACGCGCGCGGAGGTAGGGAGGCGGAGCCGCCGTTCCCCTACCTTCAAAAACAGTGTCCACGGAGAGCAGGCGCTTGCGGCGCAGGCCGAGAGCGCTACGCGCGCGGAGGCAGGGAGGTGGAGCCGCCGTTCCCCTACCTTCAAAAACAGTGCCGCGGAGAGCGGCGCTGGCGGCGAGGCCGAGGACTACGCACACCGCGGTAGAGGCGAAGCGCGCCGCCTCTACCTTCAAAAACGGTGCCCGCGAGAGCGGGCGCTGCGGCGTAGGCCGAGGGCGCTGCGCGCGGAGGGAGGCGGCCGCCGCTCCCTACCTTCAAAAACGAGGCCCGCAGAGAGCGGGCGCTGCCGCGTGGCCGAGGACTACGCACGCCGAGGTAGAGAGGCGCGGCGCGTTCCCTACCTTCGTAAACAAGCACCGCGGAGAGCGGGCGCTTGCGGCGTAGGCCGAGGGACTACGCACGCCGAGGTAGAGAGGCGAAGGCGCCGTTCCCCTACCTTCAAAAACAGTGCCCGTGGAGAGTAGGCGCTTGCAGAGGCGGACCTCGACGCTACGTCTTATTTAAAGTCCATAGACTAGTGCGTGCGGAGGCGGACCTCGATGCTACGTCTTAATGTATAGTCCGTAGACTCGCGCGTGCAGAGGCGGACCTCGAGGCTACGTCTTATTTAAAGTCCGTAGACTGGCGCGTGCGGAGGCGTATCTCGACGCTACGTCTTAATTTATAGTCCGTGAGACTCGCGCGTGCGAGGCGGACCTCGACGCCACGTCTTATTTAAAGTCCGTGGATCGAGTGCGTGCGGGCGTACCTCACGCCACGCCTTATTTATAGTCCGTAGACTCGCGCGTGCGGAGGCGGACCTCGACGCTACGTCTTATTTAAAGTCCGTAGACTGGTGCGTGCGGAGGCGTATCTCGACGCTACGTCTTATTTATACTCCGTAGAGTGCGCACGGAGGCGTCCCCCCGTTGCGTCTTATTTAAAGTCCGTAGACTGGTGCGTGCGGAGGCGGACCTCGACGCTACGTCTTATTTAAAGTCCGTAGACTGGTGCGTGCGGAGGCGTACCTCGACGCTACTTCTTATTTATAGTCCGTAGACTCACGCGTGCGGAGGCGGACCTCGGCGCTTCGTCTTATTTAAAGTCCGTGGACCGCGTGCGTGCGGCGTATCTCGACGCTCGCCTTATTTATAGTCCGTAGACTCGCGTGTGCGGCGGCGACCTCGGCGCCACGTCTTATTTAAAGTCCGTGGACCGCGCGTGCGGAGGTGTACCTCGACGCCACGTCTTATTTATAGTCCGTAGACTCGCGGCGCGCGAGGCGGACCTCGGCGCTTCGCCTTATTTAAAGTCCGTGGACGGTGCGTGCGGCGTACCTCGGCGCCACGTCTTATTTATAGTTCGTGAGACTCGCGCGTGCGAGGCGGACCTCGACGCCACGCCTTATTTAAAGTCACGAGATCGCGCGTGCGGAGGTGTACCTCGGCGCTCACGTCTTATTTATACTCCGTAGAGTGCGCGCGGAGGCGTCCCCCCCGTTGCGTCTTATTTAAAGTCCGTAGACTGGCGCGTGCGGAGGTAGACCTCGACGCTACATCTTATTTAAACTCCGTAGACTACGCCGAGGCGCAAGGCCATCGTGCGATTTAAAATAAACAAGGACCAAAACAGAGGCATCGAAAAAATGGCCGAAGATTTGTGACAACAAAAATGCTCCAGAATGCCACACCAGAATAGCATTTTATGCTGCGGTAGCCCCAAAACGGGCCAAAACCGAAGGAGCAAATGCGGCCAAATCAAATGCTCTGAGAATGGAACTGTAGGCATTACCTCGACGATGGAGCTGCCGCGAGCTTCATCAGTACTCTTCATCTGTGGAGTCCACGGTCGAGGAGGTCCTCATCTGCGCGAAGGAGGTGTATACGCCATGCAATAACGCAGCCTGAGTGCATGTACGCGGAGAAGCTCTTGGCCATGGCTACAGGTGATACAATTACTTCACGTAATTGCATGCATGGATGGATGCTTCATTTTGGCTTCCTGGGTGCATGCGTCTTCGGCGAGGATCCAACGCGAAGTCTCACGTCGGCGATGTCGGAGATGGCTTTGCCGTTGCGGAGGCCGTGGCGCGGAGGCGAGCTCGCTGTCGCGAACGCCGAGGGAGCCAACG
The DNA here is from genome assembly GCA_036346575.1 of Dendrocalamus sinicus. Classification (NCBI taxonomy): domain Eukaryota; kingdom Viridiplantae; phylum Streptophyta; class Magnoliopsida; order Poales; family Poaceae; genus Dendrocalamus; species Dendrocalamus sinicus. The sequence goes on from CM070647.1 coordinate 33,298,807, forward strand.
GAGACTCGCCGTCGCGGAGGCTTACACTATGCGCACGGCGGCGAAGCTAACTAGTGCTTGCACTAAGCGCGCGCGAGGGCCGGCGAAGACTTCCCACAGTCAAGGCGAAGTGGCGCGCGGGGTCTGGAGCGGGATCTCGCACTGCGGAGTCTGCCATGCGAAGCCGGTGGCGAAGGTCGATGTCGCTCGCGCCTGAGTGCCTGTATACTTGACATGCGAAGCACCATGGTCGACCAAGGTCGCTGAGCGCGTTGTTGCGAAGGCGGAGCCATGGCGAGGCGAGCGCGGCCAGCTCGGAATGACTTCGGCGAGGCGACTTCGACGAGGCGGAGGCCGAGGTCGAAGGCGCTGGGGGAGATGCGGAGTCATGGCGAGGTAGGCGCAGCCAGTCCGAAGGACTTCGGCGAAGGGTGGCGACGACGGCCCAGCCGCCACGGAGGTTAGCGCCGAGTGACGCGAAGAGGCTTCGTGAGACGCGAAGGCGGGCGAAGTCGCACCGGTTCCTCCACTGCACTCCCTCCGTCCTGGCAGCCCTCCACCTAGGCCAGCTATAGCAGCGTCGCGGAGGCTGCTGCGCAGTCACGTAGCCCAGAGTGAAGGCGCGGAAGGCTCGACGCGAGGACCACGACGACACGGAGAGACGCAGCGGAGGCCGCAGCGTGGGGGTGTCCTCGCCGTCGCGGTGCGTTGCAGAGGTGGGCGCCGCCGCCATGGAGTCCTCGTGGCGGCTGGCGGGCGAGCCGACATCGCCACGGCTCCGGTATCATGGCGGAGTCCCTGCCGGAGCTGACGGGACCTCGCGTAGACGCCGAAGCACACGAAGGCGAGCTGAGCACCGGGCGAACTCGTCGAAGTCGAAGCGACGCGCAAGGTGGGCGAGACGCGGATGGTTAGGCACGATGACCTTGCTGAGGTCTCGCTGGCGACACGGAGGCACTGCACTCTGCGGGGGCTGACGCGGAGACACTGTGCGAGGTAGACTTCGCCGAGGACGCACGAAGACCCACCTTCGGCAACGCGGGTGAAGACAGAGGTGCGAAGGCGTGCGCGGAGATGATGTCGCTAGTGCCGGACACAGGGTCATTGCTTTTTGCTAAATCCCGTGTGCTCTTTCCCTGCGGCTGGCTGTTGTCGTGGTGTCGTGAGGGGGCTGGGGCTGCCGCGCCCTCGCCCGGCGGCGTCGCCGCCGGAGTGGTAGCTGTGGGCTCGTGCTCAGGCGGGATACACCATCGAGTTCCTTCCAATCATAGCATCGACACAGCACTCTGGGGGTGTCGGCGAAGGCTCCGCGGCGGTCGGCAGAGACTCTGGGGGCTTTCCAGGGGCGTCGGTGAAGCCTCCGCGGTGGTCGGCGGAGACTCCGGATGCATCGGCGAGGACTTCGAAGAAGCGCGGCCGGCGACGAAACACGGGGGTGCTTGGAGGGCCGGTGGCGTCCGGTGCCGACGGTGGCATGCGCGAAGATGCGGAGCCCCAGGTCCCAGTCATCCGGTTAGGACGCGCCGATGTCGCAGCTCATGCACTCGTCCCGCGTGGCCAATGGTGCCGTACTCCGGATGGATGTAGTCGCCGAGGTCCCTGCGCGTGCAAGTGAATTTGTCGACCCAGAGCAGGCCTCCGGGGCGGAGCGCGGGGTCCCAGTCGAAGAGCCCGAAGTCGAGCAACTGCATGTGTGCAGCGGTTGCCTCGTCGTTCGCTGCCTCCGCCTTCGGCTTCAGGGCGGTGTGGTTGCCGGTGGATGACGCGTCGATCTGCATGTAGATGTAGATCAGCTCTTCGCCACGGAGCCTACTGTACAGGCGAAGTCAGGCGCGGATGGCACGGCCAGAGGCGAGGCTGCGTACATCCATCCGCGTCGAGCTCGCGCCGCCGCCGGCGGTGCGCCGAGACCTTGAGTCGCCAGCGCGCGCGCAGCTCCTCACCCGCGGTCGCCGCTATGTCGCGCGCGTCTGCGGGCGGAGACGATCGAGACGCAGCACGAAGCAACTTCCATGCAAGGCACTGGACGAGGACGCCGCTAGGAGAGAGAAAAAGGCTTATGCATGCATGCGGGAATGAATGCCATCCATGTATGCACGCAGAGAACGTATGAGTGCATGCATGCAGATGGATACAGCCGAATGATTAGTTGCATGCGGATGGATACGTGTGAAGCTTGTCTGCGCGGAGAGGGCTTCGCCGTGGCGACGTGCGGAGGCCAGAGTCGGACTTTGTCAGTGCAGAGCAGGCCTCGCCGCGAGTCGTCAGAGACCTCCCGGAGCCGGGGCGTAGGCCGACAACGTCTCCGTGGAGTCGAGACGAGGGCTGCCGAAGTCGTCGCGGAGCCGAGGCGACATGCGGAGGCCGAGCGCGGAGGCCGAGGCCTCATTTCCCTGGGCGAGGACGCCATCCCGAGCTACAGTGGCCGCAGCTCATGCATGCGAGGACGGACTCCTGCGTGCCAAAGCTTGTGCCTGCAGACGCGAGAGTGCGAGCATGGATGGGTGCAAGCACGGATGGGTGGTGATGGCAGAGCCTGGCGAGGCTTTGTGGTGGCTCGACGCGGAGACCAGCAGAGACGCGACGTTGCGCGAAGACTCTCAAGAGCTCAGCGCGGAGGCGCGGTACTCTGGCCGAAAGAATCCTGCCGCCGAGTCATCCGAGACACCACTTTCCTGCCTGAACACCTCCAATTAGATCTGGATTTATCTGCGATGAGTGCTCCAGAAATCCCTTCCATACATAAACTTCTAGTCGTCCCCACGGACAGCGCCATCTGTTGTAGCTACAGGCTAAACAGGAATGAAGGGGACTTAGTAGAAGAGAAAGAGAGAGCCAGATGTGTGTGGGAGAGTTGGTGAGAATGGGAGGATGTCCCCCCTTTGCCCCTCCTGGGGGTTTATATATATGAGTGGGGTAGAATGGGAAATCCCCATTCTACCCCTTAGTATTTACAAAGGATGAGGGTACATTGGTATATTTACACTGGTATATTCCTCTACACTATTGGGCCTATTACATGTTGGACTAGTTGCACGGCCCAGTCACGGGGGGTTGGGCCACCCCTACAACAGTTAACATATGGCAACATGTGCAAAACAGCTTATGCCATAAACTGATGTTGGTAGAAATATCTTATGCCAATATGCCATAAACTCAGTGAAAAGAAAATATTGGCTCGGTTCTTTTGGCTTATTGCTTGTGGCTTATGCTACAGTAAATAGCTTTCAAATGATGTGTCTTTTCAAAACAAGATCTGCAAGTCAATTGTAGTAGACATATATCGAATTCATCTATATCAACCAAAATCACACGCTAGTGTCTCTTTCCGCACTCTTTTTTACAAATAGATAGAATTCAAAAACTATAAACCATAAGCCATGCCCTTTCGGTAGCAAAAATCATAAGCCATGCCATTTTGGACCAGTACCTGAAACTGGCGCCTTAGACCACCAACTCGGCCATCTTGACGCTCAGTTAGCATTCAGAACATTTGATCTAATAAGCTATTAATGACCAAAGGGCTAAACGGTTGTAGGGACCCAGATTTTACAATCCGGATTCCTCTGTGATTCCACCGCACTATTCCCTGGATCAGTAGATAGTGCTCACAATTTACAGTTTTGAATATCAAAGTACATATCATGCAGAAACTTAAATATAATAATAGACTTACTCATGGGCCGATTAGGCCGAGGTCATTAAATTGCAGTAGCGGAAGAACGAAGCACACAAGTGGGACCTTCAGGACATGCCCACAGGAAGCCAACTGGAGGTGCGCGACCTAGCCCTTGACATCTTCATCTTCTCTGCCAGCTTGTCCAACCTTGTTGCTGAGGCGAGGTGATTTAATTCTTGATGCTGAATTTTGTCGCAAAAGCGAGTGTGAGCACTCCAACCCCGTGCTCCGTGAGCCAATACACAGAATGCAAATAGATAGTATGCATGGCTTAACAAAGGAGAGGCTCGGTTATTTTATTTGCCAAAAATCGCTTTTGGTAGCATTATTATCATTAAATCATAGAGTTGTTGTTACTGCCTAAACTTCACCTAGCGACTACCATATTCGACTTAATCCACCAAATACACTTCCTTCACCTAGCTATTATCATCAATTATACAATCCACCAATCATTTGTGTTGTAATCCCTAACAATCCAATCCTTTCGTTACTGATCCACAACCATAATTCGCTCCTGTACCTGCATGGGGGCCTCGTATGGGAATTGGACGTGGGCCACCGCAGCGGCGCGCCTCGGGTTCTGTCCCCTCGATCTTTGTCGCGCGCAGCGCGATGGAGGTGCAGGCGCGGGTATCGTGATTGCCGCGGCCGTGGACTACGCACCACAGTCCCTGATGCTGGTCGTCGTAATCTCCACGACCCTTATCATCGCGGCCCCTGCCACGGCCGCGCCCCCGGCCACGGCGCCCCCGACCGCCTCGGCCCGCTGGAGCACCCTCGTCGGACCCGCCTTCGATGTCGAGGACGTACCGGTTTCGCCTCGACCTCTCGCCGCGCTGGGCTGATCGGACGACTCCTATGCGAAGTTGTCCCTGCGGTCGGCGCGTCCTCGACGACACACGCTACGCTTTCCCTTCGAAGAACCGCCCTTCGGCGGATCTTCGGCTTTTGCCGAGGCTCCGGCCTGGTTGGTGTCGGAGTCATCACCTTGCCTTCGCCGCGCGTCTTCCTCCGCCCTGGCATATTCTTCCATCTTGTCGAAGAGCTTCGCCACCGTCTTGATTGGCTTTCGCGCGTTGTACTCGGCCATCGGGCCCGGACGAAGGCCCTTTATGGCTGCATTGACGATGGTGGTTTCGTTGACGTCTTTCACTTGACATCGAATCTTGGCGAAGCGTTTGAAGTAGTCCCGGAGCTTCTCCGAAGGTTTTTGCTTCACGGCAAAGAGCTGGTCCGCGTCGACTCGGTCGACGTAGTTTCCTTGGAAGTTGTTGTGAAGGCGGACATGAAGCTGTTCCCACGCGTAGATGGAGCCCGGCTCTATGGTAAAGAACCAAGAAAGCGCCACTCCTTGTAGCGCGAGGGGGAGTCCCTTCGCCTTCGTGGTGTCATCGTCGCCCGCGGCTTCGATCGTGGTTTCGTATACACGCACGAACTCGCGGGGGTCCGTGTCGCCCTTGTACGAGTCGATGGCGCTAGGAAACTTGAAGTCTTCGGGCCATGCCGCCTACTGCAGCCTCGCCGAAAGCGGGGACACCGGATCCACGCGCCGCGCCGCACGCGGGCTGGGCGTGGGGCCGCGATCGTCCGCCCTCTCGGCGTGGGCTCGGGCGCGATTCATCGCGCGCGCTGCGACTCGAGCCTCTTGCATATCTCTCGACGGCCCGCGAAGGTCCCTAGCTCCCGCTGAACGCGTTGAGAGCCGCCACAGAGCACTTTCCATCGCCGGTGCGGCGGGTCGCCGGATACTCCCGACGGGCGGATCGGCGCGGGACGACCGCGTCGCGGTCCCGAATCGCCGGCCGCTCCGTCATGGCTACCTCGAACCGCCCGGCCCATACTGCCGCGAGGGTTGCGATGGGGCGGTGGTCGGCTGTCCTTGCGTCGGCGGGTCGGTTGTCGCCGCACCGCGTCGGCGTCTTCGATCATGGGTCCGTCCCCGCAACGCCGGTGGCGGGGCAGGTCGTCGCGGTGCCGGTGACGTGGTTGGTCGTCGCGGTGCCAGTGACGGGGTTGGTCGTCGCGGTGCCGGTGACGAGGTTGGTCGTCGCCGCGAACGCCGGCGTCTTCGCCATCGCGCGCTGATCGCCACCGCGTCGCCGCCGCCGGCCACGGTACTCATCTACGACGCCCGCCCGGCCGCCTTCTTTCCCTTCGCCACCGCTGAAGAAGCTTTTTTCGGTGCCATCCTTCTTCTCCGGTCTTCAGGCTTGTCCTCGTCCTCCCCACGGACGGCGCCAACTGTTGTGGCTGCTGCACCAAGCAGAGAGAGGTGGTAGTGGAGAGTGATGAAGATAAGTGTCATGGCACTGGTCCTCCCATGGCATACTCGTATATATGCATACACATGAGGAGTGCTTTTACGCTTATACCCTTACATCCAGTTATCCCCTCAGGGGCGCTTATGTCATTACGCATGGCCTATTCTGGGCCTTATAACCTCCTACCAGGCCTGCTGGGTTTAGGTGGGGGCCATCCCTACGACAATAGCGATCCAGATTCCATCCACCGTTACATGGCATCCGCACCATATAGCATCTTTCAGCGTTATAGCCACTTAACTTACCACTGGGACGACACCCAGGACAATTCAAATCAGGGCTTTCCACTGCCCTCCACTCTTTCCATTCCCACCCACAAAGTTTTTGAAATAGAACTATATCTAGTTAAGTTCCCATGTCCGCCCTTGACCGTGGGCACGGCTATTCGAATAGTTTTGACTCTGCAGAGTTTGTACACTTTCACCACAAGAGATGATCAATTCGTTGCCCCACATGATTCCATAGACGTGGTTGAGTAGACCCTCACAGTGACTTTTCTAAATATCTAGTCCCTTTTATCATCTCACTGTATGGGCTTCTCCCACTTGCGGTGGGTCCCATCTATGCGCGGGATGTTCCCCACGCATTAATGCAGCGGGCTTCTCAACTCCCGCAACGATTAGAACAGTGGGCAAACTTCACCTCCACCGGTGTCCTTCGTGCCCCCTTGCCATAGCTTAACACTTCTATGCTCTACCGGTGAGATGAGTCCGGGGATTTCGATAAATTTACTTAGGCAAGTTGTATTTTACAGACTTGTGGTTGTACTGTTTTACATAGGAGGTCATGACAAGATTCAGTCCTTATTGGTATCTGGGCGGTCTATCACTAACCCACTTTGTGCTTCCACTGCACCACACATACACACCCTCGAACCAATCCGCTCAGATATTTAAGCAAGGTGGGGATTTTGGGAGTGTAAAATAATCATATCAAATATACCAGTCGTTATCACCATGACTTCCCAAACCAATTTCTCATGATTAAAATGACAATGATGTTTGGGGCATTTCAGCGGCCCTGAGTATCCATGCAGTACTAAGCATAACATATCATTAGGGACTTATTTTCGAAATGTTACTATTATAATTTTGCTAGGGCGACAAGGTTCACACATGCAAATATTCCAAATGAGGGGTGTCGTAGGGGTGGCCCCCACCTAAACCCAGCAGGCCCGGTAGAAGACTATAAGGCCCAGAATAGGCCTTGTGTAATGACATAACTGCCCCCAGAGGGGATGACCGGATGTAAGGGTATAACTGTAAAAGCACTCCCCATGAGTATATATATGCGAGTAAGCCATGGGGAGAGGCCAAGGCCATTACACTTATCTTCATCACTCTCCACTACCACTTCTCTCTGTTTGGTGCAGAGCCACAACAGCTTGGCGCCGTCCGTGGGAGGACGAAGACAAGCTCAAGACCAAGAAAAGATGGCACCGAAAATCTTCCTCACCGCGGCGAGGGGAAAGAAGGCGGCCGGCCGAGCGCCGCAGAGTACGAGGCTCGCCGCCGGCGGCAAGGCGGGCGCGGTGGCGATGCGCGCGCGGCGCCAAGACGTCGGCGTTCGCGTGGCGGCGCCAACCTCGTCACCAGCACCGCGACGATCAACCCCACCGCTGGCGTTACGAGGACGTACCCCGCGGTCCAAGACGTCGACACGGGTGCTTCCACAACCGACCCCGTCGACGCCGACCCCGTCGCCGCCACCACACCGGGGATGGAAAGCGCCCTGCTGGCGGCCCTCAACGCGTTCCAGCGGGAGTTGGGGGCCCTTCGCGGAGCCGTCAGAGATATACAAGAGGCTCGGAGTCAACCGGCTGTGCCAGCAACCGCGTCCGAGCCCGCGCCGGAAAGGGCGGACAGTCGCGAAGCCCCCGTCTCCGGCCGCGTGCCGCTGCGACGCGTGGATCCGGAGTCCCCGCTCTCGGCGGGGCTGCAGCAGGCGGCATGGCCCGAAGACTTCAAGTTCCCTAGCGCCATCGGCTCGTATAAAGGCGACACGGATCCCCGCGAGTTCGTGCGCGTGTACGAAACCGCGATCGAGGCCGCGGCGGAGAGACGACACCACGGGCGAAGGACTCCCCGCGATCGCACGGAGCGGCGCTCTCTTGGTTTTTTACCATAGAGCCCGGCTCCATCTATGCGTGGGAACAGCTTCGCGACCGGCTTCGATCCAAATTTCAAGGGTATCATCTCGAGCGAATTGATGCGACCAACTCTTCGCCGTGAAGCAAGGACCCTGAGACGCCGACTACTTCAAGCGCCGCCAAAATTCGCCGGTACATGATGTTAATGAAATCACCGTCGTTAAGGTAGCCATACAGGCCTTCGCCGGGCGATGGCCGAATACAACGCGCAGAGGCCAATTACGGCGATGGCCAAGCTCTTCGACAAAATGGACGAGTACGCGGGCGGAGGAGGATGCGCGAGCGCAGATCATCGCCTCGGCCTCGCCGCGAGGAGCGGCCCCGCGAGGTCGGGCGGGTGGCCTCTCTCGGCCGGCCGTGGCCGAGCCCCGAGGCAGCCCTCCCGAGGCGGTGAGGACGAGTGCGGGAAGGATCGTCGCGATGTGGGCCCAAACCTCGGCGCGCCACAACCGGTCGCAGACGGCCCATCACGCCCCGCCACCGAGAGCACCCGCCAGGACCCGACCCGCCGCGCGGGGGAGCCCGAGGGTCGGAGGGTGGAGTTGACTACCTCAGCCAACCCCGCTCAGGGCAGAGCTCTGCGCTATGGTAAGTGGTGCGAGGTACACGCTCGGCGATCATTACACAAGGGCATGCATCGCGTGATGGAGCCGCGGAGGGTGACGGCGGGTCTCGGTCTCCGCCTTCGGCCCCGCCGGCCCATGCGGGCACCCAAGGGATGGCCCCACACGGCCACCGCAATGGAGGGCGCGCAACGATCGCACCGCCAACGCCATCACCGAGGCTCTTCCTCAAAAACCCACGGGAGCGGCCGCGGATGTGGATGCCGCCCGCAAAGATCACCTTCGACTTGAACGACGCTAGGGGCGTGGAGTACCCCCACCAAGACCCTCTAGTCATCCAGGCCCGCATAGCATGCTGCGAAGTCAAGCGCGTCCTTGTCGACGGGGGAAGCTCCGCGAACATCTTATTCGCAGCGCCCTCGACCGCATGGCAATCCCGCGAAGCCAGCTGGAGCAGCCGGGAGCTCCACTTCAAGGCTTCGGGGGTCAACCGCTGCTGGCCCTGGGGCACGTTTCCCTTCCTGTCACCTTCCGTCAGGAGGGCAACAAAGGTAACATCCGGACCGAGCATGTCACCTTTGATGTCGTAGATATCCAGCACCCCTACAACGCCATACCGCGACGACGCCATCAACTCTTTCGAGGCAATCCCGCACCACGCCTTCTTGTGTGTAAAGCTCCTGCCCGAGGGTGTCATCACCATCTTCGCGATCAGACTGCAAGACGTGCCGGCGCGCAGCCGCGCCTCGCATCGCCCGATGCATGCCCTCTCCGGCGCGCCAGTCTGGGCCCTCCGCCCGGTGGACGCCCAAGCCTCGGCCCGAAGGCGGCGTCAAGAAGGTGCCGCTCCAGGCGGAGGGTAGTTTGTCTCCATTGGCGAGGGCTCACCGGGTCGAGCGGGAGCTGCTCCGGTGCTTGAACAACGTGGATGTCTTCGCATGGTCCCGGAGGACATCAAGGGCGTGGATCGCGCGGTAATCCAGCATCGCTTGGCGGTTCGCCCGATGCCAAGCGGTCAAACAGAGGCTCCGGCGATGTCGATGGATCGGCAGCAGCCGGCCAAAGCGGAGGTGGCAAAGCTTCTTCGCGCCGGGGTCATCCGTGAGGTCCACCATCCAGAATGGCTCGCTAACCCGGTGCTAGTCAAAAAGGCTAGCGGGGCCTGGCGCATGTGCATCGACTTCACGGCACTCAACAAGGCGTGCGGGACAACTATCCCTTGCCACGCATCGATCACCGTTGACGCCATCTGCGGTGCGAACTCATGAGTTTCCTGGACGCCTATTCTGGCTACCACCAGGTATACATGGCGAAGACGACGAGGAGAAGACCGGTTTCATCACACCACTTGGGACATTCGCTTGTCGTAATGCCCTTTGGCTTGAAGAACGCAGCGCTACCTTCACCCGCCTCGTCACCATTGCCCCGCCGCCCACTCGGGAGAACGTCGAAGCATACGCCGATGACGTGGTGGTCAAAACTCGGCAACTTGCTCTACACGGCCGGGACCTCCAGAGACCTTCGACAACCTCCTAAGGCGGGCATCAAGCTCAACCCCGACAAATGTGTCTTCGGGGTACAGGCGGGCAAGCTCCTCGGTTTCCTTGTGTCCGGACGGGGCATCCAGGCGAACCCCGACAAAGTGGACGCTATTCTGGGTATGGAGCCGCCCAAGACAACGAGGGAGGTCCAGAGGTGGCGGGCGCATGGCAAAGATTAAGCCGCTTCTGTCGGGCGGCGGGCCTCGCTGCCGTTTTCAAGACACTCGCGGTGCGAGGGGTTTCGTTGGGGCGGGGGCGCGCAAGGCCTTCAACGAGCTCAAGAAAGACATGGCAAGCCTCCCACTCTGGTCGCCCGGCACGAGGCTCCTCCCGCTCTACAGGCTGCGTCGACCACCGCGGTCGATCTTTGTCCTCGTCTTAGAGGAAGGCGCCATGCATCGCCCGCCTACTTTGTCTCCGGCCCTTCAAGGCGCCAAGACAAGATACACGGAGCTGGAGAAGCTCGCCACGCTACGCTGTCATGGCCTCCGGAAGCTTCGGCATTATTTTCTCGCTCACCCGATCACCGTGCCTTCCTCATTCCCCGCCGAGAGGCTACACAACAAGGAGTCCACGGGTGTATCGGAATGGGCCGCGAGCTCGCTCCCTTCTCCTTGACGTATGCTTCGCGAACGGCAATTAAATCCCAAGTCCCGGCGGATTTCCTCGCGAATGGACCCCACCGCCCAACCCGCCAGCGCACGATGACCCCGTCTCGACGCTACAATCGACGGAGCTTACGCTGCCGCCGCCGCGCGCGTGGGGCGGTGATCGCCACGCTCGAGGGACGCGTTCTTGTCAGACTCGGCGCGCTTTGCCTTCCCCGCCACCAACAACACGGCCGAATACGAGGCGCCGCTTTGGCTGGCGAAGCTCAAGGCGGCCGCGCGAGACGGTGTTGGTCCGCACCGACTTCGCGCTTAGTGGTCGGCCATGTGGACAAGTCATATCAAGCCAAGGACCCCGAAGTTGGCCAAGTACCTCGCGGCGATGCGAGGGAAAGGCACTTTTGGGTGTCACCGTCAAGGCCATCCTCGAGCGGAGAATGAGCGGCGGATGCCCTCGCCAAGGCAACACCAACACCGCTGCCCGAGGGGGCATTCTACGAGGTGTTAGCAAAGGCGCCATTGTGCAGACAACCGACGCGCGCTTGTCCACCGCATTGATCGGCGAGAGATTGGCGGAGCCCATTTTCAAATTTTACAAGGCCTCGCTGAGCCGGAGGACCGCCGAGCTGCGACGATTGCAAAGACCGCGCACGGTCCTTCCAGTGTTTGAAGGGCGCTTTACAAGAAGGGCGCTTGCGCGCCGCTCTGCGCGCGCCTCTCGATGGAGGAAGGAAAGGAACTCGACGGAAATCCACGCGCGTATGCGGATCCCACTGGCGCCGAGGTCATTAGTCGGCAAGGCGTTGAGACAGGCTTCATCGCCGATCGCCATCACCGACGCCAGACCTCGTCGCGGTGCCAAGGGGTGCCAATGGATGGCGCGCATCATTCGCAGCCCCCGACAAGCCTAAACCCAATCCCCGGCCGCCATCGGCGCTACTGGGGTCTCGACATAGTAGGACCACTTGCCCGAGCTCCGTGGGACCTCCGTTCGTGGTGGTCGCGCCGAGTATTTCTCCGTGGCCGGAGGTGATCGCTCGCCAAAGTAACTTCGCGCCATACGGCGCTTCCTATGGCAAAACATCATATGTCGCCGGGTACCTCGAGCTCACGGCCGACAATGGCTGCAGATTCGACGCCGCCTCTTCAAGGATTACCGTGACAAGATGGGCATCACTCTCGATTCGCCTCGGTAGGGCATCCCGATCCAACGGGCGGTCGAGCAGCGAATGGCGCCATCTCGCCGCCATCAAAAGCGCTGGTGGGATTGCCGAAGGGCAAGTGGCCGACGAGCTTCACAGCGCTTTGTGGTCGCCGCTGTGACGGTAACGCCCAACGGGATTTACGCCGTTCAAGCTCCTCTTCGCGACGGCAATGACGCCCGAGGAAATTAAGGCCGGCTCGCGGGTCCTCGCCCAAGCACCAAGAGGAGCGCGCGTGTGTCCTGGACCTCCTCGACGGATACGCAAACGCAGCCCACCACGCCGAGAAGTACGCGCGCGCATAATGCGTGCTCGGACCGCCTATATGCCCGCGGGGTTCAAGCACGGGACCTCGCCCTCGAGTAGCGCTTGCGTAAACCGTCGGCAAGCTGGAATCCAAGTGGGAGGCCCGTACATCGTAACGAGGCATTGCCAAAGGCGCATCGCCGCCTCGCCACGCTGAAGGACAAGCCTTCCGACACATGGAACGCGGACAAAGCGCGCGATACTACGCCTAGAAGCAAGACAAGAGGGCGTAGGCCACCGCTTTGTTGATTAGGCGATGCTCGTCCGCGCAAACGGGAGTTCAATAAAGGTTGCTGTTCCAACAGCATCCCCTGTCCGCGCTAAGCCGCACGCGCGAGTCTCCGGACTATAAAGAAGACGTAGCGTTGAGCCTAGCTCCGCACGCAATAGTCCACGGACTCTAAATAAGACGTAGCGTCGAGCCTAGCTCCGCACGCGCGAGTCTCCGGACTATAAAGAAGACGTAGCGTTGAGCCTAGCTCCGCACGCAATAGTCCACGGACTCTAAATAAGACGTAGCGTCGAGCCTAGCTCCGCACGCGCGAGTCTCCGGACTATAAAGAAGACGTAGCGTTGAGCCTAGCTCCGCACGCAATAGTCCACGGACTCTAAATAAGACGTAGCGTCGAGCCTAGCTCCGCACGCACTCTACGGAGTATAAATAAGACGCAGCGGAGGGACGCCGCGCGCTCTCTGAGTATAAAGAAGACGTGGCGTTGAGCCTAGCTCCGCACGCAATAGTCCACGGACTCTAAATAAGACGTGGCGCCGAGCCTAGCTCCGCACGCGCGAGTCTCCTGACTATAAAGAAGACGTGGCGTCCGAGCCCAGCTCGCACGCAATAGTCCACGGACTCTAAATAAGACGTGGCGCCGAGCCTAGCTCGCACGCCGCGAGTCTCCTGACTATAAAGAAGACGTGGCGCCGAGCCTAGCTCCGCACGCACAGTCCACTGACTCTAAATAAGACGTGGCGCCGAGCCCACCTCCGCGCGAGTCTCCTGACTATAAAGAAGTCGTGGCGCCGAGCCTAGCTCCGCACGCAATAGTCCACGGACTCTAAATAAGACGTGGCGTCGAGCCCAGCTCCGCACGCACTCTACGGAGTATAAATAAGACGCAGCTGGGGCGCCGCGCGCACTCTCGAAGTATAAAGAAGACGTGGCGTTGAGCATAGCTCCGCACGCAATAGTCCACGGACTCTAAATAAGACGTGGCCGAGCCTAGCTCGCACGCGCGAGTCTCCTGACTATAAAGAAGACGTGGCGCCGAGCCTAGCTCGCACGCAATAGTCCACGGACTCTAAATAAGACGTGGCGCCGAGCCTAGCTCGCGCGCGCGAGTCTCCTGACTATAAAGAAGACGTGGCGCCGAGCCTAGCTCCGCATGCAATAGTCCACGGACTCTAAATAAGACGTGGCGCCGAGCCCGCTCCGCACGCGCGAGTCTCCTGACTATAAAGAAGTCGTGGCGCCGAGCCTAGCTCCGCACGCAATAGTCCACGGACACTAAATAAGACGTGGCGCCGAGCCTAGCTCGCACGCGCGAGTCTCCAGACTATAAAGGACGATAGCGTCGAGATTGGCATCCACACGCGCGCCCCACGGAGCACAAACGAGATGCATACACCGCCCTTCACGCCCAAATGACGAGTAACACCAAGCATAAAGTACTACTTGGTTCCATTGCGAAAGCGAGAGGGTTACATGGTCACATGCGTAAGAACCAGTACATCACCCCCCGGCACCACCCGACCAACCGCTCAACCTTGGCGCGGTGCGGACGAGCCCGCGCCGTCGTCGCCACGGCGCTCAAGGACCCCTTCAAGCCATCGGAGGAGGTCCCCCTCCCCATGCAACGTCTGCTGCGGCGACTCGCGCACCTTCCCGGCGGCCCTGCATCCGTTGGTGGAAGTTCTGCAGGCCAGCCCCGACGGAGCGGATGGCGTCCGACATAACCTCCGGTCGGTCGGGAAGATCCAGTTGAGGATTCGTTAGCTCATGGGTATGCCTACACCCACGAGTATGAAGCAGGGCGAGGGCGAAGCACGCACCAACATAGCTGCAGTGCTCGCCAAAGGTCCTGGCGCCACGAAGAGCAACGCCGGCCCCCTCCTCGATCAGCCCGAGCGTCTCCGACAAGGCCTCCGGCCGGTGCGTAGTATCCGGCACTCGGACGCACAGATCCCGAAGGGCCTGGTTCAGAGACTCCATGGCCCGCCACGCCGACGCAGACGCATTTCCCAAGGCAAGGCGGTTCTCGCAGCGACCTCCGCCGATTGGGCGTTCTCCTTCTAGGACGGAGATCTGCGCACGGCGCGCGCGTTCCCAGTGCGGCGTCCCGCGCCTCCGTGGCTGCAACCTGTGCGGCCACCAGGGCAGCCTCCAGCGCGCGAAGTTCGTCATCCTTCGCGGCGATAGCAGTGTTCGCTTCACGGAGGTGGGCTTCCAGAGCCCTTTGCTCCCGAACGGGCCTCGTCAAAGGACCGGCTAAGGGCAAGTGTCCGACAGAACAACGAATCAGCAAGCGCTAACCATACCGCATAAGCTGAAGTGCACGATTTCCCTCATCTCGGAGGCTCGCAACGTGAGCGCCAGGAGGTCCCAGCGCATGACGACAGCACCTCTCGGTTGAGGCCGTTGTCGCACGCCTTCGGCGGCGGCGGTGGTCGCAAAATATCTCCGGCGAGGAGCAAGTCCGGCGGCGAGCCCCGCCCCAACACGCCAGATTTATCGCGCCACGCCACGCCGGCGAGAAGAACGCACCGCGGGCATCCTCACACGGCTCCCGACCGCGCACACACTTCGCCGCCGATCCTTCGCGCGCGCCAGAGACGCCGTCTCGCCGATGTCGGCGAGAATGAGCGAGCGGACGAGAAAGCCTCGCGAAGTCTAGGGAGAAAGGACTCACACCTACCTCCTGCGCCCCTCGCCACGGCAGAAGCGGCACCGGTCGACCACCGTGGGGACACGGGGCCTCAACGGTTGGGAGAAGGTCTTGGCGCCGCGCCGGCGCCGTAATCCGCGGCAAGGCCCCGCAACAGTGAACCGACCCCTCGTTGGCGGGGAAGCGCGTCGGCGTTCGCTGCGGTGGCGCAGACGATTCTTCCACGCGAGAACCACCTCCGGTCATTGCCGCCCCGCGCTTCTCCGCGAGGGGCACGCCCTCGTCGGCCGCTACGGTTGATGGCGCACCGCCTCGTGGTTTGTTCGCCGGGGGCGCTACTACCCGGTCGACGGGTCCAATTCAGCGGTGGCCGCAAGCCCGAGCACGGGCTCGTGGGCGCGGCGAGTGCCTTGGATCCGCAGCGTGCGCCCCTCGGCGATGTGGCGGGCCCGGCCGGCCGACGCTCTCGCCTCACCGAGCTTCCGCCGGGGGCTGCGGGTTGCATACGACAATGGGAACGGGGCCGCGTCGCGAAGATGACCCCTGCGGGCTATCACCTTCACGGCACCGAGTCCCGCGGGAGCTCTTCCGCATCATGCGCTCGGGCATGGCAATGCCTATAGCCTCGCAGTGCGGTTTATCCGCCTGTTTAGCCGCTGGACGCGCCTCGCGAGCCCGGTGCTCTTTAAGTGTGTACGGGCCAAGAAGCGCCGCGCCGCGCGCTCCGCATCTTCTAGCCGAGCCATCTGCGCAGAAATCACGTCGTAGGCGGAACCCAGCGCAGGCAAGGGCGTCTTGGGAGACTTACAAGGTGCGGAGGGCGAAGCGGCCGAGACACGACGGATCGAACCCGTCCGCGGGGCCATTCGCGCAACATACTTCCCGGGAGGACAGTGGCGCCGCCCATGCATCGTGAACTCCTCGACCAGTCGCGACGCCATGCGACGAGCCACACCAACGAGGCTCAGAAGCTTTGGCGTGTCGTCAATCTCGCCGCACTTGGCGTCTTTGTTGAACGAGATTGGCCCACTCGCATCGCAGCCCGCTCTTGTCGGTCACGGTGTAGTAGAACCACCACCGCGCCAGCCGACGCCACCGCCGCCGAGGCTAGCACAGGAACAACGTCGCGCAGACGCCGAGCACGAAGTCCACACCACCGGTTGGACACTGCGTCGCCAACCTTCCCGGGGCGGTGTGCATCGTGCGGGGTGGCAAATAGGCTCGCACTAGGCGCCACCCCTCGGTCCGCACGCCACGTGAAGACAGCTAGGCGGAGTATCGCGTGGGGCGCCACCGGTGGGCTAGCTCCAATCGGTAGGCCCGCAGACTTCGCCACAAACAACGTCTGGGGCATCCGAAGGCCGACATCGAAGAAAGCGACAAAACAATTGCCTCTAAGGGCCCGAAGCCGGCTCCGTCTCGCCCGGCGAGGCAAGCGAGCCCGTCGCGATGCACGATCTTCCTCATCCACGAGCCGTTGCAGCGTCCCCTCCGTCATGCGGCTTTTCCCGACACGGGAGCAGAGCCTCCGGATGCTCCACCGCGTTCCACAATTTGTTGGCACGCGAGCTCCTCGCGGCACCGCTTGTACCACGAGGAAGGATGGGTCCCCCCGCCTTGGGTGGGCAAGGAACCGCTGCGGGGGTGGTAGCTGGCATCGTCGTGGCTAGCCATTTGCTCTTCACGATAGGGGAAGGAGAAGAAGAAGGCAAAGGAGCAATGGGCCTAACAATTAGCGCGGCGCAAGCGGCGCGCGCGGATCAAAAAGCAAAGCGAGGAAGGGTGCCTCCCCAATGCGGCACCTTATAAAAACCGCTCGCCTGCTCTGGGGCTCAGCGCACAGACGGATCAAATTCCCGGCGATTCGGCCGTCCAGGATTTGGAAAGAAGAACCGCCCGAACCTAGAAGGCAGCGCCTGGTAGGTGGCCAGGCAGCGCACAACGCCCCTACCTCTTCAACACGCGTCCAATTTCTCGGGGAACGAGGCGAACGGCCGCGGTCACGCAACCGCTCACATCCCACGACGCACCAGTCGCGAGTCGCCACGTGCCCCACCCGCAGCATGGCAGACTGCACGACGCGACAGCCTGACTTCTGCCAGGCCAAGCGTCGGCGCAATTCCAGCCGCCATTAAAAGCGCACTACAAGGCTACGAGGTCACAACAGCCCCGGAGCGCGCGCCTCTGCTTCGAAGTGGGCGCCGGCTTCGCGGCCACCCGTTCGAAGGGGACGGAGCGCGCGCGTCTACTTCGACTAGGCGCCGCCTCGCGGCCACCCGTTTGAAGGGTAGGGGACGGAGCGCGCGCTCTCGCCGACTAGGCGCGCCGCCGCGCCACCCGCTCGAAGGGTAGGGGCGGAGCGCGCGTCTCGCCCGACCAGGCGCCGCCGCGCCACCGATTGAAGGGTAGGGGCGGAGCGCGCGCGTCGCCGACCAGGCGCGGCCGCGCCACCCTTCGAAGGTAGGGGCGGGCGCGCGTCTCGCTGACCAGGCGCCGGCCGCGCCACCCGCTCGAACGGTAGGGGCGGAGCGCGCGTCTGCCGACTGACCAGCGCGCCGCCGCCACCGCTCGAAGGGTAGGGGCGAGCGCGCGCGTCGCTTCCGACTAGGCGCGCCGCCGCCACCCGCTCGAAGGGTAGCGCGTGTCATGCCGAGCGCAAGCTTCGTGTTCCTCAACCACAAGCTTGGAGTAATTCACGGGCGCGAGGGACGGAGGGCCAAAGGACTCAACGACATGGCTTCGGCCCTGTGAAGCCCTTCACCATGAGAGGCTCCTGTCGTAGGGGTGGCCCCCACCTAAACCCAGCAGGCCTGGTAGAAGACTATAAGGCCCAGAATAGGCCTTGTGTAATGACATAACTGCCCCCAGAGGGGATGACCGGATGTAAGGGTATAACTGTAAAAGCACTCCCCATGAGTATATATATGCGAGTAAGCCATGGGGAGAGGCCAAGGCCATTACACTTATCTTCATCACTCTCCACTACCACTTCTCTCTCTGTTTGGTCTGTAGCCACAACAAGGGGTAATATTATTCAAGGTAAACAATGGGCACATAACTAGAATATTAAATTAAACATGTATTTGCATATAAGATAACAGCATGCAATTTGATAATTTAAAACAAAGTAATTTGCAGAAAATGTAGGTTCAACAAAATCAAAGTATTGACTCACCTAGCGCGGTTTACGGCGGTCTTGAGCCCACTCAAAGCCTTCTTATGTGATGGGCTTGAATTCCTGGTCTTTGTCTTTATCTGAGTCTGGATCCTACTTGATTCCCATAGATCTTCCGGACCCCACTTCTAATTACGCGACAAACAACTGAATTCAAATAAGAGCAAGTAACTCAAAAGATCCAATTAAATCCGAATAAACTCCATTTAGTCTTATTATGAGTTAATGGGTGGTTTGGGTTAATTGAGATAAGGTCGATAATAGCATTTTGTGGTATGATATTTTATGTACCTCCATTTATTACTAGGCTAAGTTAATTGGAATTTGGGTCTATTTATATGAGTCCTAGCTTGCTATATAAATTTATGTTTAGTATCGCTATTCATTTGAAACTAACATTAAATTTAATTAATGACACCTTTATTATCTTGCATTTACTTTAGCCACCATTTGGATTGTCTTTATCCCTAATTTTAGTTTAAACTTAGTCATCAGGGCAAAGCTGGGTTTATTATACAAGGTAACATTTCACTATGGGTATTGGCTAAAATATATATTAATGGGGTTTGTTTAAGGTGACATGATGATTATTGGGCATATATGTTGACATGTTAATTAAGGCCATCCTTATTGAATATAAACATTTATCCGAGCCACTTCTCCTCTCTAATGCCTTTTTTTAATAAATAATTAGACTTACACTTTAAATATTAAAGTCACACTAATCATTTATCATGGCGACTAATCCGAAATTTAATCATACATAAACTCGCTAAGCCTTATTTAAATCTTATTAGCTTCCCTAATTTTTGTTTCTAAGTTTTTCCTTTAATTTAGGATTAGATTTAAAATAAACGCTAAAGGCATACTAATCATACATACGTGATAATAACTAATCCATGTTTTAAGCTTATATATATCCTAACAAATGTGTACCTTCTATGGATGTATTATTTTTATTACTTTTTGGCTATACATTAAACCACATTTTATTAATTCCTTTAATTGCTAATTAGTCCTCAAGTAAATATTTAAACCATATTTATTTCTTATGTAGCAGTTAATCAAGTATTAAGTCCTAATTAACCTTATTTTATATTTTAAGATATATATGTATATATACTTTATTTGATCTTGACTTAATTATCCTAACTGCCTGGGATTATTTCTTAATTTTTCTACCGAATTTTCCTTTACTAATACTACTTAGCAAAAAGACTACTAAAAACCTAATCTAATATTCTACGGAGAGGGGAGTCGATCTTGGGCTGGCGGGGCGAGAACGCACATTGCTAAACACTCGGCCACTCTGTCTTTCGTGACTTACCAAAGGGGCGATGGTAGTTATGCTGAGGAGGTAGTGTCCCAAACAGAGGAGCCCGGGGCGGCGGTCTGGCGGTGGCGTTGCCGGCGGGTGGCGGCCGTAGGGAAGCCGGGGAGGACTGAAATGGAACGCTGGGTGTGCGGGGATGCCGAACGAGGTGGTGACGAGGTCCGGGGAGCGTCGAGGCGGGCCGGCGGCGTGCGGCGGCGGCAACTCGGGAGTGGGCTCCGATGCCGGCGACGTGGAGGTGGGGAGAAGCCAGGCCGAAGGCAGGAGGAGCTAGGTGACGCCCCAAGGAAGTTATGGCGCGAAGGAATTGGCCGGAGGCGATTCTACTCGGCCGGATTTGGGTTCACCGGAGCTAAAGGGGAAGGAAACGGCCGACGGCCGGTGGGGCTCTAGAGGCCGATTCCTGGCGGTGGGAGGAAGAGGGGAAGGAGGCGAGGCGGATGGGGGCACGCCCTCCCTCTTATGGAGGCGGGGCTGACCGGGCGGCGGGGAAGGTCCGGGCGGAGGTGGCGGAGGACCGCCGGGTAAAGACCCGGTGTGGGGCTCGATGCTTGCGCGTGACGAGCGGGGGACCGCGACGCGCGGGGTGGCGAGGCGCGAGGACAAGGCGAGCATGCGCGCGCTGCGGGTGATGGAACGGTTCGAGGAGTAGGCGGCTAGCAGCAGGGCACGCGCGGGCGCACGGGGTGGAAGAAGAAAGAGGAGAGAGGGGCGCGGGGTCCGCTGGCAGAGAGACAGGGACAAGGTCCCACGGGCAGTGAGTGGCGGGGAATGGGCTGGCGGGGGTTGGGCAACGGGGGTTGGGCCGGATTTGATGGCCAGCCTGACCCCAATTCTCTTTTTTTGTTTATTTATTGTTTTGTTATATATATACACATATGTATATACAGGTTTATATATATACATATGTATATTTTATTTATTTATATTTCTGTATATATATGTATATTTACCTTATTTGAATATATATATATACACACACACATATATATACATTTTTTTTATTCATTTGCACATTTATTTTATACACAAGTATATATTTCCTTTTTGCCTATATATTATTATTATTTTTAAGATGAAATTTTATGTTTTAGTTTTAAGTTTCTCCCTCCCTTTTAGATTTGAATTTGGAATTTTTGGGTTCCCATTATTTGCATACTTCCTTTTATGGCATTATTAATATTAGTTTCATTTGTTTAAATCTTTTCTTAAATTTTGGATCCTCTACCAAAAATTCAGAAAGTCACCATAAAATCCAAATTTCAACAGAACATATTGTAAAATATTTTAAGAACTTTATATTTTTAAATTCGAATTTTTCAGGATGTTACAACGGTGCATATCAAATCTGGATCACAATTATGGACAGCAGAAGGCCTAGTTTCTAGTGGGTTTCTATGGATGGTTCACAGTTAGGGATAGCCAGGAAAACTATACAGTCTATAATCATGCTGACAGACATGCAAAATATCAAGATCACAACGTGAACCAAAACTAATATACTTAATCACCAAATGAATACATGACAAAATGTTCTACAAGTGCTTCTGTACATACAAATGTGCTATCCTTCATGCTCCACCCACCCAGCTCTCTTACATAAGAGCAAGAATACAAAGAATTGAACTTGTACATTTTGGTACAGAACAACATCTATTCCTGTCGTAAATATATGGTTCCTCTGCACAAAGGTCCGCGTCAGCTGATGCGTGTTATAATGTATCGGCCTTTCTCCAAGTCATATATTATTTTTGTCTTGGGCTTCCTCCATCTCAACACCAAATAAACTCCACATACAAGAAACGCTCCCAGCACAGCAACCAATGGTCTATTGTTATGGACTGGTGTTGCAGCAGTGCCTGATGGCTCTTGAATTATGCTTTTTATGTTTGTGATGAAAGCTCCTAGAGCCCATTCAACCTGAATGTCTCCGACCTGATTTGAATACTCAATCCTGCTCAGGGAAAATTTTAAGTTGCTAAGCAAATAAGATTACTTAACAATAAATTTCACTAAAGGAGATTGATGTGTCCTGATATGCTTGCCTCTTGTCATCCAGCGGCACACCAAGACTGTCGTGCAGTAGAGCTACAATGTATGCTGACGAGAAGCAATACCGTGACAAATCTTCATCTGACTGATTAGGATACTTTTGTCTAAGAGTGCGCAAGTCCTTGTTGCAAAATTGCTCTCCAGCAAGCACAAAATCAGATAGTGATGGAGACTGCTGCAGTCCAAAGAACTGGCGGAGAATGTGTAGGAGTTAGAAGTGCCCAAAGAAAAGGATGGCACGCGCAACGAAAAAACAAAGAGAAAGATGTAGTGGACCTTTGATGTAAAATAGAAATTTTCAGTTGCCAGGAAGTGTCCACGTAGCTCAGGTACGAAAGTAGATCCCAGGTGGCATTTTTGATACTGGCACTTTTCTGCATTTAAAACATAAAAGTGGTACTTGTTATGAATATCGCTTGTATCTATCATGAGGCCAATGGGCCAATATATATACACGTATAGGTATGGCACATATGCAAGAAACCCCTCACACAACACGGTAAATACACAGCTATATAATACATATCTAATACCCCCTTAAATTTATGGTGGATCAACAACATAAAATTTGGAGAGGTAGAAACTGTGCTGAGCTCTGGTCTGTGCCTTTATAAAGAAATCTGCTAACTGAAACTCTGATGGTATATATTGAAGAACAACGACCTGATCCTACACATATGTCCGCATGTAGGAAGCATTAACACCAATATGCTTTGTAAACTCATGTTTCACCGGATCTTTAGCAATGCTAATAGCACTTGTACTGTCAAACAAAAGAGGATTCGATGCAGAGACAGAAACACCAAAATCCTTAAGTAACCATCGTAACCAAGTAACCTCCGCAGTCAACAAACCTATAACTCGCAACTCAGCCTCAACACTCGAACGAGAAACTGCTATCTATTTCTTAATCTTCGAAGCAATGAGAGAATCACCAAGAAAAACACAATGAACAGAGAGAGATCGACGATCAGAGGGATCATTAGCCCAGGTTGCATCAAAATATGTCTGAAGCTGTAAAGAGCTGGAGCAAAGGAAAAAGAGACGACGAGAGAGAGAGAGAGTGTTCCACGAATGTATCGCAGAGCACGAGAAAGATGACTATAATGGAGTTGAGTGGAAGTAGAAACAAACTGATTCAAGATACGCACAACATACGAAATGTCAGGATGAGTAACACCAAGATAAACAAGCCTCCCTACAAGATGACAATAGCAAGTAGGATCAGTAAAAGGCTCAACATCAGTGCGATGAAGATGAATATTAAGCTCCATGGGAGTCTCAGTTGTGTGCTGATAGTAAAAGAGGCACGATCAAGAAGATTCTGGATATACTTTTCTTAGGATAGATAGAACCCCTCAGGAGTACAAATAACCTTATTCCTAAGAAAGTAGCGAAGAGGAACCAGATCAGACATGAGAAACTGCTCATAAAGACGCTCATTGACAAAAGTGATGTATTGAGAATCATCTTCAGTAATGATCATATCATCAACATACAAAAAAAGAAACGTCTGACCACAAGGCGAAGTATGAGTAAAAAGAGTAGGATCATGAGCATTGCCAGAGAAACCAGCTGCAATGACAACAGAAGAGAAAATGATCAAACCAGGCACGAGGAGTTTGCTTGAGGCCATAGAGAGATCGACGAAGGCGACAAACCATACCATCAGGGACAGAATACCCAGGAGACGGTTGCATGTAGACCTCCCCACGCAACTCGCCATTAAGAAAGGCATTCTTGACGGCCAACTGAGAGATAGGCCATTGCCGAACAGAGGCCACATCAAGGAGAGTGCGAACGGTGGTTATGTGAGCGACAGGGGCAAAGATCTCATCGTAGTCAAGACTATGCTCCTGTTGAAAACCACGCGCTACAAGATAAGCCTTGTAGCGCTCAAGAAAACCATCAGAGTGAGTCTTAACCTTATAGACCCACTTGCACGTGATAGGAGTAACACGTGTAGGAAGAGGATAGAAAGGATGAGACTATCAAAAGTAACATCCCAAGAAATCCGCATCCATCGGCCAACAGGATCCCAACAACGATATCGCTTGTGCTCAACACTATAGCCCAGAAAACGCACTCAACAGACTAAGCGGTCAGCTTGGTGCGCTCACGAGGTGCAAGAAAAACATAGCACACACACCCAAAGAGGCGAAGACTAGAATAATCAGGAGTCTTACCATATAGACAGCCTTAACCCAGAAATGTGGTGGAACAACATAAGCCTGAGAGTACGAGCTGTCTCAAGAAGATGACGATGCTTGCGTTCAGCCATACCATTCTGAGCATGAGCACTGGGACAAGAAAACAAAGAGAGAGTGCCTTACTCAGCAAGAAAGCCATGAAGAACTCCCGACAAGTACTCCCCAGCAGAATCAGCGCGAAAACACGAATAGGACAGTCAAACTGAGTATTGACTATGGTGGCAAAAGTCTTGTAGATAGTTAGAACCTCACTGCGAGATGACATAAAATATATCCATGTATGCCGAGAAAAATCATCAATAAAAATTATATAATATCGAGAAAGGAGCTGATCCCCATACATCAGAATGAACAAGATCAAAATGACGCTAAGACACTAACTCACTGGAAGGATAGGGGAGTTGAAGCTGTTTGCCAAGTTTACAACACTAACAATTTAGAGAAACAACACCAGACACAAACCCTAAAAGACTACGACGAAGTAATGAAGACATACGTGACCCACAAAGATGTCCTAAACGGTGACGCTACTGAGCAAAAGATGCGGTGGAGGCTGCAACAGATGTGGAGGCAGTGGTGGAAGCAACAAGACTGACAGGGACAGCGGAAGGAAGATGAAGCCAGTCAAGCTCTTAGAGCCGTCGTGAGTCACGGCGGTGAGGGCCAATACCAACCAGAGTCCCCGTGCGGCGACCCTGAACACAACAAGAATTAGAATTGAGAATAACTTGACAACTATGATCAGTGAGCTGGCCAACAGATATGAGCTGCATGGTTAGTTTTGGAACATGAGAAACAACAAGAACATGAAAGGATGGATTTGCAAGAGTGTCTCGTCCTGCGACAAAAAGAAAGGTACCATCTACTGTTTGAACAGTGATAGGAGTAGCTAAAGGATTAATGGAAGTAAGACTGGTGGAATCAGATGTCATCTGAAAGGAAGCACCAGAATGAAGAATCCAAGATGATATACCTGAGTAAGGAGAAGTATTAGGTTGTCTCTCATTGGAAGACTCAGCAGCAGAACCGAATAACGCAGAAGCAACTATGCGACCTAACAATATGAGAAACTACTGAGTGTCAAAGGCACCAGGACCTCCAGTGCCCCTCGGAGGACGAGCATCACGACGAAAATTCTTCTTCTTCCTGTAGCAAAACTACTCCACATGTTCATCTTTGTTACAATAGGTGCAGTGGAGTCACCTACCAACAACAGCTGTCACTGGTGGAGGCACAACTGGTAAAAGAGTAACCGGAGGCGCAGCAGGTATAGAAACTAGAGCCACCAAAGTTGACGAAATGACGGTGACGACAGCAGACCCGCACCACGAAGGCGAATCTTCTCAGTACGAACAGCTCCAAGAGCCTCCAACAGAGTCACACAAGGGTAACGAGCTAGTAACTGAGCATGAGTCTACTCAAATTCAGATCGGAGATATGTCAAAAAATCGTAAATGCGATGAAGCACTAGGTGAGACTGCTGACACTGATAGTACTGACAGGTGCGGCAAGCATCTGACTCCAAAGAGTTAATTTAACGCCATACTGCGGACAGCTGAGTATAGACTCGTCTACAATGACATCTCTCCGCTGCAGCAACTGCTCCCAACGCACAACAGCAAGGTACAAGGAATCACCAGACGGCTCGTAGCGGTTGTGCAGATGCACTAACATCGCATGTGCGGAAGCGAAACCAACATCACCAGTGAGATGCACCTCCATGCTAGCAACCGGAATAGCAGAAGCATGAACATCCTCATCAATCCATATCTTTCAAACAATATACTGAGTCTAAAAAGTCTCCATGACATCCTCAAAAGTCTTAGATGCCATTGTATGAGCGTCATTGGAAGTATCCTTCAAGCGTACAGGCTCAGCAGGTGGAGTAGAGCGAGACAGATAAGACAACTCACCAGTAAGAAACTCCCAAAGACGCTGACCACGCATGTAGAGGCGCATGTGCTGAAACCAATCCCGATAATTGAGATCATCGAAGATCACCATACAACGAGGAACAGAAACGATGCCTAAAAAAGAAGACATGTTTTCCCTTTTTTTTCTTTTTCTCTTTTTTTTAACATTTGGTCGGCTCGGTCAAAACCGACCGACTCCACAAACCGTCACAAGCCAAACCAACCCATCAGTTGGGAGAGATGGCGACCATGGACGGCGATGCTGACTGAGACCTCGGATGGATGGGCATTGATCTGGGCGGCGGCGGCCCGGATGGAGCTCATGCGCAGATCGGCAGAAGATCGACGACTAGGGATGGCTCGACTCCAGCTTTGGTGGCTCGACGGCAGCGACCAAACTTTGGCCGAATCATGCGGCGGCAACCAGCGCGAGCTCGAAGATGACCAAGTGGTAGATGTGACCGGCGTCAGGGGACGGCAGATGAGGCGGCCCGAAGGAAACACTGGCAGCGGTGGCGATGGAGAATGAGAGCAGATGCGGCCGACGCCGGGCGACGACAGATGAGGCGCTCGAAGGAGATGCTGGCAAATAGATGGGCCCGCAGATCGGCGACCTAGCAGCGTCCCGACCCGTCACCAAAAAGGAGGCGGCGAGAAGACCCACGACGGCTACGCAATGGACAGGATCTAAGCGACGGTGGCAGCACGAAGAAGAGGATCTGGCGGTGACAAGCATAATGAAGCGATGGCGGCTGAGGACGAACAGCGCCGACGAGGCGAAACACTAGGTATGACGAAACCCTAGGTATGGCTTTGATACCATGTTATGAATAGCATTTGTATTCATCAGGAGGCCAATATATATACATGTACATGTATGGCATATATGCAGGAAATCCCTCACACAACAGAGTAATACACAGCTTACATATCTAACAATACTAACCTCTAACACATCATACCCAATTGTGTTACTAAAGTCAGAGTAACAAAAAGTTCAACAAAATATTGAAAGTGCACAGGATTTGCAAAAGATATTGAGTCAATGCGGTCAAGAACCTCCATCTTTCTTGCCATCAAACAATTACAAGTTATCCTCATTATCCATTGTAACTTTCACTTCACGATGGTAGTGCAAACTTTCAGCTGATATTTGTGGTACTCTTAAGCACAGAAATAGTGAAGAAAAAGAAGCATGTTTACAGCTATAACAAGAAAAAAAGGCATGCCTTCAGGAATAAATAAAAAGGGAACAAAGTGTTCACATGTATTTCTTACCTTTTCCTTTTTGCAGCAGCATCAGTGAAGATCTGCACTCCATAAAGCTTCCATTCCCGTTATCAACATATTGATTCTCTAATTTTGATCTTGAAACACCGCTTGTCCTCACCATTACTTCTTCATTGCGAGAATATCCTTTAGGAGCACAAGGATCAACAAGTGTACCATTTTTGGAGGAGTCTGCAATCGCATGAGTCATGATTAGACTGGATGGTAGTACTTGCAGGCAAGCAGTTCTATAAGCTAATCAATGGAATTATTAAAATAATTTGTTTATCCCCACTGGTTTCGTGTTTCGTACATGTTCTGCACTCTGTTCAGTTACCAAGCGTATGACGACGGATATAACAGCTTCAGCAAAATTCAACCCAGCATTCATCAGACTAGAAATATGACACCTGTTGCTTTGAACTGCAACCCTGGAACATTTGTACTTTTGTAGCACACCAGAATAGCTATAGTAAGTATTAATTATTGGCATTTCATTGACTAGGTAACATACGGACAGCTAAGTGGGGTTTTGTGCATAACATTCCCATTTACAGGGTGTATTTTCAGGGCCTCAGTGTTTCCCTTATCCATCAGACAATGAATTCCTTAACTATCATTGCAAGGGATGGCAAAAATCTAGGCCCTGTTTTTTTTTTGGGCTGTGGCTGTTTGTCTGTGCTTTTCGAGACGGGAGTGGATAGCGGAGATGCGGATGTGGACAGCGCACACGCTTTTGGGCTCGGGGAGCCATCTAGAGAATCCGCTTCAAGAAGTCGCCCCGTTTGTTTTGACTTTCGGAGAAGCCAAAAGCCTAAAAGAAGGGGAGGGGGCCCTAGAATGGCTATATTTTAGCATTGATAGAATAAGAAAGTAAAAAAGATACCTCTTGCCCTCAGTATTTCATGGAATGAGTCTTGTGCTGCATTCTGTGAAAGTAAATGATTAAATCAGATGATTAATCTATTGTAGAAATTTACAAGGTTATCCATAAAGTAGAGGGTTCAGTGGATACAAATAACTCACTTGTCCAAAGTTTAGAAAGCTGTTGCTATAAAGAGTGTATGTTGTTTCACCAAAAGTAAAATTACTTGACAGTTCTGGAGGAAGTACTTCATCGGAAACAAACGTCAGCTGAAACAAAACAGCAGCAATTACATTAGCAGAAAATAAAGATTTCCTGGGATATAACCAGGACATTAAGCTATTGAGTGTATTCACATTGAGAAAGTATAAGTGGAATTAGGCTATTCCTAATCACTGAAGCAATTTACATTTTACAGAGCTACTAGCAATCACCATCTCAGGTAAGTGAGTCTTTTCTAATGTAACTACATTATTAGTATCTTACTAGCATGCATTATGGTTAAACAAGATCCAAGACCCGAAAGCAAAGGAAAACCAAGACTCGTCTGTGTTCACCAGAGAACCTGAGCTGAAGCACCTCCAAGTTCAATTATTCCAATGCTTTTGTGAGGATCCCCTCCAAGTGTGCCAAGAGCATAGTTTGCCGCAACCCAAGCATAGATGCCTTCATCAGAACCTACAAGAAAGGTACCAGCCAGAGTGAGCATCCATATCGAAAATATTTCAGCCAATGACACGAAAGCCATCTATATCCACACATCCGAACAGCTTTTACATTTACGGCTTCACACTGCCCACATCATTTTAGATCGCTGCTCTCCTTTCTGGATGGTTAGTTCGTTTGTTGATGTTCTCCTACTAGACCAAAATAAAGATAATCTAGGAACCCCCAAAGGAACCTCTCTCAGAACTGAATAGAACACTTCAATAGTGAAGACATTCACAGTTCAAGCTATAAAGGCAGCAATTGTACGACAGCAAACTGCATCGACTCCACTACATATTTCGGCAAGTCATTTCCAAATTCCCCGGAGCACATCCACAACAATAACAAATAAACAGCAACTGGCGCTCTCTCAACATTCCCAGCTGAAATCACATTTCCAGGACGCATTTCCAATTCATCACGGTATCATCAGATTCATGCCCCCATTTCAATTCAATACCCCAGCCACTGACCATGAAACTAGACTAACATCACTTGGCCCCGGTTGAAACTGGCAAGAAACCGACACTACCTGCGATCACCTTGACCCACGCGTCCTCGAACCGGAACCCGGAGGCCCGGAGCGCGTCCCTGCAGGATGCCAAGATCGCCTCCTGGACGCGCTCCTCCAGCAGCCGCAGCCCGGCGGTGGCCATCAGCCGCACCTCCGTCGCCGCGGCGCCCCCAGCGCCACCGATCCTCTCCCTGGCGAACTCCATGAGCGGCCGCAGCGACTCCCCCGCTCGCGCCGGGTCGGCGGCGAAGGAGGAGAGCCCCGGAGAGACGCGCATCACGGCGGAGCGCGCCAGATCCGGGCGCCCGTCGGGCCCCGTGGCGAAGACATGGGCCCGCGTGCCGGTGCTGCCGCCGTCTATGATGACGGAGTAGCGCGGGGAGGGGGTGGGCTGCGGTGGCGGGGAGAGGAGGTGGACGAGGGCGGAGACGACGAGGGCGAGGAGGGCGGTGCCGAGGCAGAGGCCGCAGAGGCGGCAGCGGCGGCGGGGGCGGGGGGAGGGGGGTTTGGTGGGGTCGGGCATGGTGTGACGCGGCCGGGGGTGCCCAGCCGCTACGGACGCCGCCGCCGTGACTCGTCGACGGCGAGAGAGGTGGCGACGACGTCGGTTTTATTTTATTTTTGTTTTTATATGGTTTTTTTAAAATGCGAGGAAGGGGCGTCTTTATAGTACGGGACGCGCTTGGTCGTCGGAGGTGAAGGCGTAATTCCTGTTTCCGTAAATCGTATCACAGGCAGGTACCGGGTTCGAAAGCGCTTGTGCTTATGATTTTTTTGTTTTTACTATAATAATTAATTTTTTAATAATATATATTTTTTAAGATGAAATGTATAAATTGATTGTAGTAAATATTATATCGAGTTCAGTTATACCAACTAAAATTATATATAACTGTTTTCTTTCTTATATTATCTCTCATGAACATACATAGTTCAAAGCTATATATAAGCTAAAAGCCATAGTCTAAAAGATGTCTACACTCCGCTTCTATGCAAAGAACAAAAGAATCCTTTCATTGGTTCCATCATCTGGCGGAAAATGGTGGAGGTATGGCCACAATGCTAACAAATAAATCGATCTAGAGCTTAAGCTCCAGGTCCAGCTCCTCCACGGCGGTGGCGGCGTCTTCGTCGTCGGAGTCGACGAGGTTCACAAAGGCAACCTGGGGCCTCCTTGTCTGGCCGTGCTGCTGCGGCTGCACTCGACGACGGTGGTCCTGCAGCTGCAGTTTGTGCAACTCCTGCATTGCCGATCGATCGACGTCCAATCAGGTTAGTACATTGTACTCAGTGTTAATTATCAATCAAGTGTGAGTATAATATACCTCAGATGATGGTGCAGCCTGTTCCAGGGAAGGGATCGCAGTAACCACGATCTGATCAGCCTGATTCTGTCGCTGGAAAGCATGGCCGTTTGATGCCAGGAACCTGCTAATACACAACGTTTAATGTAGGGCGATGAGAATAAGTGTAAAGCAAGTTCTTCTCCATCTTTCGCAGTATCAAGCAAAGCTGGTCGATCAGATCAACGCTATCATAACCAGTGAAGCAACAGAATTGCAGAAGGGGTCATGTATGTACCTGGTCAGAACACCATTAGTATAATGCTGTGCGCCGTAATACGGAGTATGATGATCTCTCTGCACAGCTCCATTTCCAACCTGTAACGGTGGAACTTACTCCTGATTCACGTGCGAACGTATATGCATGTGAATAAACTGATTTAAGCTAGGATTGCATTGCACAGGACATACGCATGGATCGTATCGCACGCCGCCAGCAGGCACGTGTCCAACCAGAGATGCCGGGGGCAGTGGCGCCGCCGCGGGCGTCGACAGCGACGGGACCAGGTAGAAGCTCTCCGCCGTCTCGAGCTGCGCCCTGATCCTCTCCAGCTCCGCCACGCCGAGCCCACGCCTCGGCTCCCGTCTCGCCAACACGTCCCCGGAGCCGCGGCCGCCGGCCGCCTTCCTCTTCTTCCCGGTCAATCCCTTGCTGCTCCCGCCGCCGCCGCCGCCGCTCCCCATGGTCGATCGATCACTAGCCACGCTAACCTTAACGGCGGCGTACGCGTCGATCTATATCGTCTACGCACGCGCGCTCCTATTTAAAAGGACACGGGATTCTTGATCGGGAAACAGAGCTGTACCTCAGCATTGACGCCGGGGAGATACGATACGCATGCATGCACGGACGAGTTTGCATTGCATTTCTGCCATAGATATATTCCGCATTAATTTCTTCTCCTTAACCGGATCCCAAATGCGGCAAGTGTGATGGATACTGCCAAGATTTGCCCGCGCTACAGCGTGTGCTAATTATTGCTGATCGCCATGCTTGGAAGGAAATCCCGACTCGATCTGGACTAATCTTCTCTGGGTGGCATGCAATTAGTATTATGATCTCTCTGTGCTAGCTAAGTAAGAGCCAGTCCCAGCTAGCGTCTCGCATAGATTCGATCTGTGTTTGGTTTGGAGCGTGCGTAATTGTTGGGAGCCGGCAGTTTTAATTTGTCAGTGATTTTTGAAAGATCCACTGCATAATAGGGTAGGATTTATGCGCCGTGTTTCTCTAGTCGTCGCGAGATTTGCAAAGATTTGTTCACATGGAGGATCGAGTGTTCTTGTGAGGTATATATACGTTGGTATGGTTAGGAACTTAGGCCAGGCTTTCAACTCCCCTCCTATCAACAAATGCCGTTTCCAAGAATGAGTATTCTGTATCTGGACGGCTAGGCAAAATCTCCGATCTAATACTTGTCTGTGGGGTCAAATTGTATAGGTCACGTGTGCTCAGCATCAATGTTTCAAAATCGCCACTATCGCGGTGTTTTAGATGAATTTGGGAGGATTTGAATTTTAGAGGAAATTTTTATTTTTGTTTTGAGAGAGAGAGAGAGGGGGGCAGAGAGAGATTAGGGGAAAGTTTTCTTACATATTTGGATTTAAGAAATTTTGTTAGGAAAGCAGAGGAAACCAACTCCTACGTGATGCTGTCCATCCATTTGAATTGCGATTAAACACTCATCCAAGATCATACAAACATTATCATTACTATTATAAAAGAATGAATTGGTGGTTGTACATCCCTTCTCTTCCAACTGCCACATTCTTAACTTCTCACCACTTTCCACATTTTAATTGATCAAAGTAGCCCTCTTCCATATCATGATTATCTATATATTCAATAAATTTCGTTGCAACACACGAGCAGGTGACTAGTTTCTCATAAAGGTCACATTCTTCATAAAGACAGTACAAAAATAGTCGACCGCTATCCGCTACCCGCTATTTAAAACCTAGAATATAGCCAAAGTATACCTAGCTCCGA
Organism: Dendrocalamus sinicus; assembly: GCA_036346575.1. Classification (NCBI taxonomy): domain Eukaryota; kingdom Viridiplantae; phylum Streptophyta; class Magnoliopsida; order Poales; family Poaceae; genus Dendrocalamus; species Dendrocalamus sinicus. The sequence continues at coordinate 33,331,412 of CM070647.1, forward strand.
AACCCATTATACTTCATATAAAAGCATCTACACCCACCCCACCATTTGTGGGGGCAAATTTACCCTGACGGTGATGATCCAACTAACCTAACTCTCCCCGATTTACACCTTTGCTCACCCTCCCAGACTCTTCCTATGGCGATATGTGTTATTACCGAGAGGTAATAACACTCGTTAACGGATTGTTACTCATTTATTCGGTAGAACATCGCTTTAACGAATAATAAGCCCATCATAGTAATTGCAGTAGAGCAATAATTAGAGACTAAAAATACTTTATTAATTACAAACCACGTAGAGCTTAAGGTCTATACTCAGATGTCCAAGGTTATTATAATATTTACTATCCGTTACTGCACATGATACTAAACAATAGTGTAGGATCGGAAATGGCAACAGAGGGGGGTGAATGGTGCCTTCAAAAATTGCCCCAAAATATCCACATATTTCTTCTCCTTCGATAGCTACAGAAGCTATGAAGTAAGAAAATACATGCTCACTGGAAATTAAGGGAAGAACAAAAGAGTAGAGAAATCAACTTCTGCTGAAATCAGAAAAGTGCTGGATGCCATACACACAGAAACTGCAGACAAAATGAAGAGCAAAACAGAAGGGGACCTGGGCTGAACCAAAATGATCTGAAGCTACAAGGACTGCACTGCCCGAACAAATTGAGAGACTACATCTGCAGACTGAAGGTGCAAAGTTTAGATGCAAAAATCAAAACAGAAAACGGAGAAAGAAAACAGTACCTAAAAACAGAAGACAACACTGATTGAAAACAGAAAACTGCACTGATTGAAAACAGAAAACTGCACTGAAAATGGCAGAAACAACAAGTGATTTGTCTCTGGCCGAAAACTGAAGCTCTGCCGAGAACATGAAAAATGCAGAAGACAGAGAAGGGAGCAGTTGAGAAAGCAGCAGCCTAAAACCAAGTGAAAACAGTAGGTACTGCATTGCTGAAAATGCAGAAAACACATACTACAGCCAGATACTGCTACTGGCTGAAAGCATCAAGCAATGGACTGCAGACAGCAAGAACGGGAACTGCAGACAAAAGAAAGAGCTAAGCAGAGAGCAGAACCGAAAAAGACTCAGCACAATAAAAACAACATAATAGAGAGGCAGAGAAATTGCCGATCATATGCTTCTTTTCTCGGGCCAAAGAAAGAGGGATTTTGAGCTAAATAGCCGACTCAAACTTCAGGAAAAGATCAAGAGCAGTTCGGCAAAGAAAGAAACACAAACAGAGAAGCTGAAAATTGAAATGTTGAGCAAAAAAGAGATTGACCTCCAAAAGGCTTGCTATTCTTTGATTCTTTGATCATGAGTCATGGAAATTCAACAAGACATGACCTCACAACTAAGAAGTACAAGCCTAACACAATCTTTACCAAAAGGATCAAACAACACAAGCTTCCCCTACCTCCAAACCCTAGGTTTTCCAAAACAGGGGAAGTGCAGCCGAATGATAAAGAGATGAAAATACATTTAGATTCAACCTTTTGCTCTTCGGAATGAATTAGCCAAAAAGCCTTGAAGATATTCCTAAGTCATAGCAAAAAGATTTTCAGCTACTCAACAAAGATTCATCTCAAAAAGCAAAAGAGGCAAAGAAGAATAACATGCAGAACTGAAACAAAGAACATATAGAAAGGAGCAGGGAACCAATTCATCTCAGATACAGAGTTTCTCATATTGATTCAGAGACATGGGCAATTACATAAGAATTCTTCTACAGCCACATCAACCCATTCTCACATCCTGAGAACTCTCACTACATGATTTCACAAATTGAGCACACACACACACACACTTGAACTCAAAAACTCAGAACACACACCCTGCTTGAGCTCTTGCACAAATAATACACCTTGAGCCACCAGGCTCACACACCTAAATAGAAGGGGCTCACACCCCATATGGAAAATCAAGAAGTGGCAGCCATACTCCACTCCAGGACTTCACACACGCAAGAGGCAAAAAGTAACACTCACATGCAGAGAAGTGGAGGGAACCAGGATTTGAACCCACACACTCCAAACCCTAAACCCTCTCTACAGCCATCCACTAACGGGTCTCCAACCCGTTATCTTCAACCGAATCCGCTTTCATTTTGCAGCCTTGCGTATTTTACCGAAATGTCGCTGCTGCACCTTCCTGGAAGCTTCCTCCTTTCCTGTTGTCAACGCCTCACAACCACTTCGAGTCCTCGTCGTCTTCAGCATCTCCTGACCGCTTTGACCTCAGCACTGCCCGTGCCTAGTCCGGCCATCCATACCTCGCCACGACTCCACCTCAAAGTCCTGCAGTCATCACAGACAAGAAAACATCACATAGCACCGCTCGAAACAGTATAAGCAACATTAGCATCAGTGAAACATACTCAAGCACGAAATAGCCCGAACGACCAATCGAGAAAAAGAACAAGCGTCCTAAATCCGTCCGACCGCGTTCGACCAAGTCCAACCGAACTAGACTGCGCCATGCACCGACTTGGCGCGAACCAACCAAATCAAACTCAAACTTTTTTCTAGAACACGAGTCAATTACTCATCACAAACATGGGGACACCTCCACATGGTCTCTCAAATAGCAAGCATATATATACATATATCATAATACCCGTCCGATCCTGTACGACAAGTTACAGGTTGCCTAGTCCTCCCAACTGTCGTATAAGACCTCCACCTCGTCGCACTCTCAATTAGTCTCAGCCTTATATCCCTGGGTACCTTCATTATCAACCCCACCCTCATCAATTTTCAAGTATACCGCAGCTGAATATGGCTCTAAATAGGGGAGATTTAGTAGCAAGAGTGAGTACGAAGTACTCAACAAGTTTTTAAATAATAATGCACATTTGTCCTCATATTTATTCGGTTCTTACCTGATCTATTATTCAGAAAATCCATTAATTAACATTTTGAAAAATTTGTAAGATTTTAACTTCTGAAATTTCTCTAACAATTATTCTAGGAAGAGATAACCTCGGTGGTTTCTGTAGACTCTTATCCAAGAGATTAGCATGAATTCATGATTTATTAAGTACTACACAAACTTGTATCACTTTATTCATTGCTATTCTGATTTCTTATGGACACTGGATCTTTTGTATTTCCTTTGATGTGATCCCAAATTCAGAATACATAATGTTTTCTTGACTCTTATTACTATATCTCCATCCAACTATTTAAAATAGCCATTGGTCGAGCATGTCTGAATACTCAACACTCTACCTATGCTAATATAAGCGCCTTGGAACTCCCGGGTACTGTACTGATCCTAAGTCCTCTCCTAGTTTATATTACTTACCCATGATGGAAATATTAGCAATAAAAGAGGGTAACATATTCCGCCTGCCCGAGACGGTAAATATAGTTGATACTATTTTGTGGCTCATTTTAGAATGAAGATTGTTTTCTAGTCTTTATATTATATTCGTATGTAGAGGGTCTCACTTACCTCTAAAATCTCTACCAAAGCACCATCTACCCTCGTTTACTATTTTCTTTGAAGTCCACTACTCCTTGAGTGGTTCTGCTCCCTTTATTTTCTCATGATGTTATCCTTCTTTCTGGTCACTTTTATTTCTTTCAAAAATTACTTTTAATGCATTTTGATCATAGAAAATAACTATGAAAATATATTTCATGTATCACAGTATGCTTAAAAGCTTGCTTTACTTGCCTGACTGATAGGTAGCGGTCTAGGCAGTCTCCTCCCCTGGAACCAAATCTTCTCCTGCATTATTTTAGGCTAGAATTCATTTTCAAATTTTTAGTTATATTTTAGATGAAAGCAATAACCCTTGTTGAGTATTTGTAGACTTATCTATACAGGCTTTTCTATTATTTGAGTACTCTTATTTTATTATTTTTCTTTAGTAACATTTCTATTTTTGTTGGGTTTTTGGGTAATTTATTTATTATGTTTATGATGACACTTATTTCCTTGTATCTTATTTAAAATTTTATTTTTATCCTCTGTTTAGTTCATGGCCATTTACTGCGCCCTTGGCCCACTTGCCTAGTGCTGAGCTTCGGTCTTATGATACGGCCGAAGGTCCAACTCTCCTCTCTTCAACCCTTTCGCCCCTCCTCTCTATTTGTTTCATTCTCTCCTCCTCATTGCCTCTGTCTAGTTTGGTCTCATCGGTCATGGCGTTGCCACTGGAGAGTTACCCTCACGTCGCACCTAGTTCACTGCACCTAGGACTGTTCGTTCGGTTTATACGGTTCGGTAAATACAGTTTGTTCGGTAAATACGGTGTTAGTTATTCGAAATACGGATTTAATAGAATACGGTTGATGCGGTAAATACCATTTTATTTGATGCGGTATCGGTAAATACCAATTTTACCAACGTTCTGCGAATTGGTAAACGATAATCTCTTCTCCAACTCCAATTCTCCATTCCGGTCTTCGGAAGCAAGCGAAATGCGAGAATGGCAGTGAGCTACCTCTACGCAATACACATTCTTGCACGATCGCACTAGCACTTATCGCCTTCTGCGGGTGCTAGGTCGCTAGCACACGCCGCCGCACCGCACACCGAAGTCCGAGCAGACGGAATACGGTCTGAGTTATCGATTCTGACACTCAGATAGTCCAAGACTTGAAGTACACTGTACATAACACAAACCAATTGATATTTGATTTTTAGGGCAGTGTAAGTGTTTAGCACTTGATTTTTAGTTGATCCAAACATCAACAGCATCGGTATCCTTGTCCATTAGATCAATTTTTATGAGCACACCAAAGGTCCTTTCACCTGAATCAACAATAGCAGAATTCAAGCTCATACATAATTTAAGATAACCAAATAGCATCGATATATGAAACACAATTATTTTCTGCGACCTTTTGATCTATGAAATTAATAGAATCAGACAAAGATATAGTTCATACTCAACAACAAGGTACAGCTTATGACTATTTTTTAGTACTAGTAAGAATTTGTAATAGACTAGGACTTCACATATACAAAATCCAAGTCTTAAAAAGGAAAAAAAATTGAAGTGCTTGCCTTGCATATGCATACATTGACAAGGCTAGATAACTAGCATACCTGCACGACGTACGCGCGGGGGGCGCGGAGCTCCTCGGCGGCGGCCATGCCACGGGGGTGCGCGAATACGGCGGCGTTGGAGTAGGGTGCTACATCCAGCCCGACCGCGCGGTTCTTGCCCAGGAACGGCTCGCCGAGTGTGACGCCTTGCTCGCGCTCGGACGAGTTGGCGTTGGAGTAGGGTGCAGCCAGGCCGGCGGTGCGGTTCTTGCCCAGGAGCGCCTCGCCGAAGGGCATGCCGTTCTCGCGCGGCGCGAACCCGATGGCGTTGAAGTAGAGCGCCCCTAGCTCGGCGCGCGCGTATTTGCCCAGGCGCCTCGCCGAAGGGCATGCCGTGCTGCGCGGCGCGAACCGGCGGCGTTGGGTAGGGTGCAGCCAGGCCGGCGATGCGGTTCTTGCCGGAGGCGCCTCGCCGGAAGGGCATGCGCGGACCTGCGGTCGGCGGAAGTGCGGATCTGGCGAGGCGCCGAGCCGCCAAGGCGAGTGGGAGACTGGGAGAGACAGAGAGAGGGAGTGGCCACCCGTCTGCGCCTCTGCAGCTAGGGTTTGAGTCTTCCGCGTGTGTCCCGCGTGCGTCGGGCCTGGTGGGCCAAGACCGGAGTCCGGAGATGCAAGTTGGGCTGTTCGGTTTTTTTCGGGAAATTCGGTTTTTCCTCGGTTTTTACCGAAAAAACCGAATCAGAGAAATGCTAGTTTTTCAGCTACCGAACCGAATACCGAATACCGGTCAAACCGAGTTGACCGGTTCGGTTCGGTTTTTTCGGTACGGTTTTTTCGGTTCGGTATAGAATTGCACAGTCCTAACTGCACCTCCTCTTGGTGTTGCCCTCTTTTACCTCTTCCCTCAGGCATCGCCGTGTTCTGGCTCACTCGGTGTTCTCGCTGCCTCCCTATTTCCCACCGATCTAGATCTGGCTATCCCCTTGTGATTTGAGGGTTCAGCTTCTTAGATCTGCAAGGTTTGTATGCTTCGATTGGATTTGCTCTGGAGTGTAGGTAGTGGAAAGATCATGCTTTATTCCAAGTTTATCACAAAAATCTTCAATTTTAGTATTTTTGAACTCGGAACCATTGTCACTTCTAATTTTCTTAATTTTGAAATCAAATTCATTTTGGGCCCTTTCTAAATAACTTTTGAAAATTTCAGAGGCTTCAGCCTTGTCATGTAGGAAGAATACCCATGTGTATCTAGAGTAATCATTTACAATAACTAAATAATAACTATTACCCCCCGATACTCTTATAGGTTGTTGGACCAAACAAATTCACATGTAAGAGCTCCAATGGTCTAGAAGTTGACATGACACTCTTGGAAGGATGAGAATTTGCAACTTGTTTCTTGGCTTGGTAAGCATTACATAATCTATTTTTTTTTCAAACTTCACATCTTTCAAGCCAACTACTAACTCATATTTGAAATGTTTTTTAAGTTGAATCATATCCATATGACCTAGCCTTCTATGCCACAACCAACCTAAAGAAGTTTTTGCCATTAAATAAGTTTTTAAGCATGAATCACTAGAGGAGAAATCAACCAAATAAAGATTTCCAAATGTAAAACCTTTGAAAACCAATTTATTTTATTTTTCCTTTGAAATGGTTACTCCATCTTTAGATAATGAGCATATTAAATCAAGATAAAATATTTAGGCAAAAAAAATAGCAAATTGAAATTTAATATTTCAACAAGAGATACATTAGAAATACAAAGATCATTTGAGATAGCAATTTTACCCAAACATAGAGCCTTTCCTTTGCTATTATCTCTAAATGTGATCCTTTCATTGCTCCCATTCTCAAATGTGGTGAACATTTTTTGGTCTCTGGTCATGTATTGAGTGCAACCACTATTAAGCACCCAATACCTTCCACCGGTCTTGTAGTTCACCTACAAAAGAAAATTAGATTTTTTAGGTACCCAAATTTGTTTGGGTTCTTACAGTTTAGTAAACAAGGCTTTGGGCACCCAAATGTCATTCTTTTTAACACTCAAAATTGAAGTGCCAACGAATTTGGCAATAACACTATCATTCTTGGATTTCTTAAGTATGTAGCAAGAATGAAACAATTCACTATTAGGAGTCTTACCCATAGGTCAATTTGATTGCATGTGTCCTATTTCTCGGTATTTGTGGCAATACTTACCATTTTGCCTCATAAATCTTGTGGACTTACTTGTCGGTTTCTTACTTTTTTTAGGTATATACCCAAGGCCCTCCTTGTTAAATGAGCACCTTTGCTCACTTAATAGCTTGTCAAGGGTGGTCTTACCCTTGAAACACCTTTTTAAGCTTTTGTTAAGCTTGGTCACTTGCTCTTTTAGCTCATTATTTTCAACAATAAGTTTAGCATCATAAGACTTAATAATACCATGATTTGAATCAACATTAGAACTACATGGCATGGTAAGCAAATATCACATGAAGTAGATATGCTAATTCTAGCAATTTTTACACTAGGCATGTCATCAAAAATATCATATGTAATTCCAATGCTAGTGCTACTTTTGCTTGAGTTTTCTTGGACAAGCAAGTCATGAGTTTCCTTTAGCTCCTCATAAAAATCTTTAATAGAGAGATACTCTCTCTTTAAGATCTTGAATTTTGACTTTACTTTTTAAGATATTCATTTAATTCTACTAGCATGCCCATAAGCTCATCATAAGAAGGTTCATCGTCATCTAAGGATTTTACCTTTTCTCCTTTTGCCATGAGGTATGTAGGATATGAGAAGAAAGATAGAGTTTCCTTGATGCCGATGCCAACAAGTCCCTTCTTCTTGGGGACTCACCCCCATCGGAGTCGGAGTCTGTGTACTCCTCATCGGTGTTTCACTCTTCGATGTGGGCTTCATTCTTCCCATCTTTATGAAGCTACTTGAAAAGTTTTTTCTTGTCGTTGAAATCCTTCTTCTTGGATGACTTGCCCTTGTCATCCTTCTTCATGGAGTATTGAGAAGCAATGTGCCCCTTCTCATTGCGCTCATAGCAATGGATATTGCTATAGTGATTGTTGTCGTTGTAGAAGCACCCTTTCTTGCCCTTCTCATGGCTAGTGCTTCGGTATGAGCGCCTCTTCATGATTTTTTCATCTTCCTCATAAGGAGAGCCAACTCCTTCTCACAGTCCTCCTCATCATCCTTGGACTCATCGCTTGATATCACTTTGGCCTTGAAAGCAGTAATTTTTTTGCCCTTGGAGGAGGATTGCTTCAAGAGCTCCTCCTCGTCCTTCTTGTACAATTCATTGGTGATAAGGTTTCCAAGAGTTGTGTTGGCGTCATTCTTATCAACTCAGGATAGTTGAGGAAGAGTGTTACCAATATCTTGTAATTCTTCATCTTCCTTACAATATCAACATTCGTTAGTGACGTGCCAAGGCTCTTGAGCTCATTCACAATGTTGTTGAGGTGAGAATACATTTTATTTATATCCTCATGAGACAACATTATGAATATCTCATATTTGATCTGAAGCCCATGTAATTTGGTTTCTTTAACTATGTATGTTCCCTCATGGATTTCTGAGAGGGTGGTCCAAATATCGTGAGTGGTTTACAAATTGCTCACTCTATTGAACGCATCCACATTTAAAGCACCAAATAGAGCATTTATAGTTTGAGCATCTAAATAAGCGTTATGCCCTTTTCGTTTCGTGGGATGTCACTACAAGAGATGTGTCATTTTGTGACATATATGGCATGACAAAGGGTCTAAATGTCACTAAATCATCTAGTTTATGACGTTTTTGTAGAGGTAATTTGGCTTAGTGACAAAAATAATATGAATGTCACAACAAATGTCATGATGCAAGTCGAAATCAATGTAGTGACAATATTTGTTGTGTCATTAGGGCTACTTTGCGACCGTCATAAATTAATGACAAAACTGGTGTGTCAGAAATTATTATATATCCATGTAGTGACAATATTTGTTGTGTCATAGGGGTTACTTTGCGAATGTCATAAATTAATGACAAAACTGGTGCGTCACAAATTATTATATTGAATTATTTAAACCATCATTTTCCTTGTTGGCATACGCCCACTGTCAAGATAGGTCCCACCGCCCGTGGCCCAACCAATCTGTTTTTAATGAGCTTGCTCGAGGCACAACCAATCGGTTTTTAATGGGCTTGGTCAGCTCAGGATAAGCGGACAGAATTATTTAAAAAAAAGAAAAATAAAAGTTGGTGGAAGTGGCGCTCGAACTCATGACCCTGCAGTTTCAGAGAAACAGCCAAACCACCGAGTTACAAGCATGTTTGTGACCCATATGACCACTAAAGGACTTTATCGTAGATCTCTAGTTTCTTCCAGGTAAATGACCTATCTCCAAAACGCATTGTTCGTGCTTGGGAACAAGTAGGGATGGCAATTATGCCCGTTTACCCGTGGGTAAATACCCTAATAGAGTCGGGTATGAGATGTATTTTTTACCCACGGGTATGAAAATAGGGGAAAATCTCTGCCCATCGGGTAAACGGGTACGAGTATGGGTTAGCTCTACCCGTACCTGTCTCGCCCGTTTATCTGTGAAATAAACTGACAGGTGGGCCCTAAAATAATACACCCTAAATCTCGCCCGCCGCCCGCCCGCCCAGTAACTCTTCGTCCGCCCCGCCCCACTTTCTCGTCGCCCCTCGCACTCTCTGTGTCTCGCCGCCTCGTCCTCCTCCTCCGCCCCACCGGCCGCGGCCTCCTCCTCCGCCGCCTCCGACCCACCCGGCGCGCCTCCTCCTCCACCGCACCGGCGCGGCCTCCTCCTCCGCCCCAGATCCGCCTCCTCCGCTCGCACCGGCGCCGGCCTCCTCCTCCGCCCCAGATCCGCCCTCTCCTCCACCGGCCCCCCCACATTCACATCTCCACGAGCCTCGCCGCCCCTCGCGCACATCGACAGCCTCGTCCTTGCGACCATGCGCCAGTGGGAGCCCGCCGCCCGCCTCCTAGATGAAGCTAAGAAGATCACCTTCAACCTCACCGTCAAGCGACTTGTCGAGATCGAACCGGCACCACTGGACCGAGAGCCTCCGCGCGAGTACGTCAAGCTCATCGACGGCTTCTTCTCCATCCCCTTCCCTTTCGCCTCCTCCTTCCCTTCACCACCTACGGCCGAGCCCTCAAGGTGCTCGTTCTTTTGCATTTGTTTGGTAATTATCAATTCTTGTGCACGTGTGGTAGCAAGTACTATCAAATAGGTCGGACATTGGGAGGATATGTCAACAGTTTCATAATGTGTTGTTATAATTTGGGGTCAGATTAGGTCAACCTTGTGTAAATCAACTCTTGTCCAAAAGAAAATTTGCTCCTGACGGCTTGTTGTTTTAGGTTGAGTTTGAGTACCAGCCTTATTAATTCACATAACAGTTAGTTCGCTACATTATTGTTGTGTGTAAATTTGCTTGCTCACTATGAGGTTTGGGGACAGCAGTGTAAGTATCACTGATGATGTTTCTTGGTTCAGTCAGGCCTGGTTTGAGTGTAAGAGCCACAATGCAATTCAGAGTTCATAGGGTATCTGTGCTTGACAGACTGCAGTTAGGCAATGCCTAATTTTCATTGCTCACCTTGTGATAACTGATAAGTACATCTCCCAAAGACTTTTGCATGTTGAAACTGAGAACTCCATACATAAGACATCAGTTTCCATACATAAGGACCATAGACCTCATTACATTCCATAAGACATCAGGTTCCACACAATAGGACCATAGAAGGTTCAAGACCCATAAATAAGTAGCACAGAAGGTCCAGGACCCATAGACATGATAAGTACCATTCCATAGACATCAGGTTCCATACATATTAGCATATAAGATTCACGACACATTTTGTTCTTTGATCATCAAAAGAACTATGTAAATATTAGCATATACGAACTGTCCTAAAGGACTCTCATTTTGTTGACAATTAGAATTGAGTAAACACATTTTATGTTGAGAATCCAGAAGCAACTGGCATTGGGGAAATTATAATTCCAACCAAGGCAAAAGCAAGAACAAGTTCCTGCAAACCGAGCTTTTGAGGTCCTACTTTCTGTTTCATGCATCCTTTTGTCAAGTGAACATCCCTATGGTTGATCCTCTACTTTCTAATCATTCCAACCAAGGCAAAAGCAAGAACAAGTCCATTAATGCTCCCCCCTCACATTTTGGCAGGCAAAAGCAAGAACAAGTTCCTGCAAACCGAGCTTTTGAGGTCCTACTTTCTGTTTCATGCATCCTTTTGTCAAGTGAACATCCCTATGGTTGATCCTCTACTTTCTAATCATTTCTATTATACTTGAGTTGATCCGGGATATCTGAAGGAGAGTGGGCGATACCCTACGATATCGGTGTTGGATTCTTCTTGTGAAGCATCAAAGTGCGCTAATTCGGATTTTCTAGGGACTTCATTGTTAAAAATGCTTTGTTTCTTGAGAATCCTGCAGCTATGACTCGTTTGATGTCTGCTGTTGCCCTTCATGCTTCTTGTTATCAAGCGGCGAGCAATGGCCGAACATCCCATTTGACCATCAGGGTGCGGAAGAAACATGTGATGAGTTCAGTTTTAACTTGGCGAGCTAGGAAGCGTGAAGGTTCAAACACTTCAGCTAGCGACTCTCCGACGATGACAATGAAGTTCATTCTTTAAATTCGTAAGGGTCCCAAGGTTTCCTTCAGGTTTGTTGTGATTTTGGGGTTCTCAACAAGTTTTATATGTTGGCATTGTTGATTTATAATTTATATTTCATATTGTAGGACTTGGCTGGAGCAGAGGTTGCCGATAATCTTTGTATTGGTGATGCCAAAGATATAGAGGCACTTTGTGCCAAATTGCCACCCCAAAATGATGACTCAGGTTGAAGGATCAGTCTCTAGTCGACATATATTGGGTATTAGACACATGTCCCGGCAAGACTTGTTTTCTTTTTTTTTGGTGTAATCCTACAATTAGCTACAACTAAAGTTATTGTTTATCTTCTCTTTTGTGACTGATTCACTTGGACCACTGGACTTGGAGATACCGTCCGTGAGATACCAAGTCGATGACTTGCTCTTAGGAGAAAGTCAAAATAGTTGGAATCGCATGATGGCAAATAGCTGGATGCATTTCGACACTTATCATTCTTCGCGCGGATAAGAATGACTCGATTCCATCCATCATGTAGAGTTGTGGATGCGGGGTTCGCCCATCACTACCGATAATACTTGCTACATTGGCTAGTAGGAAGAGACTGCCAATGATATGCATCTCGCTGAAGAAGAGGCTTTATATTGTCCAAGAGAGCTGTTTGTTGCTAATCCAACAGATGCGGACTTGCTGTGTCTTGCAGTCAAGAGGGACGCATGTCGTTGTAAGATAACATAAAACGTGTACTAACCTGTATCTCATGTAAATTGTGTTGTTCTTGTACAAAAAGCACACGCAGGCACAGGCCCAATTACTGTTTCAGCCCAAATAATTTATGACATTTTTTAAATCTGCCATGTCAGCGTGACATCAACATTTTATGACGTTTCTAAATCTGCCACGTCATCTGCCACGTAAGCATTTTTTATGACGTTTTAAAATCTGCCACGTCAGCATTTTTTATGACGTTTTTATATCTGCCACGTCAGCATTTTATGATGTTTTTAAATCTGTCACGTCAGCGCCACGTCAACATTTTATGACGTTTTTTTATCCTACGTGGAAGCTGCCTACGTGGCAAGGCCTAGGATTTTGTGACATAAAACAAATGTCATAAGTTATTGTGACATTAAAATGAATGTCATAATTTTTGTGACACGGGACAAACAAGCGTCATTAAACAAATTTGTGACGCTCATTTTTTGACACAACGATTTTCGTCACACCGATGTCATAAAAGGTGAATTATGACATAATTTTAGATATTATGACATAAATGATATGTCAAAAAATGACACTTCTCTTGTAGTGTGTAGTGGATCAAGAGGCATGACATAACTTTCATTTACAATTTTCCATATGCTCGAACTCATGGCCTTAAAATAAATAGACATTCTAATTTTTCAGCAAGAATAATTTAAGCCATCGAAAATAGGTGCCTTTCCTATAGTAATCCCCCACTAGCCATTCTTTTCTCTCTAGACAGTTAAGTCTAATAAATGGGAGACCAAGTTCTGATACCACTTGTAGAATCAAAGATAACCGACTAGAGAGGGGTGAATAGGAGGTTCTAAAAATTCTTGCATTCTAAAACTAACTACTACAAATTATAGCTAGGTAATATTTCAATGTAGTTTCAACCTACACAATTCTAGTATAGCTAGTTCACCACAAGCACTAGTCTCTACAAATATATCTCTAGCACAAGTAAATAAGACAATCTTAGCAATTGCAAAATTAGAAATATAAGTGCGAAATGTAGAGCCAAAGAAATAACCACAAGATGACTTGAGAAGTTTTCCCATAGTATCGAAGACTTGCCCATAAATTAAGCCTCAACTTCTCAATCCACTAGTGGTTGCTCTTCCTCTGCTCTGGAGATGGTGAGCACCAAACTACTCACAAGTTGACGCCAAGCTTCTTCATAACCTTCTTAAAGAAGTCACCTTGCAAAATTCCGCCAAGCTGTCTAGGTGCCGACATGCACCAAGAGTAATCACCCACGCTTCGCTTGATGGCGATCAAGCGCCAACGATCAATCTAAGATGAATGCACTTGATTTTGGCTCAACTATCTTAAATGATTGTAACAAGAGTAAATGAGGTGTGGAGTGAATGGTTTATACTCAAGTATGTTGCAATGAAGTGTCTTACCCTGTCCTTGAGTAGGTGGGGGAGTATTTATATCCCTACCAATCAAATCTAGCTGTTACAAGGAGTTTCCTAAATTTTTCAGGGGTGAGCAGATGTAGCACAGCGCAAAAGGCCTGTACTACCGCATCTATTCTTACACAACAGTAGCGGCTATTTCAGTACTTCTGAATTAGCCATTGAAATGCCGTGCAGTACTACCATCGTTATAAGCGTGGTAATTCTGATTGTCAGTAGTTCCAATTTCTGATGTGGTACCTCCATTTGTCTTAGGGGCCAATCTTGGCAGTCTCTGGAAAAATGTACCTCCTAGATTTTGGAGATTCCGAGCTCCGGTAGTACCGCTCAGGAGTTACAGTCCTATCGCTCTGTGGTAGTTCCACCATTCAAACTTTGGTACTTCTGTTTTTTAGAGAAACAAATGTGATTCAAAGGGTGCTCTCTAGAAAAACATATCGCTAGATTTATTTGGAACTTCTGGGTTGCGGAAGTACCACCGTGTAAACTCTGGTAGTACCTATTTTCTTAACAATGCACAGTTGGATATCAATTTTAATTTAAATGCATGCAAGATCCTAAATTAATCCAAATGGCACAAGAACATGCTATCAAGTTACTTTCCATGATCCTTCTTAATCGTACAACATTTATCCTATAATCTAATCTTCCACCCTTTCTCCTAAGACCGGTATTCTAACATGTTTGTACAGGTATTCTAATTTGGCTAGCTGCGAAGACGTGGCTTCCTTTAGATGAAATTTAATATAATACTGAGATGAAATTGAAGTTTGTAACATTATTTTGTAATCGTTTATCTTTTGTAAATCCTAATATTAATATCATGTACATTGGTCTTGTGTGTGGTTAAAGTTAAATGAATGCATGATTTATTCTTGTAATTAGGTTTTCTATAATTCGAACTTTTGATTTTAATAAATTCTCTTTTTATCCCAGTGTTGACTGTTTTAATTGTTAATATTTCTCATTTAATATTAATGTTTTTATTAGTGTGATAATCTCTTCTAAAGTCTGTGTTTTGATTAACTTGATTTTGAGGGTTATCACCCTTCCCTAGCTTTGATGGAATTGGGGTGGGTTCTTTTTTACTGCGATTTATGGCTATGGCTTATGATTTTTTCTTTAATGTGAGCATTTATGCGAATGAACTAAATACCGGTAAGCTACTTCAAAAAGGATGTTCCAATAAGTCGCTTCGAAAAGATGGCAAAGAAGCAATCCTGTTTGTTTGTTCTAGAAAAGGTATAAACCAAAAAGAACTAGGCTAAGGTCTATTTTAGGGCTTCCGCTGCCTCTATATCCACCCCTGGTTCCTTGCCCATGGTTGACTCTCACCCCTCGACTCCTCATGTTCCAACCCTAGATGTCACTATTTTTTTTGGTTCTACCATGGTCATTGCCCAATACTATCGCTCAATGCCGCCATGCCTTGCTCCTCCATAGACATCATTGCACACAATCATGGATGCTCTTCCCTAAGCCATCGCCACATGCCATTGCTTGAACTCACTGTTGTCATCGCCCATCGTTGTCATTGTGACTGATCACTCATTGTCATTGCCCTCTATTGCTTCCATTTCCTATGTTTAGTTGAGCCATTTTCTTTGTTACAAATGTGTTGTATACATAGAAAACTATTTAATGATTTTTCTAAACAACTCTTTATCCTAATCTTTCCCATTAACTATGCAATTAGTCTTTGGCACCACAAAACGAATGCGGCTTCCCTGTCCCACTTTTTCTATTCCTATAGTTGTTCCACCTATGTCTATGTGGCATCCATCTAGGATCATTCGCCTTTGCTAGTGGGACCATCTCTTTCCGTCAATAGAAGGCCCCTTCTCCTCCATCTCGGAGCATCCTGGTCGTCGCCTCGCTGCACTCACCATGGCGCCACCGGCTGTGATCTTGACGGAGCTCAAGGCGTTTGGTGACACCATGCAGCGAATAGGCATGAAAACACCGATGGCACAACATTCCCGCAGCATAACCGCAAGAACTCATCGGAGGCTCGGTGCTTTGAAGTTCGTTGAATCCATTCGATCGGAAAACTAGCAGAGCGCATGCGCCACTAGCGGTGTCGACCCCCGCAAAGTTCGTACCATTCATTAACACCACGTGGCCGAACACTCACATCGAGGTCTGGAGCTCGTGTTTGTGTCAATGCTTGCTTGAAGGCGCCGCCCACAAAGCTTGCGATATTTGCTCTCTCGCCATTTGTTTGACCAGTTCTTTTTTAAGATCAGTCTGGGTCTATTCTTTATGGTTGTGGCTTATAACTTTTGGATGAAATATTTGAATTTTAGCTGTTTGCGACAGAGATTATGGAGAGAGATACTCACTTGTGATATTAGATGGTACAGATGTTGGACTTTTAACGTGTACTATAGTTAACTTGTAGATACCGTCTTAAAAATACTCCGTTTAAAAGTTAATTACTGTAGTAAAAATCAAAACCCGGTTTTAAAAGCTAAAAGGAACATGCTCAGATTCACCATCCAGCTGTCAGCCTGTTAGCAGTGTTGAGGAACCGTCGCTGGCGACCAGTCCGAGCGATTCCTCTGCTTAGAACAAGAACGAATTAATCACAGGATCACAGAACAATAGATTGAACACAGAGAGGTAGAGAGAACTCTTGATCTTTCTTTATTGCTTTCAATTGCTTCAGGTGTACATAATGAACAGGTATAGGTCCCTATTTATAGCCTACGGTGGGGTGCCCATATTGGGCCAGGACTCCTAGTCCTGGGCCCAGGTTTCTCAACACTCCCCCTTGGGCACTCACCCGACATACTCATGCCTCGTTAAAACTCCATAAAACCCAGTGGAAAATATTTGCAGAAAGAGGACATGATATATGTGATGTTGCGATGCACGAATTGCCTCATTAAAAACCTTAGTCGAGAAACTTCATGGAAAACTCGTCAAGGGAAAAAGAGTACAATTCACCCAATTTCATTTAGTCTTCAGGACTTTTTTCTTTGGGTACTCAATCTTCATGATCAAGATTTATTAGCGGGCTTGAAAGAATTCTCCCCTTGAATTCTGCACTTATCTAAGTCTCATCATCCCAATAACACGCATGCATCTTTCAAAGCTAGATGCGGGGAGTGACTTAGTGAATAAATCTGCGAGATTTTCACTTGACTTAGTATACAGTACTTTAATCTCGTCCATCTTTTACAATTCATGTGCATAGAAGAACTTGGGTTGATATGCTTTGTGAGATGACTCTTGTACTTATGCGACGCATGCTGCATTATCTTCATAGATAATCGTGGGGGTTTGCACAATATTCATCCCACATGACTGCTGGATGTGGTGAATCATTCGATGGAGCCAAGCGCACTCTCGTGCGGCTTCATACAGTGCTATGATTTCTGAGTGGTTCATCGAAGTAGCTACAAGGCTTTGCTTAGACGATTTCCATGAAATTGCAGTTCCTCCACACAGGAATACATAGCCTGTTTGTGACTTTGCGGTATGCGGGTCAGACAAGTACCCAGCATCTGCATAGCCAGTTAAGTTCAGATCTTGATTCTTTCTGTAAAACAATCCAAGATCTTTGCTTCCTTGAAGGTATCGGAAGATGTCCTTTATGCCCTGCCAATGCCTTTTGGTGGGCTCTGCACTGTACCTTGCCAACAGGTTCATGGCAAATGCAACGTCCGGTCTAGTGCAGTTTGCTAAGTACATAAGTGCTCCTACTACACTCAAGTATGGGAATTCCGGTCCCAAGATTTCCTCCTCCTCTTCCCTAGGTCGAAAAGGATCTTTTTCTTGCTGTAAAGACCTCCCGATCATCGGTACTTTCAAGGGAAATGCCTTCTCAAAGCCAAACTTTTCAAACACCTTCTGAGTGTAGGTCGATTGATGTACCAAGATTCCATCAGGGACATGCTCAAGTTGCAGGCCTAAGCAAAACTTGGTCTTGCCCAAATCTTTTATTTTAAATTCTGACTCCAAGTAGGACCTTGCTTCTTTTATGTCTTCGGCTGTCCCGATGATGTTCAGATCATCTACATATACAGAGATTATACAGAATCTATTATGGGATCGCCGTATAAATAAACAAGGACAGTCTTCATTGTTCGTGTAGCCTTTCTTGCAGAGAAAGTCGCTTAAGCGATTATACCATATTCTTCTAGATTGTTTCAGTCCATACAGTGACTTTCTGAGTTTCACACTATACAGATTTCTATTTGCTCTGTCTTGGTTCGGGAGAGGTATTCCTTCAAGGACTCTCATATAAATTTCTGAATCCAAGTTACCGTAAAGGTATGCAGTCACAACATCCATCAATTTCATTTCTATGTTCAAGTTCACTTTCATTGAGATCAAGTATCTAAAGATAATTCCACTCATGACTGGGGAGTAGGTTTCTTCATAATCAACTCTAGGACGTTGAGTGAAACCTTGGGCTACTAGCCTTGCTTTGTATTTCACTACTTCATTTCTTTCATTTCTCTTTCGAACAAATACCCACTTGTGCCCAACGGGGTGTATATGGGGAGGCGTGCGGCATACAGGCCCAAACACCTCTCTTTTGTTCAGAGATAGCAATTCAGTTGCTATTGCCTTCTTCTAATCTTTCCAATCCGATCTTTTCTTACATTCAGCGAGCGATGCAGGCTCGGGATCAAGATCGATGATTGTGGCAATTTTCTTTACGAAGTAGATATCGATATTGGCTGTCGTCCTATTTAGGGACTCTCTCGTGTGCACATAATTTATAGTTATTTCTT
The DNA here is from genome assembly GCA_036346575.1 of Dendrocalamus sinicus. Taxonomy (NCBI): domain Eukaryota; kingdom Viridiplantae; phylum Streptophyta; class Magnoliopsida; order Poales; family Poaceae; genus Dendrocalamus; species Dendrocalamus sinicus. Next base: position 33,350,005 of record CM070647.1, read on the forward strand.
CATGAGTTGCTTCTTCTGGAGCGATGGCTTCTTCTGGAGCTTCACCTTGCGCATCGCTTCTTTCAATTGCGGTGGCAAGTCCCTTTAGTTTTTCGGCTCCGATATGTGCGCACACATCCATGCCGATGGGGATGTTCAGATCCGGTATGCCCTTTTCTGAAGGTGTCATAATTGTGCCAGGTCTCAACTAGCTCCCCTTCTTATTCTGGGGAACTTCAATGATCTACTGTGATAAGCCCTTCTTATCCTTTTTCGCCGGGCGTCCCCAGTTACTTTGGACTCAAGGAGCCGGAGTTCTCGTCCTTTTATTCTGAGGCATCTGGACAGGATTAGGGATACCTTCAATTTTCTTTGGTATTTCAACCCTCTCCGGTGAATTACGTGCAGGCACATACGACTTAATCATGCTCTTCAAATCACTAAAGTGATCAGGCAATTGGTTTGCTAATGCTTGCAAATCGATGATCTTCTGGACCTCTTTTTTAGTTTCACTAGTGCACGGGTCATGTGCATGAATTCTCGTGGCTTCCCACGTAATTTCCCGGCATTTTTCATCAAGGAGTTGATTTCCTCCCCCTAATAACGGGAAATTATCCTCATCAAAAATGCAATCAGCGAAGCGGGCAGTATGCAAATCTCCCATCATGGGTTCCAGATACCTGATTATGGATGCAGTCTCATAACCAACGTATATCCCAATCTTACGGAGAGGGCCCATTGCAATGCGCTGCGGAGGTAGTATAGGTACATAAACCTTACATCCAAAATCTCCTAAGATGAGAAATTTTCGGTGGTGACCCTTGCGCTAGTTGCATAGGTGAATGGATGTTATAGGCCGAAGGTCTAAGGTTTATGAGATTCGCTGCATGAAGGACTGCGTGTCCCCAACATGTAGCTGGCAAATTACTTTTATGTAAGAGGGGTCGGGCAATATATTTAATTCTTTTAATTAAAGCCTCCGCCATACCATTCTGGGTATGGACATGCGGTACCGAATGCTCAACTGCAATTCCCATCGCCATGCAATAATCATCAAATGCCTTTGAAGTAAATTCTCCAGCATTGTCCATTCTGATGGATTTGATGTGATGATCAGGAAATACATTTCTGATGCGAATGATCCGCGAGATTAATTTTACAAAGGTGTGGTTTCTTGTCGACAATAAACCCACATACGAGCACTTCGATGAAGCATCAATAAGCACCATGAAATACTTAAATGGCCCTGAAACGGGCTGAATGGGACCGCAAATGTCTCCCTGGATACGCTCCAGGAATGCAGGGACTTCATCCTTCACTTTCAGTGTGGAGGATCTAGTTATTAGTTTTTCGGTGGCACATGCAGGGCACATAAAATCTTCATGATTTGGAAAATTCTTCACATTAATATTATGCCCATGCGAGTTATTTATTATGTTTCTCATCATCCTAAGACCTGGGTGGCCTAATCTGTAATGCCAGAGACAGAAGAGTTTAGAGCTTCTAAACACTGTCTTCAGAATAGTGTACGCTGCAGACGCTTTAATGTTGGTATAATATAGCCCAGTTTCAAGTGAAGGAAGTTTTTCTAGTACCCTTTTGCCATTCTCTTCGCACTTCGTGATGAGCAGGTATTCCTTACCGTACTCTTCGTCAGTCTCAACGTGGAAACCATTGGCGCGAATATCCTTAAAACTTTGGAGAGTTCTAGTCGATTCTGGGTACAATAAGGCTTCTTCAATGACCAAAGTTGTGCCCATTAGAAGTATAATAGTGGCTCTTCCAGAACCAATTATACATGCATCGCTTCCGGCGATTGTCGTAAGGCTGCCGGTGCTCTTACGGATCGACTGGAAATATTTAGTCTCTCTTAAGATGGTATTCGTTGTGCCACTGTCGGCAAGGCATACTTCCTCCATGTATTAGAAGGCATACAACACATAAATAAAATACGCAATATCAGAACATATAATGCCATTATAAACTGAATAAATGAATGTTTTATTCCAAATCATCCAACATTATGAGAAAACAAATCCTAAAGCACCATCCATGCAAGTTCTAAACTTGTCCATTAACATAAAAATAAATGACAATTAACGTCTCATGCATTCTGTGCATCAGACGGAATCAACTAGAAAATCATCGACTTCTTCGGCTATTTTCTCAGGAGTGATGTTCTCCTCAAGGGAGATCATGGCTGTGGCTGCCTCTAAGTCATAGGAGGGTGCCGCTGCTGGGATGGGTTCAACATCCATCAATTCAGGCAGCTGCTCAACATGCTCCTCCTCGACTGCTGCAAAGTGAGCTTCAGGCTGCCCTTTGCTATTCTTCTTTTGAGCTTGGTGGGCATCAATGACATGTTGTAGTTCTTTACATATCCGCGACCAATGCCCCCACTTGCCACACTTGTAGTAACCCTGGTTCTGCTGGACATAGGTCTTGCCACTCTTCTTAACCTTTCTGTCGTTTGGAGCATCTGACTTGCCTTTCTGGGCAATGATCTCACCCTTCTTCCCCATTCTCTTCATCAAGGGCTTTCGCACCTTGTAGCTGCTAGCGTTGGCTTCGCGGCGGTGAGTTTGCCAGTGGTGAGTGACGTAATTCTTGCGGAGAAGTTCGTCCTGAGCCTCAGCCACCTGCATCATATCAATCAATTCGGCATACTCCTTATAGCCGTCTTGACGATAGTTGCGGGCGATTTGTACAGCACTGGGGGTGAAAGGTGGACAAGGTCTTCTCGATCTTCTGCTCATCTATGATCTCCTTGCCGCAGAGTTGAAGATTAGTACAAATCCTGTGCAAGACAGAATTGTACTCCCCGACTGTCTTAAAGTCGGCAAACCTCAGTCTGATCCACTCCTGCTTTGCTTGAGGAAGAATGGTGTACTTGAGCCTCTCAAACCGCTTCTTGAGTGCGGTCCAGAGTGCTAGCATGCTTTTCTCCGCGATATACTCATTCTTGAGAGTTGGGCAAAGGTGGTGTCTGAGAAGTGCCTGATCATTCTCCTCAGGTGTGGGTTGGGTGTCTTTCTGTCCGCTTAACCTAATAGCTACGCGGAGCTTCCGGCCCCCAAGCACAATCTCGACATCGGATGCCCATGTTAGATAGTTTTGGCCATGCTGGGCCAGCTCCTCGAACTCCCGGTTCGAAATTCCAGTCATCTACATGTGTATGAACGAAAATAAAATAAGTTTACTTCAGGTAAACATGCATGGAAAATTTACTACAGGTAAATAAAGTGGTACAATAGGTTCCCATAATGTTTCATAATTTTCTGTGCATTTTCTATAATTTTACTACTAATTTCAGTGATTAAAAGCAATTTTTAGCAATTACAATTAACCAAAACAGTAAATAAATACAGAAAATACAGAGAATAATAATGGCATAAATAAGTAAATTTTAAATGCTAAAAATAATTCAAAATTTTGGATTCCCGATGCCCTTTTATGCTAAAATACGAAATTTCAGTGAATTCTGCAATTTCTGGGGATTTCTACGCAAATATTCAGTTCAGAGAAAAATTCGCGCAATTTTCTGATTTACCGAGGGGTTTCTGCAAAAATCTGGACCCACTCGTAGATTTGAAGGCCTATTCGTAATTGTAGGAATTTCCGAGTACTTTCTGCAAAAATTCAGGACTTATGCGTAAATTTTAGGGGCCTTTCGGTAATTTCTAGAAACTCTAAGGGTTGTTTTGCAAATCTGCCGCCCTACCCGCCCGGGCCCCCCTTTTTTTTCCTTCCGGCCCATCTCTTACCTCCTCTCTGCCCATCCCTTACCTCCCCCTGGCCCTTCACGCATTTGGCCGAGCTCGCGGCCCATGTGGCCCATTCGGCCTGCCCGCGCGGAACAAATAGACGGGGTAGGGTTTCCCTACCCCATTTTTCGGTGCCGGCGGCGGCAGTCCAACCCGGACTGCCGGTCGGGTGGAGCGGAGGCGGCCGGACGCGGTGCCGGCTCGGGCGCGCGCGGCGGATGGAGCGGGCGGCAAGCGGGCGGCGGCGGCGACCACGGGGCGGGCGGCACGGCGTAGCACGGCGCGAGCGGCCGCGCCGGCGCGCGCAGCTCGGCGGCTCGCTTTGGGCTGTGGGTGGTGACAACTGCAGCCGATGTCGCGGCGGCGGTGGCGGTGGGCGGCGGCGAAGCGCACTTTGAGTGGCGGCGACGCGCCCGAGCGGCGACGAGGCTAGAGGGCGGAAGGCGTGCCGGCGCGGCTCCTCGTGCGGCGGGGCACCAAGTACAGCGGCATGCGGGCCAGTGCAGGCCGCGGGCGTGGGAGTCGAAGCACCGTATTCGGGCGGCGGCCTCATGCGGCGTGCTGGCCGGTCTCCCACGGGTGGCGCGCACGATGGCAGGCGGCGGCCGGTGCGGTGGCGCGTGCTGGCGCGGAAGCTGGAGTGTCGGTTGGCAGCCCGTGTAGGCATAGTGCACGGGTGACAGCGCCCCATGCGGGGGGAGGTTCCGACGATGGCAGCGCCCCATGCAGGGGGCGGCAATTGGCCAGCGGTGCCACATGCTCCACGGCTGGCTTCTGGCTGGTGGCCGCATGCAATGCCAATGTCCTGTTTTTTCCCTTTGTGATGCTTTGAATAAATCGAACAGAACATATGCATAACACAATTTCCATTTCGTTTTTAATTCATGCAATTTTTCATGCAATAGCTGTGCAGAAACTGAATAGGAAAACAATGCATATGTTTCCAATCTATGATGCAATCAACATCTACCCCGTTTCGTAATCTACCAATAGACATTGTGCCGGCGACTTCAGATCTGCTCGCGTTAGATTTGGGGCGAATTTGCATCGTTTCTAATCTACAGTGCATTCAACATCTACCCCGTTTCACAATCTACCGATCGACATTGTGTCGACGACTTCAGGTCGGCTCACGGTAGATTAGGGCGGATTTGCACCGTAGAGATTCAATCTAGAACGCGAAAAGAAAATACAGATTCAAAAACGATCTAGAAAATTCAATCTGTGCTTCGATGATTACCTCGTTCACCGAAGCGAAGTCGTGCTGATAATGTGTTAAGGAACCGTCGCTGGCGACCAGTCTGAGCGATTCCTCTGCTTAGAACAAGAACGAATCAACACAGAATCACAGAACAATAGATTGAACACAGAGGGATAGAGAGAACTCATAATCTTTCTTTATTGCTTTCAATTGCATCAGGCGTATATAATGAACAGGTATAGGTCCCTATTTATAACCTACAATGGGGTGCCCATATTGGGTCAGGACTCTTGGTCCTAGGCCCAGTTTCTCAATAGAGCCAACACTAATCAATGGAAGGCATCTTAAGGTCTCGTTTAGATGGGCCGGGTCCATCTCTTAATTCAAATTACACGTGGATCTCAGCCCATCCAAACGTGCTCTGAAACTATTGAATGAAACAACGTCACGGATTTAGGGCCTGTTTGGGAGAGTTCCACCACTGAAAACGTGGATCTGGAGCAGCAGCTCCACCATGGATCTGGGATCCCACCATGGAGTGTTTGGCTTGTACAGCAGCTCCAGATCCACGAAATTGAGGTTTTGGTGGGAATGGCCACTTTTGGTGGGATGGGGTGTGTAACCAGCGGCATTGGTGGATAATTACCACCCAACTCCACGGTAGAGCACCCCTTGAGGAGCTCCATGAAATCCATGGATCTGGCCCTCAGATTCAGGATTTTGGTGGATCCAGATTTCGCGGAGCTGGAGCGTTTGGGTAAAATTTCGTGGAGTGAAGCTGTTTTTCGTAGATCTGGAGCTGGTGGAGCTCTCCCAAACAGGCCCTTACCATAAATGCAGTGCTCCCAGCTGCCAAAACTAAATGCACAACAAATCAAGATTTGTGTGAGATTTACAAACGTGGGATATGAATATTAAGAGCATGATCCGTGGAGTACTCAGGTTTCCAATTTCAGTATCTCGGGATTGCCCACAAGAAGATTCAGCCATGATGAAGGATCCCCCAACGCGATACTAGTAAAATACGCGACGTATATAGTAATCGATGGATCGACCAACACAGACCATGATCAACTGTCGACGTGGCATCCTTTAGCGTTTAATTGTCACCAGCTACATGTTGTCGTTCCTTTAAACTGTTGCTTATGATTGAAAATTTTAAATTCTGACTATTTATGAGAGAGTATGAAGAGAAACACTTATGTACATTTTTAACCCATATAGTTAAGTCGGTACAGTGTTTACTACAATTAACTTGTAGATCCTATCTTAAAAAATCAATTTATTTAAAAGTTAATTACTGTAACATAAATTATAAATTATAAGCTAAAAAACGTCCCGTTATTTGCTTATGTGTATTCAATCCCGTTGTCTCTTTGCACTAGCTAAATCTTAAATAGTTTTCCCATTCTAAGCATATATAGCTAGATAACCTGCATGGACAGCAAAGCGGCCAGGGCATATATAACTTACATGAGAGAAAAAATAGGCAAGAGAAACAAGCAAGCTTTAGATTACGAAAGATTATGAGGTGTGCCTTCATGACCTGCTTAGATTACATGGGAATTAAGGTGGTGATGGAAGCTAATGTTTCCTTCATGCATGACAGGTGTTCCTTACCAAATCCTTCACGGCCTTCAATCATGTAGGACCCGTCCCCATAATATTGCCTGGTGGAGTCATCCTTTCTGCAAAAATTTCTCTTGAAATGGTGGTCTCTGCTCTTGTTCCAAGGTTATACGAACAATTTACTTCCCATTTCTTTATGCCATGTTGTACACCTGTACAATGTAAAAACGTGCTATAGTATATGCTTGTTTTAGATGAATCTGGGTATTGTTTCTTGAGGTAGGTAACCTCTTGTTGCACCCACTTTTAGCCATTGATGCGTCGCTCCCAAATCGTAATTAACAATGAACAAGAGGCATTGAGACAAGTAATTAATCGCATTGTCCTTGCAGATTGCAGCCCACAGGCAGGCACTGTAAGGTGTTATTTGTTCTAGGATTGCATCTGTAACGCTCCTATTTTTGGGAACAGGGACGTCTTACCATCCGCAACAGCCCAGGACTTCCGTTGCGGATGAACAGTGTATCATGCCTGCTCACGAACAATGTAAAAATGTTAATTTCAGTAAAATAAAACCTAATGGCCAACTTTAATAATAATACGGGCGTCCAAGCCCAAATCTTAACTTACATACAAAAGAGCCGAAGAAAACTCCACAGGAACATTTGAGTGTAGTCGTAACCCTAACACGAACACTTGCAGCATCTTCTTTTCTTCTGGTATCTGTTGTGGGGGAAAATATTGCAAGACTGAGTACCAACCAATGTACTCAGCAAATCACATGTGAAAATACTATATATCTACTTGCCAGGACTCTCAAGAGAAGGGAGTATAGTTGTTTTATTATTATAAGGTGGATGCAATTTTATTTGTAAACAAATAAAGTTTAAAACAATTACTCCTTAAGATCAGGGGGTTTTCTGTTATCAGATAAAGTTCATCATTACTCAAATTAACAACATCAGAAACACTACTTATGCCTCGTTGTTGGAATCACCCAATTAACACAGCTTCATTAACCGGAAGCACGGTGTATTCAAATACCATTTATTTCACTCTGCAGAGTTGCCCTGCTTTACCCACAAGATTTCTTAATCCACGTCTGGTTTTAAGAAAACAAGGCTTTTCACTGCTCAATTCTTTATATAACCTCTACCTAGTAGGCCTCCCAATAAGCTCAGGCTGCCCCTAACTTATCTTAGCCCACTATTGTGAGGCACACATAACACATGATCGAAGTTCAGATCGATCGGTCAGATTGTTCAGATAAAATAACCAACTTCCATACGGCCCTGCTTAACCCCTTCCGTATGGACTTGCACTTTGCCTCCAAACTGCTTCTGTAGAGGTTCAATCGAATTTGAGCAGCTACTAGACCAGGGTTGATGTATCAACACTTGTGGTTGGGCGATCACTGTGTCTTTTACTTAGCACAAGGTTCTTGCCCTTATATTTTTCACGAGGTCCGCAACCTCCATCTTAGGGTAAAGCGGTGGGCGAAAACTGTCTCACAATTCCCCCACAACACCCTTATCCTAAACCGCACACCAGCATCACCGGCCTAGGGTACGGTGTCCCATACCACCCTACCCTCTCCGGGTTTTCCAAAACTACCTGCCAACGGCCAAAGTCACTTAGTAGTGTAAAATGTTGAATGGGATGATCCATGAATATTTACACAGTATAATAATAATTACTATGGTTGTCAAGGTGAATGTGGCCATCAAAGTAAACAGGGCTTTTATCAGTGGTAGGATTTATCTAATTAACATGTCATTCTAAACATTTATTTTAAGCAATTATCATTTCGCAACTATCAATAATGAAAATACATTAAATAAATAATATACATTTCATGGGATTCAATATGATCAAAAACATGTGACTTGTCTTCTTTTTGTTGCTCTTGATTTTCTTAATCAGCTTCAAATTTGCTTCATCTACTTTTGCTGTCCTTCAGTTGACCAACTCGCTTGGTCCGTTCACTAGCGTAGAAAACGAAATCAAATAAGTTCCTGCTTTGCGAGGCGCAAGCTGGGAACAAAATGCAACAAAAAATAAGAAAGAATATAAAATGAAATCGGTTGGGGAGGTCAAGGCTCAACGGTGCTTGGGTGGCCGTTAGGGCTAAAATTGGATTAGGGAGATTTAGGACGATTGAACAGATAATATATGGGTTAGACCAATTTTTGAAAATAGAAGGTAGACATTTAGGAATGGATGGTTGATCTTTGAATTGGATGGATTTGGGTTCTATCGAGATTTATTTTGGTGAAACGGAGGAATTTGAATTTACGAAATTTGAATTGGGTGAAACAGTGGAATTTGAATTTATAAAATTTGAATTGGAGGAATGGGAGTCAATTTTGAATTCAGGGAATTAAACTGGTCAAAATGGTGTATTTTATAATTTTTGAGATTTTTGGGAATTTTCTGGAATTTTCTAGGATTTTTAATTGATTTTCTGAATTTTATAATTGCAAATGAACAGCACGCTACAATAGCTATAGTATTGGGCTGGCCCGGAAATGAACAGTGCACGCGCTGGTTTTTAAAATCCACGGCTGAGTGGGCCGGTCGCTTCGGCCCAGCGAGGCGCGGCCGAAAAGGGCCCAGGCGCACGCAAGGGTGTTCGTCCGATGGGCGACACGCCGTTAGCATGGGCGGCCCAGATGCACGCAGAGCGGACGCCCGGATGGACAGGCGGCAACCGCACCAAGGGTGGATATGCGCCCACGTCGCCCTACCCCTGGTCATCTTCTACCTCCAGCTTCTCCTCCCGGCAGAAAAACAGGGGAGCGATAGCTCAGGTGGAGCGACAACGGCGACTGTTCTCCGGGGAAATGGAGGGTACAGAGTGGAGCGGTGCAAGCTCGGGAACCCATTTTGGGTTTTTGGAAAACGAGAAAGAGTACGGCGGTGGTTGGCGGTAGATGGGAAGACGGCGGCTCTCGCAGTGGCGCCATGAGTCCCTAGGGGCTTTCCGGCGAAATTGGAAGATATTTATCCATCTAGGGGATGTCAGGATCACTATGGTGGTAGTGCTTTAGGTCGGGAGTGGCTCAGGCGGGCTGGCCACGGAGAGGCATTTTTGGCCGACGGTGGATCTCGTCGGCGGAGCTCCAGGTAAATGCTATTGCTCAATTGAGCTTACCTCCATATCTAGCATGCGGAGGAGAAGCTATGGCCAAAAGCAATTGAAGTATGATGGTGAAATGGGAGAAATCAAGTGCATGGCTTACCGGGCTCAGGGGAAGCAATCGGCGGTGACCCAGTGGACTTGAGCTCAAATTAGTCGTTCGGTGGGGTTTATGGGGGTGCCAAGAAGCTTGAAGTAGTGGAGATTGGGGTGTAGAGGTGACGGAAGTCAGTGACCGCAGGGAGATGGTTCGGGAGTGCGCTTCTAGGGCAAGGGGAGGGGAATGGGGCGGTCTCTGCTGCTGCTCAATGGTTAGAGGGAAACGTGGCACTGCTACTGTGCCAGGGATACATATACTTTGAATTGGGCGCTCTGGCAGAGAAGGATCGAGAGGAAGGGAGCTACGGCCAGGGGAGTGAACGCGAAGGCGGTTACGCACGGAGCAAGAAAGGAGTGAGGAGGTGAGGCTGACCGGTGGGGCCATGTGTGCAAGCGGGGTGTGAACGCGCGGGGAGCTACGGCCGCAAAACCGATCGGCGAGAGTGCGACGTGTGCGGTGGCGAGTGAGGTAAAGCGGTGGGGAAGCAGCGCTGCGCGTGGACGTCTGCGTGAGGAGGAGGTGGAAAGGCCAGAGAAAGGGAGAAGGCGTAAATGCCGAAAAGAGAAAGCGCCTTTTGCTGGAAACTTGCTAAATTGGGAAAGAAACGAAATCAAACAAAATTCCAAATAAAAGTTCAAAAATTTTGAATTTTTTTTCAGGTCGTTTCAGCATCCACGAACCATCCATTTGATTATTTGAAACGGTACATTTCAATGGTAGTGCTGCCTTTTTCTTTTAAGAACGAGGCACAAAATGCTTGACGCCCCTCTAGAGCTTGTTTTGATAGATGGGGATGAGAATCAATCCCTTCAGATTAGTGGGGATTTTAGTTTAATTTCCCTGTCTATCTGATGGGATTAGGCTAATCTTACGTATCCAAACAAGCCCATAGTTGTCTTTAGAGAAGGGGGTTTAAGTATGGGTACAAATAGAGTGGATAATTACCATCTGACTGATTGATCCAAAGCTTGCAGAGATAATACAAATGCAAGAAATGGGTATACAATACTATATATATATCCAACTTCGAGGGAAAAAATACGGAATATGATATGGGATGAACGACATCCGTCCATATCCACTCTGATTGCACCCATACTATCTATTATACTGTGTATGGGTGCAAACAGAGCAGACAATTTTTACCTGACCGACCATAGACTTACGGAACAAATACGGAAGGAAGAAATAGGATTTGTGCATTCAAACTTTTGAAACTTTGACTATCAATATATGTAAAAGTTTTTCCAAAAAGCGTTAGCAGACTTCTATATAAGAAGAAAATAGCAGACTACAAGTCTTACAATCTGCCTTGCTCGAACATAAATATCTCCACTCAGGAGGTGCTGAATAATAATGCAGTATTCTCGTTTGGAAGCAGCCGAAGCATATCCAACGCAGGGGAGAAAAGCTACGCCCAAACAACGATTCATCCATGTCCTTACCTAAACAAAACACTTGTCCAAAATAGAGAATTGGAACTCTTCATCACTCAAAACGAAATAATCACAACATTTCCAACCCACTTGGGCATTTCCAGCCGAATCTGCTCGCGCGCACGCCCAAGCTTGCAGCATTGACGCCGACTCCTGTTGTAGATCTTTGCGGCCTTCCTTCTGTAACCCTGACCAATAGTGCAAGAAAACCTACGTCCAGTGGATCACACAACTGCTTGAGTCGCTGTGGATCCTCCAAATTGCGCAAAGCAAGGCTGCCGAAGTATATAGGTTGATCACATGAAAATAATGCTATTTGATTTGTCCTAAAAACATTTTTTCCACAAGTATATAATTTTTATGGGCTATAATAAGTCAAAAATAATTTATATTTAGAGCGGAAGGAGCAACCATCCCTTCTAGCCATCATTCCATTTGCCAGGTTGGAACTTCTGTGAAGGCTTTAATCCATCACAACTACTTGAAATACTTCTGTGTTGTTCTGAAGTTGCAGACCTGTTCTTGTCTTTTCTTTTCAACAATGTGCTATGTAAAGTGTAAACTATGTTCTGTTTGACAGTGCATTTGCTAGTTAGTGTTGTTCTCCAGCTAAAGTTGCTACATTTGGTTGTAAGTTTTGACTAGTAACCAACAATCTGGTGGATGAAAACAAGACCTTTTTTAAAAGAACTGATGAAATCAAGATCTGTAGGCATATTTATGAACAGAGACAGCCAATGGATTCAGATCATGTCCTGAAGGCATCAAGGAGAGGGGAGATTTCTGCTGTTATGGTTTCGTAATTGGTACACCGTGTGCTGTTTCAGTGTTGACATTTCTGCTGTCTTGTGAACAAACAGAACTCAACTGAGGCAAGATTTGCAGACAATTTTCTTGTTGGTACCTAACTCATCAGAGAAGTTCAGACAGATGGATTTAATGTCAGACAACCGAAATATTTTACATTTCCTTTTTGTTAAGTGCCTTTTGTATGTAAGGTTTCAGAAGTTATACAACTTGATAATTTAGCATGCAAACAGTTTCCCTTTTTGTTTTCTTGAGCAAATGTACAGCTACAACCGTGTGTGACCGACTTTGTCACTTTATTGTAACTTTAGATGCAGATGCCTAACCACCTCAGCTTTCTACTTTTCCTGGTTTTTACCTTTTCCTTCATCTACTGTTCATTAAAGAAGCCGGCCATTCTTCCCAATCATTATTTCAGATTTTTTATATTATTATTAATCACCTAATATCTGAATTGCAAAGTATAAGCTTTTAGCACTAGGAAGACCCATAAATCATAACAAGACGCACTTACAATGTAAAGATTTCCCTTCGCTGTTTTCAGTTGCAGCTTCGTTTCATTGTTGAATAATATCTCTGGACTGATGGACTCAGACATTTCCAAAAAGTTGCAAGAAAGATTTGCTTACAACCTTTCTAGCTCTCATGCTGAGATTTTCTTGGATGATGACTCCTGCCTGACTGTGGAGAAGAGATTGTTTTCAGAAAAGAAAGAAGATGTATTAGTAAAAACCTCTGATCTTTGTCTAAAGCTGAGTTTGGTGGCATGGTAGATAGAACGTCCACATCGAAGTGGCTGATCCATATGGTTAGTGTCCGTACGTAGTGCCTTGTCACTCCATGGCAGGCCGGTTGTTGGCTGCTCCCAAGTGCGGTATTTTCATGGTGAACCGACTTCACACATGAGGTAGATGGACTCGAGTTTTCTGTTCAATCATTGCTCTTCCAAAACCGAAGAGTTTGCACAGATTGACAGATGCACAGTAGAATAGCAGCATTGAGGGAAAAGATAAAAGAGTTAAGCACACATTGAAAAGCACAGTTGTTTGGCTTTTGCAGCGTGGCATGCAAGTGCATCTGTAAGACCATGTGGCTAGGTCTAGGATTTTTATGATGATGAATAATTAACAACATTGCTTAATATTGTTATTCGAGGCGTGTGCGTGTGTGCGTGGACTAATATCGGTCAAGTTGGTGAGAACTTGTGCCGGGAAAAATATTCTTTGGTCTTTGCATGTGCAGGTTGGGCGTGGAGACGGTCATGGTCGGTGACGAGGAAGACCGGGACTAGGAGGGGGAAATCTGAGGTTCAGGCGGTCGAGGATGTCACGATGTGGTCGGGCTCACGCTGGAGCACATGGAAATCAAATGTGGATGATGCGTAGAGAAGATACAGGAGGTGCGGTCCTGGAGGCTTCGACACGCGATGAGTTGAAAAGTTGTGAGTGTGAAAAACCCGTGTTAGGAAGGGTTTCGGGTCCCTTGAAAATTAGTGGGCCAAAAGTTTAGTCGAGGTAAAAAGGCTCAGGCCTAGTTGGAGTTGGATTAGGATTTTAAGGCCTAGTTGGAGTTGGATTAGGATTTTAAGGTCTAGTTGGAGTTGGATTAGGATTTTGAGTAGAAATTGAATAGGAGAGAATCAACTGTATAAAAGAAAACCCGCTGGTGCGGCAGGTGGTATCTATTGAGCGAAAGGAAAAAGTTTTGGCCGCGCGCTGCTTTTGGAGGGCAGCCGAGGTTTTTGGAGAAAAAAATTTTACAGGCGACGCGTCCTGTTTTCTTTGCTTCCCCGAGGCATCGTCGACTTCATCGCGCGGAAAGAAATCACGAGCGTCCGACGTCTTGGCTTTCTGGTTTTCTCGTGCGCGTTGGCCGTGAGCGAGACAGATTGTAATCGGTTGCATGCATGGCGGTGGCTGCTTTGAGTAAAGTAAGGTGATCATTACGGCTGCTCTATACTGGTATTGATTGGTGAGTTTTTTTAGTATTCTTGTTTGTACTTGCCGGCCGATCGGATGAAGTGATTAATTAATAGATCAAGTCATTAGCCATTGGCGACGTACGCATCTGCATGTGGACTGCATGCTTTGCATGGCATGAATTGTTTTGGATGCACTGTACGAGCAGTAGGTTGGCCTTGTGATCTTTTTGTTTATCTCTTGCATGCATGCAACATTTTATTCTTTTTCTTTGCTATACATTGCGGTGAATCCAGGAGGCTTTGATCTACTCCATCACGTGTGAAGACAGTAAGACACATAGATGGTTTTGATTAGTTGATTGGCATACATACATGCATACGTGGCCGTGACTTTTTGTTGCACTGAGAAGAATAAGGTTGATTAGGTGAGAAAAGGTGGTTAGGTAAAGCTAATTAGATTTTGCTTTTATTTTTAGTTTTTTTTAAAACGTTAAGCTTCTAACCTTTTTGATTCATGCATGCATCAAATATATATACATATATAGATTGTTTTGCATACATTGTGGTTGGATATTTTTGTGTGTGCTTCTATGATTTGCAGGTTTAAAAATAATAATAAATTTTGAAAAGCTTCCGCTAGGCGTTGCAATCATTCACCCCCCCTCTGATTGCCATCGACGATCCTACTAGTGGTATCAGAGCAGGTTGCTATGGCATCAGAGAGGCGGCTACGTCAAGCTCTTGGTCTTGGTAAAAAGAAGAACGACAACTGCTCGAGTATGTGCTTCACGGCAAGCAACAACGACGACGGCGACTACATTGATCCCGATGAGGTAGGACCGTCATATGATGAGCTTGAAGATGGTTTGATTAAACTTGCTATTGAATTGAAAAAGACAAAAAAGAAATTGAAAGAAAGTAATTGTCTTGTTGAAAGTTTAACTTCTGAGATTGATAGACTTAGGGCTTTAATTCCTGATGATGAATCATGTGAGTCTTGCCAAGTTTTACATTCTGAGTTGGAAGCTGTTAGATCTATTAGTGCATCAAACCTGGTTCAACTTAGAGATATAACTGATAAATTTGATGAATTAAAATTGACACATGTCTCTTGTGATGAAAAATTAAAACTTGCAAATGATGAAATTGAAAAGCTCAAATCTAGTTCTTCTACATGTTTAGAGTCAAGTATTTCAAATGCTCAATCTAAAACTTGCTCTAATTGTGAATTGCTAGAAGCTAGACTTAATTCATCTCAGGAATCCATTCAACAAATGCTTTATCATGAGAACATGTCTTGCTCAAATTGTCCTAAGTTAAATATTGAAATTGATGCTTTGACTAGGCAATTGAATGATTTCGCTGAAAAAGAAAGATTTGCTCAATCTGGTGCTTCCAAGAATTTTGCGAATAAACCTGTTAAATGCACTGCTTGTTCCACTTTGGCTAAGGAAAATGAGTATCTTAAGGACACTTTAGAGAGATTCTCTTTTGGGAAGAAAAATCTGAATATGATTCTAGACAAGTCAAAAACAAGTGTGAAAAATCGTGGTCTAGGATTTAATTTTGTTGAGCATGCCAAAAATAATCCTCCTAAGGTTGTTAAGGTTTTTGAACCTGGAATGATTGAGGTAAAATCTGAACTAAAACAAACTGTATTTAAATCTGCTGGCTTTGTGCAAAGTTCATCAAACAATAATATATGTGCTAGCTCATCATCTCAAAAGAATTCTGGTTATGTTAAATTTCATTGCACCTACTGTGGAAAAGATGGACACTTGCATGAATTTTGTTTTAGGCGGGCTAAGAAAGAAAGGAAGGAAAGGTTGAATGATTTAAGACAAAAACGTGCATTGTCTTTTGTTCCTAGATCAAATGTGAAAACTATGTTTTTAGAAAACTTTTATGATGGCTTTAAATCTACTTCACATGCTAGATTGGGATTTAATTCAAATAATTCACGCTCTTTTTGGCATTCTGATCATTCACATGCACGTGATTTTGGTTCTAGCTTTGTTGCTCCTATTCATCGTGTGTCTCAGTATTGGATTCCTAAATCTTATTTTACTAACCCCAATACTGTGAGACCGATATTTCCTGTGATGTAAGAACAACTAATAAGGATGGAGAACATGAGCTCGATTGGGTTCCGGTCTTTTTCATCATCGCTTGATTGGAACACTTGATGGTTCTTCAATCGTTTAATGACTTGCAAGATATTTCACCTTTTGAGAGACCATGTGGAAAAGGTGATGTACTCTTACACCCTATTGAGTTGGATTCTCATGTTGATGATATTCTTTCAAAACCACTTGATTCCTCTTATTTTTACTCTTTTGCGAAGTGAGTTGGGCGTGTTGCATCTTATGGGATTATTCTGAGGGGGAGCTTGATGTTTAAAAATTTAGGATGCTTTGTTTATTATACTTGTCAATTAAATAACAAGTCCAAGCCATCAAATTTAAATGAGTTGTGGAGCTATCTCTATCATGTTTATTCATATGCTGTGTAGCTTTGATCATGACTAGTTAATAATTAATTTGTTACATTTGAATTAAAAGCATGCCATGGCGGAATACTTTGACTAGATTAATTATATTTATTACTTTGTGATGTCCATCGAAAAGGATTAGCTTGATTGTGAGTCTTATTTTAACTCTCGGCTATGAGGCTCGCATGTTTCATGTTCCAATTTTTATGATCACTCAATTTGGCATGTTATTAAAAAATAAGGCGAGTATATAAAGAAAAAAATTGAAAAGATGTATGCTTCAAGCATGCCATGGTGAAAAAAAACACAAAAGTGCGCAAAATGAAAAGAAGTATGCTTCAAGTATGCCACCATCACAAAAAAAATGTCATTATGAAAAAGAAGTATGCTACAAGCATGCCACATGCCTAAGAATTGAGTGTGGAGCAATAAGTTGTTACATGAGACTACTAGCCCGTCTAGAGTTAAAATTTGCTTCACTTTTAGGCTTTGACTTTTTGTTGTTATATCTCATTGTGCTCTTTATAATTGGTCTAGTCATTGTTGAGATGCCTGTCATTGATATAAATCGTCTAATCATATTAAAAACTTTGTTTTGATTTTGCTATATGATATATGACTTTATATGATCTAGATAGCTCTACTCAAAAATATGGCTTGGTCAAATTACTAAATCAATTCAAAGTGACTTGGATAATCTACAAAGCTTCTAGATTTTTATTCTCATTACTTCTTTTTAGAATAGTTTTTCTTTGAAAGTTCTTGATGATTACATTGCCAAAGGGGGAGAGATTTGGTGTGCTTTGTGAGATATTGAAGAAATTTGCTCTCTTGTGTTGAGGGAGAGAGATTTGAGACTTTTGGCTTCAGTTCTTCGCTTTTATCTATTTGAAGCTAATTTATCATGCTATCTTAAGGAGTTGTCAATGTATTCATCAAGGGGGAGATTGTAAGACCATGTGGCTAGGTCTAGGATTTTTATGATGATGAATAATTGACAACATTGCTTAATATTGTTATTCGAGGCGTGTGCGTGTGTGCGTGGACTAATATCGGTCAAGTTGGTGAGAACTTGTGCCGGGAAAAATATTCTTTGGTCTTTGCATGTGCAGGTTGGGCGTGGAGACGGTCATGGTCGGTGACGAGGAAGACCGGGACTAGGAGGGGGAAATCTGAGGTTCAGGCGGTCGAGGATGTCACGATGTGGTCGGGCTCACGCTGGAGCACATGGAAATCAAATGTGGATGATGCGTAGAGAAGATACAGGAGGTGCGGTCCTGGAGGCTTCGACACGCGATGAGTTGAAAAGTTGTGAGTGTGAAAAACCCGTGTTAGGAAGGGTTTCGGGTCCCTTGAAAATTAGTGGGCCAAAAGTTTAGTCGAGGTAAAAAGGCTCAGGCCTAGTTGGAGTTGGATTAGGATTTTAAGGCCTAGTTGGAGTTGGATTAGGATTTTAAGGTCTAGTTGGAGTTGGATTAGGATTTTGAGTAGAAATTGAATAGGAGAGAATCAACTGTATAAAAGAAAACCAGCTGGTGCGGCAGGTGGTATCTATTGAGCGAAAGGAAAAGTTTTGGCGCGCTGCTGCTTTTGGAGGGCAGCCGAGGTTTTTGGAGAAAAAATTTTACAGGCGACGCGTCCTGTTTTCTTTGCTTCCCCGAGGCATCGTCGACTTCATCGCGCGGAAAGAAATCACGAGCGTCCGACGTCTTGGCTTTCTGGTTTTCTCGTGCGCGTTGGCCGTGAGCGAGACAGATTGTAATCGGTTGCATGCATGGCGGTGGCTGCTTTGAGTAAAGTAAGGTGATCATTACGGCTGCTCTATACTGGTATTGATTGGTGAGTTTTTTTAGTATTCTTGTTTGTACTTGCCGGCCGATCGGATGAAGTGATTAATTAATAGATCAAGTCATTAGCCATTGGCGACGTACGCATCTGCATGTGGACTGCATGCTTTGCATGGCATGAATTGTTTTGGATGCACTGTACGAGCAGTAGGTTGGCCTTGTGATCTTTTTGTTTATCTCTTGCATGCATGCAACATTTTATTCTTTTTCTTTGCTATACATTGCGGTGAATCCAGGAGGCTTTGATCTACTCCATCACGTGTGAAGACAGTAAGACACATAGATGGTTTTGATTAGTTGATTGGCATACATACATGCATACGTGGCCGTGACTTTTTGTTGCACTGAGAAGAATAAGGTTGATTAGGTGAGAAAAGGTGGTTAGGTAAAGCTAATTAGATTTTGCTTTTATTTTTAGTTTTTTTTAAAACGTTAAGCTTCTAACCTTTTTGATTCATGCATGCATCAAATATATATACATATATAGATTGTTTTGCATACATTGTGGTTGGATATTTTTGTGTGTGCTTCTATGATTTGCAGGTTTAAAAATAATAATAAATTTTGAAAAGCTTCCGCTAGGCGTTGCAATCATTCACCCCCCTCTGATTGCCATCGACGATCCTACAGCATCTAATGATTTCATCCAACTGCATTGTTTCTGAAGGAGGACTGGAGGAGAGGCTTCTCCGGAACCACTCTTTACATTGATTCCTCCTAGCAGGGTAGCAGACCGCTCTTTAATCAGCCAATCCTCTTCTAGTCTCTTTAACCGACCAATCCTCCCCTAGTGAGCTTACCATCATTCAAATTTGAAGGAATTGACCGGCTGATCATCTCTTCTTTTCTTGTTGTAACCGGATTCGCGTCCTCCGCCGTTGTGTACACAAGGCATGGTGCTACAGGACCGTACCTTTTCCTCGTAGATTCAGTGGTGTTTTGTTCATAACTGTAACACCCCTATTTCTGGGAATATTATGAATCCCTCGCAACTGCTCAGGACTGTTCAGCTGCGAGTTGCATCAATCGAGTGTATAACATTGCCAACACAATCTTAAGAACAAAAGTCTACTTTATTACAATATAAGGGCTTAAATCCAAGTTTTACAATAGGGCAAATGACCCTTAGACACATTACAGAACAAAAGAACGCCACAGGCACGCCTGAGCGGAAAACGACCCTAATTCCACATGTCATCGATCTCGTAGAACTCCACTTCTTCGCCTTCGTCTGCCTCCTCATTGTAGGCTATTTCTGTTAATGTTTTTAGCAAGTATGAGTACAACTACCGTACTCAACAAGTCACACGGGGATTACTATTAACTACATGCATGGTTTACCAAGTAATGGGGGAAACAAATTTATTATTTTATGTGGATGCAGTTTTAGTTGCAAGCAGATTTTAAGCATAAAATCACATTCTATAAATAATGGGGGATTGTCAAAGTTTGACTACCAGATCATCAGTATTACCAAACCATTCCCAAATCTACTTATGCTTTGTTATTGGATTCACCCATTAAACACAGCTCCATTTACCGGAAGCATGACGTATTCGAATACAATTGGTCATGACTTTGCAAAGCTGTCCTGCTTTACCCACAAAATTTCTTAACTCCTGCGACATAATTAAGAAAACAAGGTTGTTTGCTGCTCAATTCTTTATATAGCCTCCACCTAGTAGGCTTCTCCAACAAGCTCAGGCCTCTACCTGACTCATCTCAGCCTACTATTGTGTGAACAACTGATAATCAAATCAATAGTAAAAATAATAATGGCCAACTTCCATACGGCCCTTCTTAACTCCCTTTCGTATGGACTCACACTTTGCCTCCATCTTACTTATGTAGAGGTTCAATCAAATTTGAGCAGCTACTAGACCAGATTTGACGTATCAACGCTTGTGGTTGGGCGATCATTATGTTCTTTACTCAGCATAACGGCCTAGTCCTTATATTTTCACTGAGACAATCTCCTCCCACAAACCCATGTTCAGTGCCATAACACTATCACCGATTTGTAATTCTTGCCTCCACTCTAGGTTAAGGTCATGGGATCTGGCCTACTCCTAAAGCCACCAGCAATCCTCGCTTACCTTAGAACCATTTCCCAAAATCCATCAACAAGTACCAAATCTTTTAATAACAGAGGATTTTGCTGATTCTTTAAACTACCATGATTACATTATTATTATATTTAATATTACTATGTCTTGTCAAGGTGAATATGGCCATCAAATTAGACTGAGCTTTTTTCGGGTAGATAAAATTTGTAAAAAATAAAACGAACAATCAGATTCATTAAGATTCACGACTCATATATTGTATAACCAAATATTTTTGTCACAAGATAAAGTCGGAAGGAGCTTCGACCACACAGAAGCTTTGAACGTGATCTTGTTTAGAAGTCGTATGTGAGGATTGGAATGTTGGAAGTCTTACGACTTTGCCCAGAACCTTTACGACCTCTCATGATCGCCTACGACCGGTTTCGACTGCTACCAACCGCTTCCGACCACCTACTGCTGCCAATCGACCACTTAGGCAGCCTTTCGACCACAGTCTTCGACTACCGAGTGGCTTCGACCGCAACCTTCGACCACGACGTGGTCATAACGACCGTTATCATCGTGATCGTACCGACCAGTCTTACAACGTGGTCATACCGACCGGTCTCAACGTGGTCATACCGACCGATCTTACAACGTGGTCGTATCGTGGCTGCCCACTTCAACGTGGTCGTAATGACCCCTTACAACGTGATCGTTACCGACCACGCTCACTGACTCGACCACGGGCATCTTCGACCATGGGCATTCAATTCGCCAGATACCAAGTTGTAGAGATCTTTCCATTTTGGTTCCAAGTCAAGTACGTTCGGCATTTCACCAGAGAAGAATGTACCACCCGGTCAACATTTCCTTCCAAAAGGGCATGTAATAATAGCAATTCAATAAGGGTATTACCAGCACACCACATAAATAACTTAAACAGTTGTTGACAAGTGCTAGGAATCAAGATGTCAGTAATTGTGTACGCTCCTAGTTATGCCGAGACACGAACCTCCTACCAAATTCCACTTCTTACAAACAATAAATATGATGAGCAAAACAGCAACAAGTAAGGACCACATTTCCAGATGTAAAGTTGGTGCGTACAGTGCGAGGAAGAACTTGCATAAACACCAATAATGATGCCCCTTATTAATGTTAAATAAGGATAAACCGAAGCTTTCCCATCGTACGCGAAGGGATAATGCAGCACAGATTGAATGCAAGAATGTGGCGAGCAACTATCATTGCATCGACCTAAAATCGAGCACTTGATCAACAATATCATAAGTCTAGGAAAGTCTAGCACCATTTCTAGTTCAAGGCAGCTAATGGGAAATATCTTGAGTCTAGCACCATTTCTACTTCAATGTGAATTCCCAAATCTTTTTTAGACTATAAATTCCCAAATCCTAATGCAATTTGTTCTTACAACTTTCTGCACTAATAAATTCGAAAGAACAAGAGAACAAAGAGAACTGCAGTGGCGGACTTGCCAACGCCACCTTTCCCGGAGGCGACGGCGACGATGTTGCCTACGCCGGTGATCGAGGGACCGCCCTTCGCGGCAGCGCTGTAGCATCTCCTACCACCAAGTCCTTAAATTTCTAATTTACTCTTATGTTTATCCAAAATACATTCCCCTAAAGAGGAAAGAAAACTCAATGTGCTCAATGTATCCTTAAAAGCCGCAAAGTGCTTAAATCATCAAGAACTTTGTATTTCCTTTTCTACAGAGTAGATTGAGATTCAACACCCCATGCATAGTCACTACATAAAAAATATAAACTTCTAAAAGTTTCCATGTCGCCATTAACAAGTATCTCGACCCTCATAACAGAAGATATTTTAGACACAATTAAATGGGCACAAATGTTCAGATGCATATATTTCACTCACATAAAAAAATGAACGTAAGCATATAGGAAGGCCATAGGATTGTATCTTGGCAAGCATATGGGAGAAAAAGACTCTGAAGTCCTGCATAAAAAGGTATAAATTGTTAGAACAGTGGCTCCAGGTCAAGATTCCATTTCAGATAGTTTGTCATGATTACCTAAAAGATTCAGAGGATAATATGAAATTTGCAAGTAGTAAGATATCATCAGGATGCAAAGTTGCCTTTTGTGCTCCCACAAGGCTAATAACCTGAAAATTTAACCAAGAATGGTATATCAGAAACATGAACACACAGGACTAAGGAAGAAACAGCTTTAGGTCAAACATCTCTAAAGACTTGCAATCATAAATGGAACATTTGGCATGGATAAACTTCCAGGAGGTCTATCTAGCTCAAGATGCTTCATGATGGGGTGCTAGCGACACATAGCAACTAATGGTAGAAAGCAAGGATCAATCTATAATGGATCCATTTGTCAAGTTACAGAGTACAAAAGTTGTTAACTCTATTGGAGAGATCAGAGATATGTGATATCATAGCAACACAAGTGGCAAGCCTTTAGCCTTATATAAAACTTTCCAGAAATATGGCATCTTGGCATGGATCAGGTGAAAGATAGATAATTGACTGAGACTGACTGACAAAAAAGAAAAGGTATACCATTGTATGAACCTCTAGAAGGTTCAAGTGGCACCTCAAGTGTGTTGAACTAACTATAATAAGAATAGTGTTACATCTAAGCGGTGCGAGATTCGATACAAGATAGCTTAAAAGGTCATATAAAATTAGTATCACACTATAAGTTCTAGCACAAAGTTGGACAAACTTTGTGCTCACACATCAACAGTGCAAATAAAACTCCTGAATCAGCAATGTCTGCAAAAAAAGGCTTGCTTGCTTTGCCTTGTAGATTGGGCAAGGGAAGGCATGTGTATGCATGAAGAAATGTAGCAGATTCTGTAGAAACGGTTCAATTGACATCTCAATTTAGGATTAAAAGTATATGGCATAAAATGAATCACAAGCAAAGAAAAAAGCAGACCACTGAATGCATGTATAAGAGATAGAATACTGCATCTGTGCCACCAAGCAGCGGTGCCATATCAAATTTGGGATTCTTCTCAAAGCACCTGTTGACCGACTTTGTCAAAATAAGCAACATCTGCAAAGTCACGTTTTCAGACAGAGAAATCAGGACAAGAATGGAGGAGAAACTGAGCTGAAGACATAGTAAGCCGAGATGATGGAGCTAAGACCAAGTGCATGAAAGCTAAGAACACCATCGAGGCTGAAGCATTGATCAGTTTGGCGAACTGATCCACTCCAAATCGAGACACCCAAACATCATTACGAGAAAGTGCTGCTGAAGATGCTGATAACAGGAGAAATGGTTGAAGCCCCTCCAGGCCGTTATTCAATAAGAATCTGTGATGGGGACTACAGTAAACATTACAAAATTGGTAACGCGGCCTCACTTCAATAAGTTAACATCCTCTTCATTTGTGCTTTCCTTAACTCCTGCAAATCAAGAGAGCCACATCAAATGGCAGATAATCATAGCTCAGAGCTGAGCTCTTTGAAAAACAAAGATGAATTCCACAAGTGAAAGAGGAGACATTTGCAAAGGGCATCATCCTGAAGAAACAGTTGTGTATTCGTTAAACAAAAGTACATCAAGGATTTTGTTTATTCCTACAGATTTCAGATAGGTAGGGAGCATTTGGAGGCAACAATCAAGCGTGTAATATCCGGGTTTGAAAAGAAAAGGAATGCATTATCTAAGCAAGATCCTTGAAAAAACTATACTAACGTACAGGCAAACAGTTGCTCCTTAACAAAATCAATGATAAACTACATCTTATTAACCAAAGTGAATCTATCAGGGTAACAAATAAAAAAGAAGACTAAGAGCAGCAGTGGCCACAAATGAAAAGATTGGCAAATGAACAAATTGTCATTTTATTAAAGCATCAACTTATGGAAATCCACATTTAACCTCATAATCACCGCGCGCCGCACCTTCTCTGGGACGCCACCGAATAGTCATCTCTTGGATCCCACGCCGCCTCCGCAACAATCACCGGACAAAAAAAACTGCGTCAATTCACCATCTATCCAAGTGCAAAATCAAAACGATGACTTGAGGCGTGCCCTACCCCAATCGTCTCCCCAACCGAAACCACCAGGCAAAAATCAAACACGAACAAGAGTACAAGCGCGCCGATTTCAACACCCCACTGTCCCACAATCTCCAGCGAACGAACTGGAGCGAGATTCTCACGCGGCTCAGGCGATCTAGGTTTTCGTGCGAGACAGGGGGTGAAGGCGCGTACCTCGCCGAAGATGGCGGGTGCCAGAAGAGCCATCGGTCTGCCGCGGAGGAGGAGCCAGGATCCCGAGGCGGTGCGCGTACCACCTCCTTGCCGAACCCCACCATGCGGAGCTCGACCGTCACCTCCTCCCGCTCCCTCTTGGTCTTCTTCTGCTGCTACTGCTGCTCGGCGCCCTCGCCGCATCCACGCCCAGCGCCTCCTTCTCTTCTTCGTACCAAATCTCACGCGCGTTGCAGCGATCGGATCAAGGAACGAGCAGATCGGTCGGATCACCGCCGCAAACCACAAAGCGAAGAAATAAATGCACGATCGGGAAACCCAAAGCCAAGATCGATCGGACCTCACCACAGGGCGGAGGGCCACCGCGCCGAGCGGCGTCTTGGTGGTGTGGCGATCGGTGCAGAGCCTTGGGCTCGCCGAGGCCGTGCGATCGTCTGATCCAGCGACCGCTCCCGCAACAGATCGAGCGAAAAACCAGCGATTTAGACCCGCAACCACCATTCCAGGACGATCGAGCACAAAAACCCACGGATCGGAGCTCACCTTCTCGATCGAGAATCCATCTCCGTCGCCAAGATCGATGGATCTAACAAAGCACGGATCGGGGAGGAGGCGGGCGGAGCGGAGGAGTGGGGAGGAGGAGGAGGCGGCGGTGGCGCGGGTGGGGAGGAGTAGGCGGCGGGCGGAGCGGAGGAGGAGGGAGGAGGCGGCGCGAAGAACGGGGAGGAGCGTGTCGCGGGAGAAGGGCGGGCGGCGGATGAGGGAGGGGAGGAGGCGCGCGAGAACAGGGGCGCGGGGGAGCGGAGGCGCGGTGGAGGCGGAGATGGGGAGGATGGGGTGGCACGGTGGAGGATGGGGAGGCGGAGGAGGAGGCGCGGTGGAGGATGGGGAGGCGGAGGAGGGGAGGCGCGGGAGGATGGGGAGGCGGAGGAGGAGGAGGTGGGGAGGATGGGGAGGCGGAGGGAGGATGGCGGAGGCGCGGGAGGCGGAGGGAGGAGGCGCGGGGGAGGAGGGGAGGCGCGGGAGGCGGAGGCGCGGAGGAGGCGCGGGAGGCGGAACGGTGTTGAATCGCGGCGGGCGTTGAAGCCTCGCGTTGAAGCCTCACGCTCCATCCAGCCGCACGATTGGGTTGAAGCCGTGAGAGTTTTTAGCCCTTGATTTTAATGAAGACAATTTGCTGGGTGCATTTTTGTGGGTGCACGAAGGTTGGTGCTCTCAGCGGGGGACGTATTCTTGGGTGGACTGAGTGTAATTTCAATTGGTCAATTATAGTAGAGATTATATGTCTTGTCAGGGTGAATATGGCCATCAAATTAGACTGAGCTTTTTTCGGGTAGTAGAACATAACTAGTATCCTGCCATTCTAAACATTTTATGTGCATAAATAACAGTGCACAAATAACATAACGAAAATACTGATAAATAGATAAATAGCGAAAATGTAGGTTCAACATGATCAAAATATGTGTGACTTGCCTTGCGAGTCTACGATTTCAATTAGTTCAAACTCCTTGGTGGACTGGGCCTGAACTTGAGCTTCTCCTTCCGGCTCTTGAGAAACTTCGACGTCGGGAGCTAACGCAAAATAATCAAGAAAAATTAATTCCATGCCCGAAGGATTGAGCTAGGAATAAAGAAATAAAAGAAAGAAAGAAAATCAAAAAAATCCAAATAAACAGGGTTTTGGGCTTTTAGGAGGGTCCAAATGGGGAAATGGGCCTGAGAAATGGGTTGGCAGGCTCGAAACGATTCAAATGAGTATAAATATGTATTTTGGGTTTCGGGTGAACAGTAACATGCGGTTACTGTGCTTAACGGGTTCATACTGTTCACCGCGGGTTTGGGCTCTCAGATCCGGCACTGTGCTTTGCGGGTCAGGCTTGGCTTAACGGGTCAGGAGGGAATAGTAACTGGCCATTACTTTGCTTCTTCCTAGTCCCGGTCCCGTGTGCGCAGAAGAAACAAAGGAAGGGGCGACAGCGACTGGCGGCACCACAGTGATTTGCGACGCATTTGGAGGCCACGGTCGGGTTCCTGGGGCACTAGGTGTTCCATTTTTGGAGTCGGTTGGGACGGGAAGTCCGGCGATCACTGGCGACGAGCTATTTTCTTCCGCGGACGATTTGAGCATAGCGGGTGAATGGGGGCGTCTCTAGGCAATCGGTTTGGTGCTTGGGCATCAGTGGGGTCTGGGGAAGCTCGTAGAAGAGTTGGCTTGCTCTGGGGAGGCTGGAGTTAAGCCGGCCACGGCGAGGTACTTCGGCCGTGAAGAGGCTTTCGGCGCCGGGGAAGAAGGGTGGCTGGGGAGCTATGGCGGTTGTTCGGGGAAGTTCTTGAGTGCTTAAGGAGGCTAATGGCGAGAGGAATCGGAAAATGATGGGCCAGAGATGTGACATTGAATTAGGGCTTACTTTTGGGGGATTGGCAATTGCCAGCCATGGAGACGAAGAGGGGAGCTTTGGGGGTGTCGGGCAGGCTCTGGGGAGTGCTGGCTTCGACTTGGTATTGCTCGGTTGTATTTATAGGGCAGGGAGGTGGTTTGGCGCCAGAGAGGGGGAGGGGAAAACCACGGCGGTGGCAGTTTTCTGAGCTCACGGTTTGCGGTGTGAATACGACTGTCTTGGGCACGAAGGTGCGGTGGTCAAGGGTGACAGGGTGGGTCAGGTCAGCCGAGAGAAGAATTCATTGGAGAGAGCAGGGGTGGTGGCAAAACAATGGGCGGACGGTGGCGGCAGTGGCCGGGAAGGCCTGGCATGGGTGCAGGGGCACTGATGGGGCGTCATGGTCATGCACAGTGGGGCGAGTGGGGGTCGAGTGGGCACGAGAAGGCGCATGAACAGGCGGGAGAGATTGGTAGCGGCAAAAGATCAGGGTAGCGGCAAAAAAAATTGGACGGTGAACAGTGACAACACTGCTCTCCTCCATTCAAGCCGTGATGAGGTGGATTAAGGGCGGGTTTAGGTCAAGATTCATGTAGGATAGGGCTGGGAAACAAGGGAAAACGAAATCAAACTCAATTTCAAATTGTTTTGCAAAATCGGTTTTGTTTCAATAACCATACTTAAATCACACCTTGCTGGCTTAGGCAAATTTGACCAAAAGCGGCAAATGTTTGGTCCATAGCCACTGCCACACTTTCTTTTAATACCCAGCTCACTTGTCATGTGCTCAGGTCTGGTAATGCAATGACGTACTGCATCAGTTAACCATTTTGATGCGTGGTTATCGCAATAGAACATCTCCAAACGACCTTCTTGCCGTTGACATGTGCCCATCTAACCCGTCTCCTGTGCAGGCTTTTGTAGAGATTTCATTGACAACAAAAACAAATGAGGGGGAAAGAAAAGGATCGATTTGCTCAATGGCATAAAGTGAACAGTGTGCAGCTCTTCTCCAGGTTGGGAGGGGACTCCTCTGGGGTCTGACCCCATTGAGAGGAGATGGGGACACCGGTCGGATGGCCGACACGTCCTCCACTTCCCTCCGCACGAATCTCTCCTCGCGAGGGTTCTCCCGTGCCGTCTTCTTTTCTCCATGCGAGCGCCTATCCCGTCTCCTTTTCTCCGCCACTCCCTTCCTCTCCTCCTTCTCTGGACCCCCCAATCCGACCTCGCCCGCCCTCCCATCCTAGATCTGAGCGCGAGCCCGCCGCCCGCCCTCCCCTCCCAGATCCGAGCGCGAGCCCTCCGCTGACGCCTCCGCGTTGCCTCCCCGAGTCGGCACCTCCATGTCGCCTCCCTGAGCCCTCATCGGTCCACGCACATGGAATCCATCCACCGTTGTCGGCACCTTCGCGTCACCTCCCCGAGTCGGCACCTACGCATCGCCTCCCTGAGAATCCCCGCTGGTCCACGCTCATGGATCCGTCCACCGCCGCTGGCACCTCCGCGTCGCCTCCTCGAGAATCCCTGCCGTCCCCGGCCCGAGAATCGGCACAAGCACTAGTTGGCTTTGTCCTTCCCCACCTCCCTCATTTGGTTGGCCACCGCCCTGTGCACAATCATTTTGATGTTCCTAAATTGAAGAAGCTGAGGAGAAGGAAGGTAGACAGTGACTGGAATTTGTATGAATGTAGTGAATTGAATTCAACAGATGCATGGGACTATTTGTTAACTCCCTCCATCTTTAACATCTAATCTTTTGACAGACGTATTTTCATGATAAGCTCCAAATAGGAGATTGGTAAATTCTCTATGGATGGTAGGAAGAGATGACTCTCCGAAAGGCAGTGTATCATCAAGCATCGTATTTGGGTTTGACACTGATCTGTAAAAATTGTTGTAGGATGCTTATCTAACATTGCGGTGAGGAATGTTCTAAAAAGCCAAACAAATGATTCTGCAGATTCATCATATAACAGAGCACCTGCAAAGACAATGGTCTACCTATGATGATTTGTTCCAAGAAGTGGAGCAAATGGCATATCAAACTTATTTGTTTGGAATGTGGTGTCAAATGACATGACATCCCAAAAGCAACAATAATCCACAATGGCTTGACCGTCTGTCCAAAAGAAATTAACAATGCGACCATCTTCTTCATCTAATTGTACGGCATAAAAGAATGAAGGATCATCTGCTTATTTGTTCTTCAAGTACTCCAATAATGTTTGTGCATCATTTATTTCCATGTACTTTTTACGCACACGGGTAACATAATTGTTGCAATCCTTTTGCAAGAAAGGTACATTTTCAGCTCCACCAGATAGTTGTTCATAGAATTTGAAT
Source organism: Dendrocalamus sinicus (assembly GCA_036346575.1). NCBI lineage: Eukaryota > Viridiplantae > Streptophyta > Magnoliopsida > Poales > Poaceae > Dendrocalamus > Dendrocalamus sinicus. Next base: position 33,379,270 of record CM070647.1, read on the forward strand.
ACTTCAGCTGGTTTGATTCCTGCTGCTCTCATATTATCAACCATGCACTTGTCAGCTTTTGATAGACGACGTTGCGACCTCAGCATATGACATTTACTTGGACTTGCTAGATAATGGTTATGTTCAAGTGCCACCTTCTGCACTGTCCAAATCCCATCCAGTGAAATGTTAAATTGGAGACGAGCCTTACAACCTGTTCGTGTGTTGGCCCGTTCCGTTTTGGTTTCATATCTAGTATGACTACTCCTTTCTCCTTCATTGCTACAGACAAAAACTTTGGAACCCAATGTGCCATCTACTCGCAACCTCGAGTGGCTCCTCCGTATGCTAAATCCAACTGTTCTAGCATATGAATTGTAGAAGTTATATGCATCATCTTCGAATTCAAACACCATGCCAACTTTTGGCACATTTTGAGAGGACGAATTTTGGTCATCAACCTACAATGAAGCCATAACAGCCACTGAGTTTCCAAATTCGGAGTATTTGATTAACAATTCATTGATCACACACACGTACTCTACACCCGAGCATTCGAATTTCGGAGTATTGGATTGCATACCTTGAAAATCACAGGATCTCCTTTTGATTCCTCTGCGATGGGGGGAGCCCTACTGGCGCCCAGCGACATCGACGGTGGGGGGAGCCCTCTGGTGCCGAGGTCATTGGCCGGCGGATGGAGCTTGGTCATCAGCGGCGGTGCGAGTCATTGCGCGACACAATTGACATCGATAGCACGATCGGTGGCCAAATGGAGGGGGAAGGGGCGGCGGGGTCGGAAGGTCGATGGCATGATCACGATCGGTGGCCGAAGGGAGGGGGAAGGGGTGACGCCACTTGGGGTCGGAAGGTCGATGGCACGATCACGATCGGTGGCCGAAGGGAGGGGGAAGGGGCGGCGCCACCGGGGGGGCGGAACGTGGATGGCACGATCACGATCGGTGGCCGAAGGGAGGGGGGAAGGGGCGGCGCCAGGGGGGGACGTCGACGGCACCACATGGATCCAACACCTCCATGCAGACAGGGAGGCGGGAAGAACACCGGGGAGCTCGGTTTTTTGGGGGAAAAGCGGGAGGCATCCAGGAGCTGAAGCGGCACGTGCGGAGACGGGAGAGGCGCTCGTGCGGAGAAAAGAAGACGGCACGGGAGAACTCTTGCGTGGAGAGATTCGTGCGGAGGGAAGAGGAGAACGTGTCGACCATCCGACCGGTGTCCCCATCTCCTCTCAATGAGGTCAGACCCCAGAGGATCCCCTCCGCCAGGTTGTTCCCTGTTGAGCACCGGAAGTTTTCTTGTCCATTACCACGTTTGGACTAACACATTGTAATTTCGCAACCTGAGCCGCTGGTAAATCTAAACACGATCCTTTCGGCCCATGCTTCACCTGTAGCTTTCGCTGTTCGCTTTGCTAGTTGCAACCAGGTGGAGGGCAGTAGATCACTGTGCCGTGTGCACCAGTTACCTGTGGATTAGGAACTCACTATGAGCAGTGTAGGCCCTTGCAGTACCTCTGCTCCAAATGGGACAAACACAATGCAAGCAAATGCCGTCTCACCAGCTTGTCCTCCCAGTCTCGGCTAAATCCACCCACCAAAATAAGTTACAAGAACAAGAGTCGATCGGTCCGTGCATACGGTGGCCGCTAGTTTTCTACTGTTCTTACCACTCACATTCATTGTTTTGGTGTAGTTCTATGGTTCAGAAACGAAAAGGCACTTTTTTATTACATTGAATAAAAAGGTTTTGATCGGTGTATGGTTGGATCTATTGTTCTTTCTACCCTGATTCGATGTCTCGTAAATTTCAATGCTGAAAAACAGCTGAACACATTATTGGTCACTGTACACACTGAGCTCTACTGTACTTTCCACCTTCATTTCTGGCTGCTACTTATCCAGCCTTACAATCCATGGGCCTCACGGCCTTCGGTGCCGACAAAGACGCAGCCGACAAGAAATTACATGTTGGTCAATAGTAAACGAGTAGTACCAAATAAATTGCTTGCCACTGGCTACCGAGATAAGGGAACGACAAATTGACGATAAATAAAGCGCCTTTTGCATTTTGACGCAAGCAGCTTTCCTTAATTTTTCTGGTACTGATGCAAACCAAAGGGTGAGTACATTGAAAACAATGGTTCATGGGAAGGCGATATTGCAGAATTACATAATGCCATAACTGAATTAGAAACGGCCCAGCTATGAGAGCACATTTAACGGTAATATGGAGGCGGTTGGCCGGTTCCAGGTGCACCTGCTGGTCTCTGTTGATTTCCATGGTGCGGAGGCAGCATCTGCTGCGAAGCATGCAACTCGTGAGGAGCAGCAGCAGGAGGGGCAGAGAAGGCCCCTGAGGGATTCCAATTTGGCATTTGCCCGTTCATGATGTGGTTTTGAGCAGCGGCACCAGGTGGTGCGTATGCTCTAGCTGCTTGAGGATTACCTTGACACCCAGCAGACGTAGCTGGTACACCAGCTGATTGCGGTACTGATTGGATCGCTCCTTCTGGGATTGTGTAATCCCTGCTCTTGTCACTATGTGCCGAAGGACAAAGAGATAAACGTTTTCATATGGCATGCAAATTAAAATAGGAGTTTGTGTTACAAAAGGGTTTTATAAAGGCAGTAAATCATATCGTCTAAATGGTTTTCAAGCCCAAAACACACTAAAGAAAATGAACCTATTATACCTTTACATTGAGATCAGTATGACGAGAGTTTGACAGGAGAAGCTTACAGTAGCCACCATCGTAGATGCAATGCCCCTCCAATGCTTCCTTGGCAACTGCAGCTGTAGTTATATCTGAATAGCAATGTGATGAAAGAATCAGGTAATGAAGAATTATTCTACATAGAAGCACATGGAAGATGGAATCATAAACGGAATCAGTCACATGTTTAGTCAACAGAGAATGAACGGTTTAGTCAACAGAGAATGAACGGTAGCATAACCAGATTAATTAATTTATGTGCAAGGCCACATCATATGCAAAGGCCATTATTTCAGGCTACAGTACAGGAAAAGCGTGCTTCCAATAATTAGTTCGCATAACTTAATCTAATAAGCATTGAGATCTAAGGATTTCCCCTTCACCACTTTGGTGATAAAAATTGGTAAATCATTACTGTAAAAGGAATTAAGAATTTCGAGCTTTCGAGGGGTGGTTTGCTAGCTCACAACACAAAATGAAAACACTAGTTCGACACAAAACTGATGGAGTACTTAGTAATTTAACACCTAAGATGATCTATTCTCAGGTTCGTACCAGGGAACGGAATCAAAACTTGTGTTCCACCGTTCTTCTCAAAAATAGCAATTTTCTGGACTGTACCAAATGCAGAGAACACCTGGAGTTTAATTAATCATAGTAGGCACAAATTAAGCGCACAGCAACAAAATCTTGGAGCATCTTTGAATAGGTGTTTTCCCAAAATTACTTACGGTATGGAGAACATCCACTGTAACAGCATATTGCATATTCTCAATTGACGCAAGAAGAACATTGCCCTCAGCCTCCACCTTCCTACAGCAGGCTGCCAAGGCACATTAAAGGGCAATTTGTGCCAAAAAAAAAAGCAGGGTCATATAAAATAGCAAAACAGCCGAAATCAAAAGATTAGAATATTTGTGATCCTTTACAGAAGCAATACCTGCAACATACTATCTATAGTAGAAGAATTAACTGGAAGATAAGGTTTTTTTTTAATCTCTGCAAAATAAAATAAAAAATGAACTTTCAGCAACAGCAGACTGAAAACAAAAGCATGTTTTTAACAAGATATCATCTGAGTAATTCGATCTATGCTCACAAAAACCTAATAAGGTAAGAAGGAACAAAGATGAAGAAAGTGAGTCCAGTGACAAGCAGAGACTTCTAGCGGTATCGTCATACAATAAGTGCTACCATCCAAGAGAAGTTTCATACAAGTAGCCCCAGAGGTCATAAAAATGGGAAAATTGCTCTCATGTCATAAACTTAAGTGCCATCCTCTCATTTGCCACATACTTAAGTGGCTTTATTATTATGCCACAAACTTGAGTGTTTTGTCCTTTGTTTTGCCATTTTCTCCCTTTAATGTCTATTTTAATTTCATTTTGCATTTTCAGGGACTTGAACTGACCCTTTTTTTGTATCTTTTTTGCATCGGTCTCTTGCATCTTTTTTGTACCCATGTTAGGATTGGTCCTCAAAATACAAAAAAGATACAAAAAAACATACAAAAAAAAGGTCAATTCAAGTCTCTGAAAATGCAAAATGAAATTAAAATAGACATTAAAGGGAGAAAATGGCAAAACAAAGGACAAAACACTCAAGTTTGTGGCATAATAACAAAGCCACTTAAGTATGTGGCAAATGAGAGGATGGCACTTAAGTTTGTGGCATGAGAGCAATTTTCCCTATAAAAATTGAAAGCCCAAGTGTTATTATAATGTATGACACCCTATGTTATCTAAGGCGTCGCCTAGGCGTCTTGGTGCTCCAGGGTGAATGCCAGGGTCGATCGCCTAGGTTGTCCGCAGTTAGGCGCTCGACTAGCCATTCCAGGCGTTCAAGCGGAAGATGCGGCATCCAGGCGGAAATACGGCACTCGCTTGGAGAAGGTGAGGCTGTAAAAAGGGGTGGGGTGGAAAGGAGTGATAGAGAAAACAGATCTAGCCTGCTAGCTTTGTGCGCAGGGCCGGTCCTAGGATTTTAGGGGCCCGGGGTGAAACTAGAAATAGGGGCCTTAGTATAAATATCTAAATATAAATCTACATACACACACACATATATATATATATCTAATTTTTTACCAACAAACACTTAATTAAAGAAAAATTCACATCAAAGAGTTCATAGATATTACCTTAAAATTTCTTCTAACATTTCTAGATGCGAAGTCATTGATGATGGTATTGATATCAATCTCATCCAATAATTTCTTCTCAATACATAAAGTTGCCAAACCGTTTAACCTCTCTTGAGACATTGTTGACCTTAAATGATTCTTCAACAATTTCAACTTTGAAAAGCTTCTTTCAACTGATGCCACGGTCACAGGCATAGTAAATAAAATCCGATAAGCAATAGAAATATTAGGATAACAATCCGCTTCTCGACAAAATCAAAGATCTCCATAGCAGACATTGGTTTATCGATAAAGTCAATTACATAACACTTAACTCAGAAATTAGATCATTTAACTCAACATCGGAGGAACCATCTAGAGAGAAAGTTTCGCAAATTTTGTACAACATTCTTTTAATTCGATTCGATCCAATGACTTCAATGTTGTTGAACTCATTAAAAATCCAAATATACTTCGAATGTTTGGAGTTCTTGAAATCTACTTTTCAATGAATTGATTGCCATATCAACCATAACAAAAAAATAATTAACTTCAAATTCCTTCTCACTTGCAAAACCGCTTCATCACAATCAATTTCATCAAACTGTTTCTTCCTAAGAACACGCCGCTTAATCGAAATGATGGTTCTACATTCATTTGAGCTGCAATATCTTTGACAATGATCATACTCAAAGCAAACCCTTCATTTCTATAAGTATTAAAGTATTTAACCATGCCTTCTATTTGTTGCATGTATATACTCTACATAGTATATAGGGGCCCCTGAATTTTGGGGGCCGGGCGCCGCCTCTCGCCTCGTGGCCGGCCTGTTTGTGCGCGCACGCGCGCCTCCGCCTCCGGCTCCGTGCTGCGTCCTAAGTCTCCGCTCCGTCGGCACCGGCTCTACGCCTCCGCCCTGGCTTTGCCCCAACGCCGCTCCGACCCAGCTCCACCCCGCCGCCAATACAAGGCCTCCGGCTCCGCGCCTGCGTCGTGTGTCTCTGCTCTACACCACCTCCGGCTCCACACCTCCACCCCAGCTTTGCCCCGACGCCACTCCGGCCTGGCTCCACCTCACCGCCAGTACGGGGCCTCCTCCACCCTGGCTCGCCCAACCGCCTCTGCCTCCAGCTCTGCACCTACATCGTGCATCTCCGCTCCGCACCGCCTCCAGCTCTAGCTCCGCGCCTCCGCCCTGACTTCACCCCGACACCACTCCAACCCGACTCCGCCCCACCGCCTCCTTCTGGACCGGGCTCCCCTCTCTATCCCTGGCTCCCTGCCGCCCTGCTCTATAACTCTGTAAGTGGCTAAGTGCTCAAGTGCTCTAGTCAGTGCTTAGTAAGGTACAGGGAGTGGTGCACTTCTTGGACCTAGTGCTATAGTGCATACTGCTTAGTAAGTGATCTAGGGTGGAAGTATGCATTTTGGTCGACTGAAAACAAGGATTTGATACAGTGCACTCTATGTGGCACTCGGGTGCACTCGGGGATCAATAGGTTGAAACAACATCTCATAGGAGGATTAGGTGACTGCCAAAAATGCCCTAGAACCACTACTGCAATCATGAGGGAGATGCAAGCACAGATGCAAAAAACCAAAAGAAATGCAGAGCTCCAGCTAGATGATGAAGAAGAAGATGATGATGCTCATGCCCTTGAAGTGGATGAACAGCCACAGCTAGAAGAACAAGTTGCATCATCTAGGTCCTCTCGTCCAAGTCGAAGTTTAACTCTAAGCTCTGGGACATCAGCGAAAAGGAAGGCTGCAGCAGCTGCATTTAGCTTCAAGAAACCAGCAGCACAAACTAAGACAATCCCAGCAATGATCTTGAAGCCACCTGAAGAAGTGTGCGACTAAGACATACGAAAGGGCCACATCAAGTCAGCTTGTACAGAACTAGAAGAGCAAGGAAGAAAGGGACTTTGCACGCTTTTACATAGCCAAGTTCTTCTATGCGAATGGCATTCCATTTAATGCCACAAATTCAAGGAGCTATGAGGAATTGAGGAGATGGTTGAGGCCATTGGGCAATATGGACATGGCTTGAAACCTCTCAACTATCATGAGATGAGAGTCATTTATTGAGAAGCATAAGGAGACCATTGAAGATGTGAGGAAGAGGCATGAGCTGGCTTGGAAGAACTATGGTTGTACACTCATGTTAGATGCATGGTCAGATAAGAGGGGGCGCCACTTGATTAATTTCCTTGTGAATAGTCCGAAGAGAACCTTCTTCTTGGAATCTGTTAATGCATCACATTTGGCACATGATGCGCCAATGTTGGTTGGTTTACTTGCGAAGAAAATTAAAGAGATTGGTGAGAACAAAGTAGTACAAGTGGTCACTAACAATGGGTCTAACTATAAGGCAGCGGGAAGGCTTCTAATGGAGAAGTTTCCTACGATATATTGGATCATATGTGCTGCTCACTGCTTGGACCTAATGTTGGAGGACATTGGGAAATTGGCAGAGTTCAAAAGCTTTATTGCCAAAGCCAAGCATGTCACCACATTTATCTATAGGCATGAAAAAATCATTGATGCAGTGCGGAATTTGACTAGTGGAAGAGATCTTGTGAGAGCCGTTGTTACTCGGTTTGCCACTTCTTTCCTCACTTTGCAGAGTATGTGTAGACATCGAGATGCTTTGAGGAAGCTCTTTCTTAGTGATGATTGGAGTAGATCAAAATTGGCCAAATACAAAACCAGGAAGCAAGTGAAATTGTGTTGTCTATGCAATTTTGGAATACGGTGGAAGATTGCTTAAGAGCATCGCAACCGCTACTCATTGTGTTGAGGAACCTACAATGCCGGAGCTATACATGGCAATGGAGATGGCCAAGAAGAAAATTAAGGAAAATATGCGGGCTACAAAGCAAAGTGTTGGACATTGTTCAAAACCGGTGGGAGGATCAAATAGGGCATAAGTTACATAGAACTGCCTTATTCTTGAATCTAAGCAAATTCTTTGATATCTTGGGCAATGAGGAAGAATTAGTGAATAACGTCCGCAATGCATTTAATGCAGTGATTGCCAAAATGTGTCATGATGATGAAGAGATGCTATCTAGGATCGATGTCCTAGCAGATAACTATGAGCAATCATGTGGCACATTCAGTGGCACGCTACCAAAGATGCAAAGAAAAACTAGAGTCCTCATAAGTTTATTTGTATTCATTATTCACTCTGTACTTTAGAAGAAAATTAGCTATAGTTCTTAAAATTTGATTGGTGTTGTTTTTTTATGTCATTTCAGTTGATTGGTGGAAAGCATAAAGAGGTGAAAGGTGGAGAAAGAAACACATCAGCCAATGAATAAGAATTAAACTGTAAGGTTAACAACTGACTGGAAATAAACCACCACAAAATGATCTCAAAAGAAGCACCAAAGAGATACTAATTTTCTAAAGGTTGGGAATTTAACCTTTTGATCAATAACTAGGATAAACATGGAGGTGCCCTACACCGGAGATAAGCGCGATGACGAAGGACAATTAGAAAGTGGCATCCTCAGGATGAGATTTCATAAAAACTTAAAATGTAATAGTTAGAAGACAGAGGCAGCACAACAAACATGATATCTCTCCAATTGCAGATGTTGATAACGACATTTTCTCCGTGTTAACATGGGCCTGCTGATTCATGCAGAATACATTACTACGAGATGAACAACTATGTAAAATCTTTGATTTACAAGTATCAGGTCAGGTAGACTCCCTTGGATCTCCAGTCAATGACAATCAATATAGCAACAGGCACACTTCAATTTGTTGTTATCTTACTAACTCAACCATCAAAGTATTTTTAAGACAGAAAAAAATAAAATTTAGAACTCACCGAATGGATCACATCAATGGTGACATCACTTGCTTGAACACGCTCTATGGTAACAAGCAACACATTTCCAGCAGTCTCTCCTGGGCTTTTATTGTTAATTATTTCTTGCCTATTTGAATACTGAATGTAAACAGTTTTGCCTCGGATTTGCGCCGGTTCCGAAGATGATGCATAGTAAGAAACCATTGAAATAGCTTGGTTGATGTCAGTCTGCAAATAATAGATGGCTTCATGTAAGCAATCCTGGCATCATTTATTTCAACATATAAAACATTTAGCGCTAAAGCAATAAAAAAATGATCAAATGTACACAGCGATTTGATTTCTAACAAGAGAAAGTTTACATATTATGCCTGCTTTATAAGTTAGAAGATACACCAACTTTTACAAGCTAACCTATCATAAAAAATATCATACTCGAAAGCCATTAGTGCCACAAAATAGCATTTCGCTACAGTAATTCTACAGTCCCCACTACTACACATACAAATTCCGCAAAAAAAAAAGCCTACCAGCCATATAGATCACTAAATCCTGCAGAGCATCCTATCATAAAACATAATGAATAGTGGCAGATGGGATCCTACAACCACAAAAAACCTAGTTGCAGATGCTTGGTGATATGCTAGTAGGCTACACATCAATTCCCAACAAATTGGTATAATATAACATCCCACTAATATAGAATAAACTTCCATCAACTCCAATTAGAACCAATGTTCAAGAAGGCGCTAGATGGGCGACGAGACGGGGCCTAACGCCTAAGGGACCTAGGCGGCGAATTAAAAATAAGAATAGAAGGCTAAAATAAGCAATCATATATATATATATATATATATATATATATATATATATATATATATATATATATATATATATATATATATATATATATATATATATATATATATATATATATATATATATATATATATATATATATATATATATATATATATATATATATATATATATATATATATATATATATATATATATATATATATATATATATATATATGATGTTTAGATGAAGAAAATTGTTACCCTAGGCAACAATGATAGCTCTCCATTCATTTATGTTGCTTTAAATTTGGGGTGTCACATGTCCTAGATTTTAATAGCTAATCAAGCATAAAAAATTTGGCCCATCCAGCCAGCCCAAACCTCCTAACCCTACTCCCTCTTCCTCAACCACCGCCGCTACTTCCTCTTCTCTCTCTCCATTTTCTTCCTCAACTCGTCAACTGCCGCCGTTACTCCCTCTTCTCTCTCTCCAGTCCTTAGTTGCGCTGGCCGATCTCCCCTCACCTCAGTCGCCTCTACCCAATTCCCCAGTCACACTGGCCGATCGATCTCCCCTCCCCTCGGTTGCGCGGACTGATCTCCCCTTTCCTCAATTGTACCGGCTGATCTCCCCTCTCCTCAGTCGCGCCGGCCAAGCAAGCAAGCAGATCGGCCATCGGAGAATGGAAGGGGAGGCGGAGGAAGAAGCTCACCTGGGAACGAATTCGGCAAGGTGGAGGAAGAAACTTGGCCAAATCTGGCAAGGTGGACAATAGACGACGATTTGGTGGCGCGTGGGAATCACTGGAGGCGGAGGCTACCTAGCTTTGTAAGTATTTTGCAAGTCGCAACCCTAACTTTACCCCTTTATCTTGCCGAATACATGCACCTAGGCGCCGCACCGCCGCCATGCCAAGCCTACCTTTGACTGCCTCTGCCCGCCTTTGACCACCCTGCCGCCTAACCGCCCAGCCTCCCGCCGAGGGACCAAGACGCGGCGGCCGGCTGCCGCCCAACACATAAGCATCGCCTAGGTGGCCGCCAAGGCCTAATTTTAGAATAGTGATCAAAACACCCAACCATCCACCTCAAAATCCATCCAACTTTGTTAAGAAAAAAATGCAAGATCCAATCTCGCACAAATTTCACAGCCCCCAATGCTATGAATCCATTTGAATCCTATAGCAACTCCTTGACCAGCCCCACAGAGAACCAGACTAAACCAAGCAGAGGTTCGAATGGCATGTGAGCCGCTAAATCCTCTCACTATGCCAGAACCATAAAAGTCAACAAAGCGCTACCATACAACCTCATACATTGACCAATCCCACACCAGGTTAAATTTGGCGATGCTTGATGGGCAGGCCAAATAAACCAGACAAATATGATCTATCCACCATCTAAGCTACACGCGGATACACAGGAGGCTTACGAACTCGGTGAGGGCCTGGTTGCGGTTGGCGCCGACGCCGCACTTGGTGTTGACGATGCGGCCGAAGGGCTTGCAGAGCTCGACGAGCTCCTCCTCGGCGAGCTCCCACGGCACGTTCCGCAGGTGCAGCACCTTGGATGGCGTCTGAGTGTACCGGAGCTACTGCCCAACGCCGGCCGACGACGACATCTCGCGCGAGACGAGGGTAGAGAGACGTCGGAGAGGTGAAGTTAGGGTGCTTTAGGGACGCTAGTAAATCCAGTACCCCACGGCGCAGTGCCGCACCGGATGGATCTCTAGCTCCGTACTTATAGGCCCGGGCTTCAGGGCAAGCCGGCTCTAGCCTCTAGGAGAAGCCTGTCCAATTTAAGATATGTAGTTTTTTTATCCTCCAGTCCCGTAAAAACTATATTTGCAGTAGTAGCCTCCTCCCATATAATTTACAAATATGCTCCTCCAGTATAATTTACAAATATGGATCTCTCTTAAGCACCTGCCCTCACTACCGGGCGTGACAAGCATCCGCCCCCGGTGCCGGGGGTCGCGGCAGGTGACCTGCCCCATGCGCAATTGGGGGCAGGTGATCTGCCTGTGGAGGGCACGTAGGAGGATGTGGGACCTGCACACGTTTGTCCAACTGATTCCCACGTGATTCGTATTCACGCGGCGCATCATTTCCGCTCATCATTTTCTCCCCGTGCTCGAGTATTTAAACATACGGCTACGCATTCATTCGTTACAAGCCTCAGCTCTCACTCGCGAAATTTTCCTACTCGCTCGCTCGTTCCTCTTAGGCATCTCTTCCTCTTTGCGAGTTGCCTCCCTCTGTTCAAGCAGTAGCATCCTCCTAATCTGTAGAATTAGTACTTAATCGTTTTGTTAGTCTTTTGTTTTCATCGTTTGCCGAAGTCGTTACTAATGCGATGTATGTTTGAATTTGTAGTCTTTCGTATCTGAGGTTTAGAGACGGTAACGCCATAACGGTAAACTCATTTTAGCAATGTGCGTCTGATTTTGTGATGTGTTTTGTTGAAGTATTGTGTTATTTTCGTTAGAAATGGAGACATTATACGTGTTCCATGGTAGGGAGGTCATGCATAGCGGTCCAAAGGGACTTGATATGTTGAGCTGCCAACACGCTGCGCTAAACGTTCCCAACCTGGCACACATGGATTTGCTTGAGCTACGATGGTGCATTCGGCAGTTATTAGGCAGGCATGTCGCTAAAAACAAGATAGTAATAGAGGCAGTCATCACCACCATAGTTCCACCACACAGGCAAAATGTTGTGGGGCCTGGCGAAGGTGACCAGCAGTGCCATGTGGGCACACTACATGGAGATCACTAGCAATCCTCATGCTCCAATCTATCGGCGGTCTATGGTGTATGTCCATTTTGTTTATCACACTCGGTCCTTCAAGGGGACTGCCGTACGCTCTTGTCCCCCTCTTCAGTTTGTTGACAATGGAAGAGGTCGCGAAAGCACCAGGCGTCACTAAGTAGGATGCTCCTGTTGATGGAGATTTTGTTGGTTTCCAACCAAATGAAGGTGTGGATAAATGGTGGGGTGCTTGTATTGAATGCCACGAGATTATTGATGTCATGTCTGAGGGCACTACCACCGAAGATGAGGAGGACTTTGACTCGCAATCCAGCAAGGATGAAACCGGCGATGAGGGTGGGGTTGTCGGTGACATTGTTTCCACCGACATGGACTATGTTCCAAGTCGATTGGATTGGCAAGCAACCTCTTCCCTTGTTCTGCCACAAGACCACAAGTCTTTGTGGGCCTTCGATGTGAACACCCTGCTTGTGGGGCAACATTTTCCACACAAGACTGCTGCCAAGCAAGCTATCGCTAGTTTCACGGTGAAGATCAGTCAGACTTATTGAGTTTACAGGTGAGTTTCAATGTTACTGTAACTTTAACTATCTACAATCAGTCATACTGACCATTATCTACAGGTCTAACATTGGCACATACATAGTTAAGTGCGTGGTTAGTTCTTGCCCAGGCAAAGTCTGTGCCCAGAGATTCCCTGGGGTTGGAACGGATCACACATGTGAGCTTGCGGCCCCGTTGCAAATGCATAGAAATGTGACCTCAGGCTACATCGTGATCATTATAATCCATGTAGTTGTCGCCAATGTAACCATTTCATCGAAGGTTCTTATGGCTGAAGCAGTAAATACAGTAGGGCATGTCGTTAGCTACAATAAGGTCTAGCGGGCGAAGCGAAAGGTGCTCAAAGAGTTATACGATACCTACAAGGAGGCATACAACCTAGTCCTTAGAATATTGAAGCAAATTACAGATGCTAATATGAGGACATGCGTTAATAGAATGGAGAGGCCCTACCCATCCAACATCTCACATTCCCTAATCCTTGATCGAGTCTTCTGGGCATTTGGCCCAGTAGTCCAGGGCTTCTCTCATTACCATCATGTCCTGACTATGGACTGCACATTCCTTTGTGAGAAGTACAAGGGCACCATTCTCACCGTTGTTGCTGATGATGGCAAAGACCAGTTGCTCCCAGTTGCCTTCGCAATTGTGCAGGACGAGAACAATGACAGTTGACTGTGGTTCCTGGCCAACATAAAGCAACATGTTGTGAGGGACTAGTCAAACGTGTGCATCATCACTGACCGTCATGCTGGGTTGTTGTCCACGCTGCACACTGTGTAACACCATATTGAATCTTTTTTATTTGCGAAATACCCAGTCATAAACGTCTACACACACACACACACACCACCACACACACGATACCTATAGAAAACTAGAAGAGCGGAGCTTGATGAAGAAATAATGAAGTCACTACTGACGCCTCACTTACGACGGACACGTTACCTCTACTAAAAGAAAAATCCTCCTAAATGAGACACGTTGGGCCTAACCTAGGGTTTGAACACTGGTGGGCTAGGATACAACTACCGCCATTAGCCACCCAAGCAAGAATTGATTCTCTTTCTTGGATTGGATTTTAATATGCATAACAAATATTATGGTTTATTAAACCATGATATTTTCTGGGTTTTGTTATGCATATTAGAATGAGAACTTCCTTTTCTGGTTAACTTGTTATCCGATCCATGGTCTATTGCTTTATGAAAAAACTGTCCTGGTTCTTCGGCAAGGCGAGGAAGCCCTCTCCTCCTTGTTCTCTTTTTTAGGTATAAGACAAACACACATAACCTACACACACCATACATACACAAATGCACATGTCTCTTACACGTGCTAGAGTCTAATCGGAGACTCAACAACCTCCAGAGCACGAATACACACAGTTCCATTGAACGTGTGTGCGTGTGTACCCTCTAGAGGGAACTATTCAAAGAATAGTATCCCTGAGAAATGAGAAGTTTAGATTCCAAGGATGAATCCATGCTAGAGGGGCAAATAGGCTCGCTACCACCCACTGAGCTACAGCCTAGGTCTCTTCCCCTTAGGGCATCTGTAGTGTATGAACATAGAGGGTCTTAAGCCACATTAAGGTCAACCTTATACATTACAGGGGTGACCTTAAGCAGGCTATAAGCAAAAAATATTTAAGACTGGTCCTCAAGCTAAAGACCTGGCCACAAGCATTAAAATACAATTTTTCTTTATCTGCCAAGTGGGACCGTCTTAAGGCCCCTTGGGTTATATACACTATGGAGTCAGCCTTAAGGTTTAGATGTGACCCACCTTAAGGCCCCTTGGGTTATATACACTACAGATGCCCTTATTCTCTTACGGATCTTGCTTGTCTAAGCCTAGGCCTTCAAGTCCTTGGCCAACCCCCTCACCGTATGCTGCACATGGATATCCACTCGGAAAACCTACGGGCTATATAAATATCGTTTTCTCCCTTTTGCACTGCTAACATCTTGCTGCCTTTGTTTCATGAGGCATCTGATCATATACACCATGTGTTGAGGTGTAATTGATTATTTGCCCTATAGTGTCTCACTGGCATATGGGTCCTAGAAAATAATCAATTTGGGGTATAAAATGAATGGATTCTTTTTGGTTTTGGTTTATGACTCCTTGTTATAGTAACTAGTTTTTAAACGGTACATCTTTTTAAAACGTATTATATCGAATTTACCTATATTAATCTAAAGAGTAAAGTCCATTACCGGTCCTTAAACTTTTTATGCTGTGTCATCCCGGTCCATAAACTTTTAAAGTATATCATCCCGGTCCTTAAACTTTCAAAGTGTGGCAATATCCTATGTAGTTGTAGCAGTGAACTTTTTATGCTGTGTCATCCCGGTCCATAGACTTTCAAAAGAAATTGCCACACTTTGAGGTTGTGTTTAGTTCAGGGGATATCCCGGGATGGGGTGGGTTGGACCCTTTTTTTTGTAGTGTTTGGTTTGGAGACTTGGTGGGGTGGGTTGGACCCAAAAGAAAAGATTCTCCTGAAAAGTGGGTTGGAACGATCCGCCCAAAACGAGTGAACCGCGCCAACCCACTTCTCTGCGCGCCTCGCCGTCTTCCCGCCGCCGCGCCTCTTCCCGGCGCCGTCTTCCCGCGCGCGCCTCTCCCGGCGCCGTCTTCCCGCCGCGCGCCCTTCCCCATCTCCCCGCGCGCGCCTCCCCGGCGCCGTCTTCCCGCCGCGCGCGCTTTCCCCCTCCCTCCCGCCGCCGCGCATGGTGCTCCGGCCGCCGTGCTCGGCTGTCGCCGCTGTCTCCATCGCCAGGTATCCTCTGCACTAACCCATTTTATCCCTCCATCCAAACAAAAAACAGGGACTAACCCATCCTTACAACCAAACAAAAAGTGGGATTATCCCATCCCACATATCTGGGTTGGAGCTATCCCATCCCACCAAGTCTCCAAACCAAACACACCCTGAAAGTTTAAGGACCGGGATGACATACTTTAAAAGTTTATGGACCGTGATGACACAGTATAAAAAATTTAAGGACCGGTAATGGACTTTAATACATGACTATTTTTCTCAATGTGTAATATTTTACGAATAATCAGAATTTAAAAATACTAAAACCAAAACCCCAGCACCAAATAACAACTGCATGAATTATCCTTGCTTCGTGGATGGTGACTTCATCGTCGTTCGTCTTCACGCGTCGCCAAAGCCAAGCCCCGTCGAACCTTTCCTCCCCCCACCCCCACCTCCCTCGCGCCTAGGGTTCGCCAAATCCGCAGCGCCAAGGTCAGTGCCCCTCAGCCCTCCTCGCCTTCCCACACTCACCGGCGAATTCCGCGATCCTCGCGTCCCAATTCGACGTGTGCCACGCCCAGATCCGTGCCCTCCCGAGGCGCCCCCGTTTCGTGCCAAGTTTGCGCCTTGCTGCGGGTTTTGGGGGTTCTTGCCACGGGGCGTGGCCGCATCCGGGAACTCTTGGTAGGGAAGTTGCGGTTTCGTGCGAAAAAGTTCGCTTCTTTTAGATGTAATCCGGCGAGGTGAGCGTTTGGGGGCAGTTATTCTGGTATTTCTTGCACAAGGAAGGTGCTCCTGCAATGCGCGACGTTCAGCTCTTGGGGAGATGACTGTTTTGGGCTTAATTTTGGGTAGACACTTTGTTTCTCTGTTGGATGCACGTGATTGGAGTTTTTTTTTTGTTTAGATTCTTGGAAAGTTTAGATCTTTCAGTTAATTGAGCTGTCCAGAAAGAGTTTTTCTTACGAAGAAACCATGAATTGCATTGACCAAAAGGTGTTATTTTCTAGTTGAAACGGCTGTTTTCTGGTCCGAAGCATGCGTTTGGTTTTATATTGGATTTATTAAGGATTTTGGCCGAGATTAATGTTTCCATGTGGATTAATTAAGGGTTGGCCCCAATAATATAGGCTGTCGTGCATCCATAACAAATGGACAGTTAATGTGTGCTTTTGTTAGGAAAGATAACATCTTTTTTGTGTTGGATGGTATCTGGAGGTCAAGTTGATATTTGGTACATGAAGGAATTTCACGAGGGATTTCATGTGGAAAAGCTGTTTTTGAAACGTAGAAGATCACCCTCTTGGCGAAGGGTTCTAATTGTACCACATGACATGCTCTGCTAGTATTGGCATTACATGTTGTCATTGAAGTTTGCATTTATTTGATGCTATTTTATGTGTTGTTGACTATTTTATCTCTGTTTGTAGATAATGGTTGGGACTGGACACCGAAACAGTCATGGAAAGCGGCACTCTGATTATGCTGAAAATGGAGGTAGCAAGAGAAGAAATCCTGGTGATGATACCTATGCTCCTGGTCCAGATGATACTGTCTATCGCTACCTCTGCCCTTCTAAAAAAATAGGGAGTATCATTGGGAGGGGTGGAGAAATTGCAAAGCAGTTGAGGGCCGATACTCAAGCTAAGATAAGAATTGGTGAGAGTGTCCCTGGCTGCGATGAGCGAGTCATCACAATATTTAGCTCAAGCAGGGAAACTAATACCCTCGAAGATACTGAAGATAAGGTTTGCCCTGCTCAAGATGCTCTCTTTAGAGTTCATGAGAAGCTTGCCACTGATGATGGTCCTGGGTACGAAGAAAATGAAGAAGGTTTTTCCCAAGTTACTGTTCGCTTGCTTGTGCCATCAGATCAGATTGGATGCATTATTGGAAAAGGTGGGCATATCATCCAGGGAATCCGCAGCGACACTGGTGCACAAATACGTGTGCTTAGTAATGAACATATCCCTGCATGTGCCGTTGGCGGTGATGAACTTCTCCAGGTTGGTCGATGGTCATTTTTCCCATCTATTTCACGCATTACATGTACATGCTGTACTACTATAGGTATATGTGTCTCTATTATGTCTTTTGAATAGTACAGGTGGTATATGTAGCTTATCTAGATGTCTAAAACAAAAAAAAACTTGTTTCTTTAGGCGCACTAGGTTATTTCCGATGGTCCTGGCTGTAAGAATGATGTTTCTGTTCTGTCAACTGGAAATGGGGGTGTCCCCCGAATAAAAAATGTTTTTCCTCAGTTTAGTTTAGTTTATACTGGATTGTTTGCATTGTCATCTGCAAAATTGTCAACATTGATAACGCTTTCATCTTTTTGGACCTAGATATCTGGGGACCCGATAGTTGTCAGAAAAGCTCTTCTTCAAGTGTCATCTCGCCTCCATGACAACCCATCTAGGTCACAGCATCTTCTTGCATCCAGCTTGACCCAACCTTATCCAGTGGGCTCCAACCTTGGTAGTTCCTCTACTGCACCGGTTGTAGGGATTACTCCTATGATTAGTCCTTATGGAGGATATAAAGGTGATATGGCAGGAGATTGGCCTTCTATATACCAACCACGAAGGGAGGAGGGCTCTGCAAAAGAGTTTAGCTTGCGTCTGCTTTGTGCTGCGTCGAATGTGGGAGGTGTAATTGGAAAGGGTGGTGGAGTTATCAGACAGCTTAGGCAGGAATCTGGAGCTTTTATCAAAGTGGATAGTTCAAGTGCTGAAGGTGACTGCATAATTACAGTTTCGGCAAAGGAGGTAATTTCTTGCTCCTTTGGTTCTTGTTTAGTAAGCTTTCATGCTTATTAGTTATATATCCTGATCAATTCTGCTTCTTTTTGCCATGCAGTTCTTTGAAGATCCTGTCTCTCCAACGATTAATGCTGCAGTTCATTTACAACCAAGATGCAGTGAGAAAACTGATGCAGAATCGGGGGAGCCGTCATATACAACACGCTTGTTGGTCTCAACATCACGTATTGGGTGCCTGATTGGCAAAGGTGGTTCAATCATTACTGAGATACGGAGAACATCAAGAGCAAACATACGTATTCTTTCGAAGGAGAATGTTCCAAAGGTAGCAGCTGAAGATGAAGAGATGGTTCAGGTAACAATTTTGACTTTTGATATTATTTTTTATGAGCCTGCCACTTCAACAAATATCCACCATTGTAATTTACCTGTTCAACAGATCAGTGGAGACCTTGATGTTGCAAGACATGCTCTTGTGCAAATAACTACAAGGCTGAAAGCCAATTTCTTTGAAAGAGAGGGTGCTTTATCAGGTTTTCCACCTGTGATCCCTTACCGTCCTTCGCCTGCTAGTGTTTCTGATAGGCCAAAGTATCTAGGCAGAGACGCTAAGCCTGCTGGGCATGATTATCCATATTTGAGTGGATATCGTCCATCGGATGATATGGTTTCTGTTGACAGTTATGCAAATTATGGCAGTTCCCAGGTATAGCTTCCCCTTCAATTTGTATTATTTGCTAATCCTGCGAACAGCTTTGTGTCAAGATTTTTATTCCATAACATAAACTGAAACCTCCTCTAGGTCTCTGGAGGAAGCTATGGGGCTTACAGTGGGTACAGTGGTCGTTCTGGGAGCAGTGGGTAAGTATGGCTGTATTTTTTGAGTCACCAGCATAGATATTTCTCTGTGCTGATCATAATTTATTATAGCAAATTTTAATGTTTCTTTACGTTAGGATATCATGCTGACATGCTCCCTAGGAATCAATTTGTGCCAACTTTGGTGTAGGCCAAATCTACTTAATATTTCATTGATCTTATATACGCTGAAATGGGGACACCATGGTGTCTAGGCACCAAGCCTCTCTGCTTTTGGATTACTTTTAGATACGTGCAAGTGCAATAATATATAATATATCAGGCAAACCCGTTAACATTCATTAATTCGAAAAAGCATCGATTTGGAAAGTCTCAGTCATGAGGTCTGGACACCATGGTATATATATATATATATATATATATATATATATATATATATATATATATATAGTGCTCACTTAGCATTGAAAATAATTTTTATCAGGTTATCCGGTCCTAGTTCTCTTTCCTATGGGAAGCGCCATGGTTATTAGGGTTTAGATTTTCGAACAACAGGTATGGTTCCTCCACCTCGTCTTGACATGTACAGAATAATTACGTGATCAATACTTGCTACTTACCGCATCTCTGCCTTTTAAACACATTTAACCCAACTCAGCAATCTTCTGATGAACCTGTTCTTTTCACCTTTGCCCCCCTGCCCCTCCCTTACTTAAAACAGCCAAGGCAAATGAAGTTGGAGCCTGCTTATTGGAGCCCCTACCCAAACCAGATGACCAAGAGTATGGCCCAACCTGGAAGCTTTACTTTAAGAGGACCTGTCTGGATGCCATAGACCATCTGATTTCCCTGACATACTACATTTACTTTTATTTTCCTCTGGGCCTGTCTTTGAAGCCCTGCCGTAAATGTTCTGAACCTATGTATTGAAAGGTCACATTCGACAGTGTGTGTATTTGTTCTCTTGTAACCTGCTTTAGCTTAGTAGTTTGTGTTGAAAGACCTGGTCCCCTATTCACCGTCCAAAAACTAGGAAGATGCTACTTGCCCTTGCTTGAAAGATGTGGATTGCTTCATCAATGATACTCACAAGTGCCATTCTTGGAAGTAACCTGAGATCACGTATACCTATACTTGTTTTATCTGCAAATAGTTCTCCTGAGACAACTGTACCACTACACCTTACAATTTGGAATCCTGAATATCCTCAATGAGCTCAAAATGTGCTAGCATACAGTCTAGTTTATCTATAAACCAATGTCGGCATGATGTTCTGAAGTATTAGCCTGTTAGCCAAACTTGGGAATAACTAGGATCATAGTCTATAGTTATTTGGAAGCTTTTGCTTTTGTTGATTTAGACCATAAATGCCTTCAGATGCCTTAAAATGTGCTAGCATACAGTCTAGGTTACCTACAAACCAATGTCGGCATGATGTTCTGAAGTATTAGCCTGTTAGCCGCACTTGGGAATAACTATGATCATAATCTATAGTTATTTGGAAGCTTTTGCTTTTGTTGATTTAGATCATAAATGCCTTCAGATGCCTTAGGTATTCACATCATCTTACTTTACCCTTTGACCCGATATGCATGTGCTGCTCTGATGCTCAGTATTGGCAAGTTACAAAATTCTGATTATGCATTATCTTTTTTTTTTTAGATTAAGGAATATAACATTCCGGCCTCCATCATTCACAAGTGAATGAGTATAGCGATTATGCATTATCATGGCGGATAAACTGTATTTTGCCTGAAGTGCGTGGATGACAATGCAGTTGCAGCCCCAACTTTTCCAGATTGTACATAGAGGTTCTTAAGTTTGCAGGATCTAGATTCTTATCAAGTTTGTGTTCGTTTGTGTTTGGGGTCTTTTCTTTATATCCTTATTAATCCGGAAGGTGCAGGAGCATACACAATACGCTACTATTGCAAACTTCATTTCCGGCTAAAAGGAGCTCTTCCTGGAGTTGCAGACCATTGCTGCCTAGCATCTGTTAAATACGTCAGCATCTAACTTCGAAATAGGTAGTAGCAGGACAGCTGTTGTATTGTGCTTCTTTTATGTTTCCTGCAAGCCTGTGTATGTAAATGTAATGTACTAACGTTCTTTTGTACGGGATTTACCTGGATGAGCGCCCGTCCCGGTGGCAGCGGCGCACTGGAGCGGCTGCATTTGGGGCCATGTGTAACATCCTAAATTTTGGATGGTTGAAATTATGAAAAATTTAAAAAATTTTTGTTGCAATTTTGTTGGCATTCAAATTTTTCTTGAAAATTTATTTATGATTTGTTTGAAATTTCATGCTATGCAAATTAATAATTGGGAATAACCCCCAAATGCAAATAACAATCATGTTAATAAAAGAATGGAAAATTTGGAATAATGAAATGTGAAATCAAAATCTAAAAACTTAAATTCAAAACTTAATTCATTAAATCAAAACATGATTCAAAGTGAAAATATGAAAGAAGGGAATTTTGACCTAAAATTTTAATTTGAAAAGGAAACAAAATTAAAGAATGGTGTAATCTTCAAAATATTGGTAATCAAAATTGAATCCAAATTTAAATTCCAAGCCAAAAATCCAAAATGTAAAATTCAAAAGAAAATCAAAATGTTGAATTGGGCTCAACCCATGTCCCTTTTGGCCCATCCCCCATCTTTCCTGCTCTCTTCCTTTCATTCTCCATCCCCTGCTGCCTGCCAGTCCAGCCAACTGTCCCGAGTTGCGCGTGCACGCCGTGTTGACCCACGCCCTAGCACCCGTCAGCCGACTCCTACGCCCAACCCCGCTTGGCCATGCTCCATGCCTATGCTCCTCTTGTGCCGAGACCCCGCGCCGCACCTGCGCTGCATTAAATGCCCATGCCCTGATGCGCTCGTGTCCGACAAACCATGGCCATAATATTTGACCTTAAACCACATCGCAACTTTTGACTGCCACAATGTCACCTCGCCTGTGCAACACCATGCCCTGACTTCCCCATACCCTGCCATAGCAGTCTTGGCTCTTGAGCCCTGACCAAACCATGCCACGCTGCCAGCAAGCCCCATACTGTGCTCTGTTGGCTGGTCATCAGTAATAGTGTTGCCACAACTCCCTTGCACTATAAGTAGCCCCGACCTTCCCCATTGCTTTTGCACCTCCCCTTTTCCTCCTTT